>CM067318.1:35459825-36659825 GCA_034231615.1 Meghimatium bilineatum
ACTCTAACACGGATGCTGCTTTTTCAAATTAAGTTTATCCTTGACATAAAAGTTAAATTCATATCCAGCCTTATCTTTAATTCTGCTTTGCATTTTCCATCGCTGCATATGATAGATCCAAGGCTTATGTTTCGATTATCTTATGAGCAACAGAGAAATAATGCAATTTCAACAAGATCTTCAGTTTATTGCTGATGTCAGGAACACGATTGCAAAGCGTATCTACATTTAATTCTTTTGCATGCAAGAAATAGTTTCATATTTACTGAACACAAAACAAACGTCTTGCAAAAATTCGTTACATATGCGCGGAGAAAGTTATAATACAATTGTTAGTTATGAAATTGGGATTGATAATCTACTACCAAATATCAAAATAAAAGAATATAAAAATATTTAATAAAATTTATACAAATTTTAAATGTAAATGTATATGATATATTTTTAAAACAATCTAATTATTGTATAAAATGTATAATTATTGACGTCAACTTTTCTTGAATACACCCGTCCTTCGTGTCAACAACCCTTCACCTTTCTCTAAATTGTTGACGTAAGTTGAATTTATCTTGTATAGACAAGTTGTCTATAAAATAATCAATCAAGTGTCATGCCGCATGACTTGGGCGCGCGTTTCTCCACACTTCTCTTTCTCTTGTTTGCTAATAAGTTCAGTTGGTTGGTTACATTCTTTCATGCCACACTGACAGCCCATCCAGCAAATTTTTACTTTGTCTCTCCCTGTCTCTTCTCTACTTTATATTTTCAGCGCTTACTAAATCTTCAAGTTCTGCTCTTATCATCGCATGACCTATAGATCTTGTCTGTCTGCTTCTTCTTCTTCTTCTTCAGCGTTCGCTCTCATATAACCACAACGAATATTTCGTGTGATTTCCGCCGGGGAGCGTGAAGTACGTTGTGCTGCAAGTTCCACAGTAGAACTGTGATTATTTGCACCCCGGTTGGCCACTTGTGGTCAGGACGTCCGAGGTCCAGCACATACGTTTTCATCATTCCTTTATTTCGGGTTTGGTCCCTAGTCCGTGACAGCCTCTATCTGTCGCCGGGCACGCTGGTGTGTAGTGCCTCTTCGCCAAGACGCCTGTCGAGCGCGTCTATCTGGTACGAGGTGTTCCACCATCTATGAACTCATCTCGTGCATTTGGACAAACTGTGCCTGTGCCCATCGGGTACTGAACCGTTTCTCATCCGCGAGCCTGGTTCCGTATGAGGAAGAACTCGCGAGAAGAGTTGGACCCTGACTCGTTCGCCCTCCTACCCGAGGCGTTGTTCACCGACATCGTGACCCCCTCGTCCAAGTTCGAGTCTCACACCACGCTTTTGAGAGCAAGGCGATCTCGAGATGAGCGACCTTGTCCCAATAGCGCCTGAGCCCATCAGGTACTGAACCCTTTCTCTCTGCAAGTGTGTTTCCGGTATAGGAAGCTTGACAGTAGAGTTGGGCCAGGGCTAAAATCGTTGTCCCTTTTGTACCTGAGCCCATCAGGTACTGAACCCTTTCTCTCTGCAAGTGTATTACCAGTAAAGGAATCTTGACAAAGAGTTGGGCCAGGATTGCCATCGTTGTCCCTTTTTTTGCCTAAGCCCATCAGGTACGACCCCTTTCTCTTCGCGAGCATATTTCCGGTTTAGGAAGGCTCTACATTAGAGTTGGGTTAGGTCTTCTTGCTTTTCCGAACGCCCGTGATTGTTTCTGGGTCTCTGCCTATGAGGAGTTCAGGTAACTAGAAGCTCGTCTCGAGCTAACAGAGCTTGTAGTTCCCCCTTCCTGTGAACCTTTCACTTTCTATTTGCAGTTCGCGCTGCCCTCTGGCGCTGTTCTGCCCTTTCACTGTGTCATTGTACTCATTATGACATATGTTTGTTTCTCGCAATGCATTAACTTTTAAGTGCCTTTTACATTGGCCGCCACTCCAATGTTCTGACTGGACTAACAGGCGTCACTGTATGTCGACAGTGTCGCTGTATGTGGTGATGCTAATGGTGTCGGAGATATTGTCTGTCTCTAATGCAGTCAAATCTCTTTCCAACTGCTTCCTCCACATTCTCGGACACGATCCCCAAATTATTCGGCCAGAATCAGCTCGAGCTGCTGTATTTCTTTTACCATGGTGCACCGCGAGGAGGTACATTTGGGATCTTGGTTATCTGCTAACCCTGGGTCCGTCTAGCGCAATGCGTTCCCTTTGCACCCTTGTCTGCTTCTAATTTTTCTATAATTTGTCTTTTTACCTCTGCAATTTTGAGGACTTCAATATTAGTTTTCTTGGCTATCCATTTAATTATAATCAATCTTCCCCAAAACCACCTTGGCACAACTACGGTTTAAGTTTTCACTGTGACCTTTGTTATAGTTTTGAGGTATTACCTAACCTTTGGATGTGCTAAGGTTAGGATACTACAAATAGTATTTATTAAGACAAATTTTATCTTAGATGGTCAACCGCAGGCCCTCTCTCAGTGTGTGGCTGGCAGAAATAATGAGCGCGCAGTACAAATCATTGGAAAAGAAAAAAAAACTTGTAAAATCTCGTCTCTGATGAACGTGTCTTGTGTAAGGTAAGTAGTTGAGGACATGTGTAGTAACTGTTGTTGCGCATGCGTTAATCCATGTCGTTGGCTAGATTTAAAAGTGTAAACAGTGTGCTATTTATAGCACAGTGAAGACTTAAAACCGTAGTTTTACCACAACCTTAATAACCTCTATTTATCTTTGAGCTCTTTTGCTAACAATTTACTCCGATAAACTAAACAATATCATAAACAAACTTACAAAATAGTTTCCTGTAGGTAGATTCAACTTCGCGTAGTTCCATATGTCACCCTGTGTTCCATGCTTGTTCCAGAGTATTGACTGGCGACCGCTGTTATCAACTCTGTCATGAGAGTGTTCAATATTATATGTAAAGAGCTAATTGACGTTAAACGTATACTGTGTTAGCATGTTTCAATAATCTGATCAGAAGTTGCCTGTACCATAAATAATTGTAAACACGGTGGAGTTATAATAGCTCATTCTCTCCGGTGCATTACTTTTCAATTATAATTTTTGACACTGCTCATAATAGACCCTGGTCAATTCAGTCCTGTGGATTCATTGGTTATGGTCCGTGTGAAATGACGAAATTCTACTTTTCCTGTGAATTTGATTGGTTGTCTACGCAAAGAGACCAATCAAAATCACTTATAAGGTCAAAGTGTTCAATTTAGAACGATGGTTCCCAATGAGTGACAATACATGACTGTAATGTCGAGGGACTCGAGTTCAGTAACATTGTCAATGCTAAACGAACAGCACGATTTTAATTGCGCTACAATCTCCGAGCTAGTTCGCTAGTAACTGAGATTGTAAGGTTGCATTACTAACTTAGGGCCTATTTAAAAAAAAAAAAATAGCCGGCAAAAATATTGCACAAGACACATGTTTCAAGTACTGTTAGATGTCGTGCACTCTGACTACATCATTTTATGAAAACAATCCAAATGAAGGGTTTGCTGTGGGGTCTCGTCTCTGAAATAGCAAACTAAAATCAATATTGATTGTAGATCTTTAGTTTTTCATTCTAATTTTACTATCCTGTGTCTACATAGGCCTATATCTATGCGAGTGAATTCTAAAAGAAACCTGGTCTCAGGTCCGAAAGAAGTCAGTCCTTTGGAAATCAATTGAAAATCAAATATATAAACTAATATTTCAAATGATATTAAAGAAACAGCACCGTTTTAAATTTGTGAAATGCTGAGTTACAATTTCAATCATTACATTAAATTTGTCATAAGTTACAATTATATTGAAAAGTGTATTTTGAGGTATGTTTTGTCATATTAAAAGGCATTTTTAAAAGAATTGTGCCGTGGGTCATTTACTTGTATATCTTTTTCTTCAGCGTTCATTCTCACACTTCTGTTGGATCTCTCTTGTAGGAGGGCAATAACCCTACTAGGTTTCCAGCAGAATGTAGTCCAGAGAATGAAAATGCGCTGTGTCGCCGTTTTATTTGCGCCAATGGCCCTACATATCCGTATTCAGTGGATGCTTGTATATAATAGTCGTGACAGAAATAAATGAAAATAAATGTGGAATCTGTACTTTAAACTGCATCTTTCCCATTGGGAAGTTGTAATGAGGCGTGTATGATAAATAACGCAAGCCCATGCTGTCGCCATGTCATGTACATAGTGAGATATTTTTTTAAAATTTCCTACGACAGAAAGAAACCAAGTCCCTAAGTCGAACCATTGACATCATAGTTGTAAGATCAACGCTCCAGCCCAGTGTTTCCCAACATGGGGCGCAAGCCACACGAGGGCGCAATTCTATACTTCGAGGGGGGGGCGCAATTTAAACAAAAAATTTAGGAAGTAAACCTATTTTTTTAATAGGCCTATATAAAAATATGTAGGCCCCCTATATGTTACATGGGGGGAAGGGGGACATCATAACTTTAGAAATACTTAAATGGGGCATGGTTAAAAAAAAGGTTGGGAAACACTGATCTAGCCTTTCGGTCATCACTACACTGTACTTTGTATGCTTCTATGGAATAGCTAGCCCATAATATAATACCCGTGTCCACATTGAGAAAATACCACCGCACGACAACATCTGTGAAGATCAGAATTGTGAATCACTATTAGTGCTCGAGGAGTCGTTTCAGAAGACGACACTAGTAAAGATGTCGCTAGTCAACCACTAGTTAAGTAGTTGAGCACTTAGTGATAAAAAAACGTTAAAATGTTGGTTTAGTGCTCTGCTGTTCCAAATGTTGATAGTGCTCTCAACAAAAGTTATATTGTTAGTTGCTACCCCACGCCAACTTATCTTCAGTTACTTCTTACGACATAGTTGGCAGGTCGCAGTCTAATATTATTCTTTGCTTCTCTCTTAAGTCCCTGTAGCATGCGGTAAAACACAAACTTACTTGTACACATTGAGATCGGCTATGGTAGGACCGTACATGTGGTAAAAAAATTGAAAACATGCTCCTTGGCTCTGAACTGCCATTTGTGGACTCTTTAGTTGAGCTTTATTGCCAGTAGCACCGACTGACGTCTCCAGGTATGCATAGAAGCCGCCTAATAAGACAAAAATGTATAATTATATAACCATAACTTCATGTAGCACTCTTTCGCTTTTGTACACAAACTCTCGTATTCATCTCTTTTTTATTTATTTTCTCATTTATATATTCTCTTATTTATTATGGCCACTTCTATACACACTCTCGTATTTAGCCATGATTCAGCTCTGATCACTTCCACACACAAACTCTCATATTGAGATCTACCGCCGAAGACGGTAACGCAAATAAACCTGCAACACAACGCATTTCCATTCTCTGGACTATATTCAACTGGAAATCTTGTAGGACCATTGTCCTGTTACATGAGAAATGAGTTTGATAATGAATTCTAAAGAAGAAGAATATTGAGCTCTGACCACTTCTGTATATGCTTCGACACAACTGAACACACGTTTCCACTTTATGACATGTGCCATTTATCCTCGTGACGTGTTCTTTACAGAACTTGTCCTCACTGCTACTCTGTAAGCCTCTCTGTTCTGTGCAAGCTGCACCTCTTCTAATGTCATGTTCTGAATATCTTCGATATCATAAGTCCATTGTAGTCTTGGGCTCCTCTTCTTCTCTTTCCAGTAACATTTCCTTCCACCACAACGTCTTCGAATGCGGGAGTTGGAAAGGCTCCGTATTGGGCCGAGGGCGCATCACGGATGGTTACTGATAAGCAAGGATGGCAACGAGAATCGACTCAGAAAGCAATGGAAAACTACTGAGACGTATACAATGCTAAGAAACGCATGATGACCACAAATAAATTCATAACATGTGTAATGTATATTAATAAAACATCAACATTTCTTCATCACTCCTCACAAATTCGAAACAGGAATGTTGGAGCTGAGGGTTTCAAACTATTCACATTAGAAAAAAAACAGCATGACATTTGATACTAAGAAACCAGCAAAAAATACTTGTAATACTCCGTCTACTTTCCCCGGTCCTTGATCTTCCCCCCCCCCCCACCCCACCCCACCCCCCCCCCCCCACCCCAAATCGCCAGAAACCTCTAAAAACGAAGTGATTGTATATTTTTTTAAGGAAATAAACCTTCCACTTTTAAAAGAAGACATTTTACACTCCTGAATAATATATCGTATGTACCGGGTGTCTACAAAGTGACTGTGCACTTATTTTCAAACGTCATATGAATTGTGAGTGATGATCTGTGTGGCATCAGAGCACATCGACTTTACTGACACCTTGTACCCTATATAATTGCGGTATAGTACCTTTTTTAATCAATCTTTTCGTAATTATGCTATATTGACATCAGTGCCGTGTGTAATAAATAAAGTGAGTATTGTACTACAGTTCTGGTTGTACACAAATATTTGACGTATTTCAGGAAAAATAAAAGAATACAACGCACACAAATGTACTCATGCAAAAGAAGCTTCTATAAGGTGTTTGTAAAGTCGTTGTACACTGATCCGCACTAAATACTCACAATTCATATGACGTAGTGTCCCCACCAATGTAAATGAGTGCATATTGACTTTGTCATCATCAAGTGCCGTGCCGAATGGCGTTGGCGATAATATTTCTCCATGTACATCGATCTCCCATATATGTCATCATCTCTGTTGATGTCGACAATCGAAGCCATTTAGTCAAACTGTCCAATATCTTTTCTGTGTGTCTTTCCCTTGGTCTTTTCCCTTCTATCTTTCCTGTTGTCACTATATTCCCAATGCCTCCTCCTCTCATTATATGCCCAATAAATGTTGACTGTCTTTTTCTTATATTACCAATAATGCATCTTTTCACATCCATCCTTCTAAAACATTCGTCATTAGTAATAATTAACTTTGTGAACACTCGATCTACAATGAGGGAGAAGAATTATTGAAAGATAAGGACAGACAAAGCAAATACAATACATACGAATATTATATGAAATATTACTGTGTTTATAGTGGTACTGTAAGTAACTATTGCAGACAAGCTGTAATGAACAAGACAAGTACTTAAATATATTGATGAATACCTCAATCATCATCAAGTGCGGTCTCCGCAACGAAGGTTGTCGGCAACGGTTCTCCGACACCCCCTGGAATACCTCAATAAGTGGATAAATAACGTGCAATATACCGCCGAAGTTCGAATGTATCGGGCCAATGGCGCAAATAAAACGGCGGCACAACGCATCGCCCTTCTCCGAACTACATCCTTGGAAATCTTAGTATAGGGGTCCACCCATAGTGAAAATACAAAAGAGATCCAGCGGGAGGGAGTATGAGAACGAATGCAAAAAAGGCAGTGTTTACTACAACTGACCTTCAATTTGTATTATGCTCCTGATTCTTAATTCACAAAGGGAAAAAATATAATAATGAAACAATTCTTTGGGTAGGAGACCTGAGGTTAAATGATTGACTTTTGTGTACATAATTACTCTTCCACTGCTTGTCAGAGTTTTACAAAACACATTTATTCGTACCACTGGATCAAAGGGTATGAACTCATGGACCGCTGGATCAGCAACCAACCAACCAGCTATACCACACATTTTTTTTACATTGGAACATGTCTGCCAGCACAATTACCACTAAATGAATATTAATAGGAACAGAGCGTAGATACATTATCAGTACGAATGGGTTTTACATTTTAAAAAAGGCCATTTGTCCCGTTTACTTGTGTGATTTCCCTCATTTTGATGGGAAATATACTGACCTTCTTACGAAAAATCGTTAATGCAGGAGTTTTATCCACCTTTTGGCTACATTCCTAGTACTAAACGTCATATTCTATTTTGCTAAAGGGGAGGGGTTGAGCCCTCTTACCCCCCCCCCTCTCTCTCTCTCTCTATCTATCTATCTATCTATCTATCTATCTATCTACGGACTTGAATAGGAAGCATCGAAGAATAAGAGGGAAAAAAATCAAAAGGCTGTAGACGGAGTTTAAACCAGGCTTTATCAGCTGGGACCTATTCGCCTCGTAACTTGAGTAAACAAATTTTCCTAATTCTACCACACACCAAAGTTGTTGGAAAACATAGGTCTATAGAGAAAAAAAAACTAGTAGAGACATCAGTGCCTGCAAGTCATTGATAAGTCTGGTTACATTACAGTATACAGATTTATTATGCAAATATGCAACCACATTTGAATACTCTCAGCCACCACTGAGCGGTCATAATAAACGGGCGTTTGAAAAGTGATAATCTGAAAGATTGCTTACTTCCTGTTGTGTGATCTGCTGAGGGGCCAGTACCCGATGATGATGTAGGGCCTTTTTGTCTTGTCCAGTCTAACTGATCTGTTGTTAGTTGAGTCCATTGACAGAAGTCTTTCTCAAAGTCGCAGTTTAATACTTGTGCCGTAGTGGCTAAAAGAAAAGAAATACCAGAATGAACTCATGTAAATGCAATGTTAGTTTATTGTGTCCTGACTATATTGTTTCCATTGAGCAAGTGTTGCTGTTATTGTCATTATCGTTGTCGTTTTTCTGACACTTCAATTAAATTTTAAAGACTACAAATGAAATAATATTTGTAAAACAATTGACTTCTTGATTTAAAAAATTAAAAATAAATAGCTGAGCTCCTATAATCAGGATGAAATTGTATGTATATCAGGGCTGTGCCGTGCTCTGATGCAGAGGGGCGGCCGCATCATGCGGCACCAATCAAAATACATTTAAGGAGTGGCATTTCAAAGAAATACCTTTCAAGGGGACCAATATTTCAAAGACCTGAATAATACTGAGAAAATTTACCACAGAGTCCTTATTTACGGTATATATATTTATAGTCTAATTATGAATTTAACACCATTTATAAATGTATAGTTTCTCATCATGGACCTAACAATATTCATGTATTTTATAGTGTCTCATTATGGACATAACAAAATGTATATATTTACAGTGTCTCATCTTGGACCTAACACCGTATAAATATTTATAGTATCTCATCAGGGACCTTACACCATTTAGCCTATATATTTATAGTGTCTCATCAGGGACTTTATACCATTTAGCCTATACATTTATAGTGTCTCATCAGGGACCTAACGTCATATAAATATTTATATTGTCCCATAATTGATCTAACACCATATAAATATCTATAGTGTCTCATCAGGGACCTAACATACATATATACTTACAGTATCTCATCAGGGATCTCAAACCATATATATATTTATAATGTCTCGTCATGGACCTAATACCATATATATATATATATATATATTTATAGTTTCTCATTAAGGACCTAACATCATATTCTACCATATTTCACACAATGCGTCTCAGTTGCGTGGCAAATGGGGAAAAAATATCGAGACTACAACGATGCAATGCACACACAGCAATGGTCAAAAGGAAAACCAGTATATACGTAGCAGTGCATTTGTGCCCTAGGAGTTCGTAAGAATCTCAAAATCCCAATTCGCGTGATATAGATCTGTTTTCAAGCGGAATGTAAATTATGCTGTTTACGTAGTGCTGACAAGGTCACTGGGCGTATACATGATGTTTTATTTAATTATTTTATCTATTTGCAAATGTTAAGTATTACATTCAACGATCTAGTTATAAATAAGTGATGTGTGCTGTATTCAAATATCCATGTACAAACGAGTGTTGTGTATTACATTCAACGATCTAGTTATAAATGAGTGGTGTGTACGACATTCAAATATCCATGTACATATGAGTGTTGTGTATTACATTCAAAGATCTAGTTATAAATGAGTGGTGTGTACGACATTCAAATATCCATGTACATATGAGTGTTGTGAATTACATTCAAAGATCTAGTTATAAATGAGAGACGTGTGTACGACATTCAAATATCCATGTACAAATGAGTGTTTTCTTCTTCGTCTTCTTCTACGTTCATTCTAAAACTCCTGCATATTAGCCTGATGTAATCTGCAGAACATAATGCGTTTTATCATGTTTTACAGCATTGCTGCGATATCCGCGCCTTTCGGCCTGGTACACCCATTTCAACATTGCTGTGGGACATTTTGACTCTATATAGGATGAGACAGCCAACTCCATCCCATAACCTCCTAGTCGCCTTTTACGACATACGTGGAAGGCAAACGGTGTTGTTATTCTTTACTCCACGCTCGGACCCCAGCAACATACGGGCCGTTTTTGTATTGTATTGTGTTATCCCTGTACAAACGGGGTTTTTGTATTACATTCAACTATCCGTGTACAAAATTGTGTTTCTCATTACATTCAATTATCTGTGTACAAACGGGTGTTCTGTATTACATTCAACTTCCCATGTACAAAAACAAGTGTTATGTGGTACACTCAACAAAACATGAACAAAAGAGTGTTATTTACCAGATCGAATTGTCCATGTACAAACGAATGGTATGTATTAAATACAATAGTGTATATTACTGTAATATTGTATATTACTTTCGTATATTCAGATATTTATTTGTTGTTTGTTTGAGAACCCCACGAATTGCGAGCGATTAGCTCTTACTTCCTATGTGCAGTGGGGTGGTTTTTCTGAGCTTTCTTTCATAACCTGGAGACTTCAGCTTTCGGCTTAGTGCAATGCCTATTGAAGGGTCCTTCTACTCAGAAGGGTCTATAATTGTATAGATGACATGCTACGAAGCTTTCATAAGATAGTATCAATATAACGGCATGTCATCTACTAAGGTTTTCTGTTGCATGGATGGTTTGTCTAGTGAGCCATTGGTGTGACCCACAGACGAAACCGTATGCGTGTATATTCAGATATAAATGATATAATATAGCACGTATGCTCATGTATGGATTCAAGTACATCAAATTCTATCGGATTTCCATATGCGAGCAATGCATAAAACATTATAATGACCTAGTACATTCATTAGAGTTTTGCATGAAACATTCCAATGTCCTCGTATAATCGAGTTTTACATGAAACATTCCAATGTCCTCGTATAATCGAGTTTTGCATGAAACATTCCAATGACCCCGTATATTCTAGGCCTGCATGAAAAATTATAATAACCTCGTATATTCGAGAATTCCATGGAACATTCTAATGACCTCGTATATTCGAGTGTTCCATGCAATATTCTAATGATATGTGTGTTGAACTTGTGCAGAATTCGTAGTCTTATAATTTATTAATTTCCTTGTTAGAAAGTAAGTTTTGAGGATGATGTAAATGGTACAACAATAACAAGACAACAATTACTGTAGCACTACTAACTTGTAATGAAGATGGCAAACAAAAATCCAAGAAAACCTCCTCCTCCTCCCATTTTAGGAGGCGTGAGGTCAGGCACTTGTTTTATAAATTATTCCGCCAAATGCAAGTACTAAATAGTCTGCGTGTGAACAATGAATCCTATAATATTGAGCCAATAATAGAAAAAAAACTGTATCAGTCCTCAGGGTGGTAAGTAATTACCACATGTGGCTGAGGACGCTAATTGCTCGTTTATGAAAAGTTGACCAGTTTTTATAGGTAACGGATAAGGATAGGTAAACCAAGAGGTTGGTACATGCGAATGATAATGAGGTGTCAGATCTGTGATAAAAAATATAGTATCTATAACCGATTGAGACGAGTAGCTTAAAACAGATAGCCGTGAAATCGCAGCAGAGCACAGTAATCAGATTAAGATTGGTGATGGAAACGAGGCTGTGACTTATCACAAGCTATAGTTTCATTTTCAGATCTGTGCGTGTTACATTATATATATATATATATATATATATATATATTTTTTTTTTTTTTTTTTTTTTGCTGAAACACTAAGCTCATCTGCTCTTAGCAATGTTTCTTCCCATGACCGAAGAACAACTTCACTTCAGTTTGGGGGAGGAGGGGGGGGGCTTTAAATAAAGTTACTTTCTTAAAAGGAAGGGGAAGATTCAACATTTTTTCTTTACTTATTCTACTTAAAGTATTTACCTAAAACCATTTCTTTCAATATTTTTTCCGGTTTCCGGTACAAAATGAAGGTTGTATTGTCTCAAGTTTGCGATAGACAGTTGAATGGAGGATTAACACCCCATATTCGTAATAATCCACCATTGTTAATTAATCCGGAATTGTATTTAATGATGCAATGATTGTCTACGAAAAATCCTGAACATGGATTGGAAAAACTTTGTCATAAATGAATCAATAAAAGACATATTCAAACAAGTATATGTGTCACCTATTATTAGAAGACGTTGGTAGTATTTAAGTCATGTGCTTAGATCAGACGAGAATAGATTTACCCGCCAAACTCTGTCATGGTCTGCGACAGGAAAACGAAAACGTGGAAGACACAGGACAACACTACGAAGAACAATCAAGAACGAGGCAATGCCAATGTGTATTAACACCACACAAGAACTAGAATTTGCAGCGATCCACACGATATGGAAAAACATGACTTCTGCCCTATGTTCCGTCCTTGGCACTAAAGGAACACACTAAATAACTAATTGCTTTCAATAGTGAAACGACGAAAACGTGCATGATTTGGACATGTATGCCGACATGCTTATTTATTAAAAAAAACAATACTGCAGAAAACGTGGAAGAAGCATAGGGGATCAAATAAAAGCATGGCCAGAGAACATCAAGGCCTGGTCAGGACCAAATTTTTTCCTCACTCATCCGTATCGTTAAAGATAGAAATCGCTGGAAGAATATGTGTGCTGAAGCATCCAATGGATTACGGGCTTATAGGATAGGATTGACCTGATTGTGGTTCGGGAGAGTTTGTTATACTTGCAACCCATCAAACACATACACCCCCCCCCCCCACCTAATATACGACTCTGCGTCTACCCCTTTCGAACTTAATGACGAACAATGGAGAATGAAGGACGATCAGTTAGCATAAATAGGTTAAAGGTCTAATTGTTTAGGTAGAAGGCTGTTCATAAATTACGTCACCAATTCGTTGCCAATAGTTGAGCTCCTGTCAACAATCCAGGCGCCCCCTCCCCAAACCGTTTAATCATATATTTGTAATGTTACCCCCCCCCCTTTCCCCAATTCAAATGAAAATGATAAAAAAGAAATATCTTATTGATTTCAGGTTTTTAACATATGGAATGAATGTGTACTTTCCTGCCACAACCTTTAGATAACTAAGCGAAAAAGCGAATGAATATGACTAAACGTTAAACATCATCTCTGTCGACCAAGAAAAAACGTTCGACAGAATAAACAGAGACATACTATGGAAAACGCTAGAAATATACAGAATCAATGGATAACTACTACACAACATCAACGCAATATACAAAATAATCCAAAGCACGATGAGAGCAACAGATGGAGTATCAGAATCATTCACAGCAAAAACAGGAGTCCGACAGGGTTGTGCAATGTCGCCTATTCTATTCAACGTCTACATAGTCAGAATTATAATAGAAACACAAAGTGAAATGTACAATGAAACAACACAGAACGAAGAACTTGACAACGAAATCAATTAACTGCTTTTCGCTAATGATCAAAGCATCCTATATGATGACGAAGATCACTATCAAGAATATGCAATAAATACAATATGAGGATTAACACACAATTGGCAGGAACTATGTAAATAACGAGATCAACAAACCATTTAAACATCCACATACAGAACACAAAAATAAAACAAGTCAAAGAGTTCAAATACCTAGGAGGTATCTTCACAGAAGAAGGACCACTCGATAGAGATATAGAAACAAGTTGTCAAAAGGTAAATGCTGTGGCATACCATCTGTTACCTTTGCTATTGCACCTAAAAATCAACATAGAAGTAAAGAGACAAATGATTAAGAGTATCTTTATACCACTGCTACCACTATGCTACCAATACCAAACTTTGTTACATACACGAAATATGTTATACACTAGATAAATGGTGACTTTCAGGGCTGTAGATATATCTTCAGTAAGAGGGATTTACCTATAAAAAATGTCATACGACAATTTTTATTACAATCTCCTCTTTTTCAATAGATGTTTTATTACATTTAAAAGAAAAAATCGTATTGGGGATGTTTTTATCCACCTTTTTGCTAAGTTTCTAGAACTAAAAGTAATGACCTGATTTCCTAAGATAGTTTGAATCCTCACACTACGCGCCTCGCCTATCTATGGGTTTGGTGGCATTCATGTATATGAGTGTCAGATTATGAAGCAGATATGTAGCACATAGTTTGGTTCATTGGTTTACCCATCACGATATTATCTAAGATTATTTTTGTTGTATTATGTACCTGTTACAACCGTACTGACCTCAGTTTCTTCTCAACCATATAACTTTTAACTTTGAAATGACTACATGTGATAACATCGTGCCATCAACAAAGGGGCGTATCAACAGATAATAAGATTACTATCCACTCAGTTTTACGTTTGTGTATATTTTTTGTTACAAGATACACTTCCATCTTTGAAATGTTATTGAAAACAGAGACCTCTTCAACAGTTTGTAAACAAATCTTCTTCTTGTGAACCACGCCGTGTGCTGGTTATCATGTCTTTCCACAGTCTTCTATTTCGTGTGCTGTCGAGCATTTCCGATACCGATGTTCTCCCATACCACAATGATAGTTTGTCAAGCATCTTATCCCTTGGTCTTCCCCTACCTCTCTTGCTCTTCAAATTGTCCCTTGTTACAACGTGTTCTATCTTCCTCTTCTCATGATGTGTCTTTCTGATGCGAGTAAGCAACTCCTTTTGAATTAACGTCTTTCAAGATATCTTCATTACGCTTTTTATCTGTGCATGGTGTTCTTAACATTTTTCTATAAAATCGCATCTCTGCTGTCTCAATATAATTTTTTTCACTGTTCTGCTTAGTGTCCATGATTCACTTTCATACATCAGAATTGGTTCAATATAACTTCTCATTACTTGATTCTTGATTAGAAACTGGCCTCACAGCACGTGGGGCATTCCCATAAGTGTTCCGCCCTCTGTTCAAACAGCCATTCGACTCAATTATGTTTCGAGTCTAATGCCGCCGAAACAGACGTCGACATCAGGGCAAAACTCTGGCCCTGGCGACAGGTTTCTTTGTTGTTCCAACCACCCACACCGTGCCCGTAACTAGTTCAAGCACAACGTCGGCCTGTCGGAACAACATGGTAACTGTTATCGAAGATTACGACTACGGGATTGTATAGATGACGTGCCGTGAAGCTTCTATAAGAAGATAACCTCAATATAAAGGCATGTCATCTACTAAGGTTTTCTGTTGCATGGTTGGTTTGTCTAGTGAGCCATTGGTGAGACCCACAGACACAACCGCTTGCACGTTCTCATAACTATCTCACCTCAACTGACAAAGATATATTACATAGCATGGGTCTTCATCGCATGAAATGTTGCCTTCGCATGGGCATTTCTACATTTGACTTCTTTAATACATCTTCCATCTGATGTTATTCATTTACCTAAATGTTTGAATATGTTGACTTACTTCAGACTTATCCCATCTACTTTGATGTTGCATTCTGGAGGACATTTATTCTTTGATATTACCATTACTTCTGTTTTTCTGCTATTCTGACCACGTCCTTTGTTTTGATTTTCTTTTACAATAATATTCAAATAAATCCTACGCACCTGTATAAAGTGATCATGATGATGATAGACTCCCTAGGGGCACGCCCTACGTGTTTGTCACTTGTTTTCTATCAAGCGCTTGAGTTATACTATCAGCGCCAGATTTGTGTTTCTCTGGTATTCCTTGTGATGGGGAAGATTTTCAATGCTTCAGCAAGTCCCATACAAGTGTTGGACTCGATGTTGCTATATGATGTAATGTTAGGAGTTGGACGGTTTTCTACTCTAGAGTAAGAGTCATGCTGCATATAAAGATATAAAAATACGTAGAAGATTGATTTCATTGTACTCAGGTTTCCATATATTTTATTTTTTGGTTGCGTTCGCTCCATTGTAATCAGCATGGTTATCCGTGCGATTTCC
Source organism: Meghimatium bilineatum (assembly GCA_034231615.1). NCBI lineage: Eukaryota > Metazoa > Mollusca > Gastropoda > Stylommatophora > Philomycidae > Meghimatium > Meghimatium bilineatum. The sequence goes on from CM067318.1 coordinate 35,475,840, forward strand.
GCCGGGAGCGTGATTACGTTGTGCCACCGTTATGCGCCTTGTAGGCCTAGCACATCCTATTTCGGCATGGTTTCCATATATATATATATATATATATATATATATATATATATATATATATATATATATATATATATATATATATATATATATGTCCCTCTCAACAAATTGGCAGTCTGCCTGTCAAGGGCACCACTCATAGCACGTAACTCCGTATATTCTCGCGATAATCCCACAGATCTTCGAGAAAAGAAGACGTCACGGGCGGGTTTCGAAGTTTTTTTCTCCTTTTTGTTGCATTTTTCGGTGAAACGGAGCCGTGATACCATTTCTTTGCATTGATAATTTAATAATTGTGTGTTTTTAATTTCTTGTTTGTATTTGTTTCTTGATAAATGTTGTCATTCTGTCATAACGTTGAAAAAATTATTGTCCCTTTGTTGTTGTTGTTGTTTTTTTATGTGTCATTTACATTAGTTGTACTATTTGTTAGTAATATTATTTACCAATAATAATATTGCATTATCATGGTTGTTATCGCTTTTTGCTTTTGTTACTGCGGCACTGTCCACCTTAGATATTCTCTAACCGTTTGGCTATTTCAACTTATTAAAGATCAATGGGATGTTCCAATATATCATGGTTTGATTTCTAATGCATTTACGAGTCTTTTAACATATTTTAGACATATTAAATGACATGACACCTTGTTGAAAACCTTATTCGAGGGTAGAGTCGAGGGGTGGCGAGCAAAGGGTAGGCAGATACAAGTTGGAGAGAAACATCACGAGATGGATAGATCACCGTCTACCAGAGTGCACTACCAAATCAAGAGATAGTTCGTGTTGTAAATTAGTTGAGAACCTCTGTGTCGGAGACAGCATCTGATGATGATGATAAATCTCCAAAAACATGTCCTTTTTTTTTAGCCATCGGAGTCTGGTATCAGATTTGCGATATCGCCTAACTTTATTTCCGTTTGTACATTTTGATACTTCTGCATAGATGATTTCTTCTCAGAGCATTACATATCGCTAATAGTTGGATCCTTCTGAATATGCGGTAAAAGCTCTGGAAAAACATTCTCATTGTTCAAAAAGATACCTCGTTTTCTTGTTATTCATGTGGATTGGAAACCGTTACAACAAACATATGTTTATCTCTCTCCAACTATCTAACTCTCTCTCTCTCCCTCTAAGAGAGACTGTATGTGTTGTGTGTGTGTGTGTGTATTTCAGTGTTATAAATTAATGAGAAGATTAGTGGATGTCGATATGAAGTAAGTATTGCACAAGATGTAGACACTAAATAAATATAACACAACACAATGATATCTTACTGACATTTAATACCAGAAGATATCGCAAAGTTTATTGTCAACACATGTCACACTTTTTTTTTACAAACCAGGAAAGATGACACAGTTTATCGTCAACTGATGTCACACTTTTTCCACACTCCCCCCCCCCCCATCCCTAAATGTTGAAGTAGATTACGGACAGCCTCACCCCCCCCCCACCCCGCCCTTTCCCATCCAATGCTTTGATATTATAAAACTTATATTTTCTTTGTCATCTCTTCTACCGTCCTCAGCCGGTGTCAATTTAATAATATAGTTACAAACGGATATAAGAGACATACGTAAAACATGTAAAGAACCGAAAGGATTATTGATGGAAAAGTTTCAACATGTTTGTTGAACAGTTCTACTCTATATGGAGTTCGACGAGGAAGCTAACGAATATATATTATTCGTGATATTGTATGTCTATTCCGATGGAAGCCACAAGCAAATCATAAATTCAATATTCATTACAACATTGTGTTTTCAATGTTAGACATGGTCCCTTACCAAAGAACAAGAGAGAAAAATTACTACGTGTGAAGTGAGGTGTCACATTAAAGCATCAAACAGAACAAGACGATATCATGTGAGGAGTGAAGAGATTACAAAAACTGTTGGAACAACATTTGTGGTCAAATATATTGAAAGACAGAAACTAAAATGATTCGGCCATTTAATGAGAATGAACCCTTATTTTCCAGCCACAAGAGGACATGAAAATGAAAACAGCAAGATACAGAAGACCAAGAAGCATGTGGATTGAAGGAGTTGCCAACATTCTGAGACAATAATATTACGGCATATCAAGTGACCAAACGCGCCACAGCCCGAAGATTGATTGTCATTCAATTATGCGATGCCTTACAGCAAATGCAGAGTGAAGACGATAGAGGGAAAGATAGGATAGGATAGGATAGGATAGGATAAGATAAGATAGGATATGATAAGATAGGATAGGATAGGGTAGGATAGGATAGGATAGGATAGGATAGGATAGGATAGGATAGGATAGGATAGGATAGGATAGGGTAGGATAGGATAGGATAGGATAGGATAGGATAGGATAGGATAGGATAGGATAGGATAGGATAGGATAGGACGGGCGGACGGGCGGGCGGACGGACAGATGAAGAGATAGAAGATAGATAGACAGACAGACAGACAGACATACAGATAGGTAGGTAGGTGGGTGGATGGGTAGGTAGGTAAGTAGGTAAGTAGGTATGTAGGTATGTAGGTAGGTAGGTAGGTAGGTAGGTAGGTAGGTAGGTAGATATAGATATAGATAGAATCCATCGTGGGGTAACTAAGTTCTGTAGTATAGTCACTTGTCCGCCGACCAGAAGACCTGGACTTCAAATTCACTCGTCACTCGTGGTTTCTAAGAACTTCTTTGGTCCACCCAACCATCAAGAAATGGGTACCAAAATTCATGCGCTGTGAAGGTCGAGGAATGCAGCATCGATACTATGCTGAAAACGACATTAGTTAGGCTGTTTCTGATAAACCATTGGCTATGCAGCTGAGTTCGTATCGGAATACTGTGTGCTGTGGCGCTGTTAAAGAACACTATTTACCCCTGTCTTTCTATCGTGACTGTAGAAGCTATCTTTGTTTTAATGAAAATGTAAGTAGGGTAAACGTAAACTCCAAGCTCAAAAATACGCCCACAGTGCAGCTCAATTCCTTGTATTTTAATGCTTACTACGAAAGATATGTATACCTATCTTAGTTCTGATTACAATTACTTAATGATATAGCACATTTATGTTTTACGATTGTAGTTTCATTTTGTGTATCATGTTTCACCATATCGTTGTGGTAAATAGGGCATTTAAACTGACTAATAGGCAAGGGACTGTAATTATCTTCCTGGTTTATCTTTCAAAGGTTCTGAGTAAGTCTTGGAACGCTCACTCTTCTGTCGGCCCAGCTGAGCTAAGGCACAGCCTACGCTTTGTTTCTATGTATCCTTTGGTGATATTTTTTGAAAATCGTTATGGGTGGAAAGGATTTACCCGTCTTTTGGTTTAATTCTTTTCTTAAGATTTATTTGTTAAAAACCCAGATTGTGGCAAATATGTCCAAAATAACCCCGACATCCCATATCATGGCTCAAAATCCAAGATCTAGTGAAAACCCCAGCCGTGACCACGCTGAATAATGTCCTACTGTGACTTTTACGTAAGGTTACATGGGAATCACATTTCCCTGCCAAAGACGGATGTGTTGGGCCATTTGCTCAACTAAAACGCCAGTACAACGCATTTCCATTTTCTGGACTACATCCTGCTGGAAATCTAGTAGAACCATCGTCAAGCTACAAGAGAGATCCAGTGGGAGTTTGAGAATGAATGCTGAAGAAGAAGGAATCACATTTTCAAACTTAATAGTATCAAGATTTGGCACATTTCTGACAGGCGCATTTGCGGATCGTCCTCTTGAGAAGTTGACGAAGGGGAATGGAATCAAATGATTTCTTATGATCACTAGTCGTATCATTCCTCTCAGAATGCTACTCTATGCCTTCAGACAGTACAAATTCTTTCCGTATCATGTTAAGCAACCAAATTGTAAAAGAATATCACAAATAGGCGTGTGTTTCAGTAACACACACAAAAATAGCAATGTTAATAAGGATGAGTAGGGAAATATGAAATATAACTGGGAAAAAAATAATAAAAGATCAAATAAATAATATTGAAAAATATAGACAGTGACGAATATGACGTTTTGGTAAGTCCGAATTTAAGGGAGAGAGGGTTGAAACCTCCTCCTCCCCATCCACCCACTTAGAAAATTGCAGATAATGAAAATTACATTTAATAATAGAGATCAAGCCAAATATATGTAACCCCTTCTATTAATGGTTTTTTTTTCAAAAGTAAGGTCACCCAAATGTTAGGAAAATTAAAGAAACGCCAACGAAAAGGAGAAAATTAGCATTTTTAATGTGAACCCTACTACCTTATCGAAGACTGAAAACGGCCCTGCGTTTTGATCTTTGACATTCGCTAAAAAGCAAAACGTTAACATTCTATGTGAATATGTCAGCTATAACTAGTAAATTCAGATCGGTTCTGTGGCGACCTGGTACACATATGCTCATACCAATGCATATTATACATGTATGGGTCCTTGTCTATTTTTTTAACCCAAAGTACTGGGTTCGAACCCGCCACATGCAATTGTGCATCCGGACCATCCAGAAAGCAATAACAAACTACAGAAGTATTTATATTGCCTACAAAATCACTACAGCCACAAATACTGGATTGATGGATATATCCTAAAAGAATGCTACCAATTTTTTAAGCTAGTAAATATGGAGCTTGTGAATGCGATCCATGAAAACGACTGTGCATTTTCACATACTTTGTTTATCAGTCACTATAGAAATTCGTATCAATGGCCAGGCACTTGCAGTCGTAAAACGCATAACTGTATTATCTTATAGCCATATCGTACTTTGCTTAGATTACAGTCCAGCTACCAGTCACCGTGTCAGTTCACGCTTGTCACAAAGATTTGGGCAGTTATCTCCAACATTATTATCTGTCTGATTCAAGATTAATATATAATCGCAACTTGGCATCTACTGTGACTGATACATTTTTTCTCCAATGGATCCCTCTTTCGTGCCTTTACAACATAATGCAATCCAATATGTGCAATATGTTATTTTATTAACAATATTATAATGTATTTGCAAATTTTAAATAATACATTATAGTTATCTTTTCGGTACTTTTCAAGACGTTCTATAAAGTGTGTACATGTTTTATGGTTAAGTTAAACTGATCTCCATGCACAATTTAGGTGAAACGATCATACACGTGCAGTGACGAGATGTTCAAATTTCTGTATCCATGCACTGTTTTTAATATCCTTATCTGTTCATCCATTCGTAATTATTTATGCACAGTAATATTTAATTTCTACAAATTTGTTTCTTTGTTTATATATTTGTACATATGTTGTTATTGTTTCGTCTCCTCCAAAAAACAGGCAAGGACCCATACATATATATATGAATGCATACTTTATCTACCTTCATATGAGCAAATGTTAATACATGCATATATCTTCAAGTGGGCAAATGTTTATGTTAATACATGCATATATCTTCAAGTGGACAAATGTTTACGTTAATACATGCATATATCTTCAAGTGGGCAAATGTTTATGTTAATACATGCATATATCTTCAAGTGGGCAAATGTTTATGTTAATACATGCATATATCTTCAAGTGGGCAAATGTTTATGTTAATACATGCATATATCTTTATGTGGGTGAATGTTTATGTAATGGATGTATTTTTCTTTATGTGAGATAAATGTGTATGTTAATGCTGGTATATATATTTATGTGGACGATTGCATAAGTTAATACATGTATCTCTATGTAATGTAAATCTCTGTATGCTGGCGGACTTTTAAAAAAATGATTATGTGGGCGTATTCATGTTTATGCGGATGCATTTACATGCTTGCAATTTCTGTGCTTGTAATGTCTTTGTTGCCAAAAGGCAACAAAGGGTTTCAGCGAAAAGAATGTCTGTGTGTGCCCCTTTCATACATCTATGCATTTACTTTTTTATATGTGAGGATACATATATTTATTTATGTGTGCGTATGTATATATGTAAAATGTATGTGTGTATATATGTGATGTGTGTATATATGTGATGTGTGTATATATGTGATGTGTGTATATATGTGATGTGTGTATATATGTGATGTGTGTATATATGTGATGTGTGTATATATTATATATATATATATTCATACATTCATTTTCCTTTAGTGCTGAAGTTAGTGCATAGGGCAGAGGTCAGATCTCTCCAATTCTGTCTGTTCAAATATTATTCAATGCAGTTCTTGAATAGTATGTATATTGATTGCTTTACTTTCTCTAAGTATTGTTATTCTGAGTCTTTCTTTTGGTCTACCCCTTGCTCTTTTGCCTGTAGGTATCCATTCAAGAGATTCGTGGTGTATTCTGTTGATGTATGCGCGTAGGAAATGCCTGATGTAGGACCAACGGCGTTTTCTGATAACATCTGTGATGCAGTTTTGGTGTGCCTCTTCTCTGATTTTATCATTCGATTTGAATTCACTCCAATGGGTGTTAGTTATCATACGAAGACATTTGTTCTCGAAACTCAGTAGTTTCTTTTCTGAAGATAAAGAACTTTTCCAGCTCTCACATCCATATGATAGCACCGGAATAACGTAGCAATTAAACAAGCGTATTTTCATGATATTGATTTTTACCTCCAGATATTAGACAGTCTATTAAAGGAAGTTTGTTCTTCTTCTTCTTCTTCTTCTTCTCCTTCAGCGTTCATTCTCAAACTCCTGCTGGGTCTCTCTTGGACCATGATCCATTCTAGATTTCCAGCAGAATGCAGTCTAGAGAATGGAAATGCTTTGTGTCGACGTTTCATTTGCGCCAATGGCCCAGCACATCCGTCTTTGGCGGATAAAGGAATTTGAAGCTAATGCGATGCGAGTTGTAATTTCTGTCATGACATCACCGATGAGTGTTAATTTACTTCCTAGGTATGAAAATTTGTGTACTTTTTCAAATTGTTGTCCATTTAAACTAATTGCGTTAGGTGAATTGGTGAAGTCTATAAATTTTGTTTTTGAAGAATTGATTTGGAGACTTAATTAGCCTGCGATGAGTTTTAATCTATTAGTTCTTGTTTTTTGCATCTTGATGGTTTTCGCTCAATAGTGCAGGATCATCGGTAAAATAAAGGTCTTCTAATGTTGATTTATTGATCCATTTAATACCTATATTTACGTTGGATGTTCTTTTTCTCATAGCTAAATCAATTGCGATATTGAATAGCAATGGTGACATAGGGCAGCCTTGTTTAACACCAGTAATCATAGAGAACCATTCTGAATTGCCTTTTTTCTCCTCTAACACAGTATTTTGAGTTTGCATAGAATAGTTTTATCACATTTATATATTTGTTTTCAAATCCATATATTTTTTTTAATTGCCCAAAGCGATGGTTAATTAATGGATGCTGTCGAAAGCTTTTTGAAAATCAACAAAGTCTATTATGAGATTAAATCTAAATTCTAAGCATTCTTCAATTATTGTTCTAAGAATGAATATATGGCCGAGGCAGGAACGACGTGGTCTAAAGCATGCCTGCTCTTCTCTAAGTCTTATATGTATATATATATATATAATTCTTACAGCTGACGGGAATTGAACCAGGTCCGCGGCTAGCGACATAGAATCGCCTTTCAACTCAGGTAAACAGATTTTCCGTACTTGACCATCCACGCGTGTGGCGTGTATCACGATTGATCTTACCGCAAACACGTAACTTATGGAGACCGATTCAACTATTTGTTCAGTTTAGAGATCAGCTAATTCATGCATTCATTGGTACCATGCCTTCCGGCGTAGGCGATCATGTCTCTCCACAATCCTCTGTTTGTTATACATTTAAACATAGTTTCTGATGATTCTGCATCATGCCAGGCTTTCAAGACATCCAGAATTTTCTCACGTTGTCTTTCTCTGTTTCTCTTACCCTCGATCTTTCCAGTTGTTCCGATGTTCTCCAGCCCACCTCTTCTCATGACATGACCCAGAAACTGTGATTGTCGTCTTCTAATACAGGTAATAAGTTCTCTATTTGAGTTGATCAGTTGTAGAATTATAGCATTACTCTTTTTAGCTGTCCATGATATTTTCAACATTCTTCTATAAAACCACATCTCTGTGCCCTCCAGATGTTTTCTTGCAGTATTGTTAATTGTTCATGTTTCACTGCCATATAACAGTATGGGATATATGTAACATTTTAGTATATTCTTTCTTTTGGCTTGATTTTTCATGCTTTGGATGTACAATAGTGGCTTCTCCTTGCCTTCCGTTGACCTATGACGATCAGCTAATAAAAAGTAATATATTTTCATTTCTTTCGTTCAAGTAGCGTTCACATTTAATGAAACTGCATGTTTACTATTTCTTGTGGTCTGTATGAACAAAATATGCGATCATATCTCGAAAACTCATTATCTCGTGTATTTGGATGACTTTCTGACTTATGCAATGTTGTGATGTCAACAAGAAATGACTCATAGTTTGATGAATAAGCCTACTCGTGAATGGCATTTTTCTTCTTCTTCTTTCGTTCACTTGAAACATGTCTATATCTGTAATTCTGTCTCCTTAATATAATTACTGTCTTTTGTAGTTCATACAGTGTCCCATAGAGTTTTGATTCCAGTGTTGTTTCCTCTGGCCAATATGTCTGCCTGAGCGTTTCATGCTCAGAACACTCTTGAAGTATATGTTTGGCACTCTGTGCTCCCTGTCCACATGTACACATGGCTGTGTTGCCAATCTTTAACTTTGTATACATGTGACTGCGGAGTCGGTTGTGTCCTGTTCTGAGACGTAGAATTATAACTTGTTCTGGTCTGTTCATAATATGATAGTCATCTTGTGTTGGTGTTTGTTGCTTTCTTATTGACTTGATCATCTGTTTTTTCTGATGGTAGGTGATTGGTATATCTGGTTGGTCTTCGGCAGCACCTTCCTTAGCCAGTTGGTCTGCTTTTTCATTTCCTGGTATTCCACAGTGAGAGGGTATCCACTGCATGGTTACCCTATACTGGTAAGACACTTCACTAAGTAGGTTTTTCAAGTCTGTTAGTTTTCCAGACTGGAGAGCTTGAAGCACTGACCTTGCATCTGTTAGGAATACCACAGACTGTTGGTCAGAGTTGGAGTTCAGCAGTTTTTTAGCTGCCACACTAATTGCCTGGATTTCTGCATCATAATTATTGCAGAATTTTCCTGTCGGTGTTCTGATTGTGTGAATGACATAAATACGGGTAAAAACTGCTATGTACACGTGTATAATATATATATATACATACATTGTATTTATTATTAATGTGAAATTGATGTTGGTTACCAAGTTGTATTAATTTATTTATCTGAAAAATAACTGAACACTAAAGAAGAGTAACTGAAATTTTTTTTAATATCTATGGTGTTTTTAATATTCTTATATTCTTCTATAAAACCACATTTCTACTGCATTTATTTAATGATAATAATTATCATTATTACGTGCCTTCTTCGCTACGAATATTGGATGCAAAAGACCTCCAAAATTCTCTGTTTCTTGTCTTGGTGGTGCGCTCTGCTAGATCGTAACCTGTCCATTTCGCTATGTTACTCTCCCACTAGTATCTGCTTTCCTCTTGCTCCCTTCTCCTCGACTTTACCCTCAAGTAAGATCTTCAACAAGTTGTGATGTCTTTTAATATATCCAAGTTTATTTTGTTTGATCTTTATTTCCTTTAATAATTCTTTCTTCATACAACGTGTTGTTTGAACATATTTGTTATTTTCTTCTCTTTCCACGATGTTTTCCGTAATTTTCTATATATCCACATCTCAAAGACATCAATTCTGTCTTCTAATTGTTTGTTCATTGTCCAAGTTTCTTAGCCATACATTAATATAGAATATATGTAGCATTTTATAATTATCGTTTTTAGCGTGTTTGTAATTTGTTTAGATGTTAATATTTTCCTCATGCCATTGAAAGTACTTTTAGTCATTTCTATTATTGTTTTAACTTCTGCTTCACATCTGCCGTCATTTGTGATTAGGCCTATGTGTCAGAGATATTGACAATGTTCTAATTGTATTTTATCTCCATGTATTTTATGTTTAGCACCTGTTCTTCTGTGACTTTGCTGATTATTATGGTTGTTTGTTTTTTAATGTTTATATCTAGTCCATATTATATTCTTGATATATTGACAATATGTTAGTCTTTATAGTTCATGTTCACTTTCTGCTAAAAGAACAGTGTCATCTGCATATCTCAGGTTGTTTATTATTTTAACGATATAATAATACTAATAATAATAATAATAATAATAATAATAATAATAGTTATCATGAAGATGGTTATGATAATAATGAAAGTTCCTGTCAGAAACTTTCACTAATGTGAAACATTTAGCACAAACATTTATAGCAAGAACACAGAAACATAAAAAAAAACTCATAACACGTGTGTTTATGCATACTACCAGCCCTTACCAACACGTCACCAAATTGGAGGCGTTGCGTTATCTAGACAGCCATGTGTCAACAACCTTAACAAGTAAGGGTATGTAACTGCAATAAATTCTCACACATGAATTTTGAAAACTGAGCACCCTTTACTTAACTTATTTGTGATTACCGTTAAATGTCTACAAGGATCTGTACTACACATCAGTCAGCAAATATTCACAACCACCATGAATTATATTCTCTTTTTGATGATCCCGGTTAAGTTGAGCCCGATATTTAAGTTATAATTTTACGTCTCAGAACAGGACACAACCGACTCCGCAGTCACATGTATACAAAGTTCAAGATTGGCAACACGGCCATGTGTACATGTGGACAGGCGGCACAGAGTGCCAAACATATACTTCAAGAGTGTTCTGAGTATGAAACGCCGAGGCGGACATATTGGCCAGAGGAAACAACTGGAATCAAAGCTCTATGGGACACTGTATGAACTACAAAAGACAGTGAGTTTTATTAAGGAGACAGAATTACAGATATAGACATGTTTCAAGTGAACGAAAGAAGAAGAAGAAGAAGAGCCCGATATGTATATCAGCAATTACAGAATAAACTTCGTAAACTAACTCCATCTTTTTGGAAACAAAATGGTACTATCACAGTAGCATGATGCCATGTGTTTTCGGTTAGACATAAGTGGCAGGAATGGAGAAAGACCAAGGCGCGTTTAACGGTCACCGTAATTACTTAAAAAGAAAATGGGCGCCATCAATGTAACTGTCCTGGACTCTTTGATATATTTGTTCGATTGAAAGCTCACTTGTGTTTCATAACAGTTGTCAGCATATGCCCGCGTCACACATCTGAAAGCGTTATGGCGGCTAAAATATGTGAGGTTGGCTAGTACGTTCTACGCCCATCTTGTTCTATCTATGAAAGAGCTCACATTTTGTCCATGTACATTCTGGATGCCATGGATACGCGAACTCAATTACATTGTGTCAGTGTATCGAAAGGCGTCCCCCAGCAGACGTTGTAGACCGATGTGAGTAATGTGAGACAGAAAGGCATCCTGGAAATCTACTGTACCCTGACAATCACCTCTCTTGACCGTCGAGCCTTGTATGGTCAGACAACGTGGGTATTAACAGCTTCAAACAGAGTAGAATACTGTAGTCGATTCAAGAGACAAAAACGAATGATGAAAAACTTTTCTCTCATCTCTATTACATTCCTGCTCTTACTATCATGTTATTCAGCATCCGAATTGGACTCTGAGCCATCTGAAGACTCACAAATAAACAAAGCTAATTTGACATTTTTCAGCCATGCTCATTCTTCCTTGCAAAGGAAGAACACTCTAAGGTTCTATAACTGCAACAATGTTCATCTGTGGAATATTAAAGAATTAACACCCTTTACTTAGTTTTTAAACAAACATAATAACATGGAAAGAAGATCTGACCTCTGCCCTGTGCACTAACTTCAGCGTTAATAAAAATGAATGAATGAACAAATAAATGAATGAGTTATGTTGATTAACCTCTTCGCCAGTTTTCACACCTTATTAATGTGGGTTGTTCCAAATATATATTTCTGATCAGCGTCTCCTCCATTTATAGGCCCCCCCCTACCTATCTCTTGGAGACATTCACTTAATTTCTCATGTTGGATTTTGTCAAAAGTCTTGCTGTAGTCCATGAAAGAAATTTTAGAAGTTATATAAAACCAATTCTTCTATATGTAAGTCAATTCTTGGATAACCAGTGGAATAGTTAAAAAAAAATGATATAGAAACAGTAGAAATGTTGTTTTATAGAAGAATGTTGAGAACAAAATAGACAGATGAAAAGCGTAATAAAGCTACCTTGTAAGAAGTTAATTTAAAAATCAAAAAGAGTGGGGAAAGACCAAGATAGAAGATTTTATAGATAATCTGGCATTGTAGCACGGGAGAACATTGGTATTGAAAATTATTGACATTACACAAAATTAAAGACCGAGACACGATAGTCAATGCATCTCAACATGGACAATAAAAAGAAGAATATATACAAGCTCAGTTATAAAAAATATAATCGGTTAGGGTTAAAGGTCACCTCTTCAAGAAACAGACTGATGGAATAGGATTACATACCACATACGAAATCACAAAACATTTCGCAATCTTGACAATGAGCGATAACAAAATACTAGAGAAATAATAACACTATGTTTCAGAATAATGAAGAGAAACAAATATAATTGTTGTTGTTTCGATCCACATAAATAACCACTGATTAGTATTACAGGGGCAAAGGGTTGTTATGCCCTGAATGTGATCTGTTAGGATCTGAGGTTGCCATCTTTTCCTTGCTGCACTGTGCCAGCTCTAGGCCTATATATAGGCATACTCTATCTAACATGCATATGTGGCTGTAACTCATCAATAAATCCTCTTTACATATAAACTGTTCATTATATCAATATGTCTTCAACATCAAGCAATCACAAGATAAAACACGAAATTAATACCAATGAAGTATTTCACGTAGTTTAAGCCACATAGGAAAAATCTTTAGCAAGATACTATAGAGAAAGATGCGCGCATATATAGAACTACAGCTAAACAACACAAAATTAGGCTTTTGGAAAAATAAAAGCTGTACAGGCGCAATCTTTGCACTCAAACAACTTTCAGAAAGAGCAACAGAACATAATCAAGACGTATATCTGGCTTTCGTGGATCAAGAAAAAACTTTTGACAGAGTGAATAGAGCACAACTATGGATAACACTTCAGACATCTGCTAAGCCTATGTCAGAGCATAAACGCCAATAGTCAATGCGCAGTCAGAACGAGCACATGTACATTGGATAATTTCCAGTCACTAGGGAGTGAGACAGGAATGTGTACTATCTCACATATTGTTCATAATATACATAGATCACATTTCCAAAGTAGAGATCACATGGAAAGTTTACAGAGCAGTGGTACTTCCAGTGCTGCTATACGCTAGTGAAACATGGACTGTGTAGGCCTATAGACGCCATGTGAAAAAAAAGCAATCACTTTCACACAACTTGTTTCAGAAAAGTTATGAACATCAGATGGCAAGACAAGATTCCAGATACCACTGTACTCGATATAGCTGGTATCCCCAGCATTTACACTATCCTGATGCAGACACAGATTCGTTGGGCAGGTCATTTGGTGCGTATACCAGACCATCGTCTGCCAAAAATACTTCACTATAGTGAGCTGAAGAAGGGTACACGATCTCATGGTGGCCAAAAGAAGCGCTATAAGGACTCGTTAAAGACCTCACTGAAAGCCTTAGCAATAGACCAAGATACATGGGAAGAACTTGCGCAAAATAGATCTACATGGCGTTCTACAATCAAAAAGAGCGCATCATCTTGTGAAAAGAGGAGAAATGCAGCAGCTCAACAGAGGAGTGCAGCTAGAAAGTCACGGATAGACCAAGATCCGTCTACAGTCGTCATTCCATGCCGGAACTTCCCAATGACATTTACAGCTCGAATAGGGCTCATGAGTCATCTACGAACTCATAATCATGGACAAAACTCTAATTGAATTTTCAAAAGTGGATATAACAAATGATCATCATCACTTGTGATGGATGAACACCCGATCACATTTGCAAAGTAGCAATGACAACGGAAGTAAGCAATTTGAAGGATAGCTTAAGCTATCGATATCAGATCTTGGATGTGGTCCTGACAGCAAGAATAGACGTAACGAAGTTGTAGATAGGCCTACAAAGTTTGTAACCAGTAAAATGAAGTTGTAGATACAAAATTAGTAACCGGTAGAAATAAACGTAAGTTCTTAAGAGTGATCTGATATGCCTCTATACTTTGTGCAGTCCCTCTTACTGCCTTTTTTCTTTCAGATGGGAACAATCACCGCTACATTCCACTCCTGTGGTGTCTTTTGTGTCTTCCATATCACATTTAACAGTCTGTGTAGCCACTTTACGCCTGTCCTTGCTTGCATTTTTATTAGTTCTATAGGTATGCAGTCTATTCCTGGTGCTTTGCTATTTGGTGCATGTTTAACAGCGCCTTCAATTTCGGATTTCAGGATGTATGATTCTAGGTCTTCTTCTATTGTTTTTATTGTTGTAATCACTTCTTCCTTTAGGTTTAATTGTTGATTGAAGCAATTGTTCCATCTTTCCATTATTTCTTGAGACCTATGTAGTGTGTTGCCGTATTCATCGTTGATTACTTCTGTTGTTTGTGTCTTTTTTACTTATCATGTTTTATACTTTCTTGTAGAATATCTTTGGTGCGTTGTGTTTATTCTTTGTTACGCATTTCTCCGAATTCTTATCATGACTTAGTTTTTGCAGATTTGATGATTTTCTTGGTGTTAATCTTTGCAGTTTTGTATGCTAAGTAATCTTCATGCATTTTGTTTGTTGCCCATTTCTAGTATTTTTTTAAAAATCTTTCCTTGTATTCTTTACCTTTTCTGTCCACCAAACTGTTATTTTTTATTTCGTGCCTTTATGGAATTATAACCGCATAGCCTATGTTTCCTGCTGTTTGTATTATGGCATTTTTGAAATATTTCCATTCTTCTTCTATGTGATGGGTATTCTCTAGTAACATTGCAAATTCTTTGTTAACTTCCTGGATATATTTTTCGCGCATGTTTAGTTCTTCCAATTTCTGCATATTTAGTATGGACACTCACTGTGGACATGGAGAGAAGATTACAGGCTTTCAAGTACAAATGCTACAGACGAATTCTACGAATTTCCTATAGGGAACATGAGACCAATGTGTACTACGAAATAAAGTAGAGATGTGTGCAGGTGTTCAGGAACCATTTCTTTCAATAGTGAAACGACGAAAACTAGCATGGTTTGGACATGTATGCAGACATGATTCCTTGTCAAAAACAATACTGCAGGGAAGTGTCGAGGGTGGAAGAAGCAGAGGAGGGGAAATAAAGGCATGAACAGACAACATCAAGGAATGGACAGGACAAGATAATTCTACACTCATCTGCATCGCTGAGGATAGAATTCGCAGGAGGACTCTGTATGCTGAAGCATCCAATGTGGTACTCCTATGACCATGAAGGGTTACGGGTTTATTGATTGATTTGTGCTTGTTATTTTTCGCTCTGTTTGTTGATGAAGGTGGACTTCGCCCTGATGATAGACCTGACAATATGACATGACTGCAGATGCTGAACGCAGATTCCATTACTCATTTCAAACCACATCTGGGCCCAGAGATGACATGCACACCAGAGTGCACAGGCCAGTGCTCCATAGCTAGTCGAGCATCAGGGTCAGCGATCCACAGCTGATAACGACACTCAGTACACTTCCACGTAGTGGGCCTGGAAACAGGAGTGCAGCAAACCTGCTGTAGCCTGGCCAAGTACTAGGGATCGAATATACGGGAATGCCAACCCAGCCCCAAAAAATGCTGGCTGAAGATGGATGTGTCAGGTAAAAAGGCACAGATAACGCAGCTTGCTGTAAACATAGCACAGCGCAGATCACCCTCATACGTCCGTCAGGACGGTCAACGGAATGATTTCAGAGAGTCCGCAGCAAGGCATACGACGAAAAAGAAACCACATCTATCAAGCATGTCAATAACTTTTTGATACATCAAACTTTCATCCGGTCCACTATTCACAAAGTAATTGAAAATAGGTTTGACCATAATATCAAACTCACTCAAGTAGTCTTTCAGAGAACAGCATATGAGCGTAGATCTACAATAAGGAATGTTTGCCTGATCTGGTTGTCTATATTTGTTGTGCTTGAATAAATTATAGCCTCATGTTTGCACAGAACATCCTTGTCAAATTCAATGCCAGCTTAGCCTAATCTGATGAATGTGTGCTTGCCTATCATGAAAAGCGGCTTCAGTTCGAATTATCATTTTTTAAAGATCATCCACCCAATACCAACGATAACAAATTTGCCACATGTGGGAGATGCAGTACATTCCCAAAAATCTCTTTGGTAGACACAATCACCCAGAACTTGGTACTATGATGCATGCATGCTCTGAGAATGTTAATAAATTTTATCATCATCATCAAGTGCCATGCCAAATGTTGTTAATATTTCTCCATGTACATCAATCTCTCATATATGTTATCATCTCTGTTGGTGTCATCAATCAAGGACATTTAGTCAAACTGTCCAATATCTTTTCTCTTGGTCTTCCCATTGATCCTTTTCCTTCTATCTTTCCTGTTGTCACTATATTCTCAATGTCTCCTCATTATGTGCCCAATAAATGTTGACTGTCTTTTTCTTATATTATCAATAATGCATCTTTTCACATCCATCTTTCTAAGACATTCTTCATTAGTAATCTTTGCTGTCCAAGGAACGTGTAGCATTCTTCGAATAAACCACATTTCCGTTGCCTCCAATTATTTTTGTGATGTCTTATTTATTGTTCATGCTTCACTTCCATAGAGTAACACTGGTTCAATGTAGCATTTGAGGACACGTTTTCTAGTATCCATCGATATGGACTTGAATAGGATATTTTTCATTTTATGGAATGCTGCTTTTGCTTGTCCTATTCTGCTTATAATTTTGGTCTTGCATTTACTCTCTGAAGTTATTAATGTTCCTAAATATTTGAAACTATCCAACTGCTTTAAGTTTTTCTCATTTAATTTAATGTTATCATACTATATTGCAAATGCCGAAGACTACACTAGGCTTTTGTACTTGACAGCTAGATGCTTGTTTGCAACAACTATTTAGTTCATCAACTGTTGCTACAATACAGTTATGGTATTGCAAAATGATGCAGTATTGCCTGTATTGACTCATGAAGCATAGGCCTACTCTTTTTGGCTCCACATACCAGTATAGTAAAGTAAAAAAAAAGTAAAGTAACCCATAGCATTTATTAATGCCGTAGGGGTGTGAGATGTTAGCGATCTCACATTTCACAGGCTCTGCAAATGAGGGCGGTAGCCATCTCCTCTCCCTCGCAGTCTTTACTTCCCGGATTAATCTGGTACCCATTTAAGGCTGGGTCGACCTGGGAGCCGTTGCGATCTGAAAACATTTCCGCCTCAACTACATACCAGTATATACAATTTTGAACGAGTTTATTCAGAATGGCTGTAAAGAAAATTGACCATAAATATGTGACTCATTTTCTGCTCAAAATAACTTCACTGGCTCAGTTGTAAATTATTTCTCTTAAAATGTTGAATTTCGTTTTGACATTTAATCAGGTGTAAACAGAGTTGTACACATTTTAAACCACAAATCTTTTGTTCTTAAGTTTAATTTGTTACTGTGATAAGTGCATGATAACTGTATTTTCCTACAAGTAGCAGACTGAAATAGTAGGCCTACAATTTAAAAGAGATCTGCAGTCTATTTTTTTTATGGCAGGAGTACCCCTTGTAAAGTTTAGCTATATTTCCATCTTTTTATTTGCAAGGAATAGTTTCAAATTTACCGTATGCAAAATAGAAAATGGGCAAAACATTCTTTAACTTGACATTAGTTAGCTTGTTTCTTTCATTCCACAAGCTGCACATAGAACAGAGGTTTTGATTCTCCATGCGAAACAGTCCGTTTCCTCTACTTTAAGTTCTTGTATGCACTTGCAACCTATTATAACACTTTCTTTAAGTAAGGTTGTTTTTAGGGTAATTTGGGGTCTTCCTCTTTTTCTTTTCACTCAGGTGTCCGAATAAGGGTAAAAAACCTTTTTTATGTTTTTTTAAAAATATGTTATGAAATTGGAATTGATAATCTACTGCCAAACATAAGAAACAAACAATATTAAATAAATTCAGATAATATATTTCATAACAATTTTGTTGTTGTATATTTAGACCACTCCCCTTGCCAACCTTGTCACACTCATTCAGATCCACCCCCACTAAATTGTTGATGTAATTTATGGGCAAGCTGGATGTCACAAGCCAGATGTCACAAGCCAGATGGGCATCTACTCTGGAGAAGATTTTGCTGTGATTTAAAAGGGTTGATTCCCTCCCAGCAGTTCAGGCATGGGTCTTCAACAAACTTATCACAGTGGAGATCCTGGGGTGGAGTAGACAACTTCACTCTCAACTACTTAATTGCCTCTTATCACATTAGATCACATGGCAATGTAACTATTCTTTGCTTCCTTAACCCGTTTATGCAAATAAAAGAAATTTCTGCAGCTGTTAAGGGAGTAAAAGTCCAATGAGTCAGTAAAAAGTTTCACATTAAGAAGATATCCTCAGTTGCAACAATACCCAAAGTGAAATGTGGAATTTTGACAACAATACTGGACAGTCATCTTAGCTCTTGGATGGGAGTACAGACAATTGTGTAAATGATATCAATTATGAAGCATATTTATTTGATACACCAGAATAACATCTTTCCTTCCATTGTCAGCAAACATTACATAGGACTAGCAGTGTATTTTGCCAATGAGTAATTATATCATTGTATCGCTAGCACCTGAAAGGGGAGCACAGAATAGCAACACTGTTACATACCATGCATGCTGTAGGAGGCGACCAAAGAGGTTTTGAGATGGAGGTTGTCCATCCCGAAGAGGGTCAAAGTGACCCAGAGGCCATGCCGAAGTCTGATGTACCATGTCAAAAGGTGCAGATATATTAGCTAAGCTGTAAATCATGGCACAATGCACTCCATTCTCTAGACTACATCCTTCTAATCTGCAGGAGTTTGTGAATGAATGTTGAAGAAGAAAATGTCATTGTTTGTAATGAAGTTTGTATGCTTCATGGGGAGAAGTCAGGTTGGTGATTCTTTCATAGTAGGATTAGTAGGATAGTATGAAGTAGGATTTTTTTTCTTGAGAGAAGTAGAACTTTATTATAATCACCTTTGGCACAAGGATGGAGATTGAGGCGACCACTGCAGATCTTTGTTAGATTTCTGGATCTGGGTTAAGCTGGAAAGTTATTACTCTAGGACTTTGATTTCATGGTTTACAAAAACTATAATCAAGAAAGTTTTTTTTTAAAACTCTGTGATGTCTCTTTTCCATCTTCATCTTTACTTTTAGGGTTTTTTATTTTTGGGTACAATAAAAATCCACCATACACATTGTGTTGTAAGTGCAATAGCAGTTTGTAATAGCAATAGGAACCAACCTTAGTGCATGCTAATTAGAAGTTTGATGGGATTAGTTTAGCAGAGGGTTTTTTTTTCATACAACTTGTAATAATTGTGATATGATTACTATCTGCGATACCTTGCATAAAATTTGTAACTTTACTACATACAACTGATGGTAATGGAAGACTTCTACAGGCATGTAGGAAAAAAGAAAAGCTCAGATGAATTTTGTCTAGGATAATTTGGTGATACAACAACCCAAAGAAACCACAATGGGGAAGAATTTATCAAAATATGCATGGAACATGACCTCATAATAACCAATACAATGTACCAACACAGTCAAAGCATGTCAAGTCATAATATAAATGAAGTAATATCAACCAGGCATCATAAATAGACTTTATACTGTTGAGATCGAGACAGTAATGCATGAGCCATTCCCAAAGCCAATATCGGCACAGACCACCGGTCTATAGTAATAAATATGGTTACAGTAAAGACAAAAACAAAAAAAACAACTAAAACATCCTACACAATAAATCATAAAGAACTAGAAAAGAAGAAAAGCTGCAGAAAACTAGATATGATCTAACAAAAAGATACAAATTATTACCAGAAACCGCAAAGTACATATAAGTTTAAGACCTGCTTAACGGAGACAATAATAAACTTCTTCTACTTCTTTCCTTCTTTTTTTACCCTTTACGGGTGTCGAGGGACATACAATGTTCTTGTTCTCGCTTTTCTGGCTGCTTCAGATCATGTTATTTGGTGTTCGTGTAATGTCTCTTTGATGTTGTCGATCCAGCATACTCTAGGTCTGCCCTTGGCTCTTCTTTCTACTTCTCCTCTCTTCGTATATGCTTTATAAACTAATGAATCACACTGTGTTCTTTCCAGATTACCAAACCATTGTATCTGTTGGTTTTGTATGTATTGTAGAATTGATATGACACCCACTCTTTCTCTTATGACATTGTTTCTAATTCTGTGTCTTCTGGTCACTCCTGTGTGCCTTTTCTCAGACATCTCATCTCTGTTGTAACCAGTTGTCTCTTATGTTTTGTTGTTAAGGACCATGTTTGACATTGGTAGCACAAGGTTGGAATGAAGATACTTTGGATAAGATGTTTTAATTTTTTTTTTTAAACCATCTTATCCAACGTATCTTCATTTCAACCCTGTGCTACCAATGTCAAACATGGTCCTTAACAACAAAACATAAGAGACAACTGGTTACAACAGAGATGAGATGTCTGAGAAAAGCCACAGAAGTGACCAGAAGACACATTAATAAACAACTGTGGGAAAAAGGAAATGAGGAAAACACATAGCTGAAAGAACATCCTGATGGAACAAAGAAGTAAATACAGCAATACAAACAAAAAATAAAGCCTTCCGAACACGGGTAAAAACAAAGAACAGAGAGCCCCTCAGAGATGATCAAATCAAGAAAAGAGAAGAAAAAGACATAATAATGGAAGTAAAAGACAAAGCATGGGAAGAATATGGACAAAAGATCTCAAACATTTGTTAAAAAATTGTAGAGAATTTTATAAAAGCGTTAAAGCTATAAGGACCAGAGACGACACATTTAATCTGACAACAATAATAAATGGCAAAGGTGGCAAACCCTTATTCAACAAAGAACATAAGAAAAACTGAAGGAAAGAATATTTCCAAGAACTGCTGAAATCGGACATAAACAACAACAATCACACATAAATGAAATCATGAAACACAACCAGACATTATAGTATCAGAAGTAGAAGAGGCACTGAAAAAAATATCCCAGTACACAAAGATCAGATGGTATAACAACAGATTTAATAAACAAATGTGGCGACATGCAGTAAAATGGCTACACAGAATATTGAACATGGCTTGGAATGAGACAAGAATGCCTGAAGACTGGCACACAGCAACAATAATACCAATATGGAAGAACAAGGGGTCAAAGAGAGATGTGACAAATACAGAGGGATATTGCTACTGAGTCAAGTTGGGAAGACATTCGCAAAGATAATAGAAACAATACTAAGACCTTGCATAGACCTCCAAATAAGTAGAAACCAAGTTGGATTTAGGAGGGGCATGGGCTGTACAGATGCCCATTTCACACTTCAACAACTAAGCGAACAGACAATAAACAATCAACTGAACATCACATTTATCAACCAAGAAAAGGCTTTCGATGTGGTTAATACATATTGGATAGGTACTTAGAAGAATGTGAGATCCATGTCCAACTCCTTGAAAACACCAAAGCGCTATATCAGAGATGCAAAGCAAGAGCAAGAACACGACAGGGAATGATAGACACATTCACAATAACATCTGGAGTCAGAAGTTGTTAAATCAAGTCATTAAGACCCTGTTTATGAAATATTGTACTTCCCATGTCCTGGGATATTACGTTTTTGGTTCTGAATCTCTTGTGTTTATTGCGTACCAAAGTTTACATTTATTAATTTCTAATCAAAATCACAGACGTTTGCTAAAGAAATAAATAAAACAGATTCCATAAACATTAAAACGAACATTAATAATTAAATGAAAATAAATTGTCATCATTTGTAGCACAATAAGTGAAATGACAATGTTTCTGCACTGTAATACTGACAGTGGCCTACAAATTAATATAAAACATATAATGGACAGGAATTTATTTATCTGTAAATTAATCATTCATATTTGATGATGATGATGAAGTAATCCCTTTAGCTGTATGAAGGTAACTCTTGATAGTCCATAATCTTTCTGACAAAAACACAGGTCCTCCTCGGCTGAGAAACTAAACTCCAACTCATATAAGGTTTGATGTCACAAAGGCATGTAAATCATATTTAGAATGAATGTTGTCATTGTAGTACAAATGCTTATATATCTATGTACACAGCAACTTCAGACTTTGTTCAGGAACTGAAATGAAACATAATAATGTACTTTAAAAAGTAGTCATAAGATAATGAAGGTTATTGTTATGAGCCAACACTATAGCACTCCTAGCAAATCCATAGATGCTTAATGTCTCTCCCAGCAGGTCTCAAAGTGTATGTATACTGATAGTTCATGTTTTGAACACATTCACTTGCTGGTTGAACATATTCCTCATTCTGTCCCACAGGTGTCAATTCCTACTCGTGTTACATTTAATGCTACATTCTCTCAATCGCAGTTGAGAAGCATCATCTATTGTAGTGTCCACATTCAACAGGTGCTTGCTAAGCAATTTCAGTGTGTTCTATCACCCATCTTCAATTTACTGGCCATATGTACATTCAATATAACCTTTTTGTTCTATCACACACCTATCAACCTGTAAAATTTTCCCTTACAATTTCACCTTTTCAGCCATATTTGACTGTGTAAGCTGTACATCATTTTCAGATTAAAGTCTTTCCATGACACTGCAGGTTGATTCTAATGCAGGTTCTGAATACTATTTTATCAAGTTTGCAATAAAAATATTAATAGGCTTCAATATGATCTTAAAGATTATTTAAAGACCAAAATTCATTAGAAGAATTTAACAGCATGTTAATCATTAATTTGTGAGTATTTAATATTTATAGTTTATACACATTTATTAATGTTAACAACAAAGGCCATACTTCACAATCGAGATACCAGCCTCCAAAATCCAAATGCTACCAATGTTAACAAAAAAACATCTTATCCAAAGTATCTACATTCCAACCCTGTGCTACTAATGTCAAACATAGTCCTTAACAACAAAACATAAGAAACAACTGGTTATAAGAGAGATGAGATGTCTGAGAAAAACCACAGGAGTGACCAGAAGACACAGAATTAGAAACAATGTCATAAGAGAAAGAGTGGGTGTCATATCAATTCTACAATACATACAAAACCAACAGATACAATGGTTTGGTCATGTCATCTGGAAAGAATGATGTGTGATTCCTTAGTTTATAAAGCATATATGAAGAGAGGAGAAGCAGAAAGAAGAGCCAAGGGTAGACCTAGAGTACGCTGGATCGACAACATCAAAGAGACATTACACGAACACCAAATAACATTATCTGAAGCTGCCAGAAAAGCGAGAACAAGAACATTGTATCTCCCGAGACACCCATAAAGGGTAAAAGAGGAAGGAAAGAAGAAGAAGAAGACACATTTATTTACCCTGTTCGGTTTTTGTAAGATTTTAAGTGACTGTGGGAATTTTGTTCAGATTTTATCTCACCAGGTAGACAGGTCAGCTGATATTATCATTTCTGCAAACAGCAACTTGTCCACAAAATTAAATCCAAATTATACTAATAAGTTTGGAAGAAACTATAGGTCTAGATGTTATTGAATCATACCAACACCATTTTGCTTCTTTCAAAGCATAGACTGAGAATCAGATAAAATAAATACTTTAAAAATTGAGTGTTTGGGGGAAGGGCTATAGGCCTAAGGTGGTTGCAATAACATTTAATAATTCAACTTGTGGACATTTACTAATAGGCACTTTTTTCTGTAAAATATCAAAAATATAAGATATTAAAGAATAGAAAATCTTCATCCTTGAACATTATCAAACTCCTGCCGGTTAGCAGGAAATCATCTGGAAAATTTAATGTGTTGTGTCATTGTCTACACAACATCGTGTCTCAAACTGAGAATCCACAGGTTCCACAAAAATGATGATGAATAGGTTAATCATATCATCATCATTATTTTCCTCTTGTGCCAAGCTTGGCACATAGGGCAGATGTCATAGCTCTCTATGCTTGTCGATCAACAACCAGTTGTTCCAGATTGTTCATTTTCATACAAGATGTTGTGATTAATCATATGCAGGATTTATTTAAAGTTATTTTGTAAATTTTATTATAGAAATCGACGTTACAAATAATATTTCCTTGACAAACATTTAGTACATATATTACATGTTAGTTTTATTAATTTTATTCCTCTTCCGCATTGTCAAATACAGGCTGTCTTGACTGTTTATATGTGTTATATAAACATACATTATATATATATATATATATATATATATATATATATATATATATAGGGCTTTCACGAGATATCAATATTGTTTCAAGGTTTCTGCTAGGGCAAAAATATGGAGCAATGCTGGACTACAGCTTGGCTATGATTTACATGTCTTTTGACCTGACACATCTGACTGCAGCATGGCTTATAATAATATTCACCTGTGGGATGGAAATGCTAACCCCACCGCCAAAACATCCTTAGTTGTTTCTGACATGTATGGTAAGTCACAATATGCCTACTCTGCTATCCTTTCAGGGTTCTGCATAATATGAGTGAGTAGAATATTGAATAGAACAAGTGCTGAGCACATGCATGCACACACAAATGTGCTAATGTCAAACTTTTATATGCGGTCATATTATAAAGTAAAAATAATTTTGGACTACAGTAGCAAGATATTTTTAGTGTCACAGAACTACATTACCTACCTAGCTTCTGCTAGTGGTGGGCATACATGATGATGTCACTGAAAAGAAAAGTTTCCGTCAGTAGAGAACTACCTTAAATATGACTCAATAAAATATATTTAAAATTATAGCCTATCCTATTCATAATGTAGCCATCAACCAAGCATTTTTGGGCAGAGTGATTTTTTTTGGTAATATAAATACTTTCAGTAGTTTGCCCTTGCTTTCTGATTGGTCCAGATACACAATTGCCTGTGGTGAGGATCAAACTCGCTCAATACCTTGGCCGTCACAGATGCACTCTGTACCACTCTGTCACGAAACCCTCAGAAAATATGTATAGGTCAGGGGCCTATATATCTTCTTCGTCTTCTGCTTTCATTTTCAGACTCCTGCAGATTAGCTCGATTATTGTTCTAACATGTGAAAAAATAATTGCACATACTATGTAACACAGAACTGGATTTCTATAGATTATGTTAATTAAAAATACGAGAAAATATTAGAGTGGGAATAGTAGGTGGCAGAGGGATGAAGTGATGAACACTAGTTCTTATATTCAGTGATAATACTGTTAACTGTTACAGAAAAGGACATTTATATATTTCAGAGAAATGATCTTAATTCTGAAATGATTAGGTCAATATTAATTATTTTTGGATACTTTATGTCCAGATGGTGTGGCTTTGGATGAATGGAGTTTGTATGAGGATAACTGAAATATTAAAGTTTTATTTCTTCTTTGTGTTTGAGAATTTCGTAAATTTGTATTAATTCTTGTGAAAGGTTTATAGTACCGGTAATTAAATTATTAACCTACAAAAATTTGTTCAACTAAAAGATTTCAAATGAACATAACCCACCAAAGATGGATGTGCCGGGCCATTAGCGCATATAAAACGGCGACACAACGCATTTCCATTCTCAGGACTACATCCTGCTGGAAATCTAGTAGGACCATGGTCATGTTACAGGGGAGATCCAGCGGGAGTTTGAGAATGAACGCTGAAGAAGAAAAAGAAGAAATAAACATAAAATGATAGCCAAATAGCTGCAGATTAAACTGATATATGCCCTATAACATGTAGGCCTATATATGATCTTGCATATTCAGATGCCAACAGTATCAATGTTGAGACTACTTCCAGTCTTGTGTATAATGGTCAGGGGCATGTAACTGTTAAAGAGTTAACAAAACATGGAAATCTAACATACCTGTAATGATGGAGTTAAAACTTGTGAAAGCTGAAATTAAGAAAATACAATTGTTGCAATGAAAAATAATTTATTTCAAGTGTGAAATCCATCAATTTTTAGCAGTAAATTGAATATTCATGAAATATGTATCTATTAAACACAGAGTAAGGGATACTGACTGAAACATAAGTACAGCATGCAATATTTTACCACAAATTTCTTATTCTTGAGAGTTAATTCTAAAACTTCCACTGGATCTCTCTTGTAGCAGGACAATGGCCCTAATAGATTTACAGTAGAGTGTAATTCAGAGAACAGAAATATCATCTGTCAATGTTTTATTTGAACCACTAACCAAACACATCTGACTTCTGCTGTTATTAGACATTCAATCTTAATGGGATTACTAAAATACTTATACTACAGGTATTATTTTTTTACATGGAGATTTAAACAATGGTTTCACTATTATGACCTGTTGGGTCCATTTTTAGGACACTGCCTCAACAGTTTCAAGAGATGTATTGGGTGAGAGATTGATATCTGAGATGTTAAAAAGGTTTTTTTCAATTATTTCTTATTCCATCTAAATTTTCAGCAGCCCAATTTTTATTCATATAACACAATTCACAAGCTTCATATTTATCTGCTTCCAGGATGAATTGTACACAAGTACTTAGTATCTTGGATAGTAGTTAACCCTAGATTTCACATGAGAGCAGTGTTTACCCCGTTTCATCCTCAGGTCTGTGCAGAATGTTACCATCAAAGCTGGTGGTGGTCTACTTAATAGTACTTCAAGGCAACTCTTGGTACAAAAAAGGGTGTATGAACACATATCAGCTAAAACCTCTAATTAAATCAATAATCTTAGAGATCAAACATCATCTTTATAACTTTTAACCATTCACATAAAAAGTATTCCTTTTCTTTCATACCACTTAAGTGTATGGGCAATGTTGACATACATTTTATGTGACCATATTGTTCATTCATCAGGCGTGACATAATGATTTGTTACATTTACATCCTGAAATTCAGTTAGATGTATGTCCTTGTCTATGAGTTCATAGGTGACTGATAAGCCCTATGGTGTTCCCAAATGTTCTTGGACAGGCTGGGCATGAGGTGGTCACTTTATATGGTGTTTGATCTACTTAACTATCTAGCCAGTCTCCGTGATGAGCTGCTATATTTCTCTTACTTTCACAAGATGCTGCATTTTTTAAATTGTAATAATACTTAGGCAGAACACAGGTTTTTGAAGTTTCACTTGAACACAACTGACATATTATCACTAAGGGGCTAAGGGGTGTAAACACGAAATAATACAAATTACAATACACAAGATATTTTCAACATTTTGAACTGTTAGGTTATATATTCATGAAGAATAGATAAAACAAACAGTAAAAAACAATATTACCACCACAGAAGCACTAGAGACATTATTGACATCTAAACAATATGAAGTTCAAGGTGAAGATGTATGTAGTCATGGAAGCGGGTTTTGTTGAAAAGGGGACTGGATATAAGAACAGGAAAAACAAATTATTACCTAAAACAACAAGGGTAATTATTATCCTTTTTATATTGCAGTCCATGTTGTTTTAGGTAATTTGTTATTTCTGTTCTTATATCCCTTCTCCTTTTCAATAAAACCCGCTTCCATGACTACATGTTTATGAATACATCATTGTCACCTTGAACTTCATATTGTTTATATGTCAATAGTGTCTCTAGTGCCTCTGTGGTGGTAATATTGTTTTTCACGGTTTGTTTTATATATTCTTGACAAAGACCTAACGGTTCAAAATGTTGATAATGTGTTATATATTTCAATTTGTATTTTTTCGTGCATCTCTTAGTGATATTCTGTCAGTTGTGTTCAAGTTAAACTTCAAAAATCTGTGTTCTACATAAGTACTACGGGTATTGTTATTCCGTTTCACAGAAGTATTACCTTTTATTGATTTTTTATTGCAGAGCACCATGTAGCTCAATATCATACAGCTTCTTCCCATGTGTCAGGGTTTATGTCAAAGACTTTCAGTGACCATAAAAACTTTAAGGGTAATGCGATAAACATCACACACGCTGCTATTACTTCTCCAGATGTAGTCTCACAACTGTAATGTGGCTGGATTGATCACTGAGCTATTTGTGGCCCAAATAAAATCTTCCTTAAGTAGGAGATTTAATATAGACTGTAGGATTAAAAAATCAGTACACTAATAACTGCAACAGTTAAACCTAGATAAGGCAACGTTTCCCATTCCCAAGCCATTGATAGAGAATATAGTGTTACGTCTGTATTTATCTTTGACCAACAGCATATCTAGGTATTTTTGGATCAACATCATGTCCACAGCCTTTACTTTCACAAATGTTATGTTACCATTTGCTTCAGCTGTGTCAATCTAGGACACATTGGGTAATTTTTGAACCTAAGAAGTCAGTTCACTAACAACTAAGCTACTGCACTCACTCTTTACACCTAGAACTTACCATTTGATAATTTATTGAATAAAATAAGCTACCATACACCAGAGTACTAAATACATATCACTGTGAAATTATGTCACAACATCTACAGATGCCAAGCAATGGGTGATGCTAGATTATTGTAACACACTACATGTAAACAAAATAAGAACCTACACACATGCGGATATTGCAACATGGTATTGAGCTATAGAGTATGAGACTAAACTCTAAAAGATAATGAAAGAAGGAGAAAGTCTAATATTGCAGAAAGATCCTAATAGAAATAAATGCATAAATAATGCTGAAAATCTTTTAATAAATAGATAATTGTAAGATATACCTCTTCTCCGGTGCCATAAGCTGGATTGGTCAAATTACCATCTTTACTCATATTATTTTGCTGTCCAAACCTCTGGAAATTATTCCTGCCACTGAAAATAGAATATATAGAGAAATGTGTATGAAATGTGGGCGTTTGTGGCTGTGATGATAGAGATGGAAAACTGCGACAAAAGATCAAGCATTGGTGACCATGGTTAGCATTGAGTGTGTCGATCAGCAGATAGGTACAGAAACCAGTTCTCTTGTATGAATGGCAAACTATACTATTGATATAGTTACAGACGTCCACCTCTATCTATCTATCTATTTGCTAAACCATTTATTGCTTTTCGGCATCAGGGATGGAAGAGGTCTCTGGAGATGGCCCTCGGGAGTGCTGAGTATATTGTGGAATTTGTCACTTCTTTTATTTTGGTGGTCCATCGTTTTTGTGGTCGACCTCTAGGTCTGCCTTCACTGTATATGTGCAGCATAGCTTGCTGTGGTATGCTGTCTGGTGGTAATCTGCTGATGTGTGCAAAGCATTTGATTTGTTGAGTCTTAATATATTCCAAGATTGGGGAAAATATATATATAATATATCACTCGTAGGAAACAATGAGTTATCAGAATATTTTTGGCCAACTTACTAGACATGTGAATGAAAGTTATGTCGTCCATTTATATGTGTTTGTGATCCTTGATAAAGGCCTTTTGGTTGAAATGTTGATTTATGTGTGTGTGTCTATGTGTGTTTCGCATTATTAGCAAAACTTTATTACCTCGCTTCAATGCCCATTTAAAGTTGTTCTAGTTCACTTTGATTTTCATGTCTCCATCAATAATGAAGAGATGGTCATGCATAGATTACCTAGACCAAGAATGAAAGTACAGAAAAGCAACACAGTGCTATCATGAATGTTGTAAAAAGCAGCTAAGTAAGAACTTTTAGGGAGTGGTATTGGCTCCACCATCCCATAGAGGGCTAAATGACACAGAGGTCATGTTGAAGTCAGATTGTCTTGTTGAAAGAAATATATATTGCAACCAAGCTCTAAACCATAACACAGTGAATTCTGGACTACTGTGTACATCTTATTAATAAGCATGATTTTGAGAATAAATGCAGAAGTATTCTTCTTCAGCATTCATTCTCAAACTCTCACTGGGTCTCTCTTGTAGCACGACAATGGTCCTACTATATTTCCAACAGGATGTAGTCCAGAGAATGGAAATCTATGACCAAAAAGATTACCGTTATATTCATGCCAGGACATGCCGGTGCCGAGAGTAATGAGTGAGCCGATACACTGGCGAGCATGGCCACAGTATCAATATGTACATCAATGGATTGATCCGACAGTTAATGGGTTGAGGGGCCTTATCCCCTTATAAGATTTTCAAAAGTGTAATTCATAGTCGCTCTCAAGATTGTGTGAGATTGATGTATAGATCAGAACAGCTGGTAAAGAGAAACAAAATAGATATAAAATAGACTGACAAAAAAGCATTGAACTGAAACTATCAGATGCTACACATTGATGAATCTATTGAGACAGAGATCGGAACATCTATGTACTTGTCTCGAGTGAGTTCATGATAACCTGCAGTCATACCTCATAACTTAACGTTACTAAGCCTTGGCTTCTTTGATGTGAGGTGGAAGCTAGTGGTGTAAAACAATGAAATTTACGCACCTGTGCAATCTTTGTGTCGCTGTCTGTGTCTCAATATACTAATCCATATTTATAATGATAAAAGATTAAACATGTCTGAAGATGACTAAAATAATCTCTTTTTTATGGATGCATATTGGCAGATTTAGTTGATATACTTACATTATATTGGTCTTTTTCAAAACAATGATAATGGCAACTGCGATAATTACAGTTCCTAGTAGACTTAATACAACACTCAGTGGAATCTTCCAGGAGTCTAGAAGTTGAGAATAATGTATAGAATAGATATTATTATTTAATTAGAAGATCTTGAAACTACCATTTGTAGCTACTTCAATTCCCCTAATAACAGTGTATCCAAGCATGAAAATGAAAGTGTGTTTCTCTAACTCTGACTTTCAGTCACTATCAACATAAATAGTCTGATACTCACAGAATCAATCATAAAGTGTTCAAATAACTCCCAGCATCTCCTCCATATTTCTAAGCCATTCACATCTATCCCTCATACTACTATTAGCCATGCTGAAACACCATTTTCTTATCTAACATAGTCATCCTCATTTATAGTAACACAACATATATAATTTTCTGAAATATTTAAATTAAAAAAAAATTAACCAACGTAATTAGATATTTTGTAAATGTTCTATAACAATTTTTGTTGTTCAAAGCCCTCCTCAATAGAAATATTTTTTTCTCAATTTCAAATATTTCTGTTATAAATGTTTAAGTTTTTCATTACATAACACATGTTTATACTGGGAAATCCGATTATAACAACTTGGTTGGGACTGATGAAATATGTATGTAATAACAGAAATTTGCTATATTCAAGTACAAATTATAAAGAATAAATATAATTGGGGATTTTAAAAACTGTTGTTAAATAGAGAAATTTGTTATAAAAGGATGCACTATAGAAGGATTCGACTGTAGTTAGTTCTTTTTGGGCAAAGATGCCACATAGGAGAGTAGTCATTACTTTTCATGTTGAAAACCTCATTGCAAGTTGCTGTAATTCTTGTGTATTAGTTGAGAGATCTACAAAAGACAGTGAGTTTTATTCAGGAGACAGAATTACAGATTTAGACATGTTTCAAGTGAACGAAAGAAGAAGAAAAGTCAAGAGATGATCATCACAGGACACATTCATAGGTGCTCTGCTCTCCCCCTGAGTATACCCACAATCACACAATGATTGACAGTTCCAATTCTCTGTTGGTTGACATACATTCTTTGTAGTCCATGATAATGTTAATTTCTTGTCATTCCAGATTTCAAACCCAGCTCTTTTATTCCAGACATGTAAAAGGAATTATCATCCTTTTGTGTAATGCTTATGACCAAAATTGATCTTTTTCAGTTGATTGTTCTATGTAGATTTTGTACAAAAGAAGAAGAAGAGCCTACAATTAAAACAAAACAAGTTCCTACATTATTTAACTAAATGAAATATTAATAAAGATGCATTTAAAGTTGCTAGTGATCTCCATGATGCATCAATCTGCACACTATGCACTAAGAGTTCCTACCCCTCTTGAATGACCCTAGGGGGTGAGGGGCTCTTATTGATGCACACAGATCAATGCATCCAGAAGCAGATCTAGCGACATTTTAATTTGAGTTCAGTGATGTCATGAGAGCTGAATGAAACTGCACACAATATTAAAAAGTTGGAATGTAGGCACTTCTCCTTGTATTGAACCATTGAGTTTCTTCTGGATGACCTACATTTTTTCCCCTCTACCTTCCACATGATGGTCTTTTTAACTCAAAGTGGACCAAACAACAACATATTTGCCATTTTTCCCTATTTTCTGGTTTTGTCCATGGTCCACTAAGAGTTAAGAAGTCTGTTTTCATCCATTCTAAGTACATCGACGTAATTCTAAAGTCTTCGTCTTATAAAATGTGATATAAATTCTTGGTTTGTTTCTTCCCTCAGTGAATCACTTGTTTTAAAATCTGTCTATTTTATGTTGAATATTCTTCAAACACACTTGTTAATAGAATCAACAAATTAGTTATATCCCCTCAACTTATTTTGATTTGACAAATAGTGTCACCACTTCAATAATTTTTAAGCATAACTTACTTATGTGTCCAATATTCTTAATTACTATGTACAGAACCATTTAGCAACTTTAAACTCATATATACATAATTTCATAACAATATAAATTATGAGCTTTGTACATGAAAGTGGTGAAAATTCAGTGAATACCGCCATTGAGAAAGGTTCCTCTGCGTAATTGATAGAGGATATGATTGCTCATACAAATATTACCATCATTTCCAGTTGATTTCTGTACACCATTTGTTGGTGGGATGCTAGTGTTAGATGTGTTTAGAAGCTTGGCAGTTGAGGAAGTGCTTCCCATGTTGATTGTGTATTTAGTAGTGACAGTAAGCTTAGTTGGCTCTGTTGCATTTGGTGGATTAGAACAGGTACTTCCATGGTAATTATTGACACATCTGAAATTCACAAAATATACAGAAGCACAATAACTGAAATCAATTCAAATTTGTAACACCAGTTATGCTAGATATTTTTCTTATAGTTTCTTTCTACTGTAATTTATGCTGCAAGATTCAATGCAAAACATTTATTGCACTTCAGATCTCGCTTGATGTCAATGGTCATGTCTTTGGATAGTATTGTTTTATAGTGAAACTGCTGCAAGTTTTTCCCAATCCATTTTTCCATACAACTTTAACCATTTCGAGAGTGCAGTGTCTGATCAACATTTTGTCACTTGTATGTGGGTTTTTTTTCAGCTTTACTATCTTCAAAGGCTACAACTACCCGGTAAGCAGTTCCTTATATACTGTAAATGCCTTTTGTTTGTGCTTTCCAAGTCCTTCTTCTCTTCAGACTACCAGAGTTTAATTGAATATTTTGTGAACTCTACAACATTTATGCTTACATAAATTATTCTATTATCAATTGGTTTAATTAAAGTTGAAAACAGCTCTCATCACTTCTAAGCAATGACAGGTCTTGTCTGTACAATATGTTCACAATTTCCAAGAATATGTCTTGATTTCATATTTTGGTATAGATAGAATCTTTGTAGGCCATTCATTACAATGTTTCACTAACAGTGAGCAAATCTCAAATGAGTTAGGTACTCGTGGTAGTGTAGTATCTATGTCAATTGTCAGTCTACCAAGTGACATGGACTTCGAGTTCACTTATCACTTTCACATGCAATTGCAAAAAAATAACTCCCATGGTTCACTTAGCCACAGAGAAATAATCTGGGAAAGTAGATAAATGTTGCCATTACTAATGAATGTTTTGAAGGCGACACCAGTCAGAGGTTTCTGGTCAACTAGGCAGATAGACAGCTGAACAGTTACAGCAAAACTCTGGCCTATGCTGCTGATAGCAACTCCAGGAAAGTAAACCATCAGTATGAAGTTTTCAACAACTGCTACAAATTTAAAGGATTTATTTCAGAGCTGCAATACATCTGGGAAATCATGTATGTTACATTCTATGTATGTCCTATATGCCATTTCTAGTCTATACAACCCAATTCTGTATCAGCAAAATTAATTTTCTAGCCAGGAAAATTGTATTTTATCTGTCTTTTCTATTTATATGTTGAACCATATAAGCAATAGATGATAATCTTAGGCACTGGGCACTACTCAATTCTTTAATAGGTTATAAATTGGTTCTTGTTTGGAATGCATGCCCTCCTATATTCCGCCAGTATATTGAGAGTGAAATAACATAGTATGCACAGGTTCATTTAGAATGTGTTAAAGTGCGCACTGTTTTTGTGCCATCAAGGAAATTACGTCATTTCAGACCATGTTGCAAGAAACACAAAATGGCTTATTTTAGAACAAATTTTATGCAATGAGTGAACATCAGAAGAGACGGGATATTGCTAGAGTTTAGGGGTGGGGCAATGGTTAGGTTAGAACTATTCTAATCTTCCATTGGTTCTAAAACATAATTATCAGACAATAATTTAAAAACTATGAGTGTTATAAACATTGGTATGATTCAAAACAAGAATGAACAAATTGTATACTTCAATTACGTCTTAATTTTTATACCTCAATTAGGTATTAATTTTCCTACTTCAATTAGGTATTAATTTGAAGCCTATGCTTCAATTTGGTAATAATTTTATACTTCATGTGAAAAACTTACTGGCACTTTTCGAGTCCATTTTTTATGATACAAATTCCTCCATTCTGACAGTAATTTCTACAGCCTGCAAAAAAAATATGCCTATACATAAAGATATACTATTATAAATTCATTCATTGCAGTCATATTTTAGGTTAAAAAAAGGAAACAGGTAACTATAGTCTATTAGAACATAATTAAATAAACCAATCTAAGATCTATGCCAATTCTCAAAAAGACATACTGATACATCTCTACTGTTAGTGACCAAACTTATTGAAACAGTTCAAATTAAACACTATGCATATGCTAACACAACAAACAAGAATGCATCGTTGACACATGCACACAAACATTGTATGAATGGTTTTCCTAATTCTGAATATCATAAGATTTAATTTGTGTTATTAATTATGTATGTCTGTAATCAATGTCTTTGTATTATGTGGTGTAATATTACAATTTCAAATTTGTCTTCTCTGCAATGTAGCTGTTATCAGTTGATGTTTGTGTTGCATGTTTCAATTATATGAATAAACAAGTTTGTTATTTCTTGTAGACTTGAGTTGTTGAAGTGTTTAATGAGATGTACATCTTATCCTGCTATGAACCAAAGTGCTCATCCTTTGCCTTTGAGCTTCTTCCATCAATATCCACTCTGCTATGATGCTTGTTTCTAATCAATAACATATATATATGACTCTTGAGCTGAAAATTGAGCAACGGCTGAGGTCATCAAGAGAACCATTGAATTAATACATTAAAACTGTTTATTCTCATGGGATAAAAACCACAGTCATTTTTACAGACTCCATGTCTGTTTTGGAGACACTTAAATCTCAAATGACAATCTGAATATCTACTATATAGTTTTGTGTTTTTTGTAGTTTTTTGTGTTTCTTGAAAAAGGTCCCAATAGGACTGCAACGTAGGAAAAGTGTCATGTTTTGTTTTATTGCATATTTCTTATATACCTTTTTATTTAAATTATTTCATAGTTAGGTATTCCCAGTAACCTGTTTATCTTAATTTGCATTACTATTTGTTACCTTGGTTACTGCGGCACCCTCCACTTTGTCGGACACCCTCCGACCATTTGGTTATTTATATAATATGTTCAAAAGCAAGCTTCCAGCCATCTTCAAGTATCACCCGTGTGTTGTCGGGGCCCGATAGGGAGCAAAGAATAGCAACACTGTTTACCTTCCATGCATGTCGTACGAGGTGACTAAGGAGGTTATGGGATGGAGTTGGCTGTCCCATCCCATATAGGGTCAGTGACCCAAAGCCATGCTGAAGTCAGATGTGTCAGGCCGAAAGGCACAGATATCGCAGCCATGCTGTAAACCATGACACAACGCATTCCGTTCTCCGGACTACATCCTGCTGATCTGCAGGAGTTTGAGAACAAACTCAGAAGAAGATCTTCAAGCATCACATAGTGTGAAAAGAAAAGGCAAATTCTATATGACCTCAGTACAAAGAAAAATTGTGTGTAGATGCTCAGATTTGGAGAATGTGTTGATGATGTCGTGAATGAAATCTCGGATAAGAGGGTGAACCAATCCTAGTCAACTTTAGTGTTTGAGCAATCACCTATACTTGAACCAAATTCTCAGTCAAGTAAGGGCCAGTACCTGAGTACACAGGGACAATGAAAATGTTAATTACACTAGGCATTTTACTAGCAATGGAACACCTCATACGAGATATATGTAGCTGACCTATGTCAATATCTCTGCTTACTGTACCCTCATTACTGCCAACCAGGGTCATTTTTTAAACTGCAAAATCCAAGGGCACTGTGAGTAATAAACTGATAAAACATAAACCCTTGTTTCAGTTTCAAACAGGACATGCTAGAGTCAATAGCCATCATATCTGCCTCCAACAACTACACATGCATAAACACTGCTCTCATCCCAAAGAAGTAGCTGAACACCTCTTTATTGATTGCTCTTCCCTCTCAATTGCCAGGAAAAAACTTTTACATACTCCCTTAACTGTCCCTAACTGACTGAAGTCCACTTGAGAAGGCATGCACTTTCTTTAAGATGGCATTCTAATAAGCAACAATTGGATATTGATAACATATATATGATACTGTAACTTACTACAGGACTTCTCATCACTAACATCAATACAATCCGATGTTCCATCACACTGACGGCTCTTGTCAATACATGCACCATTTGAGACACATGTAAACTGAGTTAGCGAGCAGGTCACAGGCACAACAGACATAGCATTATTGCTGGGTCTGGTAATATAAAGATTGCAATTTATCCTGTAATTTCTTAGATTTTACATGAATTATTCTTATTCAAGAATTTGATTACCTGTAAAAATGAGAATATTATGGCATTTCTTAAATGATATAGTGCTAATGTAATTTGTTAATTCTAAAAATATGTTGATGCTAAAAAACATTCAGGGAAAAAAAATTGGAATCAGAAAGAAATTGAAGAACTCTTTTGTTTAAAGAAGACCAATTTATAAAAATTAGAAAGCAAAAACATTAACACTAAAATGATTGTATCATAACTTTCTTTCATGAACACACATTATCCAAATGTTGAGTAGAGTGCATATAACATGATCAGCTGCATCATTCATCATCAGGTAGCACATCCTGAACAGGATATAGCAGTCATTACAGCCTTTCAAATCTTCTGTTGATCTTGAACCAGTCTTCCTGCTTCTATTACTGTCATGTTCACGTGGTCTTTGATGTCTTGCATCCATCTTCTTCTTGGTCTGCCTCTTGTTCGTCTCCCTAGCATCATCTTGATATAATGTTTGATCAGCTGCATCTGACTAACATTAAATGCTTCAAGATAGAGGATAGTCCACTTTCAAGCTAGCATCACCTTCACCTGTCATCTTGTACAGATTCTCCGTATTTTGTACAGAGAATAATAGAAATGATAGTGACCAAAAGTGAGTGGATAGTGAAAAGAAAGTGTGTCCTCTCTGGAAAGATCTGAAGATTATGTAATAAATTATGACTGGAAAATTGAGTATCAACACTCTTGAGTGACTGATAGAATGGAGAGATGAGCACTTATGACTACTCAGGTTTCATTGAAAATTCCTGTATTAAATATTAACTTTAGAAAAGTAATCATAGTCTGATTGATGAGTATAATAGTTTGAATACGTACAGAATATGGGCAGAAATTTGAGTTGAAATAAAGAATTCAGCAGTAATTTTTAGATGAAATACATAATTATTCTTCTATCTTCTGAAAGTAACAGAGATGCCAGCAATGTCTTTCTCAGAAAATGAATTATAACATATATACATATTTTTGTATAAATATGAGACCTCAATGATATTTTGTTAGTCTTCAGAGACAATAGAAGATTTGTGTGTTTTACTTCCTCCCTCCTTACATGCTGTGTATCAACAAACTAACATCATCATCATCAGGTGCCATGCCGGGTGGCATAGGTGGTCATGGCTCTCCACAGCTCTCTGTCCACAGTATTATGTATCAAAGTCGTTGTTGTTTCTTTGCCGTGCCAGGTTGTCAAACTGTCTAATATTTTCTCACGTTGTCGCCCTCTGTCTCTGGTGCCTTCAATCTTGCCTGTTGTGATTATGTTCTCTAAACCTGCCTGTCTCATGAAGTGGCCAAAAAAAGAAGATTGCCTTTTTCTTATATTCTTGCTTAAGGTCCGTTTCACATGTAACTCTTTTAACACCTCTAAATTAGTTTTTCTGGCAGTCCATGGTATTCTCAGCATTCTTCTGTAGAACCACATCTCTGTTGCCTCCAATCTCCCACTTTCCAGTTTGTTTATTGTCCAAGACTCGCACCCATATGTTAGTATAGGGGTTATATAGCACTGCAGAACTCTCTTTCTCACCTCTAATGACAAGGTCATATTACACAGTATATTTTTCATTTTTCTGAATGTTGTTTTTGCCTGTCCTATTCTGCATCTTATTTCTGTTGAACTTCTTCCATCTGCTGTTATAATTGTACCTAGATATTTGAATTGGTGGAAAACTAACATACCCGGTAGTTCATCTATATTAACCTAGTTAGTTAACTTTCATTGAATCATTCAACGCAAAGTTCAAACGTGACATAGTGTCAACATCTGTGAAGTGCAATGAAGATAGAGAAAGCACATCTATGTAACCACATTGTAAGGATAGCTGGAGAGGAGATGGGCACCACCAGCTAAACCTTTCACCCACTGAAATACTACAATGGATAATCACACACAGAAAATAAATAACACAGTTCTTAAACTTACTCTGAATTGTGTTAACAGCACCTGAAACTAGCATGGTTTCGACATGTATGCAGACATTATTCCTTGTCAAAAACAATACTGCAGGGAACCGTCGAAAGGGAGAGAGAAGTAGTAGAGGAGGACAAATAAAGATATGGACAAAGAACATCACAGAATGGACAATAATTTTTTTTCTCACTCATTCGCATCGTTAAAGATGAAAATCGCTGGAGGACTCATTGTGTGCTGAAGCATTCAATGTGATACCCCTACGACCCTGACGGGTTACGGGTTCATAGACAGATAGATGATAGTTCATCCGTTCTCAAACTATACTAGCAACTATTAAAAAGAATTGAAAACATGATTTGTTTTCATGCTTAGAATGTTTATGTATGTGGCAAATTTTCCAATCTAGAGTACATGCAAGTGAGGAAGTTTATGCAGTTCCATTGTTTTGTTGATGTAATGTTTCTTTTGCATTTTTCATGCTTTACATGTAAAACAGCAAATAAATACATTTTGGCTTTATTAAAAGTTGAAATAGATTGAAATTTGGCACACACATACTAAAGTTTAAGCGAGTAAAAAGGCATTATCTGGTTTTTTCAAAAGAAGGTCTGTTACTGTTTTATTTTAATGCCTTAACTGATGTTACAAAAGCAATAGCATGCTGCTCACATGCATGCTTATCAATGGAATGGCCTTATATTTGTAGGAATGTTTAAATGGTCCATGAAACATTTAAATTATAAATTAAACGAATCTTAACACTATTTTGACGTTTCGCATTAAAATAATTCCGGTTGAAACGCTTGTTACGGCTGTACACCAATTAATTTCTCCCACTTTTTTTAGAGATTACATTATTTATATTAAAAATTGGTTATTAATGACAATGACTACCAAATAAATATGTAGGCTACTAAATCATGATTTTATACGGAAATTATGATAAAAAACATCAGATAGCTCAGAGATTATGTGCGGACCAAACGCCATTTTGGTTACGCTTTTTCGTGCAAGACATGTCTTTTTGAGAAAATTATCATAATCTATCGCAAATTTCAGTACATAAATGGAATCTAGTAGTGATTATAATCTATTCAGTGATTATGATTCAAGTGAATCAGGTTTTTTTTATATCTCCATCTAGTTGGATGACAATACAAATAGTGAATATAGGCAAAGGTAGGCCCTACTGTTTCGCGATTGATATTTTTTTACATAAGAAACTAATTTGTTATTGTTTGTAGTACTTATAATTTGTAATTAAAATACTTAAATATCATTCTATATTCATAATTTTAAGACTCTTGTATAAAAACTATAAACAGGCCTAACTATAAATATGCATTGTGAATTATGTAGGTAGCAATGATAATTGATAATGATAGTTGGTTGTTTTTTTTTGTTTACATCATGAGGTGTACTTTTGATGGAGTATGTTCTATGTTGTTTTATGCATTGCACACAAGTAGGCTTATACTTTTTTAATACTAGACTGTAATCCTATTATTTTATAAATGATCTAGAATATATCAAGTCAATATTCGTTTGTTGTTTCATGTTCTGTTTTCTGTAGGCTAGGCCTAGACTATTATTTTCCAAATCTCATTGGCATTTGTTTACATTATTATGCACGTTTTATTATACATGTTCATACTACTAATTTTTAATTAGAATAATTATTGATTAGGCTAGACCTATTCTATATTATTAATAGTTTGTTTAATAAATATTTATAACCATGCATAGAAATACTGAATCTTGATAACACAGCCTACCAAAAACTTCAGCAATCAGCTGTTTTTGTTTATATTTTTTGTATGGTATAATTTCTTGATACTATGCTGCTTATTATTGTAACCTATGCTTTGCATGTAAGTTATTTTCTGTGGGTCTAATGCTTGAACTGTGATCCTCTTATTTTATAAGCGGTCTAGTCAATTATTATTTTCTTTTATATACTAATGATTTTCTTTATATTATTTTCCCCAGATGTTATGGATATGAAAACAAGGATGTGGGACAACTATCAAAGTCACCACCTTTTCTTCCTGACAGAGTGCCTGGATTACAGCTAAGTGATGTTTTAACTAGGGAGAATGTCAGGCAGTTTACTAGACCATTTTTTTGTTTTTTAATGCTGTATTATTTACTATAAATTTTGTTGTATGTAATTTCCAAAATGTTTATGCTGTAAGCATGGACCAAACTTCCCGACACTATACTCCGGCAGCATGATCTTATGACCGAAGAATTTTACAGATTCTGTGGGCTGCTGATGTATGCTGTGTTGATAAATACCCCAATTCAAATATTTTCTTGTCGAAGACTATTATGGGCTCGATCTTTTATGTTTAGGGGTAGGTTCTAGGCGATCACTTTTTGGAAGTGTCTGATCCAGCAACTGAGATATCAACTGACAGACTGTGTCGAGATGTAGAGGCTTTAAAGAGACCAGACAGATATAGTCAGTTAAATTTTACAGAGGAAATAGTTAGGAAATATAGGAAAATATGATAACGTTCCAGATGTCAGAAAGGCGGCTACTTTCTCACTACATGAAATTGACCCAGAATTTACCAAATTAAAGCAAAATTTGTAAGTTCTGCTATAGTAAATCAAAAATTTATAGAAATAGTAAAATCAGATGTAAATTCTGTGATACATATTTATGTTTCCATGGTGGCAGAAACTCACAATATCAGAATGTCACAAGGCATAAAAACAAAACACTGCATCCATTTAATCTTCACATTTTTATAAATTTATCAGAGATAAAACAATACACAAACACAATAACAACACAGTCACATCTTGCAGTAATATACTCAGCAGTTTTTGAATTAATCTTATACTCATCTTATAGCTGTTTTTTTCTTCAAATTATTCAGAAATTTTTTTTTAAATTATGCCATTTTTTTAAATCTGTTCCGTGCATACATCTACTAAAACATCTGTTCCATTTTTTGATATGTTTTGCATAAATGGATCAGATGTAATAAAAACTAAACTTTGCATGTTTTTCTTGTTATATTAATTTTTTTTAAATTTGTGCGTCATTTACAAAATTTGGCCGTACATTTTTACTTTCTATTAATGATTTGAGTAATTTGTTATTTCATGTGTGTTGTTCTTTGCCTTTATAAAACCTGCAAACATTATTAGTTTATTTTTTTTATAAATTGTAGCAATCTTTAAACTAGTCATACGTTAATGTTGTGACAGTATAACCGGTAGCTGGTAAAGTCGTAGCTCCTGATGTTACAAGCTTACATCCAGCAGAAAATGAGACATCATCAATGGCCATGTCACCATGGAAAGAACTTCCAACAGTACCTTCAATAATGATTTGAAAATTCTTTGTGCTGTTTAGGAACAAGACTTCTCTGTCCCAGAAGTCTTGATCATAGTTTTGTCTTGTAAACAGTAATGTTGAGTTTCCTCCTTTCTCTGTGGCTATGTAAATATTCAAGGAACCCATGCTGTCTCCATACATATGA
The DNA here is from genome assembly GCA_034231615.1 of Meghimatium bilineatum. Lineage (NCBI taxonomy): Eukaryota > Metazoa > Mollusca > Gastropoda > Stylommatophora > Philomycidae > Meghimatium > Meghimatium bilineatum. The sequence goes on from CM067318.1 coordinate 35,518,389, forward strand.
TAGAAGAATGATAAGTGGCAGTCATCACTAACTTGTGCTGAGCTAATGACAGGACTAAGCAGACGAGCTTTCTGACCAGCTTTTGCTGGTGTCGATGTTTCCAGGTATAGATAGAATCCAGTATCAAGGCCTGTGCTGTGATCTACATTGGGGCCTGTATTAGAAGAGCCAGTTTTGCCTGCATTCCGTGTCCAGTTAAGATCATCAGTGACATCTTGTGTCCACAAACATAACCCTGTCTCAAAGTTGCACTGAGTTGCAGATTTACAATCAGACTCATCAGAGCCATCTCCGCAGTCATCGGTCAAGTCACACTTGAATATTTTATTATAGCAGACATGGTTAGCACACTGTAGCTGGTTATTCTGACACGTAGCTGAAGTTGGTGGTAGACCACAGTTCAAAAAGCTGGTGTCATCAATGGCCATTGTTGATGAAGTAATATATGATCTTGTGCCCTGGATAAGAACTCTTATAGGACTTCTGTATCGACCAATGTTAACCAAAGCTTTTGCCCAAATATTTCCAGTGGCTAGATTTTGTGTTTCCCAAATCAGAACATCATGAGAGTCAATCTGGAAGAAAATGAAAAGATTGAGAACAATAAAACAAAAAATGTTTAGAGGGTCACTGCTCCTTAGCCCTCAGTTTAATCTCCATGTTTAATCTTTAGACATTGGCAAGACACATTGTGAAATTTCAATTTACCTGTTTCTAGAATGCACAACTTGGAGGTGCTTTAGCATCTTTGTTAATGACCAAACCCTAGTACTCATACAAGAACAACATACTCATACAAGAACAACATACTCATACACGAACAACATACTCATACACGAACAACATACTCATACAAGAACAACATACTCATACACGAACAACATACTCATACAAGAACAACATAGTCATACACGAACAACATACTCATACAAGAACAACATACTCATACAAGAACAACATACTCATACAAGAACAACATACTCATACAAGAACAGCATACTCATACACGAACAACATACTCATACAAGAACAACATACTCATACACGAACAACATACTCATACAGGAACAACATACTCATACACAAACAAAGGTTGCAAATGTATAGTGGATTTAATACATATGGGGTAACTTAGGCGACCACATATGTACTCTGTCTCTCTCAATGAAGCAATACTCCAAATTCCATAGCACATAACTTTGTAGATTAAAGCGATAATCCCTAGGGATCTCAGAAAAAATTAACTTATAAACAAGACAATGTAAGAAGGATTGAAATCTGCAGAATCTTTAAAAAATTTTAATTAACGTGAACTGCTTAACCACTACACCCCTTTGCCCAGACTGGAATTTTATTATTTGTGCATTGTCCACTGCAATGAAATGTATATACAGGACAATTACTTTTTTTTCTCTTGTGTTTGTTCTTAAATCCTGCTGGATCTCTCTTGTAGCAAGATAATAGTCTTACTAGATTTCCAGGCAATGAATATGCTTTATGTCGCTGTTTTTATTTGCATCAATGGCCCAACATATCCGACTTGGCAGTGGTAACTAAAACTTTCAATGTTTTTACCAATTGTGGATATCTTAGACATATCACAATACTAGGAAATACTGTGGATATCTGTAGACATATCACTATACTAGGAAATACTGTGGATATCTGTAGACATATCACTATACTAGGAAATACTGTGGATATCACTATACTAGGAAATACTGTGGATATCTGTAGACATATCACTATACTAGGAAATACTGTGGATATCTGTAGACATATCACTATACTAGGAAATACTGTGGATATCTGTAGACATATCACTATACTAGGAAATACTGTGGATATCTGTAGACATATCACTATACTAGGAAATACTGTGGATATCTGTAGACATATCACTATACTAGGAAATACTGTGGATATCTGTAGACAGATCTATATACTAGGAAATACTGTGGATATCTGTAGACATATCACTATACTAGGAAATACTGTGGATATCACTATACTAGGAAATACTGTGAATATCTGTAGACATATCGCTATACTAGGCCAGCTGTAAATTGCAACATGTTTATAAGAATTGTCTGTACTGCACACTGGTCACTAACATATAGCCAGTCAATATACTAAAATTGAATGTTAAACACTTATGATGATTGATAATTATTAAAAGTATGTTTTATTGATTTTTATTCCGATAGCACTTCTCATTTGTTTAATGGGCTTTTTGGTATATTTTTATTGTTATAACAATCAAGAATATACAAGAATATTTGCTATCTAATTATTCTACAACAATAAAAATTTCCAAAATATGAAAACCAACACCATTTATTCACCATCAATATGATCATGGTTTGTATAAACAAAGTTATGGTAATTCTATCTATATCAAATAATTACAGTCTAGAAAGATGATAGATTGTTTGATTCATATTCTAAATGCATCACTGAATTCATTTTGAAATAGGATGGCCATTATGCTGCCCTTACAGCAATCTAAATTTAATTTCTATTTACTAAAGCAGTTTTCAATGTTTTAATTCATATTAATGTGATCAAAATGACTTAGTTAGTTAGTTAGTCGTCATCACTGCAAACTGGACACGTCCATTGTTGCTCCGATCTCTCCTTCAGTGTATCTGCCATTATGGAGCACTCAAGGCAGGATTTCGAAAAGCTGGTGGACAGAAAAAGCACTTCAAAGACATGCTCAAGTCATCACTGAAACATCTTAACATTGACGTAGGCGCTTGGGGGAGCCTTGCTCAGGATAGAACAGAATGGCGTTACAGCATTAGAATGGGAGCACTAGTGGCGGAAGAGTCCAGAAAAGATACTGCAAGACAGAAGCGGGCACGTAGAAAAGAAAAACAATCTCAACCTCACATAGATACCCTCTATTGTTGTCATTTCTGTAAAAGAACATTTTGTGTGTGCATTGGATTTGTTAGTCATTTAAAAACGCACTATTAACTTTATTATTTTTATTACTTATTGTTATTATTATTATGGTTAAGTTTTTGGTCACTGTCGATTACAACGGACGAACATCATCATCCGCCATTATACTTCTTCTGACAGTACCGGTCCTATGCTGGTTGACCATCATTCTTCTGCACCCTCCAAAATGTTCACTTCTAGCAAAACCGCATTTCAATCCCTGATCTTTAATCCTAGCCATTGAAAAGGAATCATCAACCACACTAGTCTCACTCTCGCGTGTTATATCTCTTAAGGAGTTCAAAACGTCAGCGCGATCCATTGCCCCATCGCACTGTGCCACAATCGCGCATGATGCCAGTTGATCCGCTCTTTCATTGTCTCGAGCGCCCACATGTCCCGGCACGAAAATAAATGTAACCACTTTCAAACTCGCCTTTCTCAAGGCCTCAATTCACTGTTCGCGTATGAGACCCACTTGTACCTTCTTAATCATACTCATAGAGTCACTCAAAATGCAGATCTGCGTTACCTTCTGTGTGTGTAGCCACTCAAATGCCTTGGTCACCGTCATAGTCTCCATGGTCATACTACTCGTAGTGACCGCAAAGGCACCACTCTCCTCCTTGATCGTTTTACCTGCGCACTGAGCTGTGAAGGCCCAAGCACTGCGAACATGCCTAATCACAGATGATGTGATTATATACAAAATGACTTGTTTTGAAGAATGAACAGAATATATATATATATGTTTGCAGCCACGAGTGAGTGTACTACATAGATATGCTGTACTGGAAGTCAGTCTCAGGCACAGTGGGCGATAACCAGCACAGCTAAGAGTTACTACACACTTATTGCATGACAACAGATAAAAATCATGTTAAAGGCTAGGGAACAAATCAAAGGCACAACAAAATTGGATGTGCTAGACCCACATAGCCCCATGTAAACTGTAACACAGTGTACTTCACAGTCACTGAAAGAAATCATATGAAAATTTGTACAGGTTATTTGAGAGTGAAAACAAATATACCCAGCAATTGTTGAAATACAATGAGCATTTATGACTCTGTCTAGAGTACTATGAAGTTGATTAAATAATCGATGTATTTTTCTAAAATGTTTGCAAGGAGTAGATTATGCTTTAACAGAGCTTAGCAAATCATATTAACTTCATAAATAATTCAAAAACATCAATACTGAACAAATTCATGTCCTAATACTTGAAAGTTTACCTGTATGTACACCTGAAGTGTTCCTGCAGACTTCTTATAGTAGAACTGGAACTGACAAGTTTCAAATGTTGGTTTCAACTCTGGAGTGGTCAGAATTGCAGTAGATGAGTAAGTGGTACCTTTCTGTTGAGTTATATAAAGAAAATGTCCACTAGTTGTTTTAAGTGTATGATCTGCTCCAATCCTAGTTCCTACATCATTTGCCTGGGCATCTGTGGCCTGTTTCCATGCAATAGAACCCTTACTAACATCCAGGTATCCACAAAGATCTGTTTCAAATGTGCAGTTACCACAGCGAGCTTCATCTGCATTGTTAGCACAGTCCTGATGGTAGTCACACACCTGCAACATAAATTTCAACAGTAAACGCAAGTTTTTTTTGTTATTCTCCTGTTCAGTTGTTTTTATTGTCTGATTATCAAGACAATTAATAAACATGATCTGATTTATACAAAGATGTTCAAGAACTTAAAACAACAATCATGGTTAATCAATAATGAATGAATCTTAAACTAACAATTAATTTCATAACTTCAAATCAAATTAACAAAGAGCTTCTTAACTTCTTGTATATTGCAAGATGTTAAATGCTGTTCATGTTTTTCAAATACTGATCCTTCTTGTATATTTCTAGTTTCTACTTACTTCTATTGTAGCCCCCCCCCCCCTGCAACCAATTTCTTACTCTTTCCTTCCCTTAAGCCCCACCCCCTCAGTTTGTTTAGTTTAAATGTTATTCGTTTCTTTAAAAAAAGTCCCATTTGGGCTGATACATGGAAAATTGTCCTGTTTTATTTTATTGTATGTTGTTTTTTATATACCTTTTTATCAATTTTTATCTATAGTTAGGTTTTTCTAGTAACTTGCTGAACTTATTTTGCATTACCATTTCTTAACTCTTACCAGACCAACCGACAACCTATTTGTCGTTTGGGGAGTGGATATTAAGAGTTATATTATGGCAGAGAGACCCTCCACTTTCTGGACATATCCACGATTATTCGTTCTTGAAGATATACCATATAAATTTGTTTTGTTTGGTTAGTAAATGACAAGTATTAACTTATTTAGTCATTTAACATTTAGAAATCTGGCTAATGAAAGGAAACCATTGGGGTATTGTGTGATTAGATGTGAGTGGCATATTTATTTTAAATTAAAATTTGAACACGGTAGGTTCAGCTTTCCTAAAATTATCAAATTGGTTTAATTTTCCACTAGTAAGAGAGCCTTTTCCACTTCGGTTTGTTCCACCTCAATCTAAAATTTCTGGTCTAAATGAGGATGTTATTCCTGCAGGCTCTACATGTTTGCATTGCCTGAAAACCCTCTTCACCGAGATATTGGAAGATCTGGTTACTTCAGTGAACAACTATACAGACCCACACTGCAAGGTGAACAAGAGAATGACATCAAGTAATTAAGTTTTTTAGTTGTGGTCACCCTTGACTCTGTCAGAGCAGCATAAATTCCTTGCAGTAATAATCGCAAGGGTGTAGCCAGGAAACCCAGTATTATTAACTACTGGTCAAGTGAATGACATTTCTATTCACAGTGGTTCAACATATGTTCACTAGGAACAGTATCAAGGCAATTTATCATACCATGTTCCATGCCAGTGAAATAGACACTGTAGGCATAGCTAAAATTTAGCCTTTCTTAAATAAAGTGCTGGAAAGATTTCAGAAGTCATTCTACCCATACAAGGAACTGGCTGTGGATGAGATGGTGATTGCATGGAAGGGAAGATGGACCCATAAGATTTTTAACACTACAAAGCCAAAGAAGTACCATGTCAAAACGTTTAGCCTCTGCAACAGCAACACCGGCTACGTTGTCAATCTTATAATGTACTTTGGCAGCCAGACATCTTATAGCCAATGTGTGGATCTAAACAACTAACAAGACATCAAAGTATTTGACACCCTACTCAAACCTTGCGAAAAAGACCCTCATATTTATGCTGATCATTATTATACGAGCATGTCACTACTACAGTATCTTCTGCAGCATGGTTACTACTACACAGGGACTGTTACCATAAACTGCATGTTACCATAAACCGAATATTACCATAAATCACTGATATACTGAGATTTTCCTAAAGACCACAAAATTTCAGTAGATGCTGATTAAATAGTTCTTGGATCAGGAAGAACAATTTCTGTGTGTTATCTTTAGAGACAAGAAGACTAAAAAATCTTGCATCTTTGTTTCCAATGAAGCATCTGTAGACACCAAGCAGAAGATAACCCGTATGGGAGACATGAAAACAAGGCCAGCCATAAATAGATACAAGGTGGATCAATGCACTACAAGTTATGCTACTTTTCATTACCAGGAAATAGGGATAAAAAAATTATCTTTAAAAATCACACAACTGAATGCCTATGTTTTGTATTTTCTAACGAGAGCACCACATACAAAGAAACAACCCCTGCTAAATTTTAAGAAAAAAATTATAGGTGAGTTGTCCATTGGTGCTGCTGCTCCAGAGACTTTGGATCTACCTAATGAAGTACTGGCACATCCTGAATAAAGTAAAAAGGTTACTGTGAATACCTAACAATCGAATGTAAAACATAAATAAATAACAATAAAACTAAGAACAAGAACAATTATCCACATATCGGTCCAATCAGAAACCTTTTTTTTTAAAAATGAAGTAAATGTATACAAATGGATAAAGCCTATACACCGGCTCGAAGGAACACATGTTATCAAGAAATAACCATCAAGCCACAATTGCATAGCCTGCAGCACTCCTGCTTGAAAAATTTGTGAGAACAACATTCTTTTGTCATGGGTGCACTAATTAACTATTCCTGCATCCCAACAAATACTTTGAAAAGTTTCATTCAAAGTAATCCCCATACCCTTTCAAGGAACATGTACAGTACTTTAGTTATATTAAATTTTGTACCATATCTGCGTATAGTTTTCAAAAAATTACATGGGCACTCTTTCTTGGAATGTTTTTGTGATTATAATGTGAACACACTTTTCTGGATTATGTACATAACGAATTGTTGAATATTGTGAGCTGTTTGTGTGTGTTGGAGGGGATTTCACTTCAAATAGTGGTAAGTTGACATTTTCGTTTCATTTTTTGTTGTAATTTCCTCACGCAAATCCACATTTACATTACATTAACAGTTAATGTTTAACCATTGTTAAATATAGATATTTCATTGCCAAACATTTTCCTATATAATACATGCTTTAAAAATTATTATTAAATGATTGAGGACAAAATTTGTGATATGGGCGTGTATAACATTTTATTTGGAAAAAAATACAAAAAAAATGATAACATATATGCACATTGCAAATCCTAATATTTGTTTAGCAGTTAAAACTTGTGGTACTTTCCTTGAATGTGTATAATGAATATATTAATAACATATAGTAGTTTGTTGGCCAACAGATGCACACAATTAATTAAGATGAACATTTAAGAGGAAATTTTTTTTAAATTTTGTCAAATATATTTATATATTGTATATGTTCACTCTTGCTATTTTTTAATTTATATAATATTATTAGTACAAAAATATGTTCAACTATTATATGCATATAGATAATTCATTGATACATATTTTTTCATATATAATACATGCAGTTGGAATAATTATGAAATAATTGATGAAAAGAATTGTGATATCAGTCATAGGTTAAAAATTATGTTGGAAATATTTTTTTCACACTTGCCCACTAAGAGTTAAATAATAGAACTCCATCAATAGCGTTACTACGTGTACATACACTAAACCAAAATACCTTGCTTGCTGAAATTAGGTTGCCATTACCACAGTTAAATGTGTTAGTCTTCTGTGGACATTGTCCTCGAATGAGCATTACATCATCAATAGCTACATTATTGTTCCCAGGAGTTTGAACTTGGACTTCAAACACAATCATGTATGGCACAGCAGATACAATGTCAATCTAGTTCACAAAATAAACATATAGTTATATAGATATGCACACAACATTTGCTATTTTCAAATTACATATACTAGCAATTATTAAAAATGCACCAAATGCATGACCTATTTCAATCTTGTGTATGGGTTGATTTTAATGTTTTCACGTTTTATTGTCATCTTTTTTTTCAAATTTTGCGTGCTTAACATCAAATTGCTGAATTCTGGCCATGTTACTAGTCGAATTGTTGAAATTTGGCATACACATTAGTAAATTTAGGGAGTAAAACATCATCTTTTGTTTTCATCAATAGGAAGTGTGTTTGCTATGCCTCGACTTTCATCACAAGAGCGATGGCAGGCTGTTGATATGCTGAGGCGTGATATGGTGACCAGAGAAGTTGCCAGACATTTTAATTGTGATCATTCCACCATAGTGAGGCTGAATGAGAGATTTCTGGCTACAGGTACAACCAATGACTGTGCAAGGCCTGGCCAACTCGTGTAATAATGGTAGCTCAGGATCGTCAAATTCAGTTGATGCATCTGCACATCCGTTTCTTAACAGCAACTCAGACAGCAGCTCTTATACCTGGTACTAGGGGACTCGTCAGCACAATCATAGTGCGATGGAGACTTCACCCTATTGGCTTGAAAAATAGACATCCCAGTATTCATAGTATCCTAACTAGACATCACCGGGCTGATATACTTGCTTGGGATGAAACACAATATTCATCGACCAAGAGCAGAATGGAGATCAACAATGTTCTCTTCTGAAAGACGGTTTAATGTGTCCTTTGTAGATTGGAGAATTCACATGCGGCGTCCTTCTGGAGAAAGGTTTGCAGATGTGTGTGCGGGGTGAAGGTATGGAGAAGGAAGCGTACATGTGAGGGGTGGATTCTCCTATGGCCACATACACCCCTTCATTTTTTAAGAGTTAATGTTACTGCTGATGGTTACATTAATTAAGTTCACAAGATGACTATCACATTATGAACAGATCAGAATAAGTTGTAATTCTACACCTCAGAATAGGACACAACCGGCTCCACAGTCACATGTACACAAAGTTCAAAACTGGCAACACAGCCATGTATACATGTGGATAGGCAGCACAGAGTGCCAAACATATACTTCAAGAGCATTCTGGGTATGAAACACTGAGGCAGTCATATTGACCATAGGAAACAACACTGGAATCAAAGCTCTAAGGGACACTGTATGAACTACAAAAGAAAGTGAGTTTTATTCATGAGACAAAATTACAGATATAGACATGTTTCAAGTGAATGAAAGAAGAAGAAGAATCCAGATCTAAGATTCTTTAAGTAAGATAATATTAGGTCTCACATAGCAAACATTACCAGTATTTTCTTAACTCAGCAAACTTTCTGTGTACTGGATTGGTCTGCATTCTCTCCTGACATGAATCCGATTGAGCACACATGAGATGAACTGAACAGAAGGGTCAGAAGAAATAGAATGGAAAGTATGATTCCAGGAAGGTGACACAGGCAGACCAATAAGATGGAGTAAGCAAATTATCGAAGAAATCCTTGGTCTGAAAATAAAATCAGCATGCAGACTAACTTTAAAGGAAGAGTCTTCAGACCAGGTGTGATTGATTAATTGAAAATCCCAGGAATTGCGAGAGATTAGCTCTTACTTCCTATTTGCAATGGGGTGGTTTTTCTGAGCTTTATTTAATATCCACAAGACTTCAAATTTCGGCTTAGTGCAATGTCTATTGCAGGAGCCTTCTACTTAGAGAGTATATAATTGTATAGATGACATGCTACAAAGCATCCATAACCAAGCCTCAATATAACAGCATGTCATCTACTAAGGTTTTCTGTTGCATGGATGGTTTGTCTAGTGGACCATTGGTGACACCTACAGATGCAACCACATGTGTGCTAGGTGTGATATTCTGTAAAGGAGATGCTTGCTGATGATGAAGAATGATATAATCCTAACTGCATAATAAAATCATTGTGTCAGTTTACACATATTATTAGTTGTTCTGGACATATCCAGTATTGTCAAGCTATCAAATACCAAAATAATATCCATATCCTTAACAATATTATAAAAACTGAAATTTTGATGATACATCTTTTTCATATTGAACTCTTTATTCCAGTTTGACTTTTGCCGCAATACAGGAAATATTTACTGAATATTGTATGTCAAATACAGTGATCCATCTTATTTAGTCTATTTCCTGTTTTGTTATAGTCTATATCCAGAAATTTACGATCAAAATCTTTAGAAATAGGCCTAAGTGGACTAAGAATAAATGTAATTTATGCATCTGTATATACAAATAATGTAACCTTATTTTTATCAGTAATGGATTTCAGTACCATTATTAATCAACAGAAACAAGGAGCAAACAGTAATATGTTTGTAATTCACAAAACATACTGAATCACACAAAGAAATAGTTAACAGTACAGTGCTCCTATTTTAAGACATTTGGTGATACAAAATGTTCCTATTTTAAAACATGCTTGATGCTGTACAAAGATTATAATGTCCCCATTAAAAATTGTATTATTACTACTTGGGGGCCACGAAAGCTCAGTTGTTAGTGAGTTGGCATCCCAGTAGGGTGATCTAAGATTCAATTATCAGTTCGGCTAATAATATTTTTAAATCACTAATAGCTTCTAGGCTGACCCAACCTAGGAAAAATGGATACCAGGTCTTCTAAAAAGTAAAAGAGGCAAACTTGATGCTGATCCATACTGTTAGTCATGAAAAATACAGGGCTGTTTATATTCAAATAAAATATTCCTCAATAATAAACAACAATGGCATAGAAAAAAGAAAGGCATTAATTTGTAATTTGAACACAAGTACTTTGTACTGTTTGTTTACAGAAAAGTTGTAATATTTGCATCTGTCAACCTACATATTTTTGTAGTAATAAGCTGCATTATAATATTAGTATTTTTGGAAATCTTACCGAAACTGGCAACCAGGATATGGTTTGTGGAGAATAAAACATTCTACTGTCATAGTGACCAATCCCAGTCATGTTTGTGTCCACATTGACCGAAAGAACAGTTCCACTGGCAACACTAGACATAGATACAGAAAATATAAAGCATGAAGCTGTGGTTGGAGGTAGTGTCTCAGAATATAGACGAGCCATGTCACCGTTGTTCTTGTCATGTGTGTCAGCCAACATGTAATGACCTGATAATAATAAATAAATTGAATGCTTTATACAAACAATTTGAGAAAGAATCGTTAATATGTCTCACATTTATATTAGCAATAAATTATATGGCCTGCATATAATTATATACACCTGACAATCAGCGAAAAGAGGACACAAATTATAATGAAATGTGTTATCAAGAAACTTAAAATCTTCATGATAGAGTTGAGCTTGAAGTAGTTTACATATTTAAGATCCTCAAGTAACAAAAATATTATTCCTGGATCAAGAAATCAATATCAGAATAGGTAAGGCAGCAACAATGAACATGTTAACAAAATCATAATGGAAAAAAAGAAAAAAAAAATAAACTCCTTGTTTGCCAGGCTTGTGTTCTCAGTACCCTCCTCTACAGCAGTGCAACATGGTAAACCTATTTGCAGTAGGAGAGATGACTAAACAACTTTCACATGCAGTTTCTCCTTACAATTCTTGGAGTTAGGTGGCAAGACAAAAATGTTAAGATTGGAAAGACCAGGCACTTCAAAGGTATTTTCTGTGCTCAGTCTATGAAGATTGAGATGAGACACACTAAACAATTGGAAAAATTGCAGAATATTGAAGGATCTCCTTTATAGAAAATTACAATTAGGAAAAAAATTTGAGCCAAAATACGAGAAAGGATGTATGAAATTGGAGTGTGTATGATTACAAGTGTTAATATGGAATCATGGGAACAGGAATGCATGTTATGCAACTATCAGAAGTGGTATAAATACCAAAGAGATAGCAGATTAATCCTTATGATTGTGCGTTTGTGAGGACACATCACAGCACATGATGACACAATTAGTCCTGAAATTCCTTATACATACTGTGGAAGACTCTGTGGCTTGTATTTTTCTTGTAAGCCACATCCATCGCTATCATGAATTGTAGCTTATACTCCTTCTTAAATAACAATAAAATACTATTGTCTTTCCCCAGGTGGTTTGTTATCCACTCTTGCCGTTAAGTATACAGGTGATTGGAGTTTGAGCTTGTGTTCCAAGGCCAGAAGTGTCACCTCAGCTGTGCTATGGCCGTGTTTATTCGAAATGTCACTGACGTTTTCTATCCATCTTTTTCTATTCATGTGGTAGCACAGTGTTGGTAGGAAATAAATGTATCATCTGGGAAAAAAAATTATGATCTGGAAAAACAGAAAGGTGTCAGTGGCCATTAAAAGCCACTTGAGGTGGTTTTAGTAAAATTGGAGATGAGTAAAATAATTTCAAGTGGGCACCTCGTATTTTATGAGCTAATGTATAAACAGGTGAACATTTGTGTAACAGAAAATACACAACAAATTGTACTGATAATAAGAAACCTGTTTCTTCTTGTTCATTAATTCTCAAGCTTCCGCAGAGCAGCAGAATGTAGGCTAGAGAGAAAATTGTGTTATATCATGGTTTACAGCTTAGCTGTAATATGTGGGCCATTCAATCTGATGCAACTGACTTCAGCATGGCAAATGGGTCACTTTAACGATCTATGAGACAGATAGCCAACTCCACCCCAATACCTCCTTAGTTACCTATTACCCTACGACATGTCTGGCAGGTAGAAGTATCAATACTATTTGCTCCCCTTTCGGGCCTCTGGCAGGACATGGGTGATAGAAACACTGCTAAATTTATTATAATATTAGAAAGCTTAAAAAGAAAACTTGATGGATCTCACCTAGTGCTGTTTGTAATGTATGATCTGTACTAGGTCCACCATTAGCGTAGGTACTGCCTTGGTATATATTCCAATCAAAAGTATCATCACCAAAACTGTTTGTGAACAAACAGGAGCCACTTTCAAAATCACATGTGGCTGGAGCTGGACAGCTCCCTGGGACAAATGAGATGTCATCTATTGCAATGTCACTGCCACCAGTGCCACCAATAATACCTTCAAACACAATCTGAAAGATTTCAAGACACATTTAATACAGACTTACAAATTACTAATTCGGGTGTTTTCTTTGACGATAGAAAATTTGAAATATTGAATTCAACAACAATAGAAATAATAAAGCTGACAATCACATGTCTACATGGTAATCTGACAGCACTGGTAGTAAGGAAGTTAAAAGTGCATATGAAAAATATAGATTTCAGTAACTGGAGTTATTTTGTTCACAAAATAAGGATATTGTGAATAATTCATGCACTTCTCTCAGCATTGAATATACTGGTACATGAGTTTATTATGTTTCAAGATTGAGCATTCCATGCTCAAACTACTTGCTGTTCAATCTAAACATTTAATGGTGCTATATAATACAATACAATTGTTTTAAACAGATGTTATCTCACTCTTGGAAGACCATAGGTACTCAGTCTCTTTATGCAGGAGGCAAAGAATATGTATAATTATTGTTTCTGGTTATTCATGTGCCTAATTCATCTACTCTCACCCATCTCTGCTTGTCCCATGCTCAACCATGAGTTCATGCAGTCTCTGTACTACTGATTCACTCAGTACAGAATGGATAGCCCTGATACAACTTGACTGCAATGGCCAAACATATACAGTGAATTAATTACTATATAAATCAAAGTAAAACAAGAAATATAACTTAGCAAAGATTATAAAAGGTGTAGAGGACTGACTGCTGTATTTTACTTGTGTTTCTCCATTTTCAATCAATCACTGAACACAGCAGCATGTTGCCTGCCAAAACTATTACCCAGCGGATGTAGTTAAAGGTAAAGCCATACCCAGGGACCTCCAAAATAATTCATGTGTAAAATAAGACATGACAACCTGATATCAAACCTGAAACATCATGAGCACAGTGTAAACAGAACTAATAAAGATCACAGATAAAATTACTTTTATATCATGTAAGGAAACTGTGTGACTTACCTTAAAATCTAAGACACTCAAAAGGGTAACCTGAGCAGGTAACCATGTGTCATGCTGTTGTCCTGATAACGTCCATAATGGAGTATGAAGCTGGCTGTCAACTGATTCATAAACATTTAATGTGCCCATATTCTGTCCTCGCATGTGGTAAAAGAATTTCAAACATCTGCCATCAGTTGCCTTTAGAATTGGACTAATTAACCTGGCCTTGTCATTAAAAGCACGAGGACTAGATGATTTTGTGTACATGTAGAAGCCTGTGAAGTTGGATTTAAAGTCATCAAGTTTATGACATAAAACTTGCTTTAAAATTAAATAAATGAAAGCCCCCCCTTGGCTCTACAAATGTATATTGTGACCAACACAATTCTAGGGGTGATGTGGTCAGGAACATGTTTACTTATTTTATAAAACTACGGAATTTTCTAGAAAGAACTAAAATGAATAAGCAGTTTAGAATTGACCTAGAGACTGCTATTATTATATTTCATCATATTTCTAGCTGAGTTTGTTTACATGAGCACTCACCATTGACTTGGTTTGGGCTCAGCTAACTTTATACTCTTACTTTTATTTCTCATGCTCATATTTTCCTTGTATATTACATTTTCTTAGCATGTAGCTTAACATATTTCCATTGTATTCTTCATTGCTATTCTCTAACTGCTTCATCTGCTAGCTTGCATTATGACCTTCTGTGTAGTACATTTAAACTATTTTTTAATATCTTCTGCATTGATTTGTCCCTATCATGAAAAAAAGACTGTATGATTGAAATGTTGATTCTGTGTAATTGTTTAATATAAAATTATTATTTATCCCATTTTATTTATTTCTTATATTCATTTACCATATAGCATGCAGTTTTACACCAGTTTTCCACTCTTACAAATATATCACACAACTTACCCGCACTTGTTCCAGTAGTGTGATCAGTGTTGGGACCAGTGCCCTTATACATAGTATTTCCTGAGCTTCGTGTCCAATCAAAGTCATCGGTTATGTCTTGTGTGAACCCACAAATATTAACAGTCTCAAAAGCACATGAGCCTGTACAAATATTTAAAAAGAGCATAAAATTTCTGGTTCTCAAACACACACAGGACAAATTCAGTATTGTAAGGTAGAAGATATTACTCACAGTATGATCTGAATCAGAATGACTTAATAAATCACAGGCACAGTACGTCCAATTACACGAGGCAAGTTCACAGACAGTGGAACACCTCGTGTGAGACAGACGTGAGCAAAAACGTCTGGGCGAAGAGTCACACACACGCGTGCCTGGCGACAGATAAAGAGGCTGTCACAGGCTAGGGTAGCCAACCGAATTGTCAAGGCATGCCAAAATCGGATGTGCTAGGCCTACAAGGTGCATAACGGTAGCACAATGTAAACATGCTCCTAGCGGAAACAACATGGATATCCATGCTGGTTACAATGGAGCAAACGCAAAACAAACAAACAAATTTAATAAATAACAGATAAGCATAATAATGTCATGACTTGACACTCAATGTAACTAGTCATGACTCAACATAGTACCAGGTAATCAATCCTTGTAGATTAAGATATAAAATCTGTATACATGGACAGTGTTCGTATAAAGTTATTCTAAATCATTCTATATCGTGCAACACATGAATGATCACAGAAACTATACTAAAACCGAATGTATATGAACAATACATGATTTTAAAAATCACAAACTTACATACACATACTCAAAGTTGGAACACCTTCCGTCTTTCCAGATGATGGTATTATTATTGTGCTATAAGAAATATAATCTACAATACATGGCAATGATGGATGTGACTCACAAGACTAATCTGAGCCACAATGAGTCTTCCGTGGGGTGTACAAGAAATAACATGCCCACTTGTACCATCTTGTGTATCTTCTTAGATGTGCAGCCCTTGAACTATCTGCTATCACTTTTTCCTTTGTCTTTATACCATTCCTGATCTTTCCGCTCCATGAAATATTCTATGTCAGCCTTTTCCCATGATTCTGTATAAATGCATGTATCATGCATATTGCATTTGCATATGTCTTTGTACTGAAGTAGAAGATATTTTTTCTCAGACTGTAATTCTGCATAAATTAGATCCTGTAGTATTCTGCCATCTTCCCTATTCTCCTAGTGTGTCCCAGCCATCTAAGTCTGTGCAGACTAAGAAAAGAAAATACTATGGTATTGTCTGTTCTGTCCAATACATTAGTACACCATAGCACAATGCCTGGACTGAAATATGGAGATGATATGTTGATGGCATATATCACCCATACATAGAGACAAAGAAAAGATATAAAGAAAAGAAAATAGACTTATGAACATGCACACACACACATGTATACATACACACACTAGAAAGACATAATTATCAGATGAAAAATCACCAACAAGCACCTTCTTTAAACAAAACCAATAGCAAGGAGAAACAGTAATGTATATTTCCTATTGACTAATCTGACCCACAGAGCTATCTGAAAAAATTTTGCTTATTCTGTAAGCTGTCATCTACATTCTAGAAATAAGAGAATGCATGGAACCCACAATCTGTAATCCCAAGGAATACTTCAGCATGTTTTAGACATACCTCTAGGCTTAAACTCCATAACAAGTTTAAGACATACCTCCAATCTCCACACAAGATCCAATATTTATAGAGATGTCATCAAGAGCAATTACACCTTCATAACCAGTATTCTGTGATGCCTCAAACACAAACTGTAAGTAGATAAGAAGTACTCTCATATTACCATTACTGATTATTTCAGCATTTGTTTCATGGTTCACTTCCTCCAATGACCTAAAATAAAAATTATCTCTGCATGACCAATCTTGGACTAAATATATAGTAATTGATTGCAATAAATATTATAACAATAATAATAATAATAATAATAATAATAATAATAATAGACCCTATGCAATGACTAATAACCTAAATGTTACAATCATCAAAAAAATATATAATATCCCAGTCCAATTACTGTACTCAATGATATAGCATATTTTATTCAATGAATAGATGATTCTTCTAAGCTGCAATTTTGATATTAAGTGTGCCACAACTAGGACTAGGTAGAATGAAGAGCATGCTTAATCAGCGAGAAGAAACAAAGGAACCATCAGTATACACACTATTAAAATATATCCTCTCAATAGGAATTGTATCAATATTTTATGATATGGAAGAAAGACATAATTAGTCCTACTCTGTAGTTCTAGATCATTTGAGAAAAAATAGTACATCTGAACCTACTATCCTTAAAGCTGTACTGACATACACATCAGTGGAGAGTGCCACACACAAAGCATAAAACTGCACACATAACCTGAAACTGAAGATCTATAGTCATCACACACAATCTTAAGAATGATTTGTACATGTGTTTTTGTAGCTGACCAATTTGCTGTCTGATCTATGAATGCAAGAAACATTTTTGAGTGATGTGAAATAATGATGTCCCTTAGCAGTTGTATCTCTCACTCAGTATCAAATAACAAAAATAGAATATGAGAACAAAAATTCAACCAGTGTAGTTGAAGATCAAATATAGAAATTAGTGATGACTGAACACACCATAGGAAACAACCTTACAATTACCAGATATACATCTTAATAGAACCCACAGGATATAGGAAAAGTGGAAAGTCCAAAGAATGCATGTCAAAGAAGAGGTCACTAGTGCTAAGGCAAAAAATAAGGTCAGCTTTACAATGAACGCACATACTATTAGACTATTGGGTAAAGGTATGAAAAAATACAGATAACAGTATATAAGACAGTTTCAATGTTAAGGTCATTATAAAGCTAATCGATCTTCTGTTTTGCATAAGTACTTTTGATATCAGTGACTTACCAACTTTCACCATTACTTCTTCACCCAAAGGCCAAGATGGAAACCAAAAGACAGATAATATCTACAATTTTAATACCAATACTCTGCTACCAATGTCAGACATGGTCTTTAACAGTCTCACAGCAAAAGAAAATTGTCACATGTGAAATGAAGTGTCTAAGGAAAGTGGCAATGGTTACTAAGCAAGATTAGAAATGAAGAAATAAGGAAAAGAGTAGGTATAATACCATGTATTGAACACATCGCATGACAGCAAATAAAATGAGTTCTGTCACCTTATAAGAATGAAGTCAAACCAAATACCAATAATGGCATACAATAAAGGAATATCCGGACATAAAGCCAAAAGTACGGTAGGCCATGAAAACGGTAGATAGAAAACATCAAGACAACCTCAAATAGACATGGACTCGGCACAACCAAGATAACACATCTGGCATTGGAACAAAAACTGAGGATCCCGCGCCTATGCTTAATGGCAAGTGTGGATAACATAAACCACCATCCACCTGGGGAAAGACAATAGACAATAAACTATTGCTATACAGTTTTACATCAGTCTCATATATTATTTAAAAAAGAGGTCACAGTTGGCAGTCTCATCTGTAGAGCTATAGAAAATACCCTTAGTCGAGAATACAAATATTTTGAAAACAACAGTTGCTGCTATACATTCCATTCTGAGGAAAACAATGAATCACAAGTTTCAAGAACAATAGTCCTATAAAGTGATAGATATTTATACTCCAAGTGGGAACAAGAAGGTTTAGTATTCAGTAGCACTACTTAAGACACGATAATTACCTGTACTTTGAAGCTAATTTCACTGATAGATGAGATAAACATGTTTCCTGCCAGCCAATTTTTGCTTTGATCTCCAGTTCTTGTCCATAGAGAATATCCTAATTTGTCTGCAGGAAGAATCATATATGGTATTGACTACACAGTGGGAGTCATAGTAGCGTAATATTAAGTAATTCGCCAGCTGACAAGCAAACCCAAGTTTCAAGTCCACTCTTTATTGTGATTTGAGATAAAAATTACATTCATGTGATTCTCCCAGTCACCAAGAAGTAGTCCACCAAGGTTCATACTCTGGGAAGGTCAAGGAATGGTATGATCGTTACTGAGCAATTGTAATAGGTTACGCAAATCTGGTGGTTTCTGATCAACCACTGACTAGACTGATGAACACTTGTGAGGAAACAGCATGATATGACGCTGGTTTATAACTCAGCTTACCTTCACATTTTATAACATAGCTTTAACAGTTATTAATTTCTGCATACACCTCACAAAGGCTTTCACTACCTTTCCCTGATTAGTCGAACTAATATATAATTACTTCAAACAAAATTAAGGTTATTATTTCTCTCCAAAGATAAGATAAATATTGTTGTATTCATGAATGGCACCTCAAAACTATCAAAAATGCAAACTAACATATTTCGACAAATATAAAGAGACTATATAAACAAATATAAACAATGGTTAAGAAAGATTAATCATGGAGGACAAAGTTCCAGGAAAGAGAACAAGAGGCAGACCAAGACTTTGATGGACACATTAACATCTTCCTTCTGAACATGACACTGGAAGAAGCTTGTCAATTGCACAAAACCAAGAGGCTTACAGTATGGCAATGATGTTCTTTACAGAATGGATAGATTGGAAACATCACATAGATAGGTGAATAATGGCGAGCAATCAAGCCTAGGTTTATATCTATTGTTCACAGATGTATCTCCGCATCATGGTTGAGACAGTTACTACTGCCCTCCAATGTTTCTCTGTGACTTATTTAGTAGGGTTATTTGCATTTCTTATCCATGTTTTGAAAGCTCAAATAAGTGTTATTGTTGGTTTTCAGGAACTACCATCATTTTGCTCCAGGCACAACCACAGATGATCATTCTTCCTCTTACAGATATAGACATGTTTCAAGTGAACGAAAGAAGAAGAAAATTCCTCCCCCTGCAAATGTCAAAGGGTATGCATGCAGATGGTTCTAATCACTCACTGGTTGAACACATTCCTCACTCTGTCCAGTTTTCCAGTTCTACTTATGCCAGAATTAATGTTGAATTTTCTACATTGTAACTTAAATGCATCATCTATCAGTTTTCAGATCCTGCAGATACTTGTAAAGCAAGAACTTCAGCATGTCTCCCTCATCCATCTTAATAGATTAGAGATAGAGAATTATGGTCACCATGATCACCTTTGCCAGCCAGCATGGCACTTGATGATGACTTTAACTAAACAAGTATTTCATTAACTATCATTTATCAAAATGAACTGATTAAAAAACATGTCATTGTTATTGAGTGAAAGTAGAAAATGGACAAAGATTTACCTCCTTGTTTAGAATACACGTTGAGAGTTCCAATATCACTGCCATACATGTTGTACCAGAACTTAAGACACACACCATACTTTGTAACTAGTATAGCTTGACTAATAATACGTGCTGTATCATTGTGAGATCGGAATGAGCTCTCAGTGTAGATGTAATAGCCTGAATAAACAATAACAAAATTACATTCACTATCATAACCATTAACTCTGTCAATATATTCCTGATTCATCATCATCAAGTGACATATTCTTTCCAGAACGTAGTCTTTCCTATGGATCTCTTGAATTCTCCGTGGTCTTGACCAAGTAGCCCTGCATCTTCCAGTAACATGCGCAGGCATTCTTGAATGTCTTTTGTCACACAACGTCTTGATCAGCCTTTGCCTCTGTTGCCTTCTATCATCCCCTCCAGCAACACTCTCACATGCCGTCATGTCTCTTAATATGACCGCAAAAAACTAGCTTTTTATTATTCACCACATCCATAGAACATTTCTTGGCACAATACTCCTGTAGTTTGCCGTTGCTTTCAGGAGGAACATCCTATTTAAACTGACACCGAGGAAAACACATACATTCTCACTCACCATTTTGACCGGAAGTCGTATTCCTGATTAGTTAAATATATATCTCCATAGTATCAATCTCTGCAACAATTAACTATTTTTCTTCACGGTTTACAATGCTTAAAAAACAAAAATATAGCTCCAGGCATACAACCAAATGTTCAAGTCAAAAAGATTGTCACGTCCTGAGTCACTGTGCCTCTATGATGGGCCTCAGCCATAGGAAAAACAGTGATGTCAGTTTCCTCCTCCTCAGTGCTGCACAGTACATCTATGGCTCCCTCCCAACCACAGAGGGTGCATACTTATATATTCAGGCAAACATGAAAAACATTTCAACAACAAAACAACATCATAACTGTATAGATGACATACCATGAAGCTTCTATAAGAAGATAACCTCAATATAACGGCATGTCATCCACTAAGGTTTTATGTTGCATGGATGGTATGTCTAGTGGGCCATTGGTGAGACCCACAGACGCAACCACATGAGTTTGGAAACTGGTGAAATATGCGGTAGGCACCTAATCTGGGATTGGTCCAGAAAAACAAAGATAAATAAAATAATTGAACATCTTGAATAGGACTTACCATCTCCAGAAGTGTGGTCTGCTGATGGACCAGTATCATCTGTGGCTGTGGCACCTTTCTGAAGATTCCAGTTCATTGTATCATTTGTGTCTTGAGTCCATGTACATAGTGTATCCTTGTCAAAGTTACAATCCCAAATTGAAGGAGCTTAAACAAACAAAACAGAAACAATTTATACAAAGACATGTTATATATTTTTCCAAAGCACTACAAGCCAATGGTAGACAAAACTTTTACAAAGAGCCCACTTGAAGTAGTGATATCATCAGCATGAAGTACCAGGAATAGTTTGATCAGTGAATTCTTGATTGTTGATTAGGAACCAGCATCATAGAACTTGGGCATTCCCATAAGTGTTCTACTTGCCAATCTATGAGCTATTTAAGGTCATATGAGTTCATTGTCGTAATCAGCTGTTCGTTGTGAGTTCTCCAGATCTTTCCAGATAGAAATGTACTTCCCCCCCCCCTGATATCAGCTATGTTATTTATATACAAAGAAAATGAAGAAGATATTACTCCCCTTTGTGGTACACTTTGTTGAAACATGATGTGTATTCTTTCAGTTTTCCATCAAACTTCATTCTTGCAGTGCTGTGTCTTAGGAAGTCTCCTATATGCTCTACTTTCCACTTTCTGTTTGAGTTACTTAAGGAAAGGAGAAGTCTGT
Source organism: Meghimatium bilineatum (assembly GCA_034231615.1). NCBI lineage: Eukaryota > Metazoa > Mollusca > Gastropoda > Stylommatophora > Philomycidae > Meghimatium > Meghimatium bilineatum. The sequence goes on from CM067318.1 coordinate 35,540,632, forward strand.
ACTTCCATATCATATGAAAGACTTTTTCTGAAGCCAAATTGCATTTGATGAATTCAAGCTGCACATTGTCAAGTGGGAGGTGGCTTTCGTGTGGTTTTGTAGTCTGCAGTTTACTATTCAACAATGTGGGAGTTGGAAGGCCCCAAATTGGGCTGAGAGCGTATCATGGATGGTAACTGATTAGCAACCAGAACCAGCTTAGAAAGCAATGGCTAGCTACTGAGACTTATACAATGCCAAGACATTCATGATGGCCACAAATGAAAAATCTATGGCAAGGGGAAAACAGAAAAATAAAGTAAAACTATTAAGAAGATATATTTTTCCAGTGGCAACATATGGTTGGCTGTGTAACATGAGCAATGATATCCGCAATAGAAAGGAAAATAGCGACATTTGAAATGAAATATTATAGAAAGGTTCTAAGAATATCATGGATATAAAGATGAACCAAAGCAGACGTCCAAAGACCTGAACATAGTAGAAGATTGGTTTTTTTTAAACTATCAAAAAAATGCAAGCTAACATATTTTGGACCTATAAAAATACACAATGGTTTAGAAATATTAATCATAGAGGGAAAGTTTAAGATAAAAGAATAAGAGACAGACCAAGACTATGATGGACACAGGATATTGAAGACCTTCTGAATATGATACTGGAAGAGGCTAGACAGCTTGCACAGAACCAAGAGGCTTACAGAATGGCAGTGCAGTGCACTTAGTTCTTCCTTACAAAATTCCTAATCTGAGTACCTATATAGCTTAGTTCCTTTCAAAGTATCAGTACTTTTCAATTAGACGAGTGTTCAGTTCCAGGTGGTCTTTTTCTGAATGTGTGTGCTTCACATACATGTTGTCATTTGTTTGGTTATTAATTAAATATTAATTGTATTTCTCAACATGTGGAAACTATTTTCACTTAGTTTGTATATGCAAAAGACAGGATTCTTCTTATGTGTTCATTCTTAAACTCCTAAAGATTAGCAGAATGTAGTCCAGAGAACGGAATGTGCTGTGTCCTGGTTTACAGCTTGGCTACAATATCTCTACCTTTCAGCTTGACACATCCAGCGTGAGTATGGCTTCTGAGTCACTTTGACACTGTATGGAATGGAATAGCCAACTCCAAAACCTTTTAGTGGCCACTTACAACATGCCTGACAGGTAACAGTATCGCCATTCTTTGCACCCTTTCATACCACACCAACACATGGGTATGAAGACACAAAGATAACAGCATTCCTAAAATAATTTATGGAATAGAAAGTGTAGAATTGTAACAATTGAGAAGACAACATATGTTGTCAATAAAAATTGTTCTTCTTTTTCCCTCTATTTAATTTTTCAGTAATAGAAGTTATTAATGTATCACATGTTCTTACCACTAGTGACTGTTACAACAGATCTGACAGTTGGTGGTGGTACTGTAGTGCTTACACATATTGTATCAGTGACAAGTATATCATCTATAGCAATGTCACCATTACTGCCTGCACCTGATTCTCCATCAAAGACAATCTGTGGACAAGAAAATTATGAACTAAATTTTTAAACAATTATTTAAACAGTAAGATGAAAATACACTTTTAACTGGTGACAGGATATAAATTGCACCACTAAGTGATCAGATCAGATATATACTGTTTTATGGAGACTGTTGACAAAACAACACTAGCAAGTTCATAAAAACATTGATTAAACATTAATGTCCAGATAACAAAATATTAGCATAGAAAATAAAGAGCAAAAGCTAAATATTCGTATAGATGGAGAGAAACTGCAACAAGTTAAAATTTTAGGATATTTTTTGACATATGATTTTTGTCTTTATGACAAAAAAGAAAAAACTAAAATCCTGATTCACAAAATAGCTAGTACCAAGAAATGGTATATTCTTAATATTCTCCCCTACAGTCAAATCTGAACACTAAAATGAATATTACACAATTGTTTTAATACTTTGTTTATATATATATTTATATATTTATATATATATCATCATCATTAGGTGCCATGCCGGCTAGTGTAAGCAGTCATGGTTCTCCACAGCTTTTTGTCCACAGTATTATGTATCAAGATCATTATTGTTTCCCTACCAGGTTGTCAAACTGTCTAATATTTTCTCATGTTGTCATCCTCTGTCTCAGCTGCCTTCAATTTTATCTGTTGTGACTATGTTCTCTAAATCTGCTTGTCTCATGAAGTGGCCAAAAAATGAAGATTGTCTTTTTCTTATATTATTGATTAAAGTCTGTTTCGCATTTGACTCTTTCACCTCTACATTAGTTTTTCTGGCAGTCCATGGTATTCTCAGCATTCTTCTATAGAACAACATCTCTATTTCCTCTAATTTCCCACTTTCCAGTTTGTTTATTGTCCAAGACTCACACCCATATGTTAGTATAGGAGTTATATAGCACTGCACCACTCTCTTTCTCACCTCTAATAACAAGGTCATGGTACACAATATATTTTTCTTTTTTCGTAATGTTGTTTTTGCCTGTCCTATTCTGCTTCTTATTTCTGTTGAACTTCTTCCATCTGCTGTAATCATTGTACCTAAATATTTGAATTGGTGGACCTGTTTTAATACTATATCATTCACTTTGATCTTGCAAGGTGTGGTATTTTGTTTCTTTGAAATAACCATTACTTCTGTTTTCTTGATATTTAGGAAGAGGCCTTTCTCTTTTCTCTGTGACTACTAAATTAATTAAATCTTGAAGGTCTTCCTTACTTTTTGCAATCAGAACAGTGTCATCCGCACATCTCAAATTATTTATGTTATGTCCTCCCATTGATATTCCTGGGATATCTACTATATATATATATATATATCCTGTTTACTAGTATATTCTCTGTTTCATCGTTCTGTTATGCAATACATGCAGCTCATTCATCATTATATAAATGAAATATCACTCTGTACCTGGTAATCTTCTGAACTTGACAGATTTGCCTGGACAAACTTCCATTGATCTCCTTGATTTCCTGAAAGTTGCCACAAAATCCGGGAAATATTGTTGACTTGTGTCAAGTAGACTTGCAGGGTACCAACATCTGGTCAGATGAAACCATGTGTTACACATTTATCTAGTATATAATTAGATGGATAAGAGAGAGTAAATTTTGTGACCAGATCCTTGTTGTTTAATATTGAACCAATGTGTTGCTATCATGCTTATATAAAATATTTTTATGCTTGGGAGTCATGACTTTTCATACATTATTTTCCTATTTTTTGGTTGAAAAATCCACTATTTCACAGAGACATTGGATGTCATATTGACCTGGTGTACAGAATTAAACTTCCAGTTGAACCCTGAGAAAATGGGCATGTTGTGGTGCTCTTTGAATAATTTCATAGTGAAGGCTGTACCCAAGATCGCATTTGATGGGGCATTGTGTGCTGTGTAGGGTTGTGTTATTTTGGTGTAACATTTGGTCGTAGTCTATCTTTCAAACACCATGTCAAGCAAATGATACAGTGATGTGAGTGAGGGCTTGCAGAAGTTAAAGCTTTGATAGCTGTATGCCTTGAGCAGTGGCTGCTGGTGCTTCTCTTTCATCATTTGGTAATGAGAATATATCTATAACTGCATCCAAACTCCAGAGTGTCGTATGGATCTATTTTCCGGGACATGCTGGTGTGTACAGTAATGAGAGCGCAAACAGATCTGCATCTAAAGCATCAATAGACAGGGAGTCAATAGTGAATAAGAGCGACATGTTGAAACTGCTTTATGAGCACCGACTTAATGTGGACTCTTCTGTTGATGACGCATCTAGGACGGGTTATGAAGAATTCAGTATTAACTATGGTAGTTATAGAACTGAATGCCTGCAGGGAGGAAGAATGTTTAACCAATGGGCCACAGGAACCATCAGTATGCAACCCTTCATATGCTGTGGCAGACTGGGAACCTAGGAGTTTGTCCAGAATGCAATAATATTGGCTCATCATAACCATAATACAATAATTAAATAATCTTCATATAGAATTTGGGTTTAACATACAGAAGTTAGGGGTAACTGTGGGACAAAAATGCAAAAAGATCCTTCTGGAAGTTAACAGGCATGTGATGATAAGCAGCTTTTAAATTGTCAGCCCTCAGCATGACCATTGCATTACTCTTACAAATCTGGTTTATATTTGGTGTATTATTCTCATAATTCTCATGTCTGGCTCTGTGGCGGAGTAGTACAGAGCCCGTCTGTGACGGCCAAGCTACAGAGCTCGATCCCCACCACAGGCAATTGTACAGGTATTGAAATATCCTCAGTAACAACAAACATATAACATAATATCTGTATTAGTTATACATGGATTTTATATTAAAAATTTTCCTCTGGCTTCCTACTTATATTTACTTGTATAAACAATTACTCGAAGCAAAATTGTATTGTCTATATATGTTATCCATGTTTACAAGAAGACCTATCGGCCCTTGTATAAATAATACGGATATTATGTTGAATGTTTGTTGTTACTGAGGATATTTCAATACCTGTACGGGATGTTTGTTGTTGTTGTAATAGTCCTTGTCTCGATCATTCCGTTCTGGTGACTTTGTGTGCACGATTTGAAAGGCTTGATGAAATCGCATCTTTTTTTGGAGATGCGGTTAGTCAAGTACGGAAGAACGCGTGTTCAATAGTTGCTAGGCGATTTGGTGCCATTGAACGGACTGGTTCAATTCCCGTTAGTCTCAAAAATTTGTATGGGGTATAGCATAGTGAAGTTAATGTGCAAAATCTAGTTCATGAAAATAATTAGTTGGTTATTGACTTTTTCTTTTCTCATTTGCTGTATTTTTATACATGTCAACAGCAAGAATTATTTTCAATAAATATCATTGTTGTAGAAAATGCATCCATATTCCCATACAGATTGTGCACTCAATCTCCATTGTCTAATATTCAGGAAGCCTCCAGCACCATTACTTTGTTCAATTTACCATCAGGTATAGACTGTGATTAAAACTCATTGCAGGACAAATAGGCCTCCAAATCAATACATCAAAAACAAAAATTATGGACTTCACCAATTCACCTAACGAAATTACTTTAAATAGATAACAACTTGAAAAAGTACACAAATTCTCCTATCTAGGAATAAATTAACACTCGACGGTGATGTCATGACAGAAATTACAACTCGCATTGCCTTAGCATCAAGTACATTTAACAGACTGTCTAATATCTGGAGGTCAAAGTCAAACAGCACACGCACGAAAATGCGCTTATTTAATTCCTGCGTTATTCCGGTGCTATCATATGGATGTGAGAGCTGGAACAGCTCTTTATCTTCAGAAAAGAAATTACTGAGTTTCGAGAACAAATGTCTTCGTAGGATAACTAATACCCATTGCAGTGAATTCAAATCGAATGATAAAATCAGAGAAGAGACACATCAAAATTTCATCAAAGATGTTATCAGAAAATGCTGTTGGTCCTACATCAGGCATGTCCTACGCGCAGACACCAACAGAATACACCACCAATCTCTTGAATGGATACCTACAGGCAAAAGAGCAAGGGGTAGACCAAAAGAAACACTCAGAAGAACAATACTTAGAGAAAGTAAAACAACCAATATTCATATTATTCAAGAACTGCACAGAATAGCTTTAACAGACAGAATTGGAGAGATCTGACCTCTGCGTTAACTTCAGTTCAAAAGGAAAATGAATGAATGAATGAATAGACTGTGAGCCCTTATACAATCAACTGTAGATGGTGAACCCTTATACAATTAACTATAGACTATGAGCCTTTATACAACCAATTATCAGCTGTGAACTTTTATACGTTTCCATAACATCTTACCCATTGTCAGCATACAATTACCACTTTAACCTTGCTGGGTACGTTGATGGAGTCACTCAGCATACAAACACAGAAGTAGACCATAAATCATTAAATCACTCAGTATACATGCACAATAGTAGCCCACATTATAATATCAGTTTAAAACAAAAACCTCAATCACAAATCATACCTTGACCATGCATATAGTACCAGAATGCAACACAAGAACCATTGGTGAATGGAATAAAATCACTGTACAGCAATGCCCTACTACCAACTTGTTGATTGTTAGTCTCTGTATACATATAAAAACCTTTGGAAAAGAAAATATATATAATTGACAATTACGAACTTATGAAATTTTTGTATTAAAAATACTGAGTTGTAGAAAATATCTATCTACCTATAAACCCATAACCAGTCAGGGTCGTATGGGTACTACATTAGATGCTTCAGCACACATAATCCTCCAGAAATTTCTATCTTCAACGATGAGGATGAGTGAGGAAAAGTCTTGTCCTATCCATTCCTTGATGTCTGTTCATGTTTTTATTTCTCCCCCTCTGCTTCTTCCACCTTCAATAATTCCCTGCAGTATTGTTATTTACAAGGAATCATGTCTCAGTGTCTGCACACATGTCCAAACCATGTTAGTTTTAGATTATCCATTGTAATATTTCGGTGAGCAAAAGGTTTAGCTGGTGGTGCCCATTTCCTCTTCAGCTATCCTTACAATATTAATAGATATGCTTTCTCTCGTAGTCTTCTTTGAACTGTACTGATGTTGACACTACATCTCTTTTGAACTTTGCACTGAGCAATTCATTTACATTTAACTAGGTCACAAACTTTAAAATCAAATGATTCACAATAAAGACTCCTGATCTTGATTATTGCATTCGCTTTGGTGTTATCTTCGAATCCGATCACAGAAAACACTCATTATCCAGACATATTGGCTTATTGCCTACCACACTATTATTTCACTAAATAACATAGTTCCCTACACCACAGGAAGAAAACACAGCACCATGTTGTTATGGTGATGTCATATGTAGTAAATTTACATCATTTCTGTTGTTGCACTAGTAATATTTTTTTATACATTTATATCTCATACATCAATACTATTGTTGCACTAGTACCTGTAATATTTTTTTTATACCTTTAGAACTCATACATCAGTGCTATTGTTGAAAAGTAATAATTTTGTGTATGTTTAGATCTCCTACATCACTGCTATTGTGATGTAATACTAGTTGCACTAGTAATCATTTTTTTAATGTTTAGATCTCATACGTCAGTGCTATTGTTGCACTATTAATAATTTTATTTATGTTTAGGTCTTATATACACCATATATATTTTCAAACTCAGTGATTTCTTGACCTTTTCAGATTATGAGACCTCTTTCCCATTTATTGGACTGGGTTGACATGTTTTTGTGTGCAAACCACAAGTGAACTTAAACACTAACTGTCTGGTCAGCATGTAAATGACTTAACCACAAAATTACAATGTGGCTTCCTAATAATATAAGTAATTGAATTATATAGAAGATAGACACACAAAAATATCATTACCTTCATCTGTGTTAGTTGTATGGTCTACAGGAGGTCCAATGTTTGATAATGATGTTTCTCCAGAATTCCTTAACCAATCAAATGTATCTATGCCCTCAATGTTGTAGTAACCACACATGTCATACTCAAAGTCACAGCTACCAATGTGTGGACATGTCCCTTCTGTTATTCTGATATCATCAAGTGCTATGTCTCCTACAAAACCTGCCCAGACTTGACCTTCAAACTTTACCTATAAAACCAAAATATACCACAATATAATGTAAGTTTACCTAGCATGTCAATTCATATTTTCAAAATTGTAACTCAAAAAAGTGTATGAGTGGTCAAGTGAACCAAGCTGCTCAGTACATCCTTCAATAAAGTGCAAACTACAGCATAATACAGTGCAAATACTGTCAGTATTGATGGCAAAAATTTTTTCAACCGCACTATTTATACAAGAAACAAGACTGCAGATATAGACATTACTAGAGAACCAAAAAAGAAGATGACCAGTTGAGGTGGAATCGTTTAGAGCATGTTGACCCAGTCTCAGGGAATGGATACATTATATTTGGGAAAGCAAAGGAAACAACCTGCATGATATAACCCATTGTGTATCCTTGGTCTCTCATTAAAGTATTGACCTAATATTATATTCTCAGTAAATTCAAGTAGGAAGCATGAGGATAAATTAAATATGTCTTAATGCTGACGGAAATTGAACCAGGTCCAATCAGGCGACACTGAATTGCCTTGCAATTGAAGTAAACAGGTTTTCTGTACTTGACCAACCACGTCCCACAAAGAATAAGTGATCTATTAAAAATTTCCACCTGTGTTCGCCAGTCACAGAGAATGAATCAATCAAGAGAAGGACTATTACAACAACAATGAACACCCCGTATAAGTATTGAAGTATCCTCAGGAACACAAAAATAGAACATCCATATTCATATACAACTCTGGATAGTCCTTGTAAGCATAAATAGCATAGAGACAGGACAATGTTGCTTCAAATAATAACTTATACAAGTAAATTCATGTAGGAAGCATGATGATAAATGAAAAAATTCATTACGCTGACAGAAATTGAATCAGGTCTCCTAGCGGCACCAAATTTCCTTGCAACTAAAGTAAACAGGTTTTTTTGTAATTGACCAACCACCACATTCCCAAAAAAATGGTTGTTCTATGTTTATGTTCCTGAGGATACTTCAATACTTGTATGTGGTGTTTGCTGTTGTTGTAATAGTCCTTGTCTCAATTGGTTCATTCTCAGTGACTTGAGTACACAGATTGAAAGTCTTGACAAGATCACATCTTTTTGGCGGAATGTGGTTGGTCAAGTATGGAAAACCTGTTCACTTGAGTTGTAAAGCGATTTGGTGTCCCTAGAACAGACCTGATGCGATTCCCGTCAGCGTTAAAAACTCCATCATATTCTCAGTATGTTTAAAAAATGTGCAATGACCAATAATATACCGGTAAATGAGTATTCTGTTATAAAATCTAGCAATCCTTGTTAGATGTTTCTCCATTTGTTTTAAAGAAGATCTATTACTATGGTACAATAACTTTGCTAATAACCTGAATTATCTTCAATATCATCAGCCTTAAATATCATTGGTACTTTGGACAACAACATAATTTACACTATATTTCTCTGTCAATGGTTGGTTATTGGTTGTGAACTGATATCGTTGCACTCCAGGCAGACACAATGGTGCTCAGCCTCCCCTAGCAGATGACAAAGAGCATGCATAGTGATGGTTCAATACTAACTTAAGTATACAGGTTACTGTAGATAACAATCAATATAAAATAATAAGAAATAACAATAAAACATATCACTTAGCAGGGAATGCAGAGAATGGTGTCCCACAGCTGTGGAGAAATTAGTGCAGGCTTTAATCAGTGAGAATACCAAAGAGGGGGATGTGATTATATACACTGATGGATCTGTAATTAGGCATGTTCGCAGTGCTTGGGCCTTTACAGCTCAGTGTGCAGGTAAAACGATCAAGGAGGAAAGTGGTGCCTTTGTGGTCACTACGAGTAGTATGACCATGGAGACTATGGTGGTGACCAAGGCATTTGAGTGGCTACGCACACAGAAAGTAATGCAGGTCTGCATCTTGAGTGACTCTATGAGTATGATTAAGAAGGTACAAGTGGGTCTCGTTCGCGAACAGTGGATTGAGGCCTTGCGAAATGCGAGCTTGAAAGCGGTTACATTTATTTTCGTGACGGGACATGTGGGCGTTCGAGGCAATGAAAGAGCGGATCAACTGGCATCGTGTGCAATTGTGGCAAAGGGCGATGGGGCAATGGATCACGCTGATGTTTTGAACTCCTTAAGAGATATAACACGCGAGAGTGAGACTAATGTGGATGATGATTCCTTTTCAATGGCTACGATTAAAGATCAGGGATTGAAATGCGGTGTTGCTAGAAGTGAACATTTTGGAGGGCGCAGAAGAATGATGGTCAACCAGCATAGGACCGGTACTGTCAGCAGAAGTGTGATGGCGGATACACTCAAGGAGAGATCAGAGCAACTATGGATGTGTCCAGTTTGCAGTGATGATGATCCGACGACTAACTAACTAACTAACTAATAAAACATAGAAGAAAGATAATTATTGTCTAAACTACCTAGCTATCTTATTCAGTCAGGAATGTTGGCCACTACAGTGTTAACTCGGCTGTGTAAACTCTGATGTTTTCTTAATACCTGGCACTCATGACCGACATCTATAGATGGTGGCGCCACTGTGGAACAACATACTGTACATTCCCTGAAGAATTGTTTGTGTTTGGTATCCTACAGGGTAGTGAATAGTAATTACTAATTATCTTGCTGCAGGGTTCAGACACATTAAAACAGTCAGTAAAGTCTAAGCGGGAAACAATATAGTGAAAATAAATTATGCAAAATGGACACCATTTGTTTTTATGGGATACAGAAAATTTCAGCTTCATTACTGTATGTTTACGTTTTAGGAAATATACAGTAATAACTATGTCAAAACTATGTGCAAAAAATATGCTTTGCACATATTGAAAGCATCATTTTGTACCTCATATGAAAGACGTGCTAGAACCGCCACTTGGACAATGGTGTTTTGTAAGGGAGCCATTGCCTAAGTCTTCTAGGCTGTTTTTTTATTACTGTGTTGTCTTAGTTGGTTTTTGTTTCTTGATAAAGTTCCCAATAGGACCAACACATCAATAAGTGTCTTTTTTCTATGTTTTATTATTATTTTTTATTATATTATCTACAGTAACCTGTATACATAATTTAGTATTTAACTCTTATTCATCTGGCTACTGCGGCACTTTCCATTTTGTCTGACATCCTCTGATATTTTGGTTATTTATACTGATGGTTCCTATAGCGCAATGACCACAACTCATAATTACGTCATGCAGATGTCCATTTCTACAATCTTCACATTTAATACATAATTCCTCAAATCTCAGCCTCAATGTTTCATCAGTTGTGGTGTCCACCACCGGAAGGAACTCATAAAACAGTTTCAGTACATTCCTCTTATCCATTGTTAACGCTCCCATCTATTAGTGCCTTGGATAAAAGTCTGTATTCTCATTACCCCAGCACCTCTATGTCCTGAGCAATAAATCCATGTGATGCTCTGGAGGTTGAATATAGCTATAGATGCTGTCCATTATATTGATTATCTGCCATTTTGAATCTTTTGTTGCATGACCTGGGAGTCTGACACAACTACTGCTTCGGTAAGCGAGGTCCTGGAGAGTCATTTCAGGGGAGCAGTAGCCTAGACTTTCATTCTCATACTGGATGTAGTTATTCCATATACTCTGCTGTTCTTTGCAATGACTCTACCGTGAGAGCTAGCTGTAAAACACCAGCCAGACTTCTTACCAAGATACACAGATCCATCGGTGAACACAATGATATCATCTCTAGAGTTATGAGCAATCAGCTGATCAATTTCCATGCTTGTTTTACCATTGCTCCAATCTCTATTCCCATCGAAGAGTGTTAATTACTTTGTGAAAGTAGGTCATGGTTTCATTTATTAGATGTCATTCTTCTCCTGTTGGTAAGGTTGAAACTGTTGTTACCTCTCCAAGTTTTTTAACTTGCACCATCCATGACATACTGTGCTTAATTCTTGCACACTTTATGTCTTTAATATTCTTGTGCAGTGAGTGTCTCTGAACTGAAGTGACATGCATGTATGAATTAGTTTCTTCTTCTTCTTCAACGTTAATTCTCAAACTCCCGCTGGATTTCCCTTGTAGCAGGACAATCGTCCTACAAGATTTTCAACAGGATGTAGTCCTGAGAATGGAAATGCAGTGTCGCCGTTTTATTTGCGCTGTATGAATTAGTTTGACCAAGAGTACATTGAATAAGACTACATTTATTCTTACACTAAAATCATCAAGACTGCTGTCAATGGTTGCTCTTCCTTGAGTCCAGTAGTCACCTCTAGACTGACTATTCGACCAGATTAAATTGTCTCCAAAATCATCTGTGCTAGCATAAACATTCAGCTGACCAACATTTTCACCAATCATGTGGTACCAAAAATAGACACAGTGAGAAACTGAACCTGTAACTGTAATCAAAGGGCTCAACAACCTGGCACTGTCTCCACTTTCTGCTACTGAAGCATCAAGTAGCATGTAAAAACCTGAAACAAAGTTTAATTTTTTAACATTATCTGAATGCTAGCTGTGCACATTTGAGAAACATCTATGTTCTACAGATATATAAATATGATTTTAAAAATATAAAATAACAGTGTAATGTTAAACAAAACAAAATTAAACATCATTTTCTTTGATGTTTATATTTTTATACAACATGTATTTATCAGGATAGGGATAAATAAGTATAGAATTGTTACTCAATGAAATGATATCATCAAGTCAAAATAGGCAATGTGTGTAGGTGATGGGTGGATTCATTAGAGAGGGCTAAACGATTTTATCACTGCGGAAAACTGCGCTCATCTTTGTCCCTGGACATGCGGGTGTGGAGGGAAACAGATAAGCCAGCAAATTAACTAGATTTGCCACCAAAAAGACTGACAGCCTAAGGATTCAAGCAGACATACTCAGTGCATTTCAGGATTCTTTTTAAATATGAGCAGGAGTCAGCATTGGGAATGTATGAATTTGGAGTGAGGATAAATGTGGCTTGTAGAGAAGGCCTAAACAAATTTGAAAAGGACACTGAACCAATATAGAACCTGACCCATGAGTCGCTATACACTAAGAGATTTACTGAAGTTGAAATTTTAACACATATGGATGACATGTTCGGTGCGTGAAGAGAATAATTAACATACCAAATACCTAAAGTACAGAATGGAACAAAAATGTAGCTGAAGACTACATAGAATTATGTACTAGAAACTGATAGAAATGGGAACAAGAGAATAGAAAGAAAAATGATAAAAGTACTGGCATGTGAAATTTCATCACAAGATGTAGCATAGTAAAGGAAAAGGTAGTAGCAACACATGCTAAGTCAGGTAACAGAAAGTTGAAGAATAACAATATGATACTCCAGTCTAAAATTGGCCCTAAGCAAAACTGTTATTTAACCAATTTTATATTTGTTTAACCAATAACTATTTACATCTGGACTGTTCAGAAAACAATGGCAAACTGTTGATTTATTTAGATTACCTAGAAAATCACATATAAATATCCAAAATGCCAGAGGATGTCTGCAGTAACAAAATAAATAAGTGATAAATACTATACAAAGTAATAATGTTACTGTAATACTAACTACTATTTACTTTTTACATTGTTTTTTTTTAAATTTGATAGTTTTACAGTAACTTGATTATTTTATATAGTATTTATCGCTAGAATTCACTACAGCCAACAAAAACTGGGTTGACATCCTGAATAGGATATGCTATCAATTAATAACTATTTACTTTATGGTACAAAGTTTTTCTGCAGTCTCTTATTCATTTGAATGCCCTAAAGATGGCAATGAAATTATGTATTACCCAAATAATTATAAATTATGGCTCAATATTGGAGAGGTGCCTGCCTACATTTCAAATTTTTAATATTATGTGCAGTTTCATTCCAACTTTGTTATAATATTATGGGCAGTTTTTGTGAAGTCACTGAAATCCTGTCACTAGCAAACCCTGTTGCTACAAAGACAAAATGGCTAATTTTTTCGGAGATGCCTGTTTACTGAGCATGCAGGCTATAGATACATTTGTTACAAACTCGCGGAGATGAAAAGATGAAAAAAAATGAAAAGGATAATCCAATGAGGGATATGGGGGGAAGCTATCAGTGGGTAGCATGCAGATCGATGTAATTGGCAGCAGTCCTAGCAACTGTGAAATGTATTACTGTATCTTTAGTGATATTTATGCTAATACTACTTATTTGCTCCTATTTCATTTTTCACAACATTTCAATTTTTTAACATTACATTATTTTGTGTTCTGCTAAATAATATAGGCACTTCTCCCTATATTGTACCTAAATTATAAGTGTAAACTTAAGACATGTGAAATGAGATGTCTAAGAAAGGCAGCAAGAAAAGATCACATAAGGAATGAAGAGATTACAAGAACTGTTGAAACAATATCTATGGTCAAATATATTTTTAAAAGACTGAAATGGTTTTGCCACTTGATGAAAAATACCCTTATTAGCCAGCAGTAAGAATATATGACATGTAAATGGAAACATCCAGATGCAGAGGAAGATCAAAAAGAAGGTGGATTGAAGGAGATTTTCTACAGATTCTATGTTCAACATTCTGAGACATCACAATATTATTGCATATCAAGTGACCACGCATGCCATAGCTCAAAAACCGATTGTCATTAAATCCTGCAAAATCTTACAGCAAAAAGAGAGAAAAGACAAGATAGATTATAAATTATACACATAAATTTTTAATTGACCAAGATTTTTTAGTCTCATGAATGATGAGTAAAATAATATAAGATATTATATTAGAGACTCTTGTTTGTATTCTACCAAACTAGTGTGAGTTCATTATAAAAATGTATTCAAACAATCTAACAAACCATTGCCAGTTTTGGTTGTATGATCTATTGATGGATGAGTGCCCCAAGAATCAACCACACTTGATGATCTTGTCCAACGAAATATCTCTGTCCTAGGCTGAATATAACCACACTGGTCAATTTCAAAGTCACATACAACTGAAATAGAGTACATTTCATTGTTACAATATGATTAAAGAATATGATTAAAGAAAATGATTATTATTTATTTTTTGGTTTTTGTTGCGTTCGCTCCATTGTAATCAGCATGGTTATCCAAGCAATTTCAAGCGGGAGCGTTGTTACGTTATGCCACAATTATGCACCTTGTAGGCCTAGCACATCCAATTTCGGCATGCCTTGACAATTCGGATGTGCTACCCTAGCCTGTGACAGCCTCCCTATCTGTCGCCAGGCAGCGAATGTGTACTGACTCTACACCAAGACGGTTTGTCCTTCCTGTCTGTCTTGCACGAGGCATTCCGCAGCCAGTGAACTTGCCTCGTGTAATTAGATGTATTGTGCCCGTGCTCATCGGATACGGAACCTTTTCTCGTCCTCAAGCCTGGTTCCAGTTTAGGAAGAACTTGACAGAAGAGTTGAGCTTGGGCTCGTTCGCCTTCTTAGCCGAAGCGTTGCTCACCAGCGTCGTGAGCTCCTCGTCCACGTCTGAATCTGTACACATATTTAGGAGCATTAGGAACTTTCTTTTGTTCTAGAGCTTAACAGTGCTTGTCACCTCGGACTGGTATGCCTGTGCCCATCGGGTACTGAACCTTTCACTCCGCGAGCATGCTTCCGGTATAGGAAAAACTCGACAGTAGAATTGGGCCCAGGTTGGGATCACCGGTAACTAGAAGCTTGGGTCTCGAGCAAACAATGCTTAAGTTCCGATTTTATCAAACCATTTTCTGTTCTCTTTACACCTGACGCAGCCCTCTAGCGCAGTGTATCTTTCTCAGTGTACTCATTGTGCTTTTATTTTTATTGAGACATCTGCCTGCTTCATAATGACTACATTGACCGCCCCTCCAATGCTTCTACCGAACGTACTAGCTTCACTGTGTGTCGACAGTGTTGCTGCATGTGTTGGCACAGAGGTGTCGGAGATATTGCCTGTCTTTTTACGGTCAAATCTCTTTCCATCTGTTACCTCCACATTCACGGACATGATCCCTAAAGGTTTATCCAGAATCAGCATGAGCCGCTGTATTCCTGTTACCAGGGTGCACCACTTTTGAGATCTTGGTTATCTGCTAACCCTGGGTCTGCCAAGAGCAATGCATTCCCTTTGCACCCTAAGAATATGATTAAAGAAGTAATTCTAGCAGTACTTTTTATTGAGTCATGGTTGACCAAAATTTTATGAGAATTATAATGAGAAGAATAAGAGGTAAAATAAAACTAGAAATTGGAGATGAGCAATGGGGATTTGTAAAAGACAAAGACACAAACAATACCATACACAACTTGATAACATTAACAGAAAGAATGACTGACATTACCCTAGATTTGAATTTGAGTTTTATTGACTATGCTAAAGGTGTTGATAAGGTTGATAACGAAGAAATCATTAGATTTTGGAGAATTAAAAAATGTATGGTAAAGATCTGAGAATAATGTATATTATTAATATCTCATCGGATAGATAGATTAATATATATATATATATATATATATATATATATATATATATATATATATATATATATATATATATATATATATATATATATATATATATATATATATATATATATATATATATTAATGTACAAAAGTTCAGTTTCAAACAATGAGCAAGTATATGATTTGTGTTTATGAGACAAGTCAAATAATCACTTTACTAGAAAGCTAACATCAGATAACTTATAGACATGAAAAACAAACCAGAGCTACCAAAATCTACTTCAGGTGGGGACCATGGAAAGCAGGCTGCAACAGGGCAATGTGGTCACGTGGGGATCATGGAAAGTAGGCTGCAACAGGGCAATGTGGTCAAGTGGGGATCATGTAAAGCAGGCTGCAACAAGGCAATGTGGTCAAGTGGGGATCATGTAAAGCAGGCTGCAACAGGGCAATGTGGTCAAGTGGGGACCATGGAAAGTAGGCTGCAACAGGGCAATGTGGTCAAGTGGGGATCATGTAAAGCAGGCTGCATCAGGGCAATGTGGTCAAGTGGGGACCATGGAAAGCTGGCTGCAACAGGGCAATGTGGTCAAGTGGGGATCATGTAAAGCAGGCTGCAACAGAGTAATGAGGTCAAGTAGGGACCATGGAAAGTAGGCTGCAACAGGACAATAAGGTCAAGTGGGGACCATGGAAAGCAAACTGCAACAGGGCAATAAGGTCAAGAAGTTTAGCCTGAAGAGAGAAAACAACTTGGAGCTCAAAATTGCTGTGATGAAGCCAGATGTGTTTTGCCAGTAGGTACAGAGTACAATCAAGCTATAAGTCTCTCTAAACTTGGAACCAATCTTAGATGAAAGCACTAAGAAACCGTTGCACTAACTACTGCACTGCCACAGTTCCAAAATGCACATGTACTTGTATTCATATTTGTGTAGTTTTTACATGTTATTGTGTTGAACATTTATTTTACATTTTGTTTTCAATTGGTTTTTTTGTGTGTATAATGTATAACTTAACTGTATGATATACTATCTGTAGATTGACCACATTAAATCAATGTCTTACAATTACATTTTTGCTTTGTGTTCATTATCAGACTCTCACTGGATCTCTTTTGCAGCATGACAATAGTCCAGCTATATTTCCAGCAGTATGTACTTCAGAGAATAGAAATGCATTGTGCCACTGATTTATTTCCTCCAATGGCCAACACATCTAACTTTAGCAATGGCAATTAATATATTGAGTGTTTTTACCTCACTGAAGATGGATATGTCAGGCATTGCACAAATAAAACGGCGACACAACACATTTACATTCTCTGGACTACATCCTGCTGGAAATCATGGTCCTGTTACAAAGGAGATCGTGCGGGAGTTTGAGAATGAACGCTGAAGAAGAAGAAGAGTGTTTTTACCACTTTCACTGAATGTAATCATATGACTAGTAAGTCGGCTGTAAGAGAGAACTGATTCCTATAATAATAAGTTTGTCATCAAATTCAAAGCTAACCATGGCCAAACTTCCATGACCTTTTAACCACTATCTGTGTCATTATCAACATTGCCACAGGTGCCCACACAATTACATTTAAAATAAGTAATAAATGGTTACCTTTGAAGGACATATACAACAAAACATACCTTGAGGTGGACATTTTTCCATTGAAATAGAAATATCATCTAAAGCAATGTCTCCACTATCAGATGCTCCAACAACTCCTTCAAATGCAATCTAAGAAAGAACTTTATTATTAAATATGATTTTGTTAAAATTAAGAATTAATTCAAATAAATGTCTTTTTAAGATCTGGAGTAAAACAAGGCTGTGTGCTTTCACCTCTACTTTTCAACAATTACATGGACAAAATAATAAAAGATCTTATCAACAAAGAGAAAAACATTGCACATAAACCTGATGAGGAACGTAATAATGAAATCAACGAACTACTTTTTGCCAATGATCAAAGTCTAATATACAAAGATGAGGAAAATTTGCAAAATCTCATCATTGCATTATTATTAGCATGTCAGAAATACAAAATGAAATATAACGTACAAAAAAACAGAAGTTATGAAAATTAGCAAGTCTGCAATACCAATGGATATAACAATAGATAATACCAAAGTGAAACAAGTCAAGGAATTTAAATATCTAGGCAGCATTTTTCTGAAAATTGAAGACTAGACAGAGAAATAGAAACAAGGTATCAGAAAGCAAACACAGTGACTTACCAACTTTCACCATTGCTTCTTCACCCAAACATCAAGATGAAAATCAAAAGACAGATAATATCTACAATTTTTATACAAACATTCTGCTACTAATGTCAAACATGGTCTTTAACAGCCTCACAGCAGAGGAAAATCATTACATGTGAAATGAAGTGTCTGAGAAAAGCTGCAATGGTTACTAAACTAGATAAAATAAGAAATGAAGAAATTAGGAAAAGAGTTGGTATAATATAATGTATGGAACATATTGAAATGACAGCAAATAAAATGGCTTAGTCACATTATGAGAATGAACACAAACCAAATACCAATAAGAGCATATAGCAAAAGAATATCTGGGCATAAAGCCAAAGGTAGACCAAGAAAAAGGTGGCTAGAAAACATCAAGATATCCTTGAACAAACATGGACTAAATGCAACCAAGGTGACACATCTGGCCTTGGAACGACAGTTTAAGCTCCCACCAATACGCATAACGGCAAGTGTGAATATGATAAACTATCATTCACCTGGGGACAGAAATTGGCAATGTCTTCACGTGGGGACAGACAATAGACAATGTCTTCATGTGGGGATAGACAATAGACAATGTCTTTGTATGCAATTTCAACATTAATTTTGCTCTTGATCAATCACATCTCAACACTTATAAATTATACGGGCAGAATCAGAGACAAAATACTATGGGGTAGCTGCAATGACCTGGCTGGAGAAGATAGTAGACTTTGTCATGGCGAAAAGACTGACTATATAGCATAACCACAGAACTGAATGCAGGAGAAGAATGATGGTAAAAATATTTGCAAAATAAATTAATATACTGAAATAATTTATACAAATAAAGCAAAACATATAACAAACAAATGTTCAGGAATAACAAATCCAAAAATAATGAAAAGTTTATCTTTAAGAAAATTATATGGTTGGATTATAATAAAACACACTGAAAATCCTATAATAATTATATGAAATACTATTATAGGTATGTGTCTTTAAATAATACCCAACTGAAAATGTGTGTATGTGGGTTTCCATAGAATATGTTGGTTAAATGCTGATAATGTAATATTTTACTATGGTATTTTTATATAAAAGACATGACAGCACCCAAATCATGTGCAAGAGTAAACTAACACTTGGTGCTCACATTGATTACATGCACGCTTTTTATGTGTATTCATGCCACTGATGTGCTATGGAAACCTGTGTACACATATTTTCAAAGTCCATAGGCCTATTATTTTATAGATCTATGGCCTGTCATCTGTACAATTCTTTTCACTATACAGTTGAATCCCTCCATAGCACATTCTGATATAACAAATTTCTCTCTATAGAAACATTTTTCAAAATCCCCAATTATATTTATCCTTTATTGTTTGTACTTTATTTCTGTTATTATTATTATTATTATTATTATTATTATTATTATTATTATTATTATTATTATTATTATTATATACATATTGTGCTGGTGTTGGACCAAGTTATTATAATGGGATTCCACTGAACTTTGATCTTCAATATCTGTGAAGTTCCAAAGACCACATATGATTCTATTAAAGACATTTTAATGTTGACAGCTCTATCATCATCAGTAAAATGATGCAGAAGAACAAAAAATCTGTGATTGCCAAGATCATCAAGTACAAGTTGCAGAATGATGGTTTTTAAATCACATTACATGCCTGTATGTAGCTGGGCCCAAATGATGGTTTTTAAATCACATTACATGCCTGTATGTAGCTGGGCCCAAATGATGGTTTTTAAATCACATTACATGCCTGTATGTAGCTGGGTCCAAATGATGGTTTTTAAATCACATTACATGCCTGTATTTAACTGGGCCCAAATGATGGTTTTTAAATCACATTACATGCCTGTATGTAGCTGGGCCCAAATGATGGTTTTTAAATCACATTACATGCCTGTATGTAGCTGGGCCCAAATGATGGTTTTTAAATCACATTACATGCCTGTATGTAGCTGGGCCCAAATGATGGTTTTTAAATCACATTACATGCCAGTATGTAGCTGGGCCCAAATGATGGTTTTTAAATCACATTACATGCCTGTATGTAGATGGGCCCAAAAGAGGAGCAAAGAATAGCAACAGTGTTTATTTTCAACACAAGTTGCAAGAGGCAGCTACAAAATTATAATGTGTAGTTGGCTGTGCCATCCCATATAGGGTCAAAGTGACACAGCCACCATGCAGAACTCAGGTCAAAGATGCAGATATCACAATGATGATGTAAACCATAGCACAATGCATTCCATTCTCTGGACTACATCCTGCCAATCTGCAGGAATTTGAGAAAAAATACAGAAGATGAAGATGACATCAAACTATGGAAAAAAACTATTATCATATGAGATAAATGAACCAATATACTACACGTAATAATGCTTGGACATGCTGCATTCTCTATTAAAGGCAAGCATGATAGATCTCAGGATATTTACAAACTTGTGCAGAATGTAGCTGGTTGGTATTGTCTTAGAAAATCACTTGCCTGCCATATTGTGTTGGAGCTCACTGGTGCCTGTCCTTGTCGCCATACATTCCCTTGTGATGCTGAGCGTGTCCAGATGCGAGTGTAGTTACTTGAGTTAGGACCATTGACACGATAGACATTTAACATTCCAACATGAAGACCAAACATATGAAACCAAAATTTGAGACACATGTCTCTTCCTAAAAACATTATTTCAAATTGAATCAGGAAAGACATTTATTTTTCAAAGTAACAATGATATTTTTATTGTCTAACCAAAAACTAGCAGTTAATATAGAAAACAAAACATTACCAAGAAACTATGGTATGTTATATGCATATGTGTATACATGCACACACACACATACAAATGTATGTATTAGATATTTACGAATATATATCATCATAATCAGGTAACATATTCTAGACAGGATGTAGCAATATATCCTTTTGATACTTCTGCTGATCTTGAGTCAGTCCTCCTCTGCCTCTTGCAAGTGTCATGTTCGGGAGGCCTTTGGTATATTGCATCTATTTTCTTCATAGCCTAACTATTTTTCGTTCTCCTGGCATCATCCGCTCCAAAATAGTATTTACAAGGCTATCATGTCATTTTTTTGCCATAAATATTGTAATTTTATTAGAGAATTTTGTTTAGTTCGTTTTCTTTTACTTTCCTCTTCTCATTTTATTATCAAACTCCTGCTTTATCTCTCTCGTAGTTGGACTAAAATCCTACTATATTTCTAGCAGGATGTAGTCCAGAGAATGGAAATGCATCATGCCACCATTTTATTTGTGCCAATCGTCCGACACATCCATCTTCTACAGATTTGTTTACTTTCGATTATCTTCAATGCCCTTATTGGTTATCTTTCAGTTCCATGGTATTATATGTATATAAAGGAGGGTTATTTGAAAAGTTTTGCCTCCAAAGCAATAATTTCAACACCATTTTAGATTTACACATGAGTTGTAAATGTGTTGAGAGATCTAAATTTCATTTTCTTGAAGTGTTATTGTTTATTTTATGTAGCTACCATTCCAGTCAACACACAGTGATACTTTCAGACACGTTGAATCTCATTGAGAATCTTAGGTTTCTCAAGCAACAGGGTCTGCACAATTTGATTGTACTTCACCATCACATGTTTAAAAGTTAGAGGTTCACCTTCAGTTCTGGGAAAATGAAGCAGTCACATAAAGCCAGATGAGGGCTGCATGATGGATGTTGTAAAATGTAAAACTAGAGATAATCCAATCCCCTGTTTGTCACCTTGTGTGGGAAAGCATTGTTTTACTGAAGAATTATTTATTTACCCAGATGAACACTTCTTCTTCTTCTGTGTTTGGTCTCTGATAACCAACACAAAATTTAGTGTGATTTCCGTCTGGGAGCGTGATATATGTGTGCATCCAGTTTACAGCATAACTGCTTTGTTTTCAACCTTCTATTCCAACAAAAGAATCCTTTTTTGGCCTAATATGAACACTGCTATCTTGAGCTGAGTCTCTACAAAGATGTCACATAGTGATCAGAGTTGATAGTATTGCCTATCTTCAAAATGTATGTTACAGTGCCTTTACAGTCCCAAAAGATAAACAACAAATTGGTAACATTATATTCAGGATGTATCCACAAACACAGCATCTTTTTACTGTA
Organism: Meghimatium bilineatum; assembly: GCA_034231615.1. Lineage (NCBI taxonomy): Eukaryota > Metazoa > Mollusca > Gastropoda > Stylommatophora > Philomycidae > Meghimatium > Meghimatium bilineatum. The sequence continues at coordinate 35,563,092 of CM067318.1, forward strand.
GTTATTTTCTCAGTAATATAAATACGTTCAGTAATTTGCCACTGTTCTGAATGGTTCGGATGCACAATTGTCAGCAATGGGATTTGAACCCAATACCTTAGCTGTCACAGATGCTCTGTACCATGACGCCACAGAGCTGGATCCAAAAGATAGTCATCATTATTTATTTTTGTTGCTGAAACAACCATATAGGATTTGTTTAGGACATGTTGACTCTTGTGTCTATGTTGCATAGATCATTTACAAGTACATTCAAATATTGAGTAATGCAATAGTGCAGTAATATATGCTCTGGCTTCCTAGCTGTGTGAATTATTGTATGCTTTTACACTGAGTACAAAGCCCTGGGGGGGGCCTATTGATCCCTACCAGGTGCGTCCACAGGTTGTTGATGGTGTAGCGGCCTCCAGATATGGAGTGCTAGCTGCAAATAAGCAGTCGCCGGCCACACTGGTATCCACAATGATATGCTGGATATTAGACGGTGCTGATATTTCCACTGAAATACCCCTTATGTCCAGTGATGGGAAGCATTATGTGTATGTGGGCCACTATAAGCTCATGCTGCTGGCATGGGGTTATTAACTCCATGCTAGGAGCATGCCTGTGAAGGGAGAATGTTAACATTTTTTTCTTTTTCTTTTTAAATTTTTTTGTGTTTCTCTCCTACTGCTGCCTGGCAGTCACCATCGGGGGATGGAAAGGTTATGGGATACAACCCGAACAGAAAAACAGGAGAAGGCCACTCCACAAACCTCTGATGTCTTGAGGGCAGTGTTATTATGCACAAGAACATGGATAGGGAGATTCCATAACTTTCCCCACCGAAGACAGAACATGTCGGCCTGAACAGGAGCAGGTACCCGGCAATGAAAATGGGACATTATAAGTCTCTGATATTCTTCTTCTTCTTTTGTTCACTTGAAACATGTCTATATCTGTAATTCTGTCTCTTAATAAAACTCACTGTCTTTTGTAGTTCATACAGTGTCCCTTAGAGTTTTGATTCCAGTGTTGTTTCCTCTGGCCAATATGTCTGCCTCAGCGTTTCATGCTCAGAACACTCTTGAAGTATATGTTTGGCACTCTGTCCTGCCTGTCCACATGTACACATGGCCGTGTTGCCAATCTTGAACTTTGTATACATGTGACTGCGGAGTCGGTTGCGTCCTGTTCTGAGACGTAGAATTATAACTTGTTCTGGTCTGCTCATAGTCATCTTGTGTTGGTGTTTGTGGCTTTCTTATTGACTTGATCATCTGTTTTTTCTGATGGTACGTGATTGGTATATCTGGTTGGTCTTCGGCAGCACCTTCCTTAGCCAGTTAGTCTGCTTTTTCATTTCCTGGTATTCCACAGTGAGAGGGTATCCACTGCATGGTTACCCTATACTGGTAAGACAATTCGCTAAGTAGTTTTTTCAAGTCTGTTAGTTTTCCAGACTGGAGAGCTTGAAGCACTGACCTTGCATCTGTCAGGAATACCACAGGCTGTAGGCAGAGTTGGAGTTCAGCAGCTTTTTAGTTGCCACACTAATTGCCTGGATTTCTGCATCATAATTATTGCAGAATTTTCCTGTTGGTGTTCTGATTGTATCTCTAGACTTGTGTGGATATTCTATATATACACCTGCACCTCCATTCCTCACAGCATTCTATGCTGACCCATCTGTGTACACTCTGACCCATATATCTTGTGGATATTGCTCATCCAGGAAACTGAGGGTGACTGTCCTTCGCTGCACACTGTTCTGTTCGTCCTCGCTTAGTATTCCCGTCTTTGATATAATGTTGACCATATCAATCCTAGCATGATCACAAAATGAGACCTAATACTATGCCTCATTTGTGTGACAATGAACTTCCAAATAACCTACATTTAAAGGTAGAGTAAACATGAAATAATAAAACACAGAAAGAGAGAAAAATGATGATTTACCTGTAGGAGGCATCATAGCAGATATGAGCACAGCCTTATCTCCAGGTGTCTGTGGAGCTGAAGTCTCAATATAAATGTAGTCTCCTGTTCCAGTTGTATGATCACTTGCAGGTCCTGTACCAAATGATGGAGTTGGTCCTGTACCTAATATCCAATCAAAGTCATCCATGTGTAGCTGATAGAAACCACACAGTGAACCACCTGTGAAGCTGCAGTCTAAAGCTATTGTAGAGTAATTGTAAAGTAAAAAATTACAAAAATAAAATGAGTATCTATGTTATATAATGATGAAGATGTTTTTAAAACAGTACAGCAATAGGTATCTATATTTCTATCATCTTTTCTCTGATTTTGTTATTAGATGTGTGCAGGTTTGGACAACGACCAGTTTTCGGATTATGGCACATTTGGTTTCTTGATATACAGTTATATTGTGATGTCTCAGAGCATTGGTAACTCCATCAATTAACCTTCTTCTTGATTTTTCTGTCCATTGCTGTATCCATTCTCATGTTGTATACTCTTGCAGCTGGGCAGTATGGGTTCATTCTCATTAAGTGGTCAAACCATTTCAGTCTCTTTTTTTCAATATATTTGACTACAGACTTTTTTTCAATCCAACAGTCTTAACTAGGTATAATGACTATAAATAACATACTTATCACAATGCTCTATCATGTTTATTACAATAGTCTTCCTGCTTCTGTTAGTGTCATGTTCAGGTGAACTTTGATATCTTGTATCCATCTTCTTCTTGGTCTGCCTCTTCTTCATCTCCCTCGCATCATCCCCTCCATTATGGTCTTCTCTAGGCTGTCATGGCATTTGATATGGCCAAAATATTGTAGTTTTCCGGAAAGAACCATGCAGTTTAGCCAGTTTTCTTTAACATTCATTTCTCTCAGGATGGTTATATTGGTGATCTTTTTGGTCCATGGTATTTTGAGGATTTTTCTGTAATTTTGTTTAAAATGCTATTTTATTTTTCACTTTGTTGGTGATTGTCCAGAATTCACACCATATATTTTGCCACTGGTAATATGTAAGCTTATGAATGTTAGTTTTGTTGTTTTGCAGCAGCTCAGCTATATGTTTTTCATTCATATCAGCTTCTTTGATATGATAGCTGACCTCCTTCTGACTTCTTCATAGCAATCATTACTGTTGATAAGAGAACAAAGGTATCAAAACTGTTGACTCTTTCTAATTTGCTGTTGTTGATACTGATTGAGAACTTGCTAGTAGTTCTGTCACTTGTCATAATCTTGGTCTTGCTTTCATTTTAGAAAAAGGTGTTTTTCTCACTATGTTCACTATGGAGTTTATAAGGTGTTTGAGACCTGCTTGGTTGTGTACCAATAATGTTGTATCATCAGAATATCTTAGTTCTGGTATCTCGTGATCTCCGATATTGAGTGGGTCGAAGTTATTTCTCTGTTGATCATTTCTTACACTCCTCATTATGTTCTCTGCATAAATATTGAAGAGATATGGTGATAGGACATATCCTTATCGGACTCCTTTCTCTGTGTCTGACTCCACGCTGATCCAATCAGATGTTTCACTATCTACTCTCACTGCTACTTGCTGGTCTTGATACAATGTTTAGATGAGGCGGATTAGGTGTAGCAGGAAGCCCATGTCACTCATGATATTCCAAAGTTTTTTCTGTTATACACAATCGAATGCTTTGGTGTAGTAAGTAAAGCATATGTTGATGTCGACATTAAACTCTGTATTATTTTATGATGTTCCGCATATTGAAAATATGGTCTCCAGTGCCTCTATCCTGTCTGAAACCTGCCTGTGCTTCATTTAACTCTTCTTCCAGCATATCTTGTAGTCTTTTCATGATGATACCAAGTATTGTTTTGCTGGCGTGACTGATCAGTGCAATGGTTGTGTAGTTAGATTTCCTTTCTTCGATAACAGTGTAGACTGATTGTAGTTATTTCTTAGGCCAAACGTCACTTTTCCAAATCTTGGTGTAAAGTATGTGTTTGATGGTGGTTTCTCCTCCTGCTTGGATCATTTCAACAATTTATCACACCCAGGAGATTTCCCTCTCTTGAGGTTTTTAATGGACCATCTGACTTCATCTAAACTGGGTTTTGATTCTATTTAACTGCAATTGTAGGTGTTATTGTCTATGTTTATGTGGTTTTACTCATACATTTCCTTACAGTATTATTTCAATCTTTCCAGGATATCTTTGTTTTGCTGTCAATTTGTTACCATGTTTGTCTTGAATGATGTTTAGTGTTGGTTTAAATCGCCTGTTGAAGTTCTCATCTCTTTGAACATACTATCACTTCTTCCTTGTTTGTTCATCTCCTCTATCTTGCTGCAGGTCTCCAGTATATGTTTTATTTTTGTCTTGTATTTTTCCTTATTGTATTTTGATTTTTTTTTTATTTGCTGTGATTTGCAGTGTAATGCATTATTTTCATTTGTCTTCTTTCTTAAATTAGTTGGAGAGTTTTATCTGAGATGTATCATTTTTTCTTTTGGTAACTTTTCTGGGTATAAGATTTTGTGCTGTAGAAACAAGAATATCTCTTGCATAATTGGTTAGTTCATCAGGGTTAATTCTTCTTGTACTGATAGAAGTATTTTTAATTTGTTGTGAACTTCGATACTATACTCTGTCAGTATGTTGCTGGTGTCAAAGCAGATGAGTCTAGCACCTTTTGTAACCTTTTTAAGCTTTATTTTGACATCCACCATGAGATGTTCATGGCTGTTGTCACAGTCAGCACTTTTGAGGGTCTTGGAGCATAAAATTCTTGATTTCTATCTGTGTTGAATTAAGATGTAGTCTATTTGATTTTTTTGTCTTTCCATCTGGTGATATCCACATAAACAGTCATCTAGGATGTTGTTGGAATACAGTGTTCATGATTGTTAAGTTGCTGTCTATGCAATAATATACTGCCTAGTCATTCTCCTCTCTCATTCCTTTGGCTGATAGTGAAAGGCCCTACTGCATGTCTTTCTTCCCATGTGCTTTGTGGTCCAATCTATGTATTTAAATCCCCCATTACTATTTTAATGTCTTGTTTTGGTGTTTTATCTATTGCCTCTTGTAGATTATTATAAAATGTACCTATTTCTTCTTCTTCTGCTGCTGATGACTCTTCATATGTTTGGATGATGGTTATGTTTTTGGATGTTCTATTTAGTCTTATTGTCATTATGCGATTGTTGATTGTGTTGTATCCTAAAAGGGTTCTGGCTATAACTTTGGACATTAATATACCGATTCCACAGAGTCCACTTTTCACTTTTCCTGAACATATGAACATTTCACCAGTTATGGTTGTGAAATGTTCTTGGTTAGCCCATTAATGTTTACATTTCTCTAGAATGTCTGTGTATAGTTGTTTCATTTCATTTTCTACTGTATGCTATTTCTCCTGGTATATGCTGTTGATGCTCCATGTAGCAATTCTAATTTATTTCTTAATTCAGATTACAGAACTTTCCACAGTGGCACAACAGGCTTTTGGCTGTCATCACATATACTCGTACTGATTCTTCTATCCTCCTCTTCACCAATTTGTGTGTTAGATCTGCATGGCATGGGCGCATCACCATCATATCTTTGAGTTTCTTCAATGAAGACTGTGATGATTTCTTGGCAGTTACCTTCAGTAGTATGTCATTTCTTTCTGAATGGTTCTGGCCACTTACCAACTTGTTCCTGGTGTGCCCTTTGCCAGATACTGTGCCTTTCAGGTTCCCACCTTTGAAGCCATTGTCAAATAATTTGATACTTCGCCTTCTCCCCAGCAACCCTGTGTACTGATGGAGGGGAACATCCTCCTTAAGAGAAGCTCTATGTAGTTTAGCCAGCCAGTCAAAGCTGTTCGACTGGTGTGTGTGTGGGAGGAAGGGCATATTATCCTAGTTTAATCATCAAAAATATGAACAGTTAGGCAGCACTTCTTCCACTGTGTTAATTCTCAAACTCCAGCTGGTTACAGGATGTAGTCTGAAGAACAGTATGTGTTGTATCTTGTGTTACAACTCGGCTGCAATATCTGTACATTTCAGCCTGGGATATCTGAACGTATGTGTTGGGGCAGCCAACTCCATCCCTGTCTCTTTTTCATCTCTTACTACATGCATGGCAAGTTGCAGTATTGCTATTCTTTACTCTCAATTCTGACCCAACAATACATGGGCATAAGAAGTACATTAAAGTTGATACTGTATTTGATCACACTCATATCAAACTTACAGGAAACAGTAATACTAAGGGAATCAGTCACAATGTTTTTTATCACACACATATCCTACTTACAAGTAATAGTGTGGTTGTCAGTATCATTCTGCTGACACTGAATAAACTCTATATCATCCACAGCAACAACAGCAGTACTTGGGTCATTTTGTTTACTTGTGATCACAATCTGAAACCAATCCCAATTTGTGTTTAATATTTTAACTTTAGTGTTTCCATTATCATCCCCATTCTTGTTTACTAACTTAATTTTAGTGTTTACATTATCTTTCACATTTCTAGTTTACTGCTTGATTCAAATTGTTCAATAGGATCTATGTCCACCATGAGCTAGGTTTTCATTTCATTTATTCTTTATCTCTTTTTGTTTCATTTTCACTTCCAGTCCATCTGTTCTTTTGCTTCTCTCTTTGTTTATCTTGTGAGATTTGTCTCCCTTCTATTTATCATCTAATTTCCATTACATGCTTTGATATATGTCTTTACTTCTCTTCCTCACTTTTCTTCCTCTCTACATCCCTTTATCATCGTCATACTATATGTGTAAGAGTTGTTGTCTGCTGTCTTTCATCCCAATGGTGGCTTTCTAGTAAAAATGTTATTTCTCTTTGTGTCTTGTTACCAGTATATCATATTTATAATCGTTGGTAACACTATTCTTATTTTCATATTTGCCTTGTATTCCCCAAGGCCTTCATACCTCATGTGTAATGCGTCATTTTCTGACACTGGAGATTTATCTCTATATCTATTCTAAAAAACAACTTAGATATTGAATTAAGAAGTACCGTCGAAGACATATGTGTTGGGTCATTGGCACAAATAAAATGGAAACACAACATATTTTCATTCTCTGGACTATATCCAACTGGAAATCTTGTACGGCCATTGTTCTGTTAAAAAAGAAATCCAGCAGGAGTTTGAGAATGAACACTGGAGAAGAAGAATTAAGAAGCGTTTTGATTGATGGAAATAACTATTACCATCTTAATTGCTATGAAACCCTGCTGAATTAAATACCAGTATAAGTCACAAATAGATTTTCCCAAATGTGTAGAATGTAAGAGGATACTTTCCTATTTAGCTGGCACACAGTTTGTGTTTTTATGTGTCAACAGTCATACTTTTTAGATAGACCTTTCTGCCAATAGAGCATGTCAAACATGATGTACTTTTCTTCACAGAAATTCATGGACTGAGCAGTCTATTTGACCCCATTCTGAATATATGGAGTAAATGATTGCTGACCAACAGAATTGATTGTTGTCCATTGTTCTCTCTTTTCTGTTTTTTTCTTTCCTATTAGAATTTGTTGATCTAAATTTGTAAACTAAATGAGAAAATACCTGTAGATGGATCAGATACCATGACAAAAAAATGGGAATCAAACAGCCATGAAACCAAACACATTAAAGAGTCAGATAGGAGGACAGTATTAGGCAATCCTTGAAGGTCAGTGAAAATAAATAACATCTGTAAAGAAACACAGTACATAATGTAATGCTAGTTATTGTAGGCCTATATGACGCTGTTTTCCCATTCCATATAAGGTCAAAGTGATCCAGAAGCCATGCTGAAGTCAAATATGTTAGGTTGAGAGGTGCATATATCGCAGCTAATCTGTAAACCATGACTCAATGCATTCCATTTTGTAGATTGAAGGAATTCTCTCTCTCTCTCTCTCTCTCTCTCTCTCTGTGTGTGTATGTGTGTTCCAAAGAGATTGTTCTATGGGGAGCTGTGCGAAGGTAAACGTTCAAGTGGAGGGCAGAAAAAGCGCTTCAAGGATCACCTAAAAAGCTCTCTCAAGCACTGCAGCATCGATCCTAGCTCCTAGGAGACTACAGCACTTAATCGCTCAGCCTGGCACACCCAGATCACTGTTGGCATCACGAAATTTAAAAAGAAAGAACACTGCGGGCAATCCACAAGCGCATAAGCAGAAGGACAAATCCGAAAATTCTTCTACCCCGAACCTTCAGCCCTCCTGTATGCACTGCAATAGAACTTTCCATGCACGAATCGGACTCATTGGGCATCTACGAACTCACAAACCAAATTAGCTAATTACCAATTTTAATTATTTTTTTTCATCGCATTTAATGTTTTTCATGCCATGCTCATCTTCGCTTGCGAAGGAGGAACATCATCATCATGTGTGTGTGTGTGTGTGTGTGTGCATGTGTGTGTGCATATCTATGTGTGCATGCATGTAGACCTGTGTCAACATTGTTTCTTTCCCTTATAGTGTCCTATTTTTAGGATGTTTAGTACTATCCATTTTGTCATGGTTTCAATTTAATGTCTATATTATATATGGAATAAAACCAAAGTTACCTGCATTCCTGCAGGAACTTGGCTTATGTTTACAGAGTCCTTGGTCCACTGAGCATGACCTTGTCCTATCATACTCCATAACTGGAAAACTTTAGAGGTCTCTGTATCATTCAAATTCTGAAGACTAATGGACAACTGACCTAAGATATAATGCAAATATTTCCTCTACTTAATTTGTCTGCAAACATTTCATTTTAATGAAAATATTAAATCATATAATAAAATATTTAAATACATTTCTCTCTCTTCATTATAATGGAATATTTTTTCCTTAATTAAACCTTAAAAGTTTATACAAAATCTGTTGACAGTAATGAGGTACATTGTTAATGATTGCAAATATTATCAGCATTTACAATTAATTAATTAATCACATACCACTTCCAGGTCCTGACTTGAAGTAAGAAAACATCATGTGACACCTTAAACTGGTTGCAAGTAGCACAGGAGATGCTAGTATAGCTGGACTTTCTGAAATACCAGATCCTCTGCCAACAATTACATAGTGACCTATCAATGAGAAAAACATTTAGTTAGCAACCAGTGCAACAAGAGCAACACAAAGTCTGCTGCTCTCTACCTAATTCAAACTAGTTGGTATTTTAAGACTATCACTAATCATTCTGCCATGGTAGTCAAATTAAAGATAAGCTGAATTATGAATCAACATCACAGCTAACAGTTTCCTATAAGTGCTCTGCTGTCTAGTCAGTTGTTTAAACCACCTGACTAGTATTGTCTTCACAACAGCTCAGCAGTGATAGTGCCATTCCTCAACCTTCCCAAAGTTTGAGCCTCTGTATTCTACTCCCTTGTTGCTAGGTAAGACCTAAAACATCTTGTCTAATCAAATTAAAGACAATCACGCTCATTACAGGGAGATGTGGCCACATCAAGTGATTTCATTCGATCTTTTTATTATTATGCTTCTTCTTCTTCTTCATCGTTCTTCAGTCAGATATCAGGTTACAGCACCAATAGCTTCAATGAATTGTGTGATTCGCTTCAGGTCATCCATGGAACCCCTCAAGTCTGGAAGCAGTGCCGTCTCAGTAGGCCATATTTTCTCCCTCTCTTCTTGGTAGAGTTGACAGGCATGAAGAATGTGTTCTGCAGTCTCTGGGCTCAGTCCACAGTTGCACAGGTCTGTCTCACCAATCTTCAGCTTTCGGAACATGTGACTTCTCAGTCTGTTGTGACCAGTTCGTAGTCTGAAAATGATGGTTTGTTCCTTGCGTGACATTTGGTGGTAGGGGTCATTTGGTTCTGCAGTTGGGTGCATTTGCTTCCACTTTTTCTTATATTCTGCTTTTAACATGGTCTTACTTTCATAGTATGTATTATCATTTTCTATTTGTTCCAGTGATCCCCCTGTCCTTGCCAGGAGATCAGCTTTTTCATTTCCAGGTATGTCACAGTGACCTGGGATCCACTGCAGTACTGTTTCTTTGGTGGTACTGCTAAGGTGTAGTAAGCAGGCCGTAAGTTCATTCATGCTCGTGTTCTTTGGATCTTTCAATGCCTGCAATACTGATTTTGCATCCGTTAGAAATACTACATGTCTGTTGTGACTCGGCAAGCAATTCATGAGCATTTTGGCTGCATCTATTATGGCTTCCATTTCTGCTTTGAAATTTGTGGAATGTTTGCCTGTGGGTATGGATTTCTCTATTTCTTTTCCATCTGGTGTTACTATATATATTCCTGATCCTCCATCTAATACTGCCTCTTTCGCTGATCCATCTGTATATACATGTGTCCATATATCCTTTGGGTATGCTTTCTGTATGTGATTCTTAGTTGTCTCCTTTAGTACTTGTATAGTAGTTTCTGTTTTCGAAATAATGCTTGGTATATTGTCCATAATTCTTGGGAAGTTTTTCCTGTCCCATGTTGGGTATGTGTTAAAATATTATGCTTGATTTCACACAATTCTGTGACTCCGAGATTAAAAACTCGCAGCATATCAATTGATCTGTGCACCATGCAGTGAGATACCCCTAAACCCCCAAGGGTCTTCCAGGGGGAGAAGGGGGTTCTCAGTGCATTGCACACAGATCAATGGATGTGGAATTTTATATGCCATTAGTAAAAGTTTGCTTCATTAAATAATGTATGTTTTGTTCTGTTAAAATGTAGCCACATCTTCCTGTAATGAACCAACAATTAAACTATGATTATAGTGAGAGTATTCACTAATATTTTATGTGTAAAAAGAAATATGAATACACATTTTATGTATCTGAAAATTAGAGGTACAAAATCCATGCATAAAATAAATATCTGAAAATGAAAGGTACAAAATTCTTTAGCGAGATCTTGGTGCTGGTATTGGAAGATTAGTATAAATAACCAAATTATCAAAGAATTTCTCAGGATATACAGTATTGGAGGATTACAGCCTCACTTGTGAAGGCTAACCTGTTTTAACTATTGACACATTCTCCCTGGATGTGAATCCTGGTAGTTTAAAGTCATTCGTTCACTGACCATGGTTTTGAGTTCACTCATTATTCCTGGTTTTAAATAAAAATCCCATGATTTACAAAGCTACATGGTAGTAGGGTACTGAGCTCATACTCTAAGAAGGTTGAGTAATAGTACCATTTCTACTGAGCCAGTGTGAAGACAATGCTAATGAGGAAGTTTTAACAACTGACTAGACGCTCAACACTTATGGGAAACTATGCCCTATGACGTTGACTCTAAGCTCAGCTTACCTTTATTCCTTGTTAGTTCAGAGTTTACACCCATTAAAAAATATTGGCAGCTGAAGCAATTTAAAATCCAGTAAATACAAGACCTTGATTTACAATTACTGATACATCACTTTTCCAGTTGTAATAGTTTGATGGTAAATCACATCTTTTCTCTAGTAACTCATAAACTACTGACTGTGACATGACCAATTTTTAAAAAATGTGGAGAAACAAACATAATCAAAATTAAGATTCTGCATGCTAGACATCCATGTTTGATAATGCATAATCACAGACACCACAAGAAAAACTATCAAAATGTTTATAATAATAATTGAATGAAGATCAAGCAAAAATAAGTTATCTATATTTTACTCCTCTGGTAAAAATAACTATCATAGTAATACACCTGTACTTGAGGCTGAGGGTTGGATTTTAAGTGTATCATTGCATACAAAATAACTTATGGATTACCTGTGTATTGGATACACTGTCATTTTTTATTTAAGGATAAATGAATTGATGCTGGATTTCTTGATTTGAAAGTTTAGATCTTCAAGACAAAACATGGATAAAATACATTCATAAACCTTTACCAGGTATTTAAAAACAACTGATGCATTGAACCATAAATTCCACTGAAGACAGATGTGTCGGGCCTTCGCACAAATAAAACGGCGACAACACATTTCCATTCTCTGGACTACATCCTGCTGGAAATCTAGTAGGACCATTGTCATGCAACAAGAGATATCCAGCGGGAGTTTGAGAATGAACGCTGAAGAAGAAGAAGAAGAAGAACCATACCGGTAAATGATTATTCTTACATTCTACAGAAACTAAATTTGGTTCATACATATTCTGTATTTGTAAGCCTAAGTTACAAAAAAATAAATCAAACAGCAATAATTTCAAAAGAGACTTTAAATCTGTTTATGTGCACTGTGAATTTCAATGGAGATGTTTTGTTGCTGAGTCAGTATGCTTCAAAATCTGAAATAGTTACCATCTCAAAAGAAACATTACATCAATTTACACAGAGAATCCAAATGGAGATGTTTTATGCTGAATAGGCAGGCCTATATGCCCTACTTCAAGATCTGTTTACACCATTTTATTTATTGCATTTCCTGTTAAAGATAAAGGATTTTTTTTGGTAGCTTGACTCGCATTATTCATCCTGATGATTATTCATGATTAATTTAGAATTATTTCAGCATATGATTCTCTATTGTTCAAGATGGTTTTAGACCACTTTTACATTACAGCTTTACACTGTGCTATAGGCTATTCCTGAAAATATATATAGAGGCCTATATTGGTCCTGAGTCATTGTTCTCCTTTGATTGTAATTCCAGTAATCCTTTCTTCCTGTATGACATTCCTCTCTTGACAATCAAGTTTTTTATATACCGTAGGTAGTGTACATTTAGTTTCAACTAAACGTATAGGCTATTACTTAGTAACAATACACAAGACCGAGAATTCTGGAGAAACATTCTTGATTGGGAACAAGCATCACAGCACTGGGAACATTCTCATATATGCTCTGATTACTATTCCGTCAGCCATCTAACCTGTTTGGTCATATAAAGAGACATAACTGTTTAGAAAGACAAATAATGGAGGGAAGAGTACCTGGGAAGAGGAGAAGGGGCAGACCAAGAAGATGATGGACTGACGACATTTAAGATAATATGAATACATCGCTAGAAAATGCAAGCCACATCGCCCAAGACAGAGAGAGGTTCAGAGAGTTCATTGGGAAGACAACGTTCTGGAAGGAATACGTCACATGACACACAGCCATCTAAAATTGTATAAGCTCAGTGTCCCAGTCAGTTGCTGATTGCGCATTCTTCTGATCTTTTCGGAGAAGAAGCACTTCCATCGACTCTAGTCCCTCCCATTTCTACCATTATCTGAATATGTATTTTATCTTGTTCGACCTCTCGTAGGGTATCCATAACTGCTCTAATTAATTAAATCCTGTCTCTTCTTCTTATCTCAGTGCCATTCACCAAGGCTTTACCAGCCAACACATCGGCTCTTTCATTTCCCCTGACCCCAACATGACCTGGACAGTAGATCTATGTAATATATAATTATCAGAACTGAGTGGGTCACTCTTCTCATCCCACTCAAAGTGACCCATGCAGCTATGATCATACACTTTTCTATCTTGTGCAGCATACTTTGAGAGTCTGATAGAATCATAGAATCACGATAGAATCTGGAGAAACATGATCATATTCACCACTTAACATGACACTTAATTGACTAATCATAGGTTATTAACACTTCCTAATACTTAAACTAAATAATTTCTGAAACAATGACCATTACCAGACAAGTACTAGATTATGTAGTATTGATTTTTTTACATCTTCAAGAACACTCACAATCAAGATTTCAACAATACCTGTTGAACCACCAGGTAAAGTTGTATCTGCTTTGGGCTGTGAACCACTAGCAATGCTTGCAGATACATTTGACCATGAGATGATGCCTGTACTAACATCCTTCCACCCACAGAGAGAATGCTCAAAGTCACATGTGCCTATGAAATTAAAAATAATACCGGGGAGTTAATGTAGGCTTATATGCACCTACGCTAACTTCAGAAAAAATTTCACAAACTAATAGCAATGCTTGTAGATATATTTCTTCTTGTAACGTATGTGAAATTGTACTTCAGTAAATTCCTGCAGATTGTGTGATTGCAGGATATGATGCATTTGACAGACTGGCAAAAGTGCAGAAAAGGACCAATTCCACCAGTTTTACTGAAGGAATCAAACTTTCTCATCAAATGAAAATACACATATACATTTAGTCAGAGAACAAGCAGCAACTTTCTATAATATCCCATCCTAAAACTGAACATATCACAGCAGACTACAATCTTGAGATTCTGCACAAAAATTATCCAACTGATAAGTGCCCATGTCAAAAGGTTCAGCAAAATCCTGAATAAATGTCCACTTTTTGAAGACCTGAGAATTAATGCCTGGCACCAAGACTGGAAGTAAAGAAAGTTGTGGAGCACCTGCAATGACTTCCTGTTGAAAACTTAATTCAAGGAGGCAACCCACCTACCTGTATAGCCTGTTGAGCATAGGAAACTGAAAAGAAGATCTATTAAGCAACATTTAAACAGCAATTGTTTACCGGGTCCAGCTCTTAGGCAGCTTGGTACAGAGCGTGTCTGTGAAAGCTAAGGTACCCGGTTTGAATCCTGCCACATGTAATTCCAGACCGTTCAGAAAGCAATGGCACAGTATTGAACGTATTTATATTGCATAGAAAATCACTGCAGCCAAATAATACTGAGTTGATGGCTACATCCTGAATAGGATACACTTCCAATTTTTTTATTTTTTTTATTTGTTTGCCAGCAAGTCAATAAAACTTCTACTTTTATAATCATTATTAAATATATTAGGCAAAACAGGAAAACTCTCACAGTGATAAAGAGTTCAAAGGTCAATAAAATGGCACTAGTTTTTAAAACCAATAAAATGTGTGTTCGTCCATCAAGACACAAGTGATGATAACCATTTGTTACATCCACTTTTGAAAATTCAGTTAGAATTATGTCATTGAGTTTGTAAATGTCTAATAAGTCCTATTCGAGCTGCAAATATCCTTGCACAGTTCGGGCAAGGAATTAGCACTGTAGAAGGATCTATCCATAATTTTCTATCTATTCTCCACTGTTGAACTGCTGCATTTCTCATCTTTTCACAAGATGATCCCTGTTTTTGACTGTAGAGCACTAAATAAAAAAGTAAAGTCATCCTATTTATAAGAATGTGAAACATAGATGAAACAAAAACAACTGGAAATAATCCACTGGAAATATATGATTCTGAAGGAGTAAAATACTTATAAAATCTGGAATATGAAATGAGATCAAAGATTGGATATTGCATTGCTCAATTTGGAAATTTTAATAACAAAATCACAGTGTTTTTTTATCATAACAACCACTATTGAATCAAGGGAAGGGAGTTGTCATTTTATCCCCTGAAA
Organism: Meghimatium bilineatum; assembly: GCA_034231615.1. Lineage (NCBI taxonomy): Eukaryota > Metazoa > Mollusca > Gastropoda > Stylommatophora > Philomycidae > Meghimatium > Meghimatium bilineatum. The sequence goes on from CM067318.1 coordinate 35,578,347, forward strand.
AGTTTGTTTTCATCCCCATGAATTACAAGCAATAGAGCTCTTGTATCCTTTTATGTAATGGAGAGGTTTCTCCTGAGTTTTCTCTCATTCACAAAAGGATCCAACTCTCAGGCATGTTGCATGTAAGACTTTGAGAAGAAGCTTCTTCAGAGGGGTAAAACATAATTGTAAAGATGAACTGCTGTGGAGCTTTCACAAAAGGAAAGCTCACTATATATTTTTCTGTGCTGCATTGCAGTTGATCTTATGGGCCACTGATGTGATTTCACACCTTCTGCATGTGACACCATAGAGTTAAATTTGATTATATATTTTCTTATAGGATGAAGTGGAGTTTGAACCCTTCAAACCTTCTACTTCCTCTTCTGAAATTAATAATCAGGAGACTGCAGTAAAACTGTGTACCATAAGGTAAATAAATACAGCCTACTGAAAAAATATACCATATATAAAAAAGATTTAAGTGGTAGTTTTACATTGAACAATACACAGGAACAACATTTCAACCAAAAGGTCCTTATCAGGATAGGAATGAACACACAAAATGAAACCACAAAATCAAACATAGACTACAACACTAAAGCAATGTTATAATACCGTTATACAGTATACAGGTCTAGAAATCAACAAATAAAGACAAGTGGCAAAAACTATTGAAATGTTATTACATGATGAATGTAAGTAACCAAAATGTCAGAGGATGTCAGACAAAATGGAAAGTGCTGCAGTAACCAAACGAATAAGTTATAGGCCTAAATACTAAATAAAGTACAAAGGTTACTGTTAAATTATAACTATCAATGTTAACAATAAATAACTAGCAGAACAATAGTAAGGCTATTATTCAGATAGGCCTATGTAGGCTATATAGGTAGTTGTCCATGGTAACACAAAGATTACTGACTGCATTTCAAATGGACTACCACATCACAAATTATTGTTTACCTGTACCATAAGACTCCTTGAATTGTGTTGATATGGCTCGTGTTGGAGGTGAAGCTAATATAGCTTGGCCCAATGTTTGTTTCACATTTACTGATCCGGCTGAAATCAAATGTTCGCATCAAAACTGTTCTTTCTTTACGTAAACTTAAATTATACCGTACCAAATGCATTAGTAGTGTTGATACCCTTATTAGTAACTATTATTATACAAGCTCATCAAATAGACTGTGTTTAACATGTCAATTTAACATTTCCAAGAAATGGGAATATTATTTCATTTGTGAAGATTTACTACTGATTTGTGAAGGTATGTGTCATCACATCATTTTTGTACGATTTAATCATTAATCCTTATGAACTCAGCAAACAGAATAGCAAATACGATCACATTAAGTTCATTATACAACAAACTTAACTCATAACTCATATGGCCGCTAAGCAACACACAAACCTGCTAAATTCATTCATTCATTTTCCTTTAGCGCTGAAGTTAGCGCATAGGGCGGAGTTAGATCTCTCCAATTCTGTCTGTTCAACCCTATTCTGTGCAGTTCTTGAATAGTGTGCATATTGATTGTTTTACTAAAAGAATTGGAATGAACTGACTTCTACTGAATGAAATGAATAAATGCATGTCTACAAAAAGAAAAAAATAAGCAATAAATAACTCCGTTCATTAAAGTTAGACATTAGTTCACTTTCTTCTTTCGTTTTCGAACTCCTGATGTTTAGTAATAGCTGTCCATCGCAATCAATTATAACGGAAGTTTCATACTTCACTTGCGTTGTAGCATCTCTCAATCTCTGTGGCATTTCTTTAATACAGAATCTGATTGTTTCATCGTCTCCGTTTCACGCACACGAGAGAGATGCAACATGACAAGTCTGCAACTCGCATAGAATCTTCTGCCATATTTGGGACACGGATATTCAGAGTTGGATAGGCCTTTGTCATAAGTGTTTATAAAAATGTATCATTGAGTTTATGTATGCTTGCTCTGCTCTTTCAAGCATCACGTTTAGGCATAGGACTATTATGTGCTACTGAGGTTCGATGTTTCTCAGCGTTAAATGTGAGCATCTTTCCTGGTGTTGCTACACTATAATGGGCGATTCTGATCGGCGAATAACCAGGTGACATGGGTGCTATTTAGAGCCCTTGAAGCATTTCTTCTGTCCACCTGTCAGTAGTCTTCCCTTAATGAGCTCACCATACATCAACTGTTTTTGGGATGCTTTGTCAAACATGCCCAGCCCATCTTAGATGGACCTTCTTCATTATTACAAACTATGCCATACTATTGTTATACAGCAGTTTCATTTATTATCTTCAGCATTAAATGAATGCGTGTGATATTGTAAATATAATGCTCAAGTAAATATAAGTAGGAAGCCAGAGGACAATATTTAAAAATTCTTGAGACTAACGGGTATTGAACCAGTCCGTTCAACGGCACCAAATCGCCTAGCAACTATTGAACACGCTTTCTTCCGTACTTGACTAACCGCATCTCCAAATAAGATGCGATTTCATCAAGCCTTTCAAACCGTGCACACGAAGTCACCAGAACGGACCGATCGAGACAAGGACTATTACAACAACAACAAACATCCCTACAGGTATTGAAATATCCTCAGTAACAACAAACATTTAACATAATATTCGTATTAGTTATACAAGGGCCGATAGGTCTTCTTGTAAACATGGATAACATATATAGATAATACAATTTTGCTTCGAATAATTGTTTATACAAGTAAATATAAGTAGGAAGCCAGAGGACAATATTTAAAAATTCTTGAGACTAACGGGAATTGAACCAGTCCGTTCAACGGCACCAAATCGCCTAGCATCTATTGAACACACGTTCTTCCGTACTTGACTAACCGCATCTCCAAAAAAGATGTGATATTGGCTCGAGTGATAACTTCAGTATCGAGTGCTTTATCTTGTCACTTTATTCTGAGACGTAGGGGAATACAGCAAGTGTGGAAGTTATTTAACACTGGCTAGCGGGATGTACTCCCGAGAACTGAATAGACTGTGCCATATTTATTGCTTGGATGCAATTATCTGTGCCTTTCGGTCTGACACATCCGACTTCAGCGTTGTTTTTGTGTCACTTTGAACTTTGAGGTAGGAAATCGAACTATAACACCCCCCCCCACTTCTCCTTAGTTGCCTTCTTTATGGCATAGGCCTACATGGTAAGTCATAGTTTTACTCGCATGTGTTGCCGGGGCTACAAATGGGAGCAAAGAATAGCAACACTGTTTACCTTCCAAGCATGTCGTAAAAGGCGACTAAGGAGGTTATGGGATGGAGTTGGCTGCCCCATCCCATATAGGGTCAGTGACCTAAAGCCATGCTGAAGTCGGATGTGTCAGGCCGAAAGGCGCAGATATCGCAGCAATTATGTAAACCATGACATAACGCATTCCGTTCTCCGGACTACATCCTGCTAATCTGCAGGAGTTTGAGAACGAACGAAGAAGAAGATAGTTTTGCTGTTATTTTATGATTTGCTTCCAATTTAAGTCCGACAACCCAGTGGCAAAACATCTAAAACAGGAGTTCCCAAACTTTTTAAAGCCATGGTGCCCTTAACGTTCAGATTATTTCCGACGGCGCCCTTAACATGAAGCAAAACTAGACCTGATAATTTTAAGTCTAAATCTTAAATTGAAATAAATTGTATGCTATTAACTCTAAATTTAACTTTTAGATTTTTTGAGATTTTATTTTTGTTTAAATACTTTGTGAATTGTTGTTGGTAAATTTATTTTTCAATAATTTTTTTAAAAATTTTGGCGAGGCTTCCGCGGCACCCTATAGACTCTTTGCGGCGCCCCGAGACTCTGCGTCAAACCCGGGCGCGGAACGCCGCGCCGCACACTTAGGGAACCGCTGATCTAAAAAATTAAAAGCAATCAACCCTTAAAAAATAATTAGATCAATTTGTTTCCAAACTTCTTCAGCAGAGAATATTCTTCAGTAGATTTTCTGCATCTAAACACACTATTCTGAACTGTTGCCCATGTTACTATGACAAGATTAATCGCCAAATAACAGTAATTATGCAGCCTGACATGTATGTAGAAAGAGATGACAAAGAAAGTTGAATGTGGGATTGGCTACCTCACTTGAAGATTTTGCTCTGTTCTAGAACATACAAGCAGGGCCGTTGGTAGGGTGAGAGGTTTACCAACATAAGCTAATGTTCTGGTGGAATTTGTGGAAAAATCATTAAAGGAGGCCGCAGTTTACATACTTTTTGGTTTGCTCCTTAGTAATGTATTCTTCTACGTTCGTTCTCAAATCCCTGCAGATTAGCAGGATGTAGTCCCGAGAACTGAATCATCGGTGTCCCGCCGAAGACGGATGTGTCGGACCATTGGCGCAAATAAAACGGCGACACAGCGCATTTTCATTCTTTGGACTAAATCCTGCTGGAAATCTAGTAGGACAATTTTCCTGCTACAAGAGAGATCTGGCAGGAGTTTGAGAATGAACGCTGAAGAAGAAGAAGAATCCTCGGTGTCATATTTACTGCTTGGCTGCAGGATCTGTGTCTTTCGTCCTGACACATCAGACTTCAGTATGGCTTCTGGGCTACTTTGACCATATATGGGATGGGGTAGCCAAGTCCACCCCATAAGTTCAAGATTGTTGCTATTCTTTGCTCCCCTTTTGGGATCCGGTAGCACACAGGGTGGTATTCAATGGCATGTTCTGACTTCCTAATGGTGTTTAATTTCACACACTTAATTATGGGTTTGCATACAGGTATATGTTCAGGTTATCATGTTCTTATCTATCTATCTATTCATATCTATTGTATTTTTTTAATGTCGATAGACATCGTGGAGTGTTAATGTTTTCTGTCTTCGGCCAACTTTTTTTGCGCTTGCCATATTCAGGCCGTGATTTGTAACAATATCTCTGAATTTTCTTATCTTGTTCTTGGTCTTCCTCTTGCCTTATAACCGTTCTTTATGTTGTTTTATGGCCGGTTGTCCGAACCATTTGATCTACTGTCTTTCTATGTATTGTTTGCATCATATGGTCTTAACTATCTTTCTGATGTCACCATTTCTAATTCTGTCTCTTCTGGTGACGTTTATATCCTTTCTCGTGCTTTTCATATCGCATGTTGTAATATTTCTCAATAGTGTTTTTTGTCAGGAGCAATGTCTGGCACTGGTAACATAACGTTGGAATAAAGTTGGTGTTTATTATGTTATTTGGTCGTCATGTTGATCGCTGGGTTTTTAAGCAGCGGTGACAGCTGATATGCTACAGCGGGGTTTTTATTTAAGCACCTCACCTCAATTTCTCTATAAATTTTGCCTATTTTTGTTTTAAAAAATGCTCCTAGATATTTAAATTCTGATGTCTGTTTTAGTTTTGTGCCGTTTACATACATATTTAGCTGTTCTGCTGTTCTGAATATTTTCATATTTTTTGTTTTTGGTGTGTTTAATCTCATGTTGTATTATTTGAACATTGTCTGTAGTGAATTTGTAGTGAAAATTGAAATTATTCTTTTGATCAGAGCTATAGCTATCCATTTCATTATTCAGATGTAAATTTCGCATAAAATCAAATATTCCATTAATGTCCGACAGTTCTCTGCTGATCATAGTGTATACTCCCTTCACTAGCAAACTCTTTCATCCGTAGTATGTAAAATTGTATGCGTCATGACGCCTTTAATCTGTATCTACCTTCGATATCGTCAATGAAAGAGTGTGATTCGGCGCCCGAGATATGGGGGAGGAGTGCAGGTTTACACTCCCAATCTTTAGGAAAATAGGACATCAAATTTTACTACTAGCATACACAAAAGGTAATGAAAACGTTTTGCAAACAAATCCCTCACCACAGGACAGTAAACTACCGAGTAATTTGAAATTATCTTTTTCACCGTATTGAGGAGTAGACCTACGATGTTATGTCCGTTTTTTTTCATTGACAAACGACAAACCTAGGAACGATGTGGTCGGCATCACGTCCAATAATATATCGTAGAATGTGGAATGTCTCCTCTTCTGGTGCGAGTGAGCAGCTCTATTTTTTAATTAACTTTCTGCGCACTATTTTCATCAGTAATACGCATGCGGTTGAGTCTGTGGACCCCACCAATAGCCGGCCCACTAGACAAACCACCCAACAGAAAACTTTAGCAGATGACATACCGTTATATTGAGACTTTCTTATGGAAGCTTTATAGCATGTCATCTTTACAATTATAGATCTCCTCTGAGTTGAAGGCATCAATAGTCATTGTATTAAGCCGAAGTCTCCTGGATATGAAAGAAAGCTCATAAAAACCACCTCACTGCACACAGGAAGTAAGAGCTAATCGCTCGCAATTCCTGGGATTCTCAGCAAGCAACATCAGTAATGTTCTACATACAATTGATCATATTAACTATTCAATGATAATAACTGAAACACAACCGTCGGACACAATGATAGGCCTATGTACAGTAATTACTTACCTGCAAGACACAATGATACAAAAAATAGACGAAAGACGTTAGCACACATTATAGTGAAAGGCTGGATGTAGATTTAATCACCAATATCGCATCCACTGTTGGAAGAAATATAAATGTTCGAACAGAAAAAAGATGACTACTGTAGTTGCTCTTGGCGATCTAATAGTGACAAATGAATACACTCAATGGTTATTGCAACTCCGATAACATAACATTGGGTTTTTGTAGGTTTATATCGCTCTTATAGGACAAGTAATCTGATTATAGACATGATAACCAGATACGACGACTATATTCTGTGATAACTAAACTCGTATTGATAAATGATATGACTGCATTGTAACAATAATAAACTCAACCACTAAAGTTGAATGTGTCGTGCTAATGTCACAAATAATAAGGTTACACAACTCATCTTCGTTCTCTGAACATCTGCTGGAGATCTATTGGGACCATTGTCCTGTATGCTGCAAGAGAAATAGATCCAGCGGAACTGGGAAAACCAACGCAAAATTTTTTTTTTTAAACTGCAAACATCTTAAATGTAACAGTAGGGGCCTACATATTTAGTAAAAAGGGTTATCGACGAATGATCAACTCTTTTAGTGAAACAGTGTAAATGTGAAAAGTTGTACTAACGAAAGATCCCAAAATGACTGAATAATAGGACCAGTTGTCAATTTCAACTTCAATTAGGTTGTTGCTTGTGTAGACCTATATGTAAATGATTATTATTACATTGATAATATCTTCCATGCACCAGTATGTTTCCGGGACCTGACGGGAGCAAATAATAGCAACACTTTTTATCTTCCACGCCTGTCGTAAGAGACAATAATGGAAGTTATGGGGCGGAGTTGATTGTCCCATCCCATATAGGGGCAAAGTGACCCAACAGCCATGCTGAAGTCGAGAGAGTCAGGACAAACGGTGCAAATATTGCAGGTAAGCTGTAAATAATGATACAACACATTCGTTCTTCGGACTACATCCTGCTAATCAGATGGAGTTTGAGAACGAACACAGAAGAGTTATATGTTCTTTTTTTTTCTTCTATTCACAAAGAAAGCCTAACTTAAGCCTCCATTTCATGGAACGATTACCATAAGTATATTAGATTACCTAATGTAAGTTATGATTTCTTTGTGACACGAATAGACAAGAACATGTCATAATATTTCGACTCAGTACTGGACACAATTGACTAAAAAGCCATATGTTTATAAAATTTAAAGTTGACACATCAGGAAAGTATACATGTGGGCAAGCCAACCAAACTTCAGAGCATATCCTTCCAGAACGTGCAAAATATGACCCATTAAGGTGCACATACTGGCTTTCTGATACACCTATGACTCTTCTTCTTCTTTCGTTCACTTGAAACATGTCTATATCTGTAATTCTGTCTCCTGAATAAAACTCACTGTCTTTTGTAGTTCATACAGTGTCCCATAGAGCTTTGATTTCAGTGTTGTTTCCTGTCGCTAATATGTGTGCCTCAGCGTTTCATTCTCAGAACACTCTTGAATTATATGTTTGGCACTCTGGGCTGCTTGTCCACATGGCCATGTTGCCAATCTTGAACTTTGTATACATGTGACTGCGGAGTCGGTTGTGTCTTGTTCTGAGACGTAGAATTATAACTTGTTCTGATCTGTTTATAATGTGATGGTCATCTTGTGTTGGTGTTTGTGGCTTTCTTATTGACTTGATCATCTGTTTTTTCTGATGGTATGTGATTGGTGTATCTGGTTGGTCTTCGGCAGAACCTTCCTTAGTCAGTTGGTTTGCTTTTTCATTTCCTGGTATTCCACAGTGAGAGGGTATCCACTGTATGGTTACCCTATACTGGTAAGACAGTTGATTAAGTAGTTTTTTCAAGTCTGTTAGTTTTCCAGACCGGAGAGCTTGACGTACTGACCTTGCATCTGCCAGGAATACCACTGGCTGTGGACCAGGATTGGAATTCAGCAGTTATTCAGTTGCAACACTGATTGCTTGGACTTCTGCATCATAATTATTGCAGAATTTCCCTGTTGGTGTTCTGATCGTATCTCTAGTCTACATATGACTCACAACTCTATGGTACAAAACAAGAAATGAAAAAGACTGTCCAATTTATGCGAGAAACAACACCGCAGATATAGATTATTAGTGAACAAAAGAAAAAAAAATCATAGATGACTTTTTTTACTGAACATTTGCTCCATTCGTTGACGTTTTATATGATGTTGGTCATTGAACAGCTGTTTCGCATTTGTACATTAATTGTGCAGCAATTATTTATGTATCTATTAATCTAGGACTTTAAATCACCTAACATTATTTTTTTTATAGTTGGTCGCGGGCAGGACGTATCGAGCCATTCGGCTCCGTCAGCTGTAAACGTAAGATGTGTTTCATGTGTCTATGTCATACAGACCCGGTCAAATTCCATAAGTCACTTCATCATTGAAGTACATTTTAAATGTGTGTTGTGTAACATCATTTAATATCGCTGCATCATGACGTACATAGGGGAGGCGGACAAGAGAGACGAAAGACGGTCTATTAACATGTGTACAAGATCTGCCCCGGTCCACGACTCTTCACTGACCACTCCAACGGCACATGCCACGGGTTGAACGTGATGTCTAGGTTTGTCATTCAATCTGCTCCTTGGACTACCGGACTGGGTAGGCCATGTGCTTGAGATCCAGTATATCTACAACTTCGACCCACTAGAACCGTTTGTGGTTATCATATGTGTAGATATCCTGTTATTTTTATGTGTGTTCTGTTTTTGACACTATCCTATGCTATTCTGCTAACTTTCTATTTGGTTTTATTTAAACTGTCCTTCTAGTTATTTTATCTATTCATACTGTTCCGGACTTAGGCCCTATACTGCGTAGCGATTAATCTATGGACAGTGAAGAGATATGTAGTGTTCTTGATCGATGTCTTTTGGTAGAAACGTGGACATTCTTATATTATTATTTGTATTACCAGTTACTAGTAAACCCTCATTACCGTTTTCCAAGTTTATCCTTATTTTTGATGTAGGCTATATTGATAGTTTTAGGTGGTTATTTAACTTGTGCTGCTCGTCGGTACTTCCTGCTGTTGATAAAGCATGGTTACTTGTTAGTCGTTGGATCATCATCATTGCACTCTGGACAAGTCCATAGGCGCTCAGATCTCTTCTTCGCCATGACACGTTGACTGACGGTTCCAGTACGTCGTTGATTGACCATCATGGTTACTGTTGCTTTGTGGTGATATTTGATTTATTCACATCACATGCTTGTTTGTGTTCTATCTTGTTCTGGAGTTTCCATCTAATCTTTTCTAATTTAATCTAAATCGCCTAACCCAAATTAAATATTTAATATAATTCTTTATCTACCAATGGAGTGCGGACGTTAGCAATGAGGACTAACCTTCTTCCAATAATCTGTTGAGTTTAATTTTAATTTCCATGGGTTATAAAAATAAATTTTGAATAACCAGCAGTACTTTTCTTCAATTTCCGTAACCAACCTGCTATCAAAACTAGTAGAGAGGGGTGTTTACTCTAGTTCGTCCTGTAAGGACGATTGTGTAATGAAATGGTCCGCCGTGCTCGTGTTTTTCTGGGGAGAAAGAGGAACAAAGAATAGCAACACTGTTCCATTCCTGTCCTAAGGTGACCAATTATTATTAAAGATGCTTCATAATGACTACCCGATATAGCCACTAATGTTCATTCTACAAATATCAAAGCAAAGTGTGAAGTAATTGAAGCCACTCTTTTACTGCTGGAATCAACCCAAATAGGATCCAGAATAGTGATATTGGTCAATGTAAAATCTCTTCAAGTCCTCCAAAACTCAAATATATTCCATCTAAAATCACTTCTATCTCAACTAAACTAAAGAAATTGGTTGGTTGGTTGCTGATCCAGCGGTCCATGCCCTTTGACCCAATGCCATTGTGTGATATATGCATGTGTTTGTGAGCTGTTGTTTTGTTCCATTTATCTGGCCCTGGAGAGGACTAAAGAAGTAGTACTCCAATTTTGTCCAGCCACTTGTTTATTATGTTGTAGACATTATGTTAGTACTCCAATTTTGTCCAGCCACTTGTTTATTATGTTGTAGACATTATGTTTGATATAAGTAACTGCCATAAAGCGAATTGTGAATTTTCTCATACATTTCTGTGATAATATTGATTAAAACTAGAAAAGTGAAAGACTTCACCAATTTGGACATGTCACATTTCTATAGACTGGTTTTCTCTTGCTTCTGTACGTCTGGTTCTTGCATTGAAATACTGAAAATAATGCATTGAAATTCTGCAACTCTTGATGACTATCTGGATGTAGTACAGAGAACGGAATGCAGTGTCGTGGTTTACAGCTTTAGCTGCAATGTCTTTTGGTCTGATACATCCAACTTCAGCATGGCTGCTGGGTCATCTTTATCATATATGGAATGAGAGAACCAACTCCACCCAAAACTATGCATTGTAATTACTTTGTATATTATTATTGGGGGGGGGGGGGGTTTGTCATTCGTTTAGTTAATAAATAAAAAAAAGCAAAGTCTTTGAATCAAGATGGAGCTGCCAATTAGGCAGACTGGGATATTATTTTATCTGCCATGTTATATTTTGCTATGATTTCTCATTTTTCCTATTATAAATCAGATAAAATGGTTGGTATTTTTCTTTCATAGAGTACACCTCTGCTTATTTCTCCACATTTGACTTCTTTCATATATTTTTCACCACTGTAAAAATGTAGGTACCGGTATTCTGTTATTTTTTTTTTACCTGTTGCCAGCTTGTCTTGGCGTTTGTAAGTTTTTGTTGTTGGTCCATTACATGCAATAGTGACCATTTGTTACATCAACTACTGAAAACTGTTATGTCCTTGTCTATGAGTTTATAGGTGACTAATAAGCCCTATGGTGTTTCTTTTGACAAGTTGAGCATGGAGAGACCACTTTAGATAGTGTCTGATCTGTCTTTGTCACCAGCTGTGTTGGTGTACCTTTTTGATTGCAAGCATCATGTAGATATGTGTTGTGCAGCTTTCAATTTTTAATTCTAGTATAGCAAGCTTAGAACAACAAAAATGTCTTTTTTAAACAAAAAGGATATCTTATGGTGAAATCAACAGAAGCGTGTCAAAAATTGCATGTCGTAGCAGATTTAGGGGTGAAATTGGCTGTTCCATCTCAAAGTGACCCAAAGTCATGCTGATGTGTCAAGACAGAAAGGCGCATATATTGCAGCCAAGATGTAAACCATAGCACAATGCATCAGTTCTCCAGACTACATACTGCTAATTTGCAGGAGTTTGAGAATGAACACAGAAGAATCTTTGACATTAGTGGTTATATCAGAGCTGTTCAACCAAGCAATTAAAGATGTGGAACCAGAGAAGAGCTCCAGATAACAGCAGAGTTCACCTAGAAGACTTATTTGATGGAGCAGGCATATAGCCGTGAACAAAATAATAAGAAAGGAAATAAACAAGATGAGAAATAATTAAAAGTAATGTCCTGTACAAAGTTAACAGACATGTAAAAAATATACATTAACCACACATGCTCCACAACAAAATAATTCAACAACGTATTTTCAAATAGAAATTTTTATTGTCATACAAAATTTGGAAAGTTTCAAGTTTTTGAGTTGAAATTGTCATAGCTAATTTTAGACAGATTATGAAAGGTAATATCAAGTGATTTGTTAGTATGCTGTTTTCGTAAACAATTGTATTCAGCAAATTATGATTTACAATTCATGGTGCTATTAAAAACAATTGTTTTTCAATTTTAGAATTGTACCTCAAACGCAGGTTACAATAAACGAGATGTTACAGGTCCAAAGATAATAAAACATACAATAAAGAGAAGATTTCATGTCATGTTTTATATTTCTGAACAACATGATTCTACACAAATAAAAATTCTCATAATTCACATGCTCACACAAGTGAGGGCCATTTGTTGATATCACAACTGTTATATAAAAGGATGCAACCGCCGAAGACGGATGTGTTGGGCCATTGGCACAAATAAAATAGCGACACAGCACATTTTTATTCTCTGGACTACATCCTTCTGGAAATATAGTAGGACCATTGTCCTGCTATAAGAGAGATCCAGCGGGAGTTTGAGAATGAACGCTGAAGAAGAAGAATATAAAAGATTGAGATTACTCCCAGCACAATTCAACTGAGACTCACATTTTGTGCTCTAAATGAGCCAAGAAAAAGCTCACAACTCTTATAGAAAACAAATTCTTTGAACATGCAGTCAAAATAATATAGAATTAAAAAAAAGGTAAAAATTGAGTGGACATATTGTAATATCTGTCATATTTCATATTCTAGATAGCTGTGGCAGTCCAGTAGTTAGTGTATGGACTTATAATCTTGAAGTACTTGGTATGATTCCATCAAGTTGGAATATGTTCAACCACAATCTGCATCCAGGTCGAATCATCATAATAAATGGGTACCAAAATAAATCTTGGACAGTAACAGCAGTCAGCATGGTGAACCACAGCACTCTTTATGGGAGCCTAACACAGCATGACCCAATGGTACAAAATTGAGCTTTATAAAACCAAAACCAGTAATAGCAGAAAGAACATTACAAAACCAGTAACAACCACTCATAGCAAAGAGTTATCAAATATCAAAGTCTCAAATAAAAAAAAAATTTAAAAAAAAACTTAGGTAGTACATGTTACGCAAATGTGGCCCCATCACGTGATAACAGTCCATCTTTTAAATAGGTTTGATTTCACTGAGCTTCCATGATGTGAAGATAAAAGACATGAAGTGTCTGCTAACACACTGTGTTATCAATGTCAGAGATGGACACTAACAAAAGAGAAAGCTTACTATATGTGAAATGGGATGTCTAAGAAAAGAGGCATACAGAAAAGAATAGATCATATGAAGAATGAAGAGATTACAAGAACTGTTGCAACATCTGTGGTCAAATATATTGAAAAACAGAGACAAATGGTTCGTCCACTTTTCTCAATGAGAGAAAAAAAAAATGAACCCTTATTCGCCAACAGCAACGAACATAAAATGGAAACAGTAAGATACAGAGGAAGACCAAGAAGAAGGTGAATTGATGGTTACCAACATTCTGAGACATCACAATATTACTGCATATCAAGTGTCCAAACATGCCATAGCCCGATCATCACTCAGTTCAGCAAAAAACAGAGAAAAGACAATAGACATTAAAAAAAGGAAATCAGAAAATTAAGAAAGTTACATGTGAAGTACCATACTAAAATAACATCACAAAAGATGTCTTACAATCATGTTTGTAATGTCACATAGATACAATAAAATATTCATTATATAATCTTTTAAATAAATGTCTGAATCATATAATTGTTATATTATCTCTTTAATCATGTCTTCAAGATATATATTTATTATATAACCTATTCATGTTTTCAACATAAGCTTTCAGTCTTCTTACAAAGTAACAATTGTGACAAAGTAGTTAGCTTTCAATAACAGCATTTCCATATAAAACAAATTATCTCCATGTGCTACTTTCATTTTACAATAAACATCCTTCAATAATACATTTGAATTCATTCACTACCAAATTAGAAAACACTGTTGTGGAATTAATTAATTTTTGGGGGATTTATTTTCCTGTCAGAACTTGTGTACATAAATTCATATGTAATTTTCTTATTTACAGAAATTTATGCATGAGATATCACTTTGTTGATAAATGAAATGAATGTTCTCTTATTGTACATTAATGAGTTCAAAATATGAATTGATTGAAATAAGTGTTATGATTAATTTAGTAGTGTACTAATTTTACTATAAAACAAATTGTGTCTTTCCCTGAGGCGGATGCCAAGGTGAAAAAATGTAATGTTTGAGGCTCATGGTAGCAAATGTGTAAAAAGAAAAAAAAGAAAATATTTAATACCATTAAAAGCCCTAGCCTCAAAGATTGTTACCTTTCAGCACTGACTGCTGACCCATTCATCTCACACAAGATATGCCCATTTGCGATATGTGTACCATTAACATGGCCATTCAAAAGTGATTTTTTCTTCATAATAGCACTCTTTGGAATAACTTTGGTACCTTTCAGTGCATGCTGTAACTCTGCAGGAATGATTTCTTGTTTATATTCCATTGCCATGTGATTAACTGGTGGCAGACCAATACAAGCTCGGAATATATTTTCTATGCAAGCCCTTTGCTTAAAGAAAGCATTCACAACAGGGGTTCCTCTCGGTGCAAGAGGAGCTTTGCACAGGAAGCTGAGAATAGACAGTGCGGCATTGAATCTATGGAATTCTGTTTCATCCTCTCTGCGGAGCTCAATGCGCTCACATATTTCAGCAATTATAGCTAAATCAAGAATAAGAGGTGAGGCTAGCAGAGAGTCTTCACAAGTGTTATGGATGGCAATAGTATTACGACCTCCCATCATTATCTCAGAGATGTACTCATCCATGGCTCGTTTGCTGTCACCCACATATGGAACATATTTGATGACAACTACGTGGTCAGGCTTTTCTCCTGGACTGTACAACAGAGGGTTGGAGTTCACCATATCATCAACAACATTTGTTTTTGATATCTGCAAAGAAATGTTTATATAATTCATGAGCTTATAACAATGCAACATGTATGATTTCTTAACTTAATTTGATCATAACAACATCTGCAAATTCTACAGGTTTAGGGAAAATCATCTAAATTTCTACCAAAAGATACCCATTATCAATTTATCTTACTTAATGAAGTGACATGCACCTACAATAAGATGTTTAGAGAAAGATATTAATTTTAAATTGCTATGGATCTATGCAAAAAAGTATAAAACAACTGTTGCTAGAAGATGTTAATGATAAGTGATGTGTATTAATGGTCAATAAATAATGCCTGGGTTATTGGGGAAAAAAAGATGATATCCTGAAAGTATGGGCAAGAGCACACATCCAACATAAGAAATATCAAGATCAGATACAAATTGTGAGAGAAGCCACAAAGCAATCTTTATAATGAATGAGGTGTATATACTTGTGACCAAACAAATTATAAATGTTTAGTCCGCCTTTGTGTTGCTGGCCCGAAAGGGAAGTGAAGAATAGCAACACTGTTTACCTTCCATGCAGATAATAAGAAGGGCTAAAGAGGTTATGGAGTGGAGTTGGCTGTTCCATCCCATATAGGGTCAAAGGAACCATGAAGTCGGATGTGTCCGGTCAAAATGTGTAGATGTTGCAGCTAAGCCGTAAACCATCATACAATGCATTCTGTTCTCTGGACTACATACAACTAATTTGCAGGATGTTGAGAAAAAATGCAGAACAAGTGGTTCTGTTAAAAGACCTAGGATTGGTTGGAACAGTGACCATGTGAATCAAGAATAAAAAGTTGAAGGTAGCAAATTTGTCTCCATATAATAGTAAAACTAGATTTAGCTTTGCTTATACCACACAAATGAGGGATAGATATAGTATGATAGTCCAGAAAAGATACTGCACAACAGTGAAACATTAAGTGTTGATAAAATACCAAACATATACAATTTATTTAATATAATATAATTACTTACCTCCTTAGACCTAAATGTCTCTGGTGCAGATAGATTTCTTCCATCATTGTTGCCAAGATGGTTGAAGCTGACAATGGATACTGGTTTGATGCCAGCACTAACAAGAAAATCAACCAGGACAGATTTTAGTTTAGTCTGGCCAGACTTGAAATCATCTCCAGCAATGTACACACGTTTCTGCTCTGCCAGCTCTACCACACCTAAATAAAGAAGTAAAAACAAGGTAGAGAGTGTGTCTTGCAAACCATAACCTACATCAGCAAATTAAAATAAACATGTCTGTTCAATTTATAAACACAAAGAACAGAATGAAATAAATTATCAGTATTTGTTCGAATTGTGGAGCCTGAACTTCTAGTTCAGGGTGTTTTCTTTTGTCACTGCTGCACTCTCCACTTTGTTGACATCCTCTGACAGTTTGGTTATTGATATCATTAAATGAGTGACTCATGATGTATCAATGGGTTCTGCGTGTGTTCTCAAACATGATGTAATCTGGAGAACGGAATGTGTTGTGTCATAGTTTTCAACTAAACTGTGATATATGCACCTTTTGATCCGATACTTCAACAGACCTGGTACTTCCGACTTCAGTATGGCCTTTGGGTCACTCTGAACCTATATGGGATGGGGCAGTCAACAGCATCCCAAAATGTCATTAGTTGCCTCTTATGACATGCATGGAAGGTAAACAGTATTGCCATTCTTTGCTCCCCCTTTTTTGCCCCACAACACAAGGGCGAATGTGTCACAATAAGCGATTAAGCACTTAGAACATCACAAAGACAATACAATAAACAAATAATAATCCAAGCATCTTAAGCCATTTTCATCTGCTAAAAGAATAAGCACAAGCTTTGTAATGTAAATGACTAATTTACCTGGAACAAATGTATTCTGTGGTGATCCATTAATGTATGTGCATCCTTCCATGATCGATGCTACAGCAAACAGCGTGGATGGTGAAATCTCAGTGTGTCCTTTCTTGATGCTGCTTAAGAGGTTCTCAACTGTATCATTTAAACCCTCTTTCACTTCAGCAAATCGTTCAGTATTGGCTGTCCATAAAACGATCACCTGTTGAAGATTACAATCGATTATGGAATCTATGAAAAACACATTCTTACACACAACATGTGGATTAACTCTCCTCTGTGCTGACAATTTAAAATCATGTGTAATGCTTAAATTAAGTTATCCAACTAATTTTTTTCATTTCATTAGTTTTCCAATGTTTTAACTAATAAGAATTATAAAACAATAAATGTCAATTTAATGGTTTATGTTTTACCTTATTTGTTAAAAACATTTGAAAACTAATTAAATGTTTAATAAACTAATTGGAAAACTACAGATATCTTTTAGAGGTTGCTGCAATGATAGTTCTGTTTAAACATCAAACTATCTCATAACTAAAGCCACAACTCTTATCCAATTTTGCTATTCAGCCTGTTTATAAGCAAAGTTATGGGGCAGATAATATAATCATTAATCGTTTTAAGTACACAAGCTATGACTTCAGAGTTATGGGGCAGATAATATAATCATTATTCATTTTAAGTACACAAGCTAAGACTTCGATGTTTAAGTTTAGAGAAACTGCAGATATAGCACAGTTAAGATGAACACAAGAACTTTCATTATTGTGAATTGATAGCAAGAACTTGATTTCTGAGATATCAGGACCATCTATGTAGCAAACTTCTGTTTAGATGAATCTCACTGTATAAGTTTATTCATAACTATTGTGAATTATAAACAGTGCTGGAAATTTTTTTAGATTTTATTATATTTTTATTGTTTTTTTATTTCTTTTATATTTTATATTTATATTAAAGTATTATATTTTTATTGTCTTGTATTTCTTACTCCTCATATACAGTATGCTCGTAGCCAATGACTAGTTTTTATGTCATCTGTGCTTCTTGCTTTCTTAGATTCTCCCTAAATATATGTCATCAATTTCCTGCAGTATTGACACTTAATTTAATG
Organism: Meghimatium bilineatum; assembly: GCA_034231615.1. Classification (NCBI taxonomy): domain Eukaryota; kingdom Metazoa; phylum Mollusca; class Gastropoda; order Stylommatophora; family Philomycidae; genus Meghimatium; species Meghimatium bilineatum. Next base: position 35,596,388 of record CM067318.1, read on the forward strand.
CTGTTCATAGAGTTGCTGAACCTAGAAAGAGATACTAGGAAATTATGGAAACTTGTAAAACAACTAAATGATGAAGGTACAGGGAGAAATACCAGGATCACACTTTATAAAGATAGAAACATTTTTTAACAGGTAAACATGCAGCTGATTATTTTGCAGATTCCTTTGCAGAAGACAATAACATCAAAGTCAGCCCAGACAAACAACAGGAGGTTCGAGAGAACCAGCAAAACATTGGACAAGGCGAACCTAATCCTGAAGTCTTGGCGGCACCAATCACAATGAGAGAACTGTAGCATGCAATATCCAAATTGAAAAAGTCCCCTGGAGCTGATGGAGTGTCCAATGAAATGATTAGAAACCTGGGAATTGCAGCAAGAGCAAAGCTACTGCAGATCTTTAACACAAGCTGGTCCACAGGTAATGTACTACAGGCGTGGAGAGAAGCAATAATGATACCACTCCTCAAATCAGGAAAAGATGGCAACACAGTCTCCAACTACAGGCCCATCAGCCTCACAAGCTGTCTATGCAAAACAATGGAACGCATTATCAATCTTAGGATGCAGTGGTACCTTGAAAGTGAAAACCTTCTGGTATCACAGCAAGCAGGTTTCAGACAGTGCTACTCTACTGAAGATCAGGCAACTTACCTCTCCCAAGAGATTGAGGATGCCTTCCAAGATAAGAAACTGGTACTAGCAGCATGGATAGACCTCAGAAAAGCATTTGATACGGTCTGGAAAGAAGGGCTCCTAAAGAAATTGCGAAATTGCAGGGTTAGGCTCAAGAATGTACAAATGGGTAAAAGCATACCTGCATAATAGAAGAGCCAGGGTACAATTAGATGGTCGCAAGAGCAAGAAAGTTCTACTGTGTCATGGAGTCCCCCAGGGAGGAGTCCTGTCACCAACACTTTTCTTGGTTTACATCAATGACATAGTTGCTGAACTACCACATGGGATCAAAGTGGCAATGTATGCTGACGACCTGGTGATATGGTGCACAGAAGAACATGCGACAGTGGCCACTAAACAAATACAAAGAGCTATCGATGCTCTAACCTTATGGGCTAATAGATGGTGCGTCAGCATTAACACAGATAAGTGCAGCACTACACTTTTTACCCTCTCACCAAAACAAAAAGCCGGTCATATCAAAATAGATGGAGAACTCTTGAAAGAAGACAAACAACCCACATACCTCGGAGTTACTTTTGATGATAAACTGATATGGAAGCAGCACATAAACAAAGCAACAACAAAAGCCAGGAGGAAGTTAGCTATCCTGAGAAAACTACGTGGAACCACATGGGGAGCCAGTGGGAATATACTCAGTAAAGTTTACCAGCAAGGCATAAGACCACACCTGGAATATGGTTCAGCTGCATGGTGTTCTGCATCAAACACCACATTACAAGATCTAGATAAAGTGCAAAACCAGGCACTTAGAATAATGTTGGGAGCAATGAAATCAACACCCATAGCAGAGATGCAGAAAATGGGAAGAATGCAAACACTTGGCGAACGCAGAGACACAAAAGTACTAATTCAGGCAGAAAAGTTTCAGTGTATGCCAAGTCATCCAATGAAGGAAAGATTCCAAAATCTAGCAATGGAGCGACTGAAAAGGAGCAGCTTTATCCATCAAGCTAAACGACTCCACAGACAACTTACAGACCTACCTGAAGTTGACAGCCCCTTAAGGCCTGTACCAGAACAAACCCAGTGGAGTGAAAGGCATGGAATGCCAATATACATTCAGACCCATGTGAAAGGAATGCTAAGCGAGGACGAACAGAACAGTATGCAGCAAAGGACAGTCACCCTCAGTTTCCTGGATGAGGAATATCCACAAGATATATGGGTCAGAGTATACACAGATGGGTCAGCACAGAATGCCGTGAGGAATGGAGGTGCAGGTGTATATATAGAATATCCACACAAGCCTAGAGATACCATCAGAACACCAACAGGAAAATTCTGCAATAATTATGATGCTGAAATCCAGGCAATTAGTGTGGCAATTAAAAAAACTGCTGAACTCCAACTCTGACCTACAGCCTGTGGTATTCCTGACAGATGCAAGGTCAGTGCTTCAAGCTCTCCAGTCTGGAAAACTAACAGACTTGAAAAAACTACTTAGCGAATTGTCTTACCAGTATAGGGTAACCATGCAGTGGATACCCTCTCACTGTGGAATACCAGGAAATGAAAAAGCAGACCAACTGGCTAAGGAAGGTGCTGCCGAAGACCAACCAGATAAACCAATCACCTACCATCATATAAAAACAGATGATCAAGTCAATAAGAAAGCCACAAACACCAACACAAGATGACTATCATATTATGAACAGACCAGAACAAGTTATAATTCTACGTCTCAGAACAGGACAAAACCGACTCCGCAGTCACATGTATACAAAGTTCAAGATTGGCAACACGGCCATGTGTACATGTGCACAGAGTGCCAAACATATACTTCAAGAGTGTTCTGAGCATGAAACTCTGAGGCAGATATATTGGCCAGAGGAAACAACACTGGAATCAAAACTCTATGGGCCACTGTATGAACTACAAAAGACTGAGTTTTATTCAGGAGACAGAATTACAGATATAGACATGTTTCAAGTGAACGAAAGAAGAAGAATTGTCTTTCCTTCACAGATTCACAAAACCATTCACAGATTCACAAAACCATTCACTGAGAAATATCTTATTTGGTTATTTTCATTTTCAGTTGACAATGTCAGAGATATCTGCCAAGTCTTCCAGCTGTTCAAACAGGGTGCACTGGATTCTATTCAATTCTCATTAGTTGTTTACTCTATTGTCAAATCTACTGCAAGCAGGAAGATCAATAGAGACAGAATGGAACATCAAAGATTTACTGAAAACTGTAACACAAGACTTACTAATTGAAAATACATGTGTATTGCTGAGCCTGATAAGAAATAGGGTAAAGCTGCACTATAATATGCCAGGCACATCATAAGAGGAGACTAAGGAGTTTTAGGGGAATAGAGTTGATTGTTATATCAAACACATAGTATCAAAATGACCCATAAGCCATGCTGAAGTTGGATGTGTCAGGCTGAAAAATACAGATAGGGTAGCTAAGCTGTAAGTCATGACGCATCCTGTTCTCTGGACTATATTCTGCTATACTGAAGAAATTTGAGAAAAAGCAGAAGAGGACTTCTTAAAAATATACAACAATAAAATTAATTTAATTTAAATATTAGAAGTTCAAACTTAGTTGCTGCCTACCTTGTCCAAATCTTTCTTTGTCTTAAAATCCTGTATGTCTGCACGAATTTGCTTTATTATGTCCTCCAAACTACCAGCCAATAAATTGTCTGCACGATCTTTCTGATTAGCTGCGATGAAATCTGGAATATAAACTGAGCGGCGAGGTTTCATCTTCGACATGTATGGGTAAAGCTTAGCTTGAAGACTGTAATCAAGGACTTTAGCCCGTTTCATGGCCTCTCCCAAGTTCATGGATGATATGTCCCATCCTGATAATTTAAAACATAAAACATACATTATATACAACATAAGTTATCCAATAATCATTTCAGAATATTAAGAACAGTTTTCTAACAAAATTCAGCTATCACCTAATCTATAAGATGAGATAGCAACAATGCAACTGTTCATTAATAAAGGATACAGATCCAATAAATTATTTCCTTATAAAATTATAGGCACAGAATTGTCATTTATTGAATTACAATTGGACATTTTTAAGACATTATTTCTGTTACTTCAAAACACAAGTGACAATAATTTAAGCCAGGCTTAAGACATGAATAAAGACTTAACACTTAGTACTTACCATCAAATTCAATGTCATTTGCATCAACCATAGGCAGAATAGACTTGAAGGGAACAAACACTTCTCCATCTGGGCCTGTACCCAAAGACAAAGTGCTGGCTTGTGTTAGAGATCCAAGATAATTGGCATGCTGAACACCTTCTTTGGTGTTCCAAGACAAACCCATCTTGTTTGCAAGTACAGCTGCAGTAACCGTTGTACCATTATTTCCTCCCCAGCCCACAAGCATCACACCTAGCTTGGGAACACGACGAGCAGTTCGGAAAATATAGGTATCTACCTCAGGTTTTGCAATTATAGTACTTCCAACTTTACGGACTTTGGTGGTTTGATATGCATATCTTGTTTCAATGCATTCCTCAGTGTATTTCACATCAGCGCTTTCTACTTTGATTTCAGCCATTGTTAAAACTGGAATATACAAGTAGTCATCACTATGAGTATATGATTCACAATTTTCTTTAAATTTGTATGAAATCTTTTATATTACTTGTCTCTTAGAACAAAATAAAGATGCATTTACCTCCCATGCTAGAGTCATGGCTATACTATCTCATTTTTGACAGCTTAAATTTAACATTAAATATGTTAAACTATAGCCACTCATGTACAGAAGGGTCCCGTAAATGCAGAAAAGAATAGTAGTACTGTTGCCTGCCATGAATATTTATCTAAGAGATGGCTAAAAGAGGGTTGGGTACCCCATTTCATGGGTCAAAGTGACCCAAGATATCAAGCTGTAAACCATGAATTCTGGGTTGAATCCTAGTTCAAGTCACTGTTGTGCTATAGCACATTGTTGTCACGGATTTCCGTTTAACACCAATGAAATTATCGAAAGTAATGGGTGCCGTGACATCACATCTCCCGACACAAACGACATCAAGCACACTTATAACTACAATTTTGATAATTTATTATTTCATTTATAACTGATCCTTACCCCCATCCCTAATGTAAATACTAATACGAAATGAATATGCCTTTTCAATTAATATACCTTAATTTTAAATACAAATTCTACTAATCCTGCTGCAAAGGTCAGGTAATACCTTGAAAGTAGAACAAAGGTCACAGTGGAGAATCAAACTAGGATTCAGCCGAATTCTGTACTAGATCTTGCTAACAGGCAGACCCATAGTATCACTATTATTGCTTGAATCCTCATTTATATAGTACTTATAGAAGGATCGCAGGTCTATGATGGCCATAAACCTATTCATAGCACTCCAGGCATACCCAAAAGTGCTCAGTCTCCCCTGGCAGATGATCTCACATGTTCCAGTTTTACATTCATCAAATCTCAGCCTTGACATGTCATCAAATACAGTGTCCACCTCCAGAAGGTGCTCCAGTAGGTCTATAAATGTTTCCTCAATCCATTATCCAAGGGACCTTTGAAGTTAGTCAATTACCTTTTCAATATCAGACAGTTATATGTTAAGTCTATAGATCTCTACCTTGTAAATCATGTCACAATAATATTAAAAATATAAAATAACTTATAAAAACAATAATACCTTGATTTTTTTCAGTTTCCTATGGATTATAAGGCTGCAGTAAAACACTTCAATTTCCATTCTCATGTTAGAGGTCAACGTTTCCATTGATTTCCAGCACAAGGTCAGAAAACCTCGACCCAATTTAGATTCTCTTACAACACTCTTCAGTGTAAAAAAAACTACATCATTGTTACTCAACACAATCAGTTGAGTTATTGATGTATGGACACTTTTCTCACTTCACTGCTTTAGCTATGGAAATGATGGCATTACTAAATAACCTTTCCTGTCATTTATTCTTTTTGCTATTATTGTCAGGGATGTCACTGTTTCTGAGCAAATGATACCTTGTCTTCAGTAACTGCATAGGCATAGAATATGATTTGGCCTAGGTTGATAAGGCCTGCAGATATCTAAATCACCAACTGCAGCATGTATTAATATTATGATTTATAATTGTTTTTCATCATCACTACTATAATATAGAAGGACTACTATAATATAGAAGGGTATCCCAAAGTCACATTTAATTACTAGACCCAATCAAGGAATAACCAGGTCAACGATTAAAATATGACCAATCATAATCATAGGCCTAATAAAATAATTGTTTTCAGTTATGTTTATCAGTCTGTTGAGGTTCCTTCATAGATAAGGTAGGCCTATCTCAGTATCTCATCTGATGAACAGATTGATTTCAATTTCTTTTCATGGTTTTCTGTAATTTACTGAGTGTAACTAGCACAATTTACTTAGGCTTAAGTAAGCTCAAATTAGAAAAATAAAATTTTAGTGGCCTAACTAGTTATACTTGGGAGCCAAATATAAGAAGATATTGCTGTGATACTGATAGGTCTACATTACCATTGAAAAAAATATCGTTAAGAAAATGAATGGCATTTGAATTACTCTAGGCCTAGGTTCTAAATTGTAGGTGCCTAATATATTTTTTTTTTACATTTCATGGTTGAATTGTAAATCAAAATCGGTCTTATCTTGTAAAAACTAAAAACTATGTTTGTTAATAACTACGTGATAACTACGTTAAAACGATACACCATTTAACAGACCTGATCTACAATATATAAGTACTATTATATTATACCGGTTCTTGTGTCAAAAAAGCCGGTAGTACGCAACTAAACCAGCCCTCCGAGGCTATACTCTAGTCTATTACTAGTATTATATACTGATTGATATAGTAAGTAGATACTCGTGGATACCGGCTACCGGTATAAATTTCCCCTCAGTAAGTGAGTAAGCTAAAAAGTTTCTTACCAAGATGAATATTCGAGAATCAGGACTTGATTAATGTATCAGGTTGTGTTTAGTGAAGTTGTGTATTGACAAGTGAACTTCTGAACAAGTATTTATACAAATTACAAACCTTCAGAAATTATTCAGTTAGCGTTCCGACAATGTCAAGATGCGCAATAATATTTTACGTCATCAGATTCATACGGTGTAGTCGATTCCGCCGAGTGACAAGTCTAGCGAATACGCTGTTTTACTTCAGAGTCAAAATTAATTTTCTATCATCATCATCATCATGATCATCTTTCGTTCGGTTCCCAAAATGGCAGCAAAGAATTAATAGTAACAGTATTGCCTTGTCGTGGTAGTCAAAACGACTCAGGAGATTTTGAAAGGAGAGGGGGGTGGCTGTCGCATCCCATAGAGCATCAAAGTAACGCAGAATCAGTACTAAAATTAGTCGTGTCTGAAGGAAAGGCACAGATAGGCATAGGCCTATCTCTGCCAAGCTTTAAACGATTACACAAGTCATCCTATTCTCTGGAATACATCATGCTAATCTATAGGAGTTTAAGAATCAACCTTAAAGGAGAAAACCCGATTAACATATGTATGTTCGCCGAAGGCAGATGCGTAGGGCCATTGGCGCAAATAAAATGGTGACACAACACATTTCCATTCTCTGGACTATATCCTGCTGTAAGTCTAGTAGGGCCATTGTCCTGCTGCAAGAGAAACCCAATGGGAGTTTGAGAATGAACACTGAAGAAGAAGAATATGTATGTTAGCAAACTCAAATCAGTTCGAAAATAGTTGCTCTGAGAATGAAGTAGTCTGAGCATAACATTCTACTGATTTCAACAGCTCCCTTCTTACCAATGTGTCTGGACACGAATACTTCTGCAGGACTGTGTTGTCTATTTTCTTAAGCGCCTTCATAGACATTTCTCTTTCTGTAATCACAAATTATCCAAAATACGACTTCGTGAATTTGTTCTTCCAAATTTACTAACGGTTGTATTTCCTTAATGCGAACCAAAGAGAAAATACTCTTTTTTTCTTGTAGATTATCTTCTACGATTGAAACTGACAAACTAGCTATTTTATTTTTTTAAACTACATTTATAAAATATAAATAAATAAACAATAAATATAACGCCATCAGTAAATAATGTTCCAGGTAAACCTTTGCACGTTAGAACAATCGCAAGAATTTGAATACCTTCGCAGACTGTTCACATCAGATGAAAAATTACACATAAATGAAACAAGAAAATGGGAACTAAGGGAGTGACTGACTAATACTCAAGATAGTAATATATAACGATAGTTTCATGGTTTCAATCACCCCTCCCCCACCCAAATCTATCATTACATCAAGAAAACATTAGATTCAACTTTTCACGGACATACAATTTGGTAGTATAATCTATTTCTGCATGTAGCGATCAATCCATAATTTCTTACTGTAGTTATTGTCATGCAATATTTACGATCAATCAATCAAGTGCCATGCCGAGTGGCGTAGGCGATCATGTTTCTCCACGACTCTGTCTCTTGTGTTGTCAATAAGCTCGGTTGGTGAGCTTCTACCATGCCACAATACAAGTCCATCTAACTTTTCCCATTGTCGTCCCCATCTCTTCTCTCCTTGATCTTTCCAGTGGTTATCAAGTGTTCAAGCTGTATTCTTCTCAGCACATGCCCTAGAAACATTGACTGTCTGCCTCTAATGTTTGATATGATTAATCTTTTTACGCCAGCATCAATGAGAACCTCTGCATTAGTTTTCTTGGCTATCCATGGTATTTTCTACATTCTTCTCAGAAACCACACTTCTGTAGCCTCTAATTCGCTTTGAATTGTTGTGTTTACAGTCCATGCTTCACATCCATAAAAAAGGAATTGGTTCGATATAACATCTCAGCACTCGAATTCAGATCTGCATTGATATTGACATTATCTGATGTACCTGTGCTCGTTCTTGCTGCGCATTAACTATTGGCGTATATGATCTGAAATAGGCTTATCAGATGTTGGGAAACTAAGCAGTGCAGGATTTACCTATAAGCTAAACAAGCTATAAATCCTGCCCCCCCCTCCCAAATTTTTTAAAATTATATTTGGCACTGACATAATATCTGGACTTATAAAAGGCCCCATATCTCAAATTGCTTAGGACCTTACAAAGTCTAAATCCAACGCTGACTCCGTATGTCTGTAGTATTATCGATAGTTGCTTTGTCTAAAGCTTTCTTTTGGTCCGCGAAAGCCAAATATAATTCTTAGTTATGTTATGTCTTTCTTTCTGAAAGTTGTTTGAGAGCGAAGCTTTTCTATGCTTTTGTACAGCTTTTTATTTTTCCGAAAGACTAAGAATGCTCACAATTAAAAAGAGTATTAAAAAAAAGCATTACAGTAAGAGAGAAAAATGTAACTCTAAGACAGCACCACCACATTAAACAAAGGGTTAGAGGGAAAACATCAAAAACATGTCTGCAATTGATGACCCTTTTATTATAAAAAACCCACCCCTTTGCAAAGTGTATCTACGGTCCTGCTTAGATCGCACACCGCCTATCACGCAACGACACGCTCCATGTCCCAAAGCAAACTTTCAGGAAAGAAACAAGTAATCTTTGATTTAATTTTAGTATCGATACAACATTAATGTTTATGAGCGAACCAATAACACACTGGCTATATCACGTGATACTATCATGCCATACTCCAAAATATGAGTAAACACATTGTTTGTAATCCATAGCATGGGAGTACACACTGCTCGTAACTTTCCATCAGTAATAATTCCGTATAAAATTTCCACTTTAAATTTGCTAAATTTTGTATTATACATAGTAAGTTTTAAACGGTTTAATAATTTAGAAATGTGTTCATTTCGTGATACGCAGGAATATAATATCTGTTGTGAAAGATAGAAAATAGCATAGGCCCCTACTGACTGCATGTGAAAAAAAGCAAAACTTTTAATATTAGTTAGGAAGAATTCCAAATAAACATGCAAATAAAATAAAGAACCAAACAACAATATGTTTACACGCAAGGCAGTAGATACCTTTCCCTCAAATGGGGTGGGGTACCTAAAAAATGGTCACTCGTGCTTTTAGGGGCTGGGGAGGGACGGTGGTTGGCTTTTGGCCCACTTTTTGACTAAGTTCTTAGTACTAAAAGTCATGTTCAGATTTGTTTTTTTTAAAGGGGGGGGGGTTGAATCTCCCACCCCTAATTTTCGGGCGTATTTATACAACAATATTAACAGCAAATAGGTAGTCTATAACGGTTGACATAATCGAGCATGTAGGCTAGGCCTACCTGGAATTAATTACAATAGTTTAATAATACACGCATTAGAATATGTACCAAATGTCACAAGAAAGTTGAAAGCCAAAGTCCGCCGAAGACCGATGTGTCGGGCCACTGGCGCAAATAAAACGGCTACACAACGCATTTCCATTCTCTGGACTACATCCTGCTGGAAATCTAGTAGGACCATGGTCCTGCTATAAGGGAGATCCAGCGGGAGTTTGAGAATGAACGAAGAAGAAGAAAGCCAAAAGAGACTGCGTGGAATGACCAGCGGAGATAACATGAGTATTGGTCTAAACAATCTACCAACAATTACACCGAGAAACATTACATCGTTCGAATTGGATTGCAATGGTCTCAGGCTTGGGCCCTGGAAAAAATAGGTTTATATCTTTGGTGCAGTGGTCACTAAACTTGGTTATCATGTAGTCCTACTTATTTTGCAAATATATTGAGGAAACCAATCACGAGAATTGCAAATATAAAATCCACTTCCATCCCTACCAGATAATAAAACTGCATATAAAAAAGACGTGTGTGCCAACTGTCAACCATTTCTGTCTCCGTTTGATAATAGCAGCAATGCTGAATGATGAATTAAATTACATTTACCGATTGAAGCTAATGATTTGTGTGATGTGACACTCTTGTCAGGCGCATTTCGGTTGGCCGCAATTTGGTGTGTTGTGATTTCCTTTCTTCCTCTTTTGATAATGTTTTATGCGTATCTTGATAAAGACCTTTTGGTTGAAAATGTGTATTTTATTTATATGTTTTCTTGTTTGCTCATTATAGCTCCCTAGTTGTAGTGATAGTCCGTCATGTTTTAATGGAACAATTTTAAAACCCTGTGTTTTACGTAAGTACAATTAATAAGTACTATACAAAAATAGAAAGTAAACTGAAAACATTGGTAGAACAAATATTGCATTATTTGGAAACATTGGTTGAACGCTGATAGAACACATATTGTCGCCAGTGTGTTGTCGGGCCCGAAAGGGGAGCAAAATATAGCAACACTGTTTACCTTCCACGCATGTTGTAAAAGGCGACTAAGGAGGTTTATGGGATGGAGTTTTCTGTCCCATCCCATATAGGGTCTGTGACCCAAAGCCATGCTGAAGTTGGATGTGTCAGGCCGAAAGACGCAATTATCGCAGCAATGCTGTAAACCATGACACAACACATTCCGTTCTCCGGACTACATCCTGATAATCTGCAGGAGTTTGAGAACGAACGTAGAAGAAGAAGAAGAAATAATTTTAAATTATCAGTGCCTTTTCTGCAAAGAAACTCCTATATCGTCTGCGCGTTGTCTCTTATCTTAGCGGGTGCTTGATCCATCTCATATTTCCTTCCCTCTACTAGTATCGCTGACAAGATTTCGAATACATCTGTGCTTGACAAATCTGGAATCCCCAAGCATTGACACCATTCTGATCAGACACTAATTCGTTGGGCAGAATTTGGGCAGGTCTTGTGGTACGTATGCCAGATCATCGACTACCAAAGATACTTCTCTATGGTGAGTTTCAGAAGGGCATAAGTTCTCAGGGTGGCCAAAAGAAGTGCTACATGGACTCTTTAAAGACTTCACTGAAAGCTTTTCAAATAAAACAAGGTAAATGGAGAAGATAGAATGAACGAAATTGAGCTACATGGCGCACTAAAGAAAAAAGAGCCAACATCTTGTGAACAGAGGAGAAATACAGCAGCTAAACAGCGAAGTGTATTCAGAAAGTCACGGGTAGATCATAAACCATCTACAGTGGTCATCCCATACTAGAACTGTCCAGCTGCGAGAATAGGGCTTAGTAGCCATCTACCATATGCTGAGAACTTAAGGAGGAATGTAAAAAAAGAACCAACAGAGAAATAACTTCCACCAACTCATCATCGAAGGTCATGAGATACTAAGATATGTTGATAATAGGGGACATACAATATTTTTAACATATTTTCAAGCAAGCCTTGAACACCTAACAGATTCCTTTTTTTTTTTAAAAAGTGGAAAAAACCTATTTCTGAATGGAAACAAGATCACAGATTATAACAATCGACAAAGATTAAGACAAGCAAAAAAAACACCACTGGCAAGTTCTTAATCAGTATCAATAACAGCGAATTTGAAATACATTGGTTCTCTTATCAATAGTAACGGTAATTGCTATGAAGACGTTAGAAGCATAGACCAAAACGATCACCAATATAACCATCCTAAGAGAAATGAATATAAAAGAAAACTGGCTAAACAGCATGGTTTTCCAGAAAACTACAATATTTTGACCATGTCAAACGCCATGACAGCATAGAGAAGACCATAATGGAGGAGATAATGCCAGGGAGACGAACAAGAGGTAGACCAAGAAGAAGATGGATTCAAGATATCAAAGACCACTTGAACAGTAACAGATGCAGGAAGATTGGCTCAAGATCGACAAAAGTTTCTAAAGTTTCGTTCATGTCGTAAGATGTGAATAAGAAATTTTTGGGGTGGAGTTGGCTGTCCAATCCCTTGCGGGAACAAAGTGACACAGAAGCCATGTTGAAATCGAATGTGTACTACCAAAAGGAGCAGATATCGCAGCTAAGCTGTAACCTGCGATACAACGCATTCCGTTCTCTAGATTATATCCTGCTAATCTGCATGGTTCGAGAACGAACGCAAAAGACGATTTTCGTTGTCGTTGTTTATGGTGGGCAACATATACGCGGTCCGAATTGGGTCTCTGTCATGACGGTGCGGGCCATAAAACGATCTAAATAGTCCCTTGAATTTTTGTCTTAGTCCTTTGAAATTCTAAAGGCTACCTAAGTAGTTGTCATCAATCGCCGAAAACATTCCATGCACAGCCTGGCTTATAATGTTTGAAGACTATACTGTCAGGCATCAGACAAAATCAGGTGGTTAACAGCTGTTATTTTGTATCTAGTAATATTAATAGTAGTAGTAAACTTAATATGTTCTCCTAGCCATTGTTCAGCTTCTCACTTTACAGTTTTGGTCCAAATACCTTAAGTGATATCATATTTTCTGATTTCAGGGATCCATGCATACAATTTAAAATCAGTATGGCAGCAAGAAAAAAACCTGGCTTGACGGGCCGGATTTGTGCAGCAAGCCGCATATTTCCCTCTTCTGTTCTGAGCATTTTTTTAAAATAGCATATAATTCCCGGTAGTGAGTCGTGTTGAGCTGAAACACTTGACAGCAGACGACATATGTACATAATTAATTAGGACTTCATTCGTTACGTTTGTTGATTATTGCCGTGATTTCGTTGGGCACTATTTATATACTTGGAGTCGCATGCCAAAAAATAGGCAGTGCTACTCCAAGTATATAAATAGTTACCAACGAAAATCACGCGACAGTAATTAAAAACGTAAGGACTGAAGTCCTAATTAATTATGTACAGAGGTCATCAGACGCGCATGGTTGAACTATGTGAAAACCCTCGCTATAGTTGATGAAACATGGGTAGATTTGTCGACTTATACATATTAATCAGTAATTTGATAGTAAGTATCGCGTCTCTAGTTTCTGATGTATTTTGCGTGATAAAACCCAAACTTTTCTTATCCTACATTGGCATCTAAAATTGCAATATTATATTAACAGCAATGATATTGCTATCAAATGATGAGTCGTGGAAGTGAGCAGCTTGGTAGAGGTGGAGATAAAAAGTAGAAAATGGAGATGAGTAGGACACATTCTCAGAAAGAAGCATGAAAACATAACATAACCAGATGTGGGCTGGGCTGAAACTAACAAGGAAAGAGGAGATCCGAGGAACACTTGGAGAAGAACAGGGGAGGAAGACACCAAATGAATTGGGACCTTACCAAAGTGTTGTCAAGAACCGAAAGAGGAGCAAATAATTGTCACGCTGTTATATGTCATGCACATCGTCAGAGGTGACTGAGGAGGTTTTTGGAGTGGAGTTGGCTGCATTATCTCATATAGGGTCAAAGTGATACAGAAATCATGCTTAAGTCTGACGTGTCAGGCCAAAAGGCGCAGACATCCCATTAAAGCTGTAAAATGTAGTGCAAAGGATACCGCCTTGCATTCGGCAGATCCAGGGTTAGTAGATAACCAAGATCCTCAAGGTACCTCCCCGTGGTCTACATTGAAAACAGAAAGACAGTTGCTCTTGCAGTCTTTTTAGCCAACACTTTAAGGTTCATGTCTGTGGATGTGTAGGCTGTAGATGGAATGAGAACTGCATGCAAAGAGACAAGAAATATCTGCGAGACCTCTACGCCAACACACCAGAAGCACTGTCGGCACATAGCAACTTTGAGGCATCTGTGCACTTCGTCTCGGTCAGCCAAAAAGGCAGAAACTTTGGAGGGGCGGCAAATGTCAATGTCTTGCTATGGCTAGATCCCTCCAAGATACGGTGATCATATGAGTACACACCGAATCTGGAAAAGGCAACACGAGCTAGAGGGCAATCGTTCGCAATTCCTGGGTTCGCTGAAAACGACGATACAACACATTCCGTTCTCTGAACTACAGCATGGCAATCTGCAGGAGACTGAGAACGAACGCAGAAGAAGAATATAAATAATTGAGATCTCGTGTACACAGACAAAGAAACAGTGCCATACATGAATCGTTGAATAGCGACAGCCGCAGCTTTATGTTTCAGGGGGAACTGAACGCAAATAAAGAAGGCCATAAACAACAACATGGAGAATGTCTTTGAGTCTCACAATGGTCCACTAGACAAACCACCCATGCAACACAAAAAACCTTAGTATATGGCATGTCTATATATTGAGGCCTTGTGTTAATAACCAACTGGTCGGAGGGTGTCCGACAAAGTGGAGGTGCCGCAGTAACCAAAGTAACAAAAAGTAATGCAAAATTAGATAAACAGGTTACTGGGAATACCTAACTATGAACAAATTTAGATGAAAAGGTATATAAAAACAAGCAATAAAACAAAACAGGACAATTTTCTACGTTGCGGTCCTATTGGGACTTTTTTTTCAAGAAACACAAAAACTACAAAAAATGGTTAATATATTTAGCGGTTAATATATTTACGGTTTAGTGCTTTCTGAAGTTTTTGTGTGTTTTACGTGTTTAAGAATGAAGTGAGTCAGTGCTTCTAATTGGTTTTTGGACGCAGAACGATTTTTAAGTGCCAAATAATATTGTTTTTATATTTCGTTTTAAAATGTTTTTAAAAATGTTATTTAAATATTGATTTTAATTGTTTTTAAATGTTTTAAATACTATTATTTTAACATGTCATCAGCTGTTTAAAAATCACCTGTTGTCGCGGAATAATGTGGAGGTGTGTTTTGATCCACTTTATTCTTAAAGTGTACAGAGCATAGAAATACAGGTTTTTGAGAATGGTACCATGTTGCAATTCAAAAACCAGAAATATTACTATCTAAATGTAAGTCGTCACATATTGATTAATTCCTTCAATAGGATTTCTGCACCTAAGTGGTTTTTGGGTTGTGTAGGGTTTGCCCGTAGTTTGTCTATTTATCCACTTCAATGGTACGGACATTCGGGGCGCCCAGGACATTCAGGCTACGGCCATTAAGTCGTGTTTCTCTGACGACCGGACCCGTCTGGCACTTGAGAACAGCTACATTTACCAATATGGCACTCTTAAACCGGACGCCATTAATGAGCGCCTGTCTCATGTATGACTCTAGTCGATCCATAGTTTATTTTTGTTTCGTGTCACATGTTTGTGGTCATTTTTGTATTTTTCTGTCCGGTGTCATTTCACCTCTTCCGGTCAATCTATACTACACATAACAATGTGACCGTCAATGTCATTATTGTTCGTTTTCTGTTATATGTTAATTTTGTTTCAATTGTTGTCTTGATAAAGGTCTTTTGGTCGAAACATCGTTTTGTGTGTGTTATTATGTTTGTCTCTAATTATTAGCAAAACTTTATTACCATATTCCTGGATATAATTGGTATAAATCTCTGAACTTCTTCTGCAAGTGTTTGCGAAAGACAGTAGGTAGAAGAAGAATAAGGATAATGTAATATTTAAAAAAAATTAAAGTATAAATTTTCTTTTTTTCTCAAAGGCTGTTAGTAATTTTTTTTTAATTGAGAGGTAGATCAGAAGTCTACACATGCTCTTTCTTTGTGAATGTTCCTTTGATGTTATTACAATGCATTTCTGACTGTAGGGGACAACAAAAAGTGATGTGATATGGATCCTCTTTGCACTTTTGTTATTTTTATACTTGTTTGTCCTTGAACCTTTACTCTTACCAGTGAGATTGTTGCTGATTCAGTCATGACAGTACTCTTCCAACGGTCTCGATTCAATTGTACATTTCAGAACGTACTAAGATTACAAAATTTAAGCGACCGAAGTTAACTCTAGGTGAATAACCTCTGTTCTCAGTCATTAGCGTTACCACTAAAACATTTTTTAAAGCTAAGTGTGAAGATTTAAACATGCCAAGAAAAAAAACCACTATGTATGTACGCTCCACACGCGTTTGTACTTGTGTGTTCACAAATACACTTACAAAGTACCAAAAAAAATTCACGTGCTATTTAGTCGTCAAACTGCTACCATTGCTTTATTGAGACGTACATTTACAATGTTGTCATGTGACGTATTCTCTCCAGAACGTTGTCTTCCCAATGAACTCCATGAACCCTTCTCTGTCTTGGGCGATGCGGCTTGCATTATCCAACGATGTATTCATGTTATCTTTAATGTCGTCAGTCCATCTCTTTTTGGTCTGTCTTTCCTCCTTCGACCAGGTGCTCTGCCCTCTATTATTTGTCTTTCTAAACAGTTATGTCTCTTTATATGACCAAACAGGTGTAGTTTTCTTTTTTGCTATTGTGTTTAGTAACCTACACTCTGGAATTTTCAATGTGTTTATAATATCTGAATTTCTCCTTTTTACATATGCAATATAGGCTCTTATATCTGTCTCTATCTATCTGTACATATCTATCTATCTGGCTATTTTTGTCTGTATCTAGCTAAATATCTATGTCTACCTGCATCCATCTGTCATTATGGTCAGTCTATCTATCTATTTGTCTGTGTTTCTTCAGCGCCGAATACGATACATAGGGCAGAAATCAGTAATAATTCTATAGAACAGAACCGGTCGTGTCATGGTTTACAGCTTAGTTGTGATATTTGTCTCTTTGTACCGACACATCATACTTCAGCATGGCGTCTGTGTCACTTTGACCGAGTGTGAGATGGGCCAGTCAATTCCACACCACAACACCCTTAGTAGTCTCTTGCCACATGCACGGAAGGTAAATGGCATTGCTATTCTGTGCTCTTTTTTCAGGCTCCAGGCAACACATGGACGGTAGTAAAACATTTTAATGCTTGTATTGGCAGTCTGTTTTCATTTATTCTAAGTACATGTCCAATATAAGTTCACAGTTTTCTTATTATCATTGTAGAAACATATTGCTGTTTAGTGTCCTCTCTTACTTGTTTGTTTGACTTGAATTCTTTCCAGTATATACTTATGAGATGTCTAAGACATTTATTTTCAAATGAATTTAATTTCTTCTCCAGTACTTTTTGTTATTTTCCAGCTATGTATACCCGATAGTCTGGACAGCATAGGGCACAGTTAGACACATAGTACGCTCTGGCCATCCACTGCACCTGATTTTCTCCCAGTTGTCTCGACTTTGTCTTGCCACTGGACCAAGATAAAACTCAGGAGAGAGAGTGTGGTTGACGATTAGCGCAACTCTTCCACACTATAAACCAACTTCAGCGCTAGTCATTTCTCAACCCATTTATTTATTTATGGCGTTACAGCATTAGAACGGGAGCACTAGCGGCAGAAGAATTCAGACAAGAAACTGCAAGACAGAAGCGGACACGTAGAAAAGAAAAAACATCTCAACCTCACACAGATACCTTCTATTGTTGTCAATTCTGTAAGAGAACATTTTGTGCGCGCATTGGACTTGCTAGTCATTTAAATACGCACTATTAACTTTATTATTTTATTATTTATTGTTATTATTATTATGGTTGAGTTTTTGGTCATCGTCGATCACGACGGACGAACATCATCATCATACCCGATATATAGGAACTAGATATATTGGAGATAAACAGTCCTAGTTTGGTATATTTACTTGATATATTTGTTTGTACCAATACCATATAATCTGATAGTATGTGAGTTCATTGTAAATCTAATCCACCTTGCGTTTTACGTAAGTACTATTGTCAGCTGTTTGAATTACTTCTCTGTTGAGAGTGGAGTTGAGAGGGATGTTAGAATCAGAGTTGGCAAAATCCACAATGTTAGTCTTGAAAGTGTTTACATGAAAGCCTATTTGTTCTGAAAGATGACACAATCGATTCAACATGTCTTGTGTCTTATCATGTGACTTAAGAACACCAACATTAGATGTACCAAAATACAGAATCCTCAAGCGATTAATATCTTCAATTGTGTTAATGAGTGAGAAAAAATCTTGCACTATCCAGTCCTCAATGATGTCTGTCCATGCTGTTCTTTAACCTACTATGCTTCTTCTACTGTTCCCTGTAGTATCATTTTTTATAAGGAGTCGTGCTGGCATATATGTCCAAATCATGAACGTTTTCGCCCTTTCAATATTTAAAGTAATAGTTCTTGTAAACCTGTATAAAAAAAATTGGTAACAATTTCTATTCAGGACGTAGCCATCAACCCTGCATTTTTTGGTTGTAGTGATTTTCTAGACAATATAAATTTGTTTAGTAGTTTGCCATTGCTTTCTGAACGGTCCAGATGCTCAAATATATTAGGCAGGGATCAAACTCGGTACCTTTCCCGGCACAGACGAGTACTGTACCACTTTGCAACAGAGCCGGGCTTGAATACATCTCTATTTTATTTCTTACGAACACATTTGCCTTATGCCTCTATATTCTTCTGTGTGCGTTCTCAAGCTCCTGCAGGTTAGCAGGATGTAGTCCGAAGAACGGAATGCGTTGTGTCATGGTTTACAGCGTTGCTGCGATATCTGCGCCTTTCAGTCTACACATAAGACTTCAGCACGGTTTTGGGTCAGTGACCCTATATGGGATAGGACAGCAAACTCCACCCCATAACCTCCTTAGTCGCCTCTTACGACATGCATGGAAGGTAAACAGTGTTGCTATTCTTTGCTCCTCTCTCAGGCCCGGCAACACACGGGTGATGCCTCTATATGAGATTCATGGAATTGGTCTGTAACATATGTATTCTAAGGCCTGTAATATTCTCTCCATGTCAGCAGTGAGTGTCCAACTCTCACAACTATATAGTACAATAGAAAGTATCGGTTAGTTGTAAAGTTTGCTTTTCACTCTAAAACTGATGCTGCTTTTCAAAATATTATCAAACCTGCCTCCAGGACACATTAAGCCATATTTAGGAACGATAGTCTCAACGAAGCTAGCAAAGTAGACGACATAGGCTAACAATCGGTCGATGTAGGACCGATCAAACAATGGGCATTGTTCGTATCCGTCAGTGGAGGGAGACTCATATTCCGCCAGGTATTGACATACTAGATAAAATGTTTCGTTCGCCTAGGCTACTTAACAAGAAAACAAAGTGGTAAATTATAGAGGCGTGTCTGTCGCCTTTGGTGGAAACGATACATGCCAGTAGCTTGAACAAAATAGTTGCAAATGGAATGTCTGGAATGTGGGAAAAGCGACGGCAAACTGACCGGGGAGAAATCTTTTTCATGTACGTAACTTGCAGTCGTAAATTTAGTGACGAAAAGTGCGGGACTTTAAAACGGATGAGAGAATGTCTGAGGGAAGCATTTTGATTGGCCAGAAGCTTTTCTCAAATACTGGGGGAACTCTGCATGACGAAAGACTAAGATGAATACCAGACTAGGTCCAGTGACTAGGAGGCTGAGACTATGTTCAGGGTTCAGGTTGAGACTGGAGCTAGGAAGTGTGGTTAGAAGTTATGGTTAGGGAAGTTCAGTTTCAAAGTTTTAGCTAGAAAGTTTCAGGAGATCTTTAAAAGCTCCCAGTTGAGAGACGGATTAAGTTTCTAGGAAAACTTGTGAACTAAGAGATGTTTGATTTTTTTCTAAGATGCTGTACATTGAATTATTGATGTCGTAACCCTGAGTATTGTAACTTGAGCGTTGTGATGAAGTAATAAACAGGTTATATGTATATATATATATATATATATATATATATATATATATATATATATATATATATATATATATATATATATATATATATATATATATATATATATATATATATATATATATATATATATATATATATATATATATATATATATATATATATATATATATATATATATATATATATATATATATATATATATATATATATATATATATATATATATATATATATATATATATATATATATATATATAAGCTCCGTTCTCAATCTGAACTCTGACTCTGGTTGTCGCCATTATATTAAATTAGATAGTTAGTTATTCCTCTAGGGCCAAAGACGGCACATAGGGCGGATGTCATAGATTTCCATGTCTCTCGTTTCATTGCAATTTGCTTTAGATCTTCATTCATCAT
Organism: Meghimatium bilineatum; assembly: GCA_034231615.1. NCBI lineage: Eukaryota > Metazoa > Mollusca > Gastropoda > Stylommatophora > Philomycidae > Meghimatium > Meghimatium bilineatum. The sequence continues at coordinate 35,616,888 of CM067318.1, forward strand.
ATTGAATACGCTATTATATTTGAATATAGTGGCTTAATTTCATGACTTGTATTGATGATAACTAAACTGTTGGTGGTATCATCTCTTAATACTGTCATAACTAGAGAAGGCGTGACTCTTCACCAATATGACACTGTCGTAACATCACAGATATTTCAATTCCTAATGTAATGAAGAAATTTGTCTAGTATAATTTCTTGTTTCGCTGTACATGAAATGTGCTCCACTCTGCTATTTTTTAGTGTTCGTTCTCAAACATCCACGAGATCTCTTTTGCATCAATAAGACATTGGTTGTACTAGATTTCCAGTAGTTTGTAGGCTATAGAACGGTGTGTTTGTTAGTCATACATATTTCAACACAATGAAGTAAAACGACTAAATACTTTGCCGAACTTTTGTAACAAAAAAAATTGTAGCAATAAGAAATACTACTTTGACTGACTAATGTTTTGGTTTTTAAAAAAGAATTAGAAAAGTACGGACGTTTCGAATTTTTTTTTCAATTTTCTAAGTTTTGGTCTAAAAACCCCCAGATATGGAAAAAATAAAGAGTGGCAACAGTGAACATCACTTCCCCTGTAAATATAAACAGTATTTCGTACTGCTACATATTCATGCATTTTACACAAGCGTTTAGTTGCAACTTTATGTTTACAAACTATTCATGTCAACCAATGGGATAGCGGGAGTGTTAAAGTACATCTTAAAAATATTCCACAAAGTTGAGGGCAAGAAATGTTTTGCCATTCAACAATCATGTGAAATAAATAACACAAGTGAAGAAAACGTAGGCATAGCAAATTGATATATGCTTTAAGAGAAAGGGATATAATTTTTTTACGCTAAAATATTTCATCATCATCAAGTGCCGTCTCCGCAACGAAGGTTGGCTGCAACGTATCTATCTCCAACATCTCCTGTCTCTTGTCTTGGTGGTGCACTCTGCTAGACTGTAACCTGTCCATCGTGTAATGTTACTCTCCCACTTGTATCTCTGCCTACCTCTTGCTCGCTTCCCTTTGACTTTACCCTCAAGTAAGGTCTTCAATAGGGTGTCATGTCTTTTAATGTGTCCAAAGTATTTTACTTGCTTGATCTTTATTTCTCTTAGTAGTTCTTTCTTCATATTAAGTGTCTTTAGCACCTCTTTATTTGTTTTCTTCTCTTTCCATGATGTTCTCCCTATTCTTCTATATACCCACATCTCAAAGGCATCAATTTTGTCTTCTAATTGTTTATTTAGTGTCCATGTTTCTGAGCCATACATTAATATGGAATAGATGTAGCATATTATAATTCTCATTTTTAACTTGTTTGTAATTTGTTTAGATATTAATGATTTCCTCATGTCATTGAAGGTACTTTTAGCCATTCCTATTCTCCTTTTAACTTCTGTTTCACATCTGCCATCATTTGTGACTATGTGTCCAAGATATTGACGCTAAAATATTTATTAATCAATAAATACAAGAAACACGAATTTAAGAAGCATCAAGGATTTATAGAAGAAAAAAATAGAAGCAGCAGACGGGACCCGAACCAGGTCTGTCCAACACCTATTCGCATCGCATCTTGAGTGTCAACAATAAATACGAAAAAGTGCTGACTAAAGTTGCCAGGTGAATAAGTTCTTCTTCTGCGTTCGTTCTCAAACTCCTGCAGATTAGCACAATGTAGTCCGGAGAACGGAATGCGTCGTGTCATGGTTTACAGCATAGCTGCGATATCTGCGCCTTTCGGCCGGACACATCCGACTTCAGCACGGTTTTGGGTCACTTACCCTATATGAGATGGGACAGCCAACTCCATTCCATAACCTCCTTAGTCGCCTTTTACGACATGTATGGAAGGTAAACAGTGTTGCTATTCTTTGCTCCCCTTTCGGGCCCGTCAAGACACGGGCGAGGTGAATAAGTGCCGACTGAACGGACCTTGTTCCGGTCCCACTTAATGTCTTCTGATTTTTTAACACAGAAAACACATTAAGTAAGCTGTTATAGTCTAGACCTACCACAAAAAAATTAACGTTTAGGGCCTAACAATTGAGCATGAATTCACAAACATCATCAGGTGCCATATCAGCAACAAATATTGGCTGCAATGGACCACCATGAGTGGTTAGGAAAATTGTGTGAATTGTGATTAGGGGGTTGGGTAGAGGTACTTAATTAATACCCGTTGTATTACAAACATACCCAATGTAAATAATCACAATAAAAATAGGCTCTTATTGGGAACGCGTGCCTACCTATTTTATCATTTCCCTTGGCTATGTTTATCATCTATTAATATGCAAATAAATTTAGTGTTAGGGTTAGTTATGCAAAACACAACTCTCCTAACCCTAACTCCTGACCATAAAATAATTAATATTTAAATTAATTATTTATTAATTGTTTATGTAGTATTTAGATTAATTGTCCATAAAATAAACAGGTAGACATAGTTATCCATAACATAAGCAGATAGGCACACGTTATAAACAAGTACCTAAAATATATTGGTAGGCACGCATTCAGGGAGAGTGCCGTTCTTTTATCTTAACTTCTTTGTTCATTTTCTTCTATGTAAATGAACATAATCTACATTCATGGAGCTGTAGCTTAAATTTATAATAGAGTTACCACGTTTTCTTCTTGTCAGAATAATACAAAAAGACATTTGACATAACAAAATAGAACACACATTTTTCTATTTAAAATATAACATTTATATTATAGTCATTCACGGAGCTTTTTAGTAGAAAAAAAGTGGGGATACGGTATTTACAGAAGTGGATACTCTATTGCCTATTATGTTAGCATGAATTGCACCACCTTGCTCCAATGTGGCCGTAATACTATGCACATAGGTAGTTGTGGGAAATAAAAGCTTATTTACTTCCTTTCGCATGAAGTATTTTGAGAAATCAAGTTTTCTTAGTTCTAAGAAAAAAAGTATACATATCTACCGAAAGTTCTGCTTGCCTTGTAGATATTGGTATATAATTGATAATCAGCAGTGACATTTTATAATCGTGTACTACCTACGTATGTGTTGTGAATTATTCACCATTTTCAGTGCTACCTTATTAACCTTTTTGCAATGTTCATGATATATTTGCCAGGTGCTGGTTGTGACATGACTTCTGTTTTCTCCGTATATATATAGTAAGCCCAAAGTTGATACAGACTTTGGAGAATCTGTCTACGATCATTAGTAAATCATCCCCGGAGTTGGTATGTATGTTACAGTTTTCAGCAATTAGGAGACTCTTTATAATGTGTGATTTGACTTTGGTTTTTGCTCGAAGCCGTAGAAGTTTGAACAATTTTACCACTGCAGAAGACGGATGTGTCGGGCCATTGGCGCAAATAAAACGGCGGCACAACGCATTACCATTCTCTGGACGACATCCTACTGGAAATCTAGTAGGACCGTGGTCCTGCTACAAGAGAGATCCAGCGGGAGTTTGAGAATTAACGCTGAAGAAGAAGAAGAACAATTTTCCATCAATGCGGTATCTGATGTCTACAAAATCAACAAATATATAAACCGCGATACAACGCATTCCGTTCTCCTGAATATTTCCTACTAAACGGCGAGAAAAATAACGATGAAGAATCTCAGGTAATGGACAATACTAAATTTAAAGTTAGCCCTTACAATATAGGAAAACAATATAAGGCAACAAGTGACATAGAAGAAATACTATTTTAAGTTGCTAACAATGACTACAAACTTTTATAATAACCATTTTAATATTTGAAAAGGAAGTTGCACTCAAACCCGTTGATAAGAGGGAATGTTCACCACCTCCTCCACCCCAAGGAAATCAGAATCTGACTTTCAGTAATAAGAATAGGCAACAGTCAAAAGGCTGGTAGCACCACTTCACGCTCCACCCTCAACGTGTATTAAAAAAAAAAGTCACAAAAAATCTAATAAAAACCAAGGAATTATGCAGGAAAAATGGCTGAATTACTTGTTTGTACCCCCGACCCCCACAAACACTTAGTGAAGACTTACATACTGCCAAGGATACATCAAACAGCGACGATCTTTTCTGACAGAAGCAGAAGACATGATTCTTAGGAATTAACTGATTCTTCCTATATATAACTCTGTTCACTTTAAGAATGAAGTGGATCAAAACACTCCCAATACTACTCCGCGATAACAGGTGATTTTTAAACAGCTGATGATATGCAGAAACCAATAATTATTTAAAACATTTAAGAAAACAATATTTAAACAACATTTAAAAAACAAAATTTAAAAACTATTATTGGGCACTTAACAATCTATGATAATGATTATAATGCGTTCTGCATCCAACAACTAATCAGAACACTAACCCACATCATTCTTAGGGTGAATATGTTTAAAAAAAAAGAATGTGACAGTAAATGGAGGCAGAGAGACAAAAGTTCTTGACAAAGATTGCGATACATCTAGGAAGAATATGTTGTGATTGGTCCTGTTATCAGATCAGATATAATTATATAATGCATCCTGCAGTATACAAAACCACATTATACAAACATTTACGCGGATGGTTCAGTAGTACGATTTAATGAAATCCGTGGCCTACCAAAACGACAGAAATGTCCAGTCAATAGTTCATCTACTGATTATTCCCTTCCCAACAGAATTGGGTGTGCGAATGTAGATATAGGCTATAGCTCTCACTTAGTTGGTAGCGTAACCTACTCTTCCTCCCATCATCGTCACACCATATGTACGTTTCCATGAATATGATATTTCTGTCTGTTGTCCCGATGAAGGTTTACTGTGTCACGTTGCTAACATATTTCATTTACAAATATTGACAATACCGTTACATATTTTAGTTCATCTCGTGAATTTACTCTGTTACTCTAGCCCTCGCATTTCCAGAATGGGGCTGTAGGTAGGTAGATAGTTATGAGTTTGCCTCTCTTTTGGAGATCCGCCCCCTTTTAATCGACGGGCAACAAAGTCAAATTTGGTTATATCAGGACGCACTACCATAAAATATTAGAGGTAACAATGCCCCCAAAGTTGATGGGACTGTTTCCCGACACTCGTGTTTTATCTCACCACCACACAATGATTCTATAACCACAGACATTTAAATACAATGATTAGAAACACATTCCACTTCAGCAGTATTTCCTTCGGAATTTCTTGTGTTTACCCAATTCTCACCAGTATAAGCAAGAAAACAAATACTTCATTATGATAGATTTTCACGCTGATCTCATACAGCGACATTTATCTTGATATATCCTATTTTCCAAGCTATTCTTTAGCTAATAACAATTAAGGCTCAGGAAGGCTGGCTTCTGAACACTATATTAAAGAAAAAGCTAGTTTTTTTCCCGGTCATTTTAAGAGTCACGACGGCATGGAGAGAGTGTTAATGGAGGAGATGATAGATGGCAACAGGGGCATAGGCCGACCAAGACGCCGTTGGACAAAAGACGTTAAAGAATGCCTGCGCATGTCACTGGAAGATGCAGGGCAACTTGCTCAAGACCGCGGAGAATTCAAGAGATCCATAGGAAAGACTACGTTCTGGAAAGAATATGTCACTTGATGATGATTCTTTAGCTGTCGACACAAAGTACATGCAAAGTGGGCAATTATCCGTCGCATCAGTTAAGAGAAGTGACGCTGTTTGAGATCAGCGCACGCATGACTATTCTGGACAATCAATCAGTGGCGTACCGCCGAAGACGGATGTGTTGGGCCATTGGCGCAAATAATAAGGCAACACAACTCATTTCCATTCTCTGGACTACATTCAACTGGAAATCTTGTAGGATCATTGTCCTGTTACAAGAGAAATCCAGTGGGAGTTTGAGAATGAACGCTGAAGAAGAAGAAGAAGAATCAGTGGCGTAGCGTTGGTCAATGGCGTCCGGGGCGGAATCATAATTTTCCGCCCTTGTGACATTAAAAAAATATGTCAGCGATTGTGAAAGACTGGACGAAAATAAATTTGCCGCCCTCCCGATGATGCCGCCCGGGGCGGTCCGCACCTCCATCCCCCTCGCTACGCCACTGCAATCAATGATAGGTAATACTGCTGTGAAACTGAACAGCAATAGTAGTTAGTTGGTTGGTTGCTGATCCAGCGGTCCATGGGCTCATGCCTTTTGACCTAATGCCATTAAATGGCATTATATTGCTGGGAAGTCTGTGGATTTTCGGCCCACCCCGGGACAGAGTCAGAGAATAACTATCACACCTTCAGGAAGGTAGGTTTCAACCTATGCACTGCTCCTAGTCACTGTAGCCAAGATATGGTTCACTGTGCTCATTCCCCGCCACCAATTGACTACTGGTTATACCGAACTTCTCTATTGCAACGTGCCATGAAGCTTCTCTAAGAAGATAACCTCAATATAACGGCATGTCATCCACTAAGGTTTTATGTTGCATGGGTGGTATGTCTAGTGGGCCATTGGTGAGACCCACAGACGCAACCACATGCGTATAGTACTTGTAGAACACAGGTTTTTGAGTTTCACTGAATGACACCCGACGGACTATCATTAAAGGGCTATGGGGTGTAAACACGGAAACGTACAAATAACAATACACGAGACATCTTCAACGTTTCGAACCGTTAGGTCTTTGTCAAGAATGTAGAAAACAAACAGTGAAAAAAAACCAATAAAAACAGTGAAAACAATTTTACCATCACTGAGGCACTAGAACGCAGATATGTAAACAGTGCAAAGTTCAATGTTGTATGTGTAAACATATAATCATGGAAGAGGATTTTGTTGAAAAGGGAACGGGATATGAGAACAGAAAGAAAAAATATTACCCAAAACAAAATTAACAGCAATACAACACGGACCACACCAACACAATTTTAAACAAATTAATGTTTGGAGTTAAGTCCAAAAAGCATGAGAGTACAAAACTCACAAATAAATCGATTTCCAAGAGCGTCCCTAGATCTGTTATCAAGATAGAAAACATCAAGATAGCCTTGAACAAACATGGACTAAATGCAACCACGCGACACATCTGGCCTTGGAGCGACAGCTTAAGCTCCCACCCCTACGCTTAACGGCAAGTGTGAATGCGATCAACAATCATTCACCTGGGGAAAGACAATAGAAAACTAGTCTGCCTAAACAGCTTTCATCGATACAAAGAGCATCAGCACTAGTGTGAAGGTTGTTACTGCGGATACGAGTTTTAACGGCATTTTGGCCATCTTATTGTTAGACACAGTAGTTAAGAGGTACATGCTATGTAAAATGAGGGGTTAGATAGTTGTTTGTGGTTCTCCTGTAGAACTATTCTGAAGAACGACATGACAAATATTGTACGTGAAATCCCGGATATATTTGGTAGCAACAGACTCTTTTCTGTGACATTTTATAAGCCCATTTTATATTCTTGTGAATGTCAAGATTCACATGATGCCATACAGAGCATCCTGCAGTATAAAGGTAAATAAGAAAAGAAAAGACAACTTTTCTAAATTAACAACGCCCACAGTAATTCATGAATCGGAGGTCCGGGTAATACAAAAGTCAGAGTCGACAAAGAGCCGATTGATTGGAGACGAAAGCTATATAGTAGATGGTATAGTGGTTGAAAGAGGCAGGGCAGAGTTAACGATTCCCTCCTGATCATGTTCGACTTCTGGACATATTTCTCTATTATTTATTTTAATGGTAGTATGCACATACGTAGGGAGAACACTATCACACATGGTACTGTTGATAATAAAGTATAGGCCTATACCAGAATCTCCAAGGCAAGCAGCACTTTCGGCAGACTTTACGCAAATTTATGACACTAAAATGGCATATGCCTACAGACTAAACTGAAATTTTACAAATTAGTGGTATTTCCAGGGCTGTTATACACTAGTTAAACATTGACTGTGTATAGAAGATAGATGAGGAAGCTAAATCACTTTCACAACTTGTCTGACATGTAGTTTTTCTAACTGATGCAAAGTCAGTTTTGCAAGCAGTGAAAGATCCAAAGAACACGAGCATGAATGAACTTATGGCCTACTTACTACACCTCAGCAGTACTACCAAAGAACAGTATTGCAGTGGATTCCTGGTCCATGTGGCATACTTGGAAATGAAAAAGATGATATTCTGCAAGGAAAAGAGGATTACTAGCACAAATAGAAAGTGATAATACATACTATGAATTTACTACTATGATAAAAGCAGAGTATAAGAAAATTGAAGCAGATGCATACAATTGCATAACCAAATGACCCCCTACGATCAAATGTCACGTAAGGAACAAACCATCATCTCCAGACTACGAACTGGCCACAACAGACTGAGAGGTCACATGTTACGAAAGCTGAAGATTGGTGAGACAGAACTGTGCAACTGTGTACTGAGCCCAGGGACTGCAGAACACATCTGCCATAACAGAGGATTTGAAACAACACACCCCTCCCCAATAAATGGCATTGCCAACGCAAACTCTCATTAGTCGTCTCTTACAACTTGCATGGCCATCATAATCACAGCGCTACTATTTTTTGCTTTCTGTTCAGGCCCCGACAAAACACATGCTATCTTACATAATCTTCTTCCTCTTCTTCGATCACTTGCTACACATCCAGTCCGATATTGGTCCTGTTTATTGTGGCTTGTTTCAGGTCATCTTTGGTTCCCCACAACTTGCATTGCAGAGACGCTCTTGTGGGCCAAACTGATCTAATCTAAAACGTGTTAAAAGATGAGCCGAAATACTTAAATAATAATAGATTTGTGGATCGGAAACATTTGTCGCTATTTCGGATATCGATTTGTGTGACTTATCTCCCTTAGTATTATCGGTGTCGCTGCAAAAGTTTGACGTCAACCAGTGTTTATCATAAACGTTGAGTGCAGGGAAGATGCAACGACTAGAATCACAAACGTAGGATGAAACGTGGAAATGTCTGCATTCTTAGATATATTTATATTCTCTAGGTTGTGAACGTATTGTAGAATGACAGCCTTGTATTATTTATCAACTATTTGTTGAATTAATCCATAAATTAAATAAAAGTAAAACGTTATTGATTGAAATAAATCCATTCTCTGAACTCCATCCATAAATAACCGAAGTCATCACTTTTTTTTTCAGTAGCAGCCTTGATCGGGGAATTAATTGCAGTCGTACTGGTAATTAGAGCAGTATAGTGGCGTACAACACTGAGTGATGTACGGCTATGTTCTCTTGTATACATCCAATATTGGAGATTATAGGCACTCAAAATTATGATTCATCTTAACATTTAGTTTTATTTTGTTTAGACTTCACTCGGCCTACCCTTTTGAATTCTAATATCTGATACATGAAATATATATACTATCTATCTATGACTTGACTAGCCTATAGTTTACAGACTAGAATATGCCTTTTCATTTAATTAAGCATAAGGGACCATAAGTAACACAATTTGAATTGGATATACTCAGTACCTAGTTGAGTCATGTTTCAAGAAAGATTATATAGGCCAGTTTTTTTCCAACGTGGGGTCCATGCCTCACATCAGGGGGGACATTTTGATTGTTTAGAGCAATTCAAGGGGGAATAATACAATTTAAAAATATGTTGCATGGTGAAGGGGGGATATTGTTCAGAATTTTATAAATACTTAGGTGGAGCATAATTAAAAAAAAGGTTGAGAAACACTGCTATAGGCCCTATCTAGGAATTATGTTTGAAAAGTCTTCAGTGGATGTTCCACTCTCCTTTGTGAAACATGTTAATAATCAGTATGTCATTCAGAAAGCTAAGAAAGGTGTCAGTGTGATTAATTAAAGTCATTACATACACATAGATACAGCAAAGGTCCCTTTTACTGCTGATGCAAGCAGTGATACTAGGGGCCTATACGATATATCTAGGCATACTGACACTGGAACAAATACAGGTTGATAGACTGGAGAGAATCTAGAATGAGACAGTGAGGGCAGTGTTACAATACACCCATCGCTGCCATAAGTTATAGACCTACACGGCATCAAGTAGTACAGGTAAAAGAATAATTTAAAATCACCAACAATGACCACCACTATTTACACCATCCTCTAGACAAAAGGATTGCATATTAAGCAAGGAATGTCTTTGACGGTAGAAGTAAAAGGTTTCTTCTTCAGAGTCTGCTAGCTGGAAGAAGTAGGAACAAGAAGTGAATAGGTGGATGTAGGCTGGAAGAAAAAGCCCTTGACAAAAGCATCAGTAACTAGGTTGTCACCAGAACTGTGGAAATGATACAAATACCCATCCAGCTTACGCAAAAACACAATACAATCATCTACACTCATGATTCAGCAATAAGAGAAAAAAATGGGATGGTATTTTGTTGCCTCCTAAGTGGTACGTTAGGAACATTTCTAGGATTGCTACTGTCTATTACATAGCAATATCGAGTATGAGAATGGAGATTGAGGTGGTGACAGTTGCTCTCACTTAGCTTTTGATACATCACCAATGCATACAGAGATCCTATCAGGCCCCCAGAACATGTTGTACAAGATGAAAAAGTGCATGATAAGAAAGGAGTGGATGATTCTTTTCAACAATGTCCAAAGTATTACATGGATCTACTGTCCATGTAATAGTCATACAGGATTCTCAGGCAACAGATATTGCAGCAAAACTGTAAACCATGACACAACTAATTCTGTTCTCTGGACTACATCCTGCAAATCTGCAGTTGTGTATAAAAATGAAAGCAGAAGAAGAAGAAGATACCCAATTGACTTCGTAATCCAACCCATAAATAACAAACAGAATGGATAAGAAATATCTTAGCCACATACTTATTTAGTACTTTAATGGAGAATGTTCCTTTCTTCCTTTGCATGGTTCCTCGTTATTAAATTTTCAAATATGTAATGAATTCCATAATGCTTCAATTGATTCTGTTATGCTTTATACTGTCAATGCCCTTTTATAGTCCATAATAACTATATGTAGTGATAAATTAAATTATAAATAAACCATTCATGCAACAGAAAACCTTAGTAGATGACATTCCGTTATATTGAGGCTTTCTTATATAAGGCTTTGTAGCATGTCATCTATACAATTATACATTTTTTGTTGCTGCTTTTTTATGCTTTGTTGTTTGTATATTATATATGCATGCACACTCTGTGGTTGGAAGAGAGCTAGAGATGTACTGCACAGGGGAAGGGGAGAATTTCTGCATTGCTTTCGTATGGCAAAGGCCCATCATATAGGCACAAGGACTCAAGATGTGACAAGCCTTTTGCCTTGAACAATTGGTTACGTGCCTGGAACCATAGAGAACTTTGGAATAACAGTAGACAATTGATGGTGAATAATGAGCACAGTGAACCCTATCTTGGCTGCAGTGACTTGGAGCACTGCATAGTTAAAAACCTACCTTCCTGGTGGTGCGATAGTTATTTTCTAGTCCCTGCCCAGGGTGGGTAGAAAATCCACAGACTTCCACACATAATGCCATGACAAACAAAATTTATGCGGAAGTCGGATGTGTCAGGACAAAAGGCACAGATATCACAGCAATGCTGTAAACATGACACAACATATTCCGTTCTCCAGACTACATCCTGCTAATCTGCAGGAGTTTGAGAACGAACACAGAAGAAGAAGACAAACAAAATTAATTGCAAACAAGATCAAAATAAACTGTTGACCACCACCTTTTTCAATGTCCAGCACTGTAGGAAAATTCTTCTGCCTCCAAGGCCAGATACATGGAACACCTTATATGGAATAAAATAACAGACCACAAACACATGCATATATCACAATGGCATTGGGTCAAAGGGCACAAGCCAATGGACTACTGGATTAGCAACTAACCAACCAACGAAACAGAAATTGACAGAGAATTTGATTATAGCAAATATATTATGAAGTTTCTGAATTTTAATACTGAAACATTAATTTTAAAGTAAAATATAATATATAAACTTAAAAATTATAGTTATTTCTAACATGAAATTACAAAATTTCTGAATCAATAACTTCCACTCAAACTGTATCAGTTTTTTAGACAATCCAATCATGAACATAAAAATGTATAGTGTATAGCCATAGTGCTTCAATTATGTTTGGTTTATCACAGATTATTTGAATCAATTATCTTAAAAACTCAATTGTAGACCTATGATTTTTATCAACATTTCTCACAGAATGGTGTTTTCTAATCACATGAGGCAAGTTTAAACCTTTAAATCTTCAATATGATAGTTAGGTTTGTGGCTAGTAATTGCCAGGTTGGATTTAAATATTAAGGTGGACAAACTAAATAAAATAGTTATACAGGTACTCGCCCGAAACGTGTGCTAAAAAATATATGGAGTAAAATATAAGGAAAAAAATGACGTCACAAACTACACGTCCAATTATTATCAATATGTTACAAAATGGATATCATGACATTAAAATTATGCTAGAAATAATGTTAACATACCGGGTACTATACTTTTGATCAGAGCTATCCTTATGTTGATACCAAAAATAATAAAACAAAACATAAATATAAACATCAATTTTCTATCTAAAATGATGGTACCCTTAGATTGAAAAAAACAATGATACACGATGAATGAATTAATCTTGAGATGAGTTTATGGACCACATATTCAGTGACTGAGGATAAAATAATGTTAGTTATATAGCAGTAGTATTATTACCATAACAACATTAACTATTTCTCCCCATGTGTTACCAGGACCCAAAAAGGGAGCAAAGAATAGCAACACTGTTTTACCTTCCATGCATGTTTTAAGATATGACTAATGATTTTATTGGGTACAGTGGGCTGTCCCATACCATATAGGGTAAAAATGACACAGAAGCCATGCTGAAATTGGATATATCAGGCTGGAAAGTGGAGATATCACATCAAGTTGTAAATCATGACATAATGCATTCCTTTCTCTGGACTACATCCTGCTAATCTGCAGGAGTTAGAACAAATGCAAAAGAAGTAACTACTTTAGATGCCATCTTCATTTAATTTTGTGCAGACAATAAATTCTCAATTTGTTTCAGCAGATAACTAAGTATAGTGCATGTTCCATAAATGAAACAATGTTTTTTTTTCTGTATATTTCGAATAAAAATGTCAATTATTACCATTTTTTTCTTGTAGGTTTGTGAAATGAACTGGACAATACATTGCGAACTCTAACTCATCTGAGAATCAGAATGTTCAGTCATTTTAAAAAAATGAGTGCCTTCTCATCAGGACTTGGTTAGCTGGACTTAATATTTCAAGTTTGCGAATCATATCTATCACAAACTTGCATAGACCAAGAGATCTGTTGTAAATAGTTATCAAAGAACTTGTTTTGACTGAGACGTGTGCTTCCAGCATAGACTAAGAGATCTGTTGTAAATAGTTACCAGAAGAACTTGTTTTGACAGAGACATTTGCTTTTAAGTGCCTTATTATTTCAAGTTACGGATAAGCCACAAATCCTAACAATGTGTGATACTGGCAAGTACTTTTGTCCTCGTCTACTGGACTACATGGTGATTGCTGGCTGCCGCTTCCCAAATGGAAACAATCAGATGTCACAGACACCAGAACTTCTTAGACGTTACCCACTGGAAGATCAACGAGATTTTCCTCTTCCAAACGATGTCATTTTTTTTTGTCAGCCAGAAGGCTGCATCAGTGTTGGCCCAAAACGCATGAGTTTGCGAGAAACGACCTCATTTGTTTTCACCTTGACAGAGAAGGACTCTGGAATAGTGCGTTATGGAATATGCATAAACTTCTATAGGCCATTTGAAAAGAGATCACATTCATCTGAAGCTTGGCAAAAAGTGGATAAATCTAGCACAGGCTCAAGTCACTCAGTTGAAACCTTAAGTTCATCAGAGTGCGACAGACCTCGATCTCCAAGCAGAGCACGGAGGAAGGCTAGAGTCAGAAATAATACTTTGACTTCCTTATGTATTATCAGTCACCATCCTTTTTTCTCCATGTTCCGTGAGTGCCTGTTCATTCTCAGACGCTTGATAGAAGCTTGCCATGACAGAAGCTGCGTAAGAAGAGTGGGGGGTTCAAAAGTCAATGCAAGGTCAGTCAGAGTTTTGAGAATAAGTTTATAACATTTGTTTAAAGTTGTGTTCATATGCTTCTTTTTCTTGTTTTTATATTTCATTTTCTTGCTCATATACTCTATTTCCTTGTTCATATGCTTCTTTTTCTTGTTTTTATATTTCATTTTCTTGCTCATATACTCTATTTCCTTGTTCATATGCTTCATTTTCTTGTTCATATTTCTTGTTAATGTGCGTCTTCTGCATTCAGTGCCAAAATCTTGCTAGTTAGCAGGAATGTAGTCCAGGGAACAGAATACATTTACATCATGGCTGCGATATCTGCACCTTTTAGTCTGGCTTTGGTTGAGTGCATGGCCGTGTAGTTAGAATGCCGTTCTCAGACCCTTGAGTTCCCGGGTTCAATCCTCGGTTTGATTTTATCTTTCAGAGGTACAATACAAATCCTTCCTGTACATGTCACATCGTCTGCTATGGCAAAGCGGCCTTTATTTCCATAGCCCATAGAAAGCCTCCCTGTAAATCTTCACAGGAAAACATGCAGTAATGAAAGCTTTAGTCTGGCACATCAAAATTCAGCAAGGCTCATGGGTGACTGGGATATACCAGTCAATATTCCCCTCCAACAAAAAACTTCCTTAGTCGCCTCATCTGATTTATATGACAGGTCACATTCCACATATTTTTTTACACTTCGGATTATGTATAACACTTTCCAAATGATAATAGCAACCATCTTCACTTGAGCTGTAACTGAGCTGAAATCCTCTGCATTTATATTGAAATCTGAATATGACAGGAACATTTTAATATTTCTTTCTTCAGTCATATTAAGCCAGAGTTTGGGTTTATTTTATAATTATTATTTTTTTTTCCACGCCCTGATTATTGTTGTATCTGGACATGAAGTTCTGGGTTCAGCTAATTTATGTGAGTAAATATGTTGCTGTGCTGCACCAGGACACAAAAGGGAGGGGTCACAGAGAGTCATCATGGTGTGGGGTGGTCGTGAAATTTTATTTTTCTTACAAAATTGTGTTTAGGTATGCAGGAAAGTGAATTTCAAAGGGTGATACTTTGTGTGATGTGTTTCCAACGCTTGGATATTGTGTTTGTTCTTTCTGGAATACAGTATTAATGTGTGTTTTATGTGAATCTAGTTGTGGACAGTGAAAAATTCAAGCTCTGTGTACAACACATCAGTCAGAAAGTATTTACTATAGCAGTGTTTTTCAACTTTTTTTTACCCCTGTCAAGTTGGGACCGATAGCTGATAACTGTCTACTACCAGAGAGGTAACTTAGAAAACAAACCCAGATATAGACATGTTTCAAGTGAATGAATGAAAGAAGAAGAAAATAAACCCATCTTATGGGAAACAAGGTGCTACTATCACAGGAGCATGATGTCACAATGTTTTCGGTAAGAAGTCAGGGATGTAGAGACACCAAGACGTGTTTAACGGCAACATTGATCACTTGAATTAGGGAATCAACACCATCAAGTGTAAGCAACCATAAACTCTTCTAATCCTATTCTTCTATTCATTCCTCACTTGTGGATCATAACACTTGTCAACATGCGATAGCAGCCTCACTACTAAACCACTATGGTGGTTACAATCTGTGAGGGCAGCTAGTGGGCTCATAGTCATCTAATTAAGAGCCCAAGTTCTGCCCGTACATTTAAAATATGGAAGCGATGGACTGCGCAAAGGAACTTAATCCCCTATTGGGTCAATTGGTAGAAAGGAACTTAATCTCCTATTGGGCAGAAATTGGGAACCCATATTTTGATAGTGTTTTCCATAGTTATTGCCTGTCTACTCTGTCGAAGGTGTTTTTTTTGGTCAACAAACATAACATAGAGTTCTTAGTTGTTTTCGTTGTTTTTTTCTGCCAGTTGTCTGAGTAAAAATGGCATATGTACAGCTCTTATTGTTATGGAATCCCATTTACTGGTATGTTAGTAATCAGTAACAATTATAAACTATCATAGGTGCTAGGGGAACTGACATCATGTATACAGTATGTGCGTAAATATATTTCTATGGAAATAAATTACAGCAGCAATGAGAGGAAGGATAGATAGGATATGCAGCACTACTGATAAGGAGTTGCAGAGATTCATGCTTGCCTCTGTCAAATGGCATGGCTTTAGCTGACAATGATGAGGTGAGATATGAAAAAAACCTGGAAGAACCTGTTAACAACAGAAAAAGTTACAGATGATTGTTTAAGATGTGTACTCCACATGCACTTGTAATGTGAATAGAAATTTGTTTAAGACATGTACCGGTATTTCACATGAACTTATGAGGTAAATAGAATAAATTCAAATTCAATAAATAATATTGATTGTTTTGAATTTTTAAAATATATAATTTTGGTCTCTTACATTTTAGGGACACAGTTTGGGGTGTTCTGACAGGACAGACAAGTGATAATATTTCTTCACTAGTAATGCATGAAGTTCGAGAAATTGAAACATGGATACTTCGACTGTTAAGTGCACCAGTACCTGTGCCTGGCAAAACAAGAGTCGAAGTAAGCTTTATTGTCATAATTTTTATTGCTTGTGTACAAAAGAAAACTATCATTGAACTATAACATATTGTAAAAATGGATGTGTTAGGCCATTGGCACAAGTAAAACGACAACACAATGCATTTCCGTTCTAGGGACTACATCCTGCTGGACATCTAGTAGGACTATTGTCCTGCTACAAAAGAGATCGAGGAAGTTTGAGAATGAACACTGAAGAAGAACTGTAGCATCAGATGGTATATACAGATTCTTCTTTCATTCACTGCTATAGATACAGATTTTTCTTTCATTCACTGCTGTAAATACAGATTCTTCTTCTTTTGTTCACTACTGTAAATACAGATTCTTCTTCTTTTGTTCACTACTGTAAATACAGATTCTTCTTCTTTTGTTCACTACTCTAGATACAGGTTCTTCTTTCATTCACTACTGTAGATACAGGTTCTTCTTCTTTCATTCACTACTCTAGATACAGGTTCTTCTTTCATTCACTACTGTAGATACAGATTCTTCTTCTTTCATTCACTACTGTAGATACAGGTTCTTCTTTCATTCACTACTGTAGATACAGATTCTTCTTCTTTCATTCACTACTCTAGATACAGGTTCTTCTTTCATTCACTACTGTAGATACAGATTCTTCTTCTTTCATTCACTACTGTAGATACAGGTTCTTCTTTCATTCACTACTGTAGATACAGATTCTTCTTCTTTCATTCACTACTCTAGATACAGGTTCTTCTTCTTTCATTCACTACTCTAGATACGGGTTCTTCTTCTTTCATTCACTACTCTAGATACAGGTTCTTCTTCTTTCATTCACTACTCTAGATACAGGTTCTTCTTTCATTCACTACTGTAGATACAGATTCTTCTTCTTTCATTCACTACTGTAGATACAGGTTCTTCTTTCATTCACTACTGTAGATACAGATTCTTCTTCTTTCATTCACTACTCTAGATACAGGTTCTTCTTTCATTCACTACTGTAGATACAGATTCTTCTTCTTTCATTCACTACTCTAGATACAGGTTCTTCTTTCATTCACTACTCTAGATACAGGTTCTTCTTCTTTCATTCACTACTCTAGATACAGGTTCTTCTTTCATTCACTACTGTAGATACAGGTTCTTCTTCTTTCATTCACTACTCTAGATACAGGTTCTTCTTTCATTCACTACTGTAGATACAGATTCTTCTTCTTTTGTTCACTACTGTAAATACAGATTCTTCTTCTTTTGTTCACTACTCTAGATACAGGTTCTTCTTTCATTCACTACTGTAGATACAGGTTCTTCTTCTTTCATTCACTACTCTAGATACAGGTTCTTCTTTCATTCACTACTGTAGATACAGATTCTTCTTCTTTCATTCACTACTGTAGATACATGTTCTTCTTCTTGTGTTCACTGCTGTAGATACAGATTCTTCTTTCATTCACTACTGTAGATACAGATTCTTCTTTCATTCACTGCTGTAGATACAGATTCTTCTGTAATTCACTGCTGTAGATACAGGTTCTTCTTCTTTTGTTCACTACTGTAAATACAGATTCTTCTTCTTTCATTCACTACTGTAAATACAGATTCTTCTTTCATTCACTACTGTAAATACAGATGATTCTTCTTTCATTCACTACTGTAAATACAGATTCTTCTTCTTTCATTCACTGCTGTAGATACAGATTCTTCTTCTTTCATTCACTGCTGTAGATACAGATTCTTCTTCTTTCATTCACTGCTGTAGATACAGATTCTTCTTCTTTCATTCACTACTGTAGATACAGATTCTTCTTCTTTCGTTCACTACTGTAGATACATGTTCTTCTTCTTTTGTTCATTACTGTAGATACAGATTCTTTTTTCATTCACTACTGTAGATACAGATTCTTCTTCTTTTGTTCACTGCTGTAGATACAGATTCTTCTTCTTTCATTCACTACTGTAGATACAGATTCTTCTTTCATTCACTACTGTAAATACAGATTCTTCTTCTTTCATTCACTACTGTAAAAACAGATTATTATTCTTTCATTCACTACTGTAGATACAGATTCTTCTTCTTTCATTCACTACTGTAGATACAGATTCTTCTTTCATTCACTACTGTAGATACAGATTCTTCTTCTTTTGTTCACTGCTGTAGATACAGATTCTTCTTCTTTCATTCACTACTGTAGATACATGTTCTTCTTATTTCATTCACTACTGTAGATACAGATTCTTCTTTCATTCACTACTGTAGATACAGATTCTTCTTCTTTCATTCACTACTGTAAATACAGATTCTTCTTTCATTCACTACTGTAAATATAGATTCTTCTTCTTTCATTCACTACTGTAAATACAGATTATTATTCTTTCATTCACTACTGAAGATACAGATTCTTCTTTCATTCACTACTGTAGATACATATTATTCTTTCATTCACTACTGTAGATACAGATTCTTCTTTCATTCACTACTGTAGATACAGATTCTTCTTCTTTCATTAACTACTGTAAATACAGATTCTTCTTTCATTCACTACTGTAGATACAGATTCTTCTTTCTCACTACTGTAGATACAGGTTCTTCTTCTTTGTGTTCACTACTGTAGATACAGATTCTTCTTTCATTCACTACAGTAGATACATATTCTTCTTCTTTTGTTCACTACTGTAGATACAGGTTCTTCTTTCATTCACTACTGTAGATACATATTCTTCTACATTTGTTCACTACTGTAGATACAGATTCTTCTTCTTTAATTCTTTACTGTAAACACAGATTCTTCTCCTTTTATTCACTACTGTAAATACAGATTCTTCTTCTTTCATTCACTACTGTAAATACAGATTCTTCTTCTTTTGTCCACTACTGTAAATACAGATTCTTCTTCTTGTGTTCACTACTGTAGATACATGTTCTTCTTCTTTTGTTCACTACTGTAGATACATGTTCTTCTTCTTTCATTCACTACTGTAAATACAGATTATTCTTCTTTCATTCACTACTGTAAATACAGATTCTTCTTCTTTCATTCTCTACTGTAGATACAGATTCTTCTTCTTATATTCACTACTGTAGATACAGATTCTTCTTCTTTCATTCACTGCTGTAGATACAGATTCTTCTTCTTTCATTCACTACTGTAGATACATGTTCTTCTTATTTCATTCACTACTGTAGATACAGATTCTTCTTTCATTCACTATTGTAGATACAGATTCTTCTTCTTTTGTTCACTACTGTAAATACAGATTCTTCTTATTTTGTTCACTACTGAAGATACAGATTCTTCTTATTTCATTAAATACTGTAAATACAGATTCTTCTTTCATTCACTACTGTAAATACAGATTATTATTCTTTCATTCACTACTGTAGATACAGATTCTTCTTCTTTCATTCACTACTGTAGATACAGATTCTTCTTTCATTCACTACTGTAGATACAGATTCTTCTTTCATTCACTACTGTAAATACAGATTCTTCTTCTTTCATTCACTACTGTAAATACAGATTATTATTCTTTCATTCACTACTGTAGATACAGATTCTTCTTCTTTCATTCACTACTGTAGATACAGATTCTTCTTTCATTCACTACTGTAGATACAGATTCTCCTTCTTTTGTTCACTGCTGTAGATACAGATTCTTCTTCTTTCATTCACTACTGTAGATACATGTTCTTCTTATTTCATTCACTACTGTAAATATAGATTCTTCTTATTTCATTAACTACTGTAAATACAGATTCTTCTTTTGTTCACTACTGTAAATACAGATTCTTCTTATTTCATTCACTACTGTAAATACAGATTATTATTCTTTCATTCATTACTGAAGATACAGATTATTCTTTCATTCACTACTGAAGATACAGATTCTTCTTTCATTCACTACTGTAGATACAGATTCTTCTTCTTTCATTCACAACTGTAGATATATGCTCTTCTTCTTGTGTTCACTGCTGTAGATACAGATTCTTCTTTCATTCACTGCTGTAGATACAGGTTCTTCTTCTTTTGTTCACTACTATAAATGCAGATTCTTCTTTCATTCTCTACTGAAGATACAGATTCTTCTTTCATTCACTACTGTAAATACAGATTCGTCTTCTTTTGTTCACTACTGTAGATACAGATTCTTCTTCTTTCATTCACTACTGTAAATATAGATTCTTCTTATTTCATTAACTACTGTAAATACAGATTCTTCTTTCATTCACTACTGTAAATACAGATTCTTCTTCTTTTGTTCACTACTGTAGATACATGTTCTTCTTCTTGTGTTCACTACTGTAGATACAGATTCTTCTTTCATTCACTACTGTAAATACAGATTCTTCTTCTTTCATTCACTACTGTAGATACATGTTCTTCTTCTTGTGGTTACTACTGTAGATATAGGTTCTTCTTTCATTCACTGCTGTAAATACAGATTCTTCTTCTTTCATTCACTACTGTAGATACATGTTCTTCTTCTTGTGGTTACTACTGTAGATATAGGTTCTTCTTTCATTCACTGCTGTAAATACAGATTCTTCTTCTTTCATTCACTACTGTAGATACATGTTCTTCTTATTTCATTCACTACTGTAAATATAGATTCTTCTTATTTCATTAACTACTGTAAATACAGATTCTTCTTTTCTTCACTACTGTAAATACAGATTCTTCTTATTTCATTCACTACTGTAAATACAGATTATTATTCTTTCATTCATTACTGAAGATACAGATTATTCTTTCATTCACTACTGAAGATACAGATTCTTCTTTCATTCACTACTGTAGATACAGATTCTTCTTCTTTCATTCACAACTGTAGATATATGCTCTTCTTCTTGTGTTCACTGCTGTAGATACAGATTCTTCTTTCATTCACTGCTGTAGATACAGGTTCTTCTTCTTTTGTTCACTACTATAAATACAGATTCTTCTTTCATTCTCTACTGAAGATACAGATTCTTCTTTCATTCACTACTGTAAATACAGATTCGTCTTCTTTTGTTCACTACTGTAGATACAGATTCTTCTTCTTTCATTCACTACTGTAAATATAGATTCTTCTTATTTCATTAACTACTGTAAATACAGATTCTTCTTCTTGTGGTTACTACTGTAGATATAGGTTCTTCTTTCATTCACTACTGTAGATACATGTTCTTCTTCTTGTGGTTACTACTGTAGATATAGGTTCTTCTTTCATTCACTACTGTAGATATAGGTTCTTCTTTCATTCACTGCTGTAGATACAGATTCTTCTTTCATTCACTACTGTAGATACATAATCTTCTTTAATTCACTGCTGTAGATACAGGTTCTTCTTCTTTTGTTCACTACTGTAAATACAGATTCTTCTTATTTCATTCACTACTGTAAATACAGATTCTTCTTATTTCATTCAATACTATAGATGCAAGTTTCTCTTTCATTCACTACTGTAGATACAGATTCTTCTTCTTTCATTTATTACTGTAAAGGAAAAGTCTTCTTTTGTTCACTACTTCTTTTTTTTTTATACTCTAGACACAAATAAAAATTTAATATAGAGGACCATGCCAGGCAAAAGCAGTAATCGAGAAATGCATTTAATGAAACAAGTGTTATGCAGGAGTGTTACCCCAAGTGCTTTTGTGTTGTTTGCACTCACTTGCAATTAACACAATTTTTAAATATAATTTGAACTTGATAGCATGAATATTGTGCTATAATTTTAATTGGGCCATGTATGTCTTGTACATCCTTTTTCATCATGCCTTTATATGGTTGGGCTTCCCTAGTCTGTGACTCCCTTTAAATCTGTCAACAGACATATAGTGTTCAGGGAGCAAGAATGAAAGCACATACACAAATGACCCTAATGGAAATACATACACAAATGACATCAATGGAAACACAGATACAATTGACCCCAATGGAAACACAGCCACAAATAACCCCAAGGGAAACACAAATTACCCCAATGGAAACACAGACACAAATAACTGAAATGGAAACACAAACACAATTGACCCCAATGGAAACACATAACTGCCTTGATCTCCATTCTCATACTGGAGGTTGTTGTACTATATGCTATACACATTTCAGCAAATACCGGTACTTAACATTAGAATTGCAGAAAACCCCCAGCCCGATCTTGACCCACTCTGAAAATAATCACCAGTGTATATGACCACACCATTCTCCATATTGTTGGTTATCAGTTGTTTGATTTCTAGATCAGCTTTTCCATTGCACGAGTGTGATTATAATCTTTTGATAACTTGATAGATTTTCACCAGCTTGTAGCCATTTCTTAATTTCCTCAACAAGGGTAATTTTGGTAATCATCTTCTCTGCTCCTTCCATCCAAGACACACTTCGTTGAAGTTTTAATCTTTTAAAATCAGGTATGTTTCTATGTAGGGAGTGATCCTTGTTTCTCTCATGTAGTAATTCATCTATGACAGTTCACCGGCACATCTTGTAGTGACAGAGACTAATCCCAGCATCTATCTCAACCTCACTATAGAGGTATCACGCGGACACCCGAGGGCTATCCGCATACTATTGTTCTTAATGCGTTCCAACTGTTGACATTGTGATGCATTTGACAGTGTGAGAAGTCCCAGGCCATAATCTTATCACTGATAGGACCAATTGTGGAAAAAGCTGAATATGTATCCTCTGTCTATACTTACAGCTGTCTAAAATAATTTTTAAAATGTTAAACTTACAGACAATTGCAAATGTACAATGCGACAAACAGTTGCACATTTATGCCCATATGCAGGAACAGAGAATCTGAAGTATTACATTTTACATCTCAGAAAACAGACAAAATGCTTTCTTTTCGCTTTATACCCCTTTGTGCCTTGCAGCGTCAGGGATAGAATAGTTCTCTGGAGATGGCTTTTTTGTGTGCTTCATATATGTTTGTTTTCGTTGACTCATTTATTTCTGTAATCCATCATTTGCAAGGTCTGTCCCTGGCTTTGTATCTATCGTGTCTGTATATTAATGCTTTTTGAGGTCCACTGTTTGATGGAAGTCTGGATGCATGTGAAAACCACTTAATCTGTTGTCTTCTGATATAATCCAGGATTGGCATTGTGTTTGTAGTCACATGACTAGATCACATGGACAAATTGTTAATAATTCATAAAACATACAGTGAACATTTTTACCAAAAGGCCTTTTATGAAGGAAAAATACAAATAAACAGAAGACAAACAATACAACTAATATTGTAAGTGGAATAAATTCTAGACGTTTAAAAAAAATTATTCCACCTATTAGTATAAAGTTTGACTACATTCCCAATCATTATCGATTCAACACCCGTTCAAACATTTGGCATCAAGGTAGGCTATATTCTAAACTCTGTTTCTATTCCAGTTTGTGATCATCTATCTATCAATAAACCTGTAACCCTTCAGGGCCGTAGGGGTACCACATTGGATACTTCAGCACACAGAGTCCTCCAGCGAATTCTATCCTCAGCGATGCTGATGAGTGGAAATATCTTGTAGTGTCCATTCCTTGATGTTGTCTGCCCATGCCTGTATTTGTCATCCTCTGCTTCTCCCCCTCCGACATTTTCCTGCAGTATTGTTTTTGACAAGTAATCATGTCTGCGTACATGTCCAATGATCATGGTGAACAGCAAATAATATGTTATAAGAAACAATTGTAGCGTTTCTTGTGCTGTTATTATAATATAATGGACATTAATGGAGTAAATCATAACTGGGCGGGAAAAACGGTCAGTGCAAGGAAACATTAACGGCTCATAAACATAGGCAGGAAGATAAGTTTCAGATTTGCAAAAGCTGTGATGACAGCTACATCCTGTTTAGAATAGGCTATCTGATGAATGATGGCTTCGAAAGTTGATGTGGATAAGAGGATTGCAATAACATACACTGATTGTTGTAACTTCTTCTTCTTCTTCTTTCGTTCGCTAATAATGTCTATATCTGCAGTGTTGTTTCTTGTATAAATTGGACAGTGTTTTCCATTTCTTGTTTTGTACCATAAAGTTTAACATTCATTGGTGTAACAGAAGGCCAGTATGTGTATCTTAATGTGTCATAGTTTGCACATTCTTGAAGGATATGTTCTGAAGTCTGGTTGACTTGTCCACAATTACACTTTGCTGTTGTGCCAATTTTAAATTTTGTATACATATGGCTGTTTAGTCTATTGTGTCCAGTTCTCAGTCGAAATATGATGACCTGTTCTTTTCTGTTAAGTAGGTGGTAGTCATCCCGTGGAGGTAAGTTAGGCTTTCGTTGTGCCTTTATCATGGATTTCTTTTGGTGATAGCTGATTGGTACATCCGGTTGCTGCATGTTAGCACCTTCCTTGGCGAGTTGATCAGCTCTCTCATTTCCTGCTATTCCACAGTGTGATGGAATTCATTGCAGTATAACTCTACACCTATTTTGTACTATGGACAATACCTCTTTTAACTCTGGAAGTTTATTGGATTGTAATGCCTCTAGTTCTGACCTTGCATCTGTAAGTATTACAATAGGGTGTGAGGTCCTGTCCAATGTTAACAGTTTCTCTGCAGCTGTATAAATAGCTTTGACTTCAGAGTCATAGTTGTTGCAGTAATTCCCTGTTGGTATACAAGTGGTATCAGTGGTGCCATCTGGGTATTCTACATATACACCACTTCCTCCATTTTTTACTGCATTCTGTGCTGATCCATCTGTATATACTCTGGTCCATAGATCACTTGGGTAAACATCATCAAGGAAACTGAGAGCTGCTACTCTTTTCTGCAGATTATTCTGATGTTCATCCCCATGCACACCAGCTACTGTTGTTTGGATGGTCACTGGTAGGCATGTCCGTTTTTCCCATGGGGTGTGTTCTGGTTGAGATATCAGTGGTATTGTTACCTCTGGTAGATCCGATACCTGTCTACGTAGACGCTTGGCCTGGTGTATGAAGCTGCTTCTTTTAAGCCGTCCTTGTGATAGATTCTGGAATCTTTCCTTCATTGGGTGACTATGGTGGGAAAGAAACTTTTCTCCATGAATTATAATTTTAGTATCTCTGCGCTCTTTCAATGACTGCATCCCTTCAATATTCTGCATTTCTATGATTGGTGTGGATCTCATTGCGCCTGTAATGATTCTAAGTGCTTGGTTCTGTACTCTATCTAGGTTTTGTAGTGTAGTGTTTGATGATGAACTCCATGCTGTAGAACCATATTCCAAGTGTGGTCGAATGGCTTGTTGGTATACATTTTTTAGAATTCTTTCATTAGCTCCCCAAGTTGTCCCACTCAGTTTTCTTAGTATAGCTATCTTCCTTGTAGCCTTTGTTTCTGCTTTGCTGATATGATGTTTCCATGTCATTTTGGCATCAAATGTTACACCAAGATATGTGGGTTGGTCATCTACCTTTAAGATAGTTTTATTTACATAGATGTTTCCTGCTCTTTGTTTTGTTGAAAGTGTAAAAAGGGTTGTTGCTGACTTCTCTATATTGATACTTACACACCATTTGTCAGCCCAATTAGTCAAAATGTCCATGGCTCTCTGAAGCATTTTTGTGGTAACCATGGCGCTCTCATGTGTGCACCATAGAACCAAGTCATCTGCATATAGTGCTGCCTTAGTTCCACAGGGTATTTCTTCAATTAGATCATTGATAAATATGAGAAAAAGAGTGGGTGATAGAACTCCTCCTTGAGGCACTCCATGGCGTAGTAATACTTTCCTACTTTTTTTGCCATTTACTTGTACTCTGGCTCTTCTATTGTGAAGAAAGGCTTTCGTCCATCTGTACATATTTCCACATATCTTGTAGTTTCTCATTTTTTGAAGCAATCCTTTCTATACTTTATCAAAGGCCTTCTGTAAATCTGGAATATAATATGGAATATAAAATCTGGAATCCATGCCACTAAAACTGATTTTTTTGTCTTGGAAAGCATCCTCAATTTCCTGTGAGAGGTATGTGGTTTGATCCTCTGTGGAGTAGCATTGCCTGAAACCTGCATGCTGTGGTGCAAGGAATTTTCTACTTTCCAGGTGAAATTTTAGTCTTAGGTTTATGATGCGCTCCATTGTTTTGCACAGGCAACTTGTAAGACTAATTGGTCTGTAGCTAGTTGGTGTTGTTCCATCTTTTCCAGGTTTAAGCAAAGGGACCATAATTGATTCTCTCCAGATTTGTGGTATTTTCCCAGTAGTCCAGCTAATATTTAGGATGTCCAATAGTTTCCTTCTGGCTGTTGTTCCTAGATTCTTTATCATTTCATTTGATATTTCATCAATTCCTGGGGAATTGTTGTAACTAAATCTTTAGGGCAGGAAAATGAATGAATCTTTATAATTAAACAAAAATATTGCTATCTCTGGCAAGTATAGATTATATCTTTACTTTTCTCATATCTGGGGATGTCCAAAAATTACATCAACAAAATTGGCGGTTGAGGATAAGATATAGTTTGAGTTGTTGACCAGGGTCTGGACAGAGGTTAGTGAAAAGTAAAAAAAATGCTACTTTGTACAGAACTTAATGGAGAAAAAAAACTTTATAATCAATTAGTTATACAATTAATGAATAATTGCATACGTAAATTCATTATGTTAGTGTTTAAAACAGTAGACTTCACCTGTCAAGATGACAGGCAAAGTTATTTTTATTGATTTGAGGTCATTGACGGCAGTTAATAAGTAGGTTTTAACTTTTAGTGCATGGTGATGATGAATACTACAGTACTTTGTTAGACTATAACTGGGTCGTGGCAGGATGAAAGAAAATATCCCATCAGTTTATGCTGGAATTTAAATCCACATGGACGGTGTAGGAAAACCTGAAATGTTTAGGGTCCAACATGAGTAGTCATCATGTCAGACAAGCATTCTGTATCGTTAGCCTCTGCTCATACACTGGACTATTTGAATTGAAGGAGTTTAATCAAAGAATGCTGATGTATTGCTTTAGCTATGATCAGGTAGCTCTTGACTGCCCACAATCTTTCTGACAAAGCACATCCCTCCCACAGTGAGTAACCGTGGTGAATAGTTTGTAATATCAATGTGATATAAAAAAGTTATGTAGTGGCAATTTATAATTTTCTTAAGCACACATGTCTGGTGTATTTGAGCAAATACACGGGGTTGAAATTATTGTAATCGAGTAGAAAAACGGATGGTTCCTCTGAGTTGAAAATTATCATGAATTATCATTTAGTTTTAACTATAAATACTTCTCCGGGAAGCCTTCTTAGCATACTCAGCCAGACAATTGATGAAGATCTGGGGAAAACATTTCAAATAGGATGTTGCCGAAACACTGTCATAAATGCCTTTACAACCGATCTATTTCTTCTTCGTATGCAAACTCTTGCCAAGTTAGTTAATGGTCAGATCATCATCATTGCACTCTTGACATGTATATTGAGACCTGATATTAGATATGACATTTAGCACAGTGATTACTCCAGTTATGTGCTGATTGATGACTTTGTGTGTTTGTTATTCCTATTCCTCGTTTCTGACAACTGCACACTTCACTACCAGGTCTTATATTCTGGGCATATAGGCCTAACAGAAGACAAAATTGTTGCTCGTCCATCACAAGTGATTAATACCATTTTTACATTCACCTTTGAAATTCAGAGTTATGTTCTTGGTTATGAGTTCGTAGATGGCTAATAAGCCCTATTCGAACGTAAATGCCCTTCGACAGTTCGGGCATGGAATGACCACTGTAGACGGTTTTTGGTATATCCGTGACTTTCTAGATACTCTCCACTATTGAGCTGCTGCATTTCTCCTCATTTCACAAGCGTATGCTCCATTTTTTTTACGGTAGAGCGCCATGTAGCTTTACTTTGTACAGGTTCTTCTCACGTATCGGTCTATTTCAAAGCTTTATGTCGTCTTTAACGAGTCATTGTAGCGTTTCTTTTGACCACCTTGAAATAGTATGCCCTTCTGCAACTTACCATAGAGAAGTGTCGTTGGCACGCGATGATCTGACATACTTACCAGATAACCTGTCCAACGAATCTGTATCTATATCAGAATAGTAGTGTCAATGCTAGGAATACTAGATCTGTCAAAGATAGTGGTATCCGTAATCTTGTCTTGCCATCTGATGTTTATAACTTTTCTGAGACAAGTTGTGTGAAAGTGACTGAGTTTCTCCACATGACGTCTATACACAGTCAATGTTTCACTAGCGTATAACAGCACTAGAAGTACCATTGCTCTTTAAATTTTCAGCTATTCTGTAGGTTAATGCCATTTCTATACCACACATTTGCGTACAATATGCCGAAAGTGCTGCTTGCCTTGGAGATCCTTGTATACACTTCATCATGAACGGTGGCATATTGTGATAAAGTGCTACCTAGGTATGTGAATCTATTCATAACTTTTAGTGCTGCGCCATTTACGTTTAGGCAGGGCTTGAGATAGCTTTTGCCATGTGCTGGTTATAATATGATTTGTTTTCTCCTTGTTAATAGTAAACCCAAAGTTGGCACAGAACTTAGGGAATCTGTCTATAATACTTTGTTAATCAGCCTCCTCAGAGTTGGCATGCAAAAAGTGAAAAGTTATAGACAATCTGGATGAGATCAGATGAAAATTTCTGCTACTGAGATTGCAGAGAACATTGAATGCAGTACATATTTCCTGCCGAAACTAAGTTAGAGCTAGAAGGAAAAAGCGTCAATTTGACAATGAAGAAGCTATCAACGAACCCTTAACAGAGGAGAATAAATTTGAAATAAACGTTTATGTTCTGGACATTACTCTTAATTCTCCGAATAATCGATTCATGCTTCTGGAGACACATAGCAAAAATTGTCAGTTTTTATATGCCATTTTAAAACTCAAGGATGTAGATGAGAAAAACGGTATAAAATTATTGTACCAGGCTCCAGTCAATAATTTCGGTCGGAGGTGAATCCGATATAAAATACAAATGATCTTCACAAAGAATTACGCGATGTTTCGCGAATACTACCATATTCTATGAAACTTTGAATGCATTAAATTCTCTGTGCCAAAATAACTTACTTTGTATCCGAATACTGCTGTAGCTCTGATAATGTTATAAACACTTCCTGTCTTTGTAGTTAGTGAGGACAGAAGTTTTTTCCAAATTAAAATTAATAAAACACTACTTAAGAAGTTCAATAAGCCAAAGAAAACTTATAAATCTGTCATTAATTTATATTTAATCGACATTAGCTGCCACTCTAGACTACACATCCACATTTAACGAATTTGTCAAAGTTAGAAATTAAAATTAGAATTAAATTAAAATTTATTTTCTTCTCTTTCCATGATGTTCTCCCTATTCTTCTATATACCCAATTCTCAAAGGTATCAATTCTGTTTTCTAATTGTTTATTTAGTGTCCATGTTTCTGAGCCATACATTAATATGGAATAAATAAATTAGAAGTTAAAACTGTAGTAGATTGTTGTAATTGATAACTATCATTATTTTAGTGAAGTTTAGACTTATATTTTAAAAAGGAAAATATTCGTACATTTTAAAAAGTTTTTTTCCCCAATCAAAATCGATGATTATTTTAAAGAAAAAACATTTAAGGAGCGGTATGTTGAAGACTTGCACCATACTGAGATAATTAACCACACGGCCCTGCACGCCGCCAAGCCTGTCTGCTCGACAATTATTATTATATTTATATATATAATAACTATAAGATACCAACTGTCACCGCTGCTTAAAACCCAATGATCAACATGGCGACCAAACGACATATAATAAACATAATTTTTATTCCAACGTTATGTTCCCAGTGCCGGACATGGCCCCTGACAAAAACACTCATGAGAAAGATTACAACACGTGAGATGAAATGCATGTGAAAGGCTATAAACGTCACCGAATGAGAAACGAAGACATCAGCAATATAGTAAAGACCATATCATGCAAAAAATATTCAGAGAGATAACAGATCAACTGGTTCGGCCACCTTATGCGAATCACAGCCAGCCACACAGGCATGTATCAGCAGAAAGAACGGATATAAAGCAAGATGAAAGACCAAGAACAAAATGGGAAGATTCAATCAGAGAGATTGTTAAAAAACACTGCCTAACCATGGCAAGCGCAACAAAGATTGTCAAAGACAGAAAACTTCAACTCCCTACGACGTCAAACAGGTTTTGTGGTAAAGACAATATATAGATAGATATAAAATAATTACTGGCGAGGGTCATGCACCAGCGTATTCAGGCATACAAATGAAAGTAACTCTTTCCAGCGCAGACTTACTGTATTAGAAGACATCACTCACAGAAGACGGATGTGTCGGGCCCTAGGCGCAAATAAAACGGCGACACAACGCATTTCCATTCTCTGGACTACATCCTGCTGGAAACCTAGTAGGACAATGGTCCTGCTACATGGGAGATCCAGCGGGAATAAACGCCGAAGAAGAAGAAGACATCAATGATTTTCATCATCATCAAGTGCCGTCTCCGCAACGAAGATTGGCTGCAACGGATCTCCAACATCTCGTCTCTTGTCTTTGTGGTGCACTCTGCTAGACTGTAACCTGTCCATCGTGTGATGTTACCCACTTGTATCTCTGCCTACCTCTTGCTCGCTTCCCTTTGACTTTACCCACAAGTAAGGTCTTCAATAAGGTATCATGTCTTTTAATGTGTCAAAAATATTTTATTTGCCTGATCTTTATTTCTCTTAGTAGTTCTTTCTTCATATTAAGTGTTTTTAGCACCTCTTTATTTGTTTTCTTCTCTTTCCATGATGTTCTCCTTATTCTTCTATATACCCAATTCTCAAAGGTATCAATTCTGTTTTCTAATTGTTTATTTAGTGTCCATGTTTCTGAGCCATACATTAATATAGAATAAAAGTAGCATTTTATAATTCTCATTTTTAACTAGTTTGTAATTTGTTTAGATGTTAGTATTTTGCTCATGTCATCAACGGTACTCTTAGCCATTCCTATTCTCCTTTTAACTTCTGTTTCACATCTGCCATCATTTGTGACTATGTGTCCAAGATATTGATAATGTTTTGCTTGATGTAGTTTCTCTCCATGTATGTTTATGTTTAGCTTTTATTCTTCTGTGTCTTTGCTGATTATCATGGGTTTTGTTTTTTGGATATTTGTATCCAGTCCATATTCATTACTTGATTTATTGACGATCTATTAGTCTTTGTAGTTCATGTTCACTTTCTGCTAAAAGAACAGTGTCATCTGCATATCTAAGGTTGTTTATTATTTTCCCATTGATCTTGAGTCCTGGCTTTTCTTCTATATTTTAAAAGATATTCTCTGTGTAGATATTAAATAGGCTTGGTGATAAAATGCATCTTTGTCTTGAATAGTCAATACCCTGCCCCGTCGAAAACAGCAGAAAACAATAAGTCAACAAAGAAAGACACTAAACAGAGAAACTAACGATCCCGTAAATGCAGGGGTGTCCAAATCCCCTCCACTGGGAAATCAAAACATAACATTATGGAATTTATTAAAAATTCTTGAGACTAACGGGAATTGAACCAGTCCGTTCTACGGCACCAAATCGCCTAGCAACAATTGCACATGCGTTTTTCAGTACTTGACTAACCGCATCTCCAAAAAAGATGCGATTTCATCAAACCATTCAAATCGTGCACACAAAGTCACCCGAACGGACCAATCGAGACAAGGACTATTACAACAACAACAAACATCCCGTACAGGTATTGAAATATCCTCAGTAATATCCTTGTTGTTACTGAGGATATTTCAATACCTGTACGGGATGTTTGTTGTTGTTGTAATAGTCCTTGTCTCGATTGGTCCGTTCGGGTGACTTTGTGTGCACGATTTGAATGGCTTGATGAAATCGCATCTTTTTTGGAGATGCGGTTAGTCAAGTACTGAAAAACGCGTGTGCAATTGTTGCTAGGCGATTTGGTGCCGTAGAACGGACTGGTTCAATTCCCGTTAGTCTCAAGAATTTTTAAAAATTGTCCTCTGGCTTCCTACTTAAATTTACTTGTATAAACAATTATTTGAAGCAAAATTGTATTGTCTATATATGTTATCCATGTTTACAAGAAGACCTATCGGCCCTTGTATAACTAATACGGATATTATGTTATGTGTTTGTTGTTACTGAGGATATTTCAATACCTGTACGGGATGTTTGTTGTTGTTGTTATAGTCCTTGTCTCGATTGGTCCGTTCGGGTGACTTTGTGTGCACGATTTGAATGGCTTGATGAAATCGCATCTTTTTTGGAGATGCGGTTAGTCAAGTACTGAAAAACGCGTGTGCAATTGTTGCTAGGCGATTTGGTGCCGTAGAACGGACTGGTTCAATTCCCGTTAGTCTCAAGAATTTTTAAAAATTGTCCTCTGGCTTCCTACTTAAATTTACTTGGAATTTAGTAATAGAAGCAAATTACAAATTCTGGACCCACTCTTTTTATTTCTATGTATGGTGAGTAGCTAATTTCACACCCACAGATGTTGATTTTACAGTAATGATTTTATAAATTGCGAAATGCCATTATAGAAACCCATCAGTCGATTCTAAATATGCACACAAAAAATTGTCCCGGATACAATTTTCCAAATTCATTCTGTAATCAACTCCAAATCTTTCAACATCTAGGAAGTGACCACAATAATCTCAGGTCAATGTGCACATGTCTACTTGTTATTTCACAGTCAATTAATGACTTGTTATTTTGATCTGCACATATCTTCAATATTATTCTGCATGATCTCTATTGCCCATCTATTCTGCTGTGAGTAAATGTGTGTTACCTGTTTGCTGCTTCACAAGTTATGTTGAAGAATTAGGCATAGGGGCCTACATGATTCTAAGCCTAATGTGTGACAGTCTGCATCTATATGCCTACTAGATATGATTTGGGACATTCTAGTGGCCAAACTATAGGACATTTTTATTTTGTTTTAGTGCTTTATAGACATCTTAGGTCTTCAGAAGACACTAAGTGTGTGGTGTATCTCGGCATGCACCTATGTTTTGAGTGTCAGTCTTAGTAAGGAGTCATTTCCCATTAGAGTGGGAGAGTGTACGTAAATAGGGTAATTTCTTCGTTGTCGTCTGTGATTTCTTTGTTTTCATGAAATTATTTATAACCTGTTTTTGGAAAAATCCATTGATAGTGGGTCCAGCATTTATGATTTGCTTCTATTACTTAATGCCATAATGTTAGTTTTGATTTCCCAGTAGAGGGGGATTTGGAACACCCCTGCATTTATGGGATTGTTAGCTTCTCTGTTTAGTGTCTTTCTTTGTTGACCTATTGTTTTCCTCTGTTTTCGACGGGGTTAAAGGAAAATACTGACTATTCATCGAGTCAAAGGAAACATCAGCAATGAACAGTTCTCTTTGTTTTGTAGGGGCTCAGCATGGGTCATGGGAAAGACTACTTTTGGTTTTTACCAAAGTGATATGGTCATTAACAATACAAATTTATTAATTAAATATTGCCGTAAATATACTATGATAAAATAAATATCTAAGAATTGTGTGTGTGTGAAGGAAACTGTCAAATGAGCGGACGAGGGCGCCTATTTATTGACTGTCTGGGAATATGTTTTACTGGCACTGGGCAAACACGCTCAGGCGCAGAGTATTGACGTGTTAGTGTTTTATCTTGTTAGCGGAAGTCAACACTATTTCATGTCTTTTACAGTTAGCAATTTTTTAAAGGATTTTTATTGAATTAATGCACTCGAGTTGAGCCTACTTCACGCACTGTATTTGTGTTAGTACGAAAACTGCTTTATGTCATATTTGTGTGTGAGAAATTGTCTGATCTCGTGATGTTTCTAAACCTCTCTAGGGTGTACGAAGTCTACGCATATCCTTTATCTACACAGTAATTAACAGTCAAAGTGGAAACAAAAAATAGATCGAATTCACTCACTTCCATTATTAACATGAGCTTGATGAAACCATTCTGGATTTATCCTGCTTTCGTCTTCAAAACTCCTGCTAGTTGACAGGACATAGTTCGGAGATCAGAATGCGTTGTGTCATGGTGAACAGAACATCCTACATCTTTATGACTATGAAACATGGATAACAGACGCCATGCACATAAGAAAACTCAACCATTTCCACATTAGCTGCCTTCTTAAGTAAGCCCAGTTAATATCCATTTGTGGGATAAAAATAGCAGACAATGAAGTGCTGATGAAATATAAATCTGTAAAATACACACAATGTTGATGAAGGCACATTCATTCCGGGCAAGACACATGGTCCACATGAAAGATCATGATCTACCAACACTATTGTGTATGGAGGGACTCCAGCAAGGCCAGAGGACAGAAGAAGAGTTTTAAATACACATTTAAGATATTACTGACTCAGTTCAACATAGACACAAATGCATGGGAGAATCGTGCACAAGACAGATCCGAATGGCGCCGCAGAATCAACATCAGGGAACATAAGACATGATGCTGCACAACAAAAACGCGCCAGAAGAAAGACAAGAGCTGCCTAATGTCCTATAGACTCCTTCCACACAAACTGAGAGTGCGTTCAGTAGAAAATTTCAGGCACGAATGGGACTCATTAGTAATAGTCGGGCCAACCGCAGACATCATAATCTTCATCATCATCATCTCAGTTGATCTACATGGTTATCGTCGATTATGACGGACGAACAAACACTTGATCTAAATGTACTTTTGTTTTGCAGTTGGTTCATTGCCAACTGTTTTTCATTTGATTTAGTTTGGAAGTCGTTATTGCCATAATACTCTTGATTTCTCTTGCGCAATTTCCTGCCCTGTTGATGTTTGCTTCCACATAGGCTTATTATTTGTTAATTTTTTCTCATCATCCTGTGACATATTCTTTCGTAATCTTCTTTATGGACCTTCTGAACACCTCACGATCTTGGGCGAGTTGACCTGCCTTCTCCAGGGACATGTTTAAACAGATATATCATTTGTCCATCGTCTTGGACGGTCTCTTCCTCTACTACCGTTTACTCTGCCTTCTGATATTAGTCTTTCCACGCTGTTATGTCTCTTTAGATAACAAAAAAGTTAAGCTTTCTTGTTATGATATTATTTAGGAGCCAGCCCTCTTCGACGTGTAATGATTGTAATACTTCTTTGTTTGTCTTTTTTTGCTGTCCATGGTATATGCAAAATTTTTTATGTAGCATCTCAATTTGAAGGCGGCAATTTTCTTTACCACTGTTACTTTTTATAGTTCACGATTAATTTGATCATATATTTAAATCAAATAGGGTGAGGGGTTGAACGTTACAATACTCGTCCCCTTTTTAAGAAAAGGAAATAGAGCATGACATTTAGTGCCAAGAAACAAGTTACAAATGATGGCAGTGGACTCCCCCCCCCCCTTCCATCCTTAGCGGTTTACACTAAACAAGTTAACCACAGATCCTACAAAACCAAAGTGATTAATGTTTTATGTACCCTTCCCTTAACGAAGTCGTATCGACGTCTCTTATTTGACCTTTGTGACAACCAGCTCAACCACAAACGTCCATAGTCACATCTCTCAACATGCGTCGGAAGAATTGAGTGTTGTTATTCTTGAAGCGCTTTCTGACCCCCCCCCCCCCCCCCCCGTGATGTCAACATAAGAGCAGAATTTATCTATTTTTTTCTGAAGTTAGAAAAATGGCGGCCATCTCATCGCTTGTCGTCTGCTATACAATAATACATGCTATTAGCAGGAATGTAGATTCTTTTCACGCAATTAGAATACTCTTACACAGACATTTTTTAAAATTTTGTTGGATAGCCATCTCCAATGATTTACCTTTATTATCAGTTCTTTTATTAGTAATTCACGCGATAATTGTTTGTGCTTACACCATGTTTTGTTTTCACAGTGAGTATTGTATTGTTTATTGTATCAACACAACACATATCTGGTGCGGATACGTTTATTATAATCAAGCCAACTTTTATGAAAATAATATTTAAAAAGTGCAGCGTGTTTTCTTTAGTTAGACCATGTCAATGTCAGATTGACTGAGATCGTGCTATTGTCTTATTTCGTTACTGCATATTTTGTGCTATTGTCTCATTTTCTTTACTGCAATTTCTCGGTGAAGGAGTGCAGGGAGGTTTGTAGGCTCAAAAATCCTTCCTGTACATCTGCTATGACAAAGCGCTATTTATTTCACTTTATATTGTATCACTTTACTCAAAGTGTCAGCGATTCATTTTTCCAGTAATTAAACTAGACTGGGGCAGCTGTTACACAATTCCTAAGGATTCCTGAAACAGGAGAAGAATGATACTGAATAGCAAGTGTTGGGTTTTCAACGTTTGCTCTAAGGTGTGCGTATATGCTCATTTTTGAAAGGTGCTGTGACATGAATTTAACATTCTGCAGAAAAGATCTAGAAATAGGGACCTAAAAAGGTTACTACTTCAAGAATTATTTGCTGCATTTGCCTAAATCGTTGTATGATTTATGCAGGCAAGCATATATTTAGAGGGAACAGTTAGTTACCCCATCCTGTAGGCTAACATGACCCAGAATTGCCATAGGGTGTACCCGTGTATACCTCAGAGTGAGTTCTGACACAGAGCATCTATTGCACATAGTGCTCCCTTGTGTGAAGTGAAGCAAGTTTAAAAGAGGCAAATCATAGATGGGGTGTGCTGAGGATACCATCAGACAGATTTGAGCAAACATTAATCCATGTGAAGAATGGATACCTGTCCCAAGGATTTTTCAAGAGGCTTTCAAAACCTCTACACTAAATAGGGAGAATGCAGGGATCATAATTCTGTGAGTATTGACAGAGGTCAAGCTATCCTCTTCGAACATGTTAATGACACATGTTGAGATATAAGCAATGGGTTGGTCATCCACCATATATGTTGTGATGGGCCTTTACCAGTCACGTAGCATCAATAGTGAGTGAGTAGAGTGTAAGAATATCCCTGGCTTATCCTTTCCTTGATATATAGAGGTTGAGGTGAGCAGAGAATAACTGGAGATAATTTACAGGGTATGACTGCATGAAGAGAGTTTGTAACCTATACACTATGAGGTATTAATTATAGAAGTATGTCATGTGTTAAGATTTCGTCCTCAGGTCCATGTTCTACCCAGGGAGCTACACTCCCCCCTGGTGTTTGCTTTACCTGACAACACAAGATTTAGTCTAGTTGACTTCCCATTACATCTACCATTGGAGTTATTGGGAGTAGATACTTGTCTCAGAGTCCTTACATCGATTATTTTGGAGCATAAGGTAAATGTTGTCTTTATATACAATTACACAAAAAATGAAACATTGCTAGAGCAAGTCCATTAATCCCTTGAGCCATGGGCACCTAGCCCTTAAAGCTCCATTCTTCTATTTCTGAGCAGGAAATACACAAGAAAGACACATAAGTAGAATTAGTTGCTAAATTTAATGCGTACAAAATATAATTATTGCTTACCCTGTACCTTAGTTGTTTCAATGTACATGTTGGTCTAAATAACTAGAAGATCAACCTGTATCAAATTTACTCAAAATACTATGTAGGACATACCCCATTTCAGTTCTTCTATGTATATCATGTTCAATCATGAATGTTACTACATCTTTTGATCATTAGTTTAATTAATTCACCTATTTCAGCATTAAAATGGTCATCTGAGTAAATCCCATGCCATTTTTTTTAGAATATTACCTATCAAAATCGAATTTATCATCCTCTGAATCATACTATTATAAATTCAACAACATGTTGACTGTTAACCTTTTAGAACAGAAATATTTCTGAATTTTAGCACATTGTTTCATTATGAACAACTACAAAAATATAATCAACAAATGTACATCATTTAGAGAAAGCACTTTCCCATAATTCAATAATCTTCCTTGTAAGGTTGGCAGTGTTTGCAAATAAGACTACTGATTTTATTGATGTGGTATACTCAGTATACCCTTATGGTATACCCTTTGAGCTGAAATGCTACAGAAAGATACTTAGAATATCATGGAAGGAAAAAATCAGAAACTCAGATATTATAAACACATTGAAGATTCCAGAATGTTGGTTACTAAACACAATAACAAAAAGAAAACTATGCCTTTTTGAACATATAAAGAGACACAACTGTTTAGAAAGACAAATAATGAAGGGAAGAGTACCTGGGAAGAAGAGAAAGGGCAGACCAAGAAGACAATGGACTGACAACATTAAAGATAACGTGAATACATCACTAGAAAATGCAAGCCACATCGCCAAAG
Source organism: Meghimatium bilineatum (assembly GCA_034231615.1). Taxonomy (NCBI): domain Eukaryota; kingdom Metazoa; phylum Mollusca; class Gastropoda; order Stylommatophora; family Philomycidae; genus Meghimatium; species Meghimatium bilineatum. The sequence goes on from CM067318.1 coordinate 35,655,700, forward strand.
ACAGAGAGAGGTTCAGAGAGTTCATTGGGAAGACAACGTTCTGGAAGGAATACGTCACATGACACATACTCATGTGATATAAAAATCCCATATTTTGTCCATCAAGGGATACAATCTTTTACATGAGATTTGAAATTTTGGAATCTCAGGTTCTAAGAATAAATTTAAATCTCTTGCAACTATATACATGGTAGATGTAGATATAGAATAAAAGAGTAAGCCAGGCTAAGCACTATTGCTTAAAATGAATAATATTTTAAGCAATAAGTCATTGTCTATTAAAGTTAGAGTGTTCTATGCTACATAGAACCAGTACAAACATATCAAAGTGATTCAGGGAAAGAAATAAATAGCAATAGACCTGGTCATCATATTCATCAGGTGCCTTGTCAACTGGCGTAGGCGATTATGGATCTTCACAACTCCCTTATTTTCAGTATCTTTTGTTAGAATCGTTGTTGATTCTTTGCCACAATGTCATCCTATCTAATATTTTCTCAGGTTGTTGTCCTCAATCCCTCTTGCTTTATATTTTGCCTATTCTATGCTCTTCAGACTTCCCTGTCTCATTACATAAAAAATAATTGATTGTCTCTTTCTGATATTATTACCGGTAAGTAACTTATGACTTTTCAGCACCTCATTAGTTTTTCTAGCCACCAATAATACACTCAGCATTCTTCTATAGAATCACATCTCTATTTCCTCTAATTTTTCATTATCCTGTTTATTGATTTTCCAAGACTCGCATCCATGTGTTAGAATTGATGTTATGTAACTGTGGAGAACTTTCTCACCTCTATTGACAGACATTATTGCACAATAGATTTTCAGTCACAGAGATTTTGAAAATTCTGAGAATAGCATGAACTGAATAAAAGGACAAAACTTAAAGTATGGCTATGTCGATAGCGATACATACAACAGCAAAAAGTTCAAACATGCTTGACTGTGGTTAGTTTTCAGGTTGATGTCTAGTGTACAGTGCAGGAACCAGTTATCTTGTACAGCTGGCATACTAGAAATATGGTTCTAGACATCTGCTGTTCAGTGGAAGTGCTAAAAACACCGAATGTATTAGTTACCATGCCAAAGTCGGATGTGTTGGGGCAATAGAGCAAATAAAACGGTGATATAACACATTTCCATTCCCTGGACTACATCTTGCTGGAAATCTAGGAGGACCATTGTCCTGCTATAAGAGAGAGAGATCAAGTGGATTTGAGAGTATGAGAACGAATCCCAAAAAAAGTGAAACGCTCATCAACATCTGAAAGTTACACTCATAAATTTTCAGACAAGCGATGAGAAAGAGAAGTTTTAAACTCATCATAACAATTGGAAAAACCTTCAGAAAGGCAGCAAAAATTGTAATACAGTAGAAATCTGATTTTCCAAATTAATTGGGGATCATGCAGAATCATATAATCGAAAATTAGGATAATTGGATATAGCTCAGGAATGAAGCAAAACAGTGTACATACAATCATACATTGAAATGAACTGAATTTTATTGATAAAAGTACAGTAACATTTAAGCAACTATGTATTGCAAATAAACTACATAGCAATGGCACGTGTGCCGGGACCTCTCTACTGCTTCTGCTCTCGCTCTAAAATTATTTCATCCAAATTCGATTTGGATAATTGGGGATTTGGTTAATTGGGATTCGGATAATCAGATTTCTACTGTACTACAGATTCTTATGCACATCATGAGAATTGACTAAGGATGATTAGATGGCTACCTCACTCATAGAAAGTTCTCCAAATTCAGCAAAGTTTATGTAATATCTATAAATGGGACAGTGAATTTCAAGTATGTAGTGCTGTATACACTTACTTATCTGATCCTTGGGGTTGCGAGCTTTCACTCTTTCTTACATGTGGCAGGTGGTGGTAGGTACATCTCTTATTCAGATGTAGAGCATCTATATAAAGGGTGTTAGTGATAAAACAGTTTGGTGGTAACAGTTATTTTCATAGTTCTTGTACTGAAGGGCATTCAATAAGATGAGTGCTGTATAAAATACATGACTATTATATTACACTAAACAGTGTCAGCATTAACCCATTTATAAGTAACACACAATAATAATTTAAAACTGCACGTCTTGCTACGACCTGAAAGGGGAGTAGAGAATAGTATTGCTGTGACCTACCATGTATGTTGTAAGTTGCAACTAAGAAGGTTTGGTATGGAGTTGGCTACTCCATTCCATAGCAAATCAAAGTGACTCACAAATATCATTCTGAAGTCAAATATGTTTGACACAAATATTGCAACCAAGTTTTAAAACAAAACGCAATGCATTTTCTCTCTCTGGACTACACCTGGTGGGAGTATAAGAATGAATTAAGAAGAAGAAGATTTTAGACTACTAAATTCATATATCTTATATATTAAAGCATGTGTACGCCCTTCCATATATGAGCAGAGCTTGTGACTTTTGTATATAAATTGACCAACGTCTAAAGTTCATATATAAGCTGAGTTGAAATTATATCAAAATATTGCCAGGAACAACTCAATGACAGCCTATGACTCTTTTGCTGAAAACTACTGGTCACCTTTAGAGACAACATGAACACATAGGTAGATTCTGAGCAAGTTTTTCATTATTGCCTGTGAATTTTAATTTGTGTTTTTCAGGTGATCTTGCAATCCAGAGATTACAATGCACTGTCCATGTCTGTGATGGCATTTGTCTCCATGTTGTATCCACTTGAGTACATGTTTCCAGTCATTCCACTCCTGCCTACGTGTATGGCATCAGCTGAACAGGTTTGTTGCTGTTATATTTATGAATTTACACACACACAATCATGTTATCTACCACCTCTACTGTCTTCACCAATATCATCAACCATCTTTGTTTTACTTATGTGTTGCTGATGCCCAAAAGGGCAGAAAATAATAATAATACATCTAGCTGCCATGCAAGTTGTAAGAGGTGACTAAAGAGGTTGGACATGGTGTTGACTACTCTTTGAATAATCTCTGATGTGAAGTTATGCATGGACTGCTGTGAGGAAATCAACCCTTTTATCTGCAGCTTGTCTCGAGAGTGTAATAAAGTTATGGCAAAGAACTCTCCTGAGGAGAAGACTGTAGCTTGTGGCATTACACACTATTTATAGTCCCATTGAGTAAAACAGCTCTGGGTGACTTGCAAAAGCTTTGGAAAACTCATGAAAAAGATGTCAGAGAAACATCACTTTGGAATTGAAGGCAAAACTACTACTTGGTGCAGGAAACAAAAGTGATAAACTCATACTCCGTTGCGGTTCTATCATCATTATCGTCATCATGGCTGCCAGTTTTTTTTTTTATATCACGCAACTTGGCAGCTACTAAATCATAAATATGTGTACAATAAGTGTTGTACATAAACTATATTATGATGAACATTTGTCTTGTGCATAGTATCTTATTTATTGAATCATTCATTCTCAAACTCCCTGTGGCTCTCTCTTGTAGCAGGATAATGATCCTACTAGATTTCCAGCAAGATATAGTCCAGAGCATGAGGTAGGTAGAGATGCAAGTGGGAGAGTAACATCACACGATGGACAAGTTACAGTCTAGCAGAGTGCACCACCGAGACAGGAGATGTTGGAGATACGTTGCAGCCAAACTTCGTTGCGGAGACGGCACTTAATGATGATGATGATAGTCCAGAAAACAGAACAAAGAATAGCGACACTGGTTCCTGCCATACAAGTCATAAAATAAGACTAAGGAGGTTGTAGGAGTAGATTGGCTGTCCCATCCTGTAGAGGGTTAAAGTCACCCAGAAGCCATGCTGAAGCCGGGTATGTCAGACTGAAAAGTGCAGATATTGCAGCCAAGTTGTAAACCATGACAGCACATTTTGTCTCTGGACTACATTCTACTAATCTGCAGCATTTTGAGAATGAATGTAGAAGATGAAACTATTATGAGAATTTGAAGATAGTATCTCCTTATTCCACCACTGTCCACCACTACTGAAACACCAGAACATCAACACAAGCTCCAAAAGAACTTTAAGAAACACAGTATTCATGCTGACACTGTGCTATCAATGATAGACCTGGACCCTGACAGAGAAACTAGAACAAAAACTTGCTGTGTGTGAAATGGAATGCCTGAGAATAGTACTGGGGGTAATAAAAAAGAGATAGAATAAACAATAATACTGTAAGAAATCTGGTGCAAACAATATCGTGAAAAGAATACATAGATACACAAAAGATCAAATGGTTTGGCCACCTAATCAGAATGAAACCAGATCACATTCCATCAATAGCCTTTAATAAAAGATCATCTGAAAAGATAAATGGAAAGACTCAGATAAAGATGGATAGATTACATCAGATAAATACTGGAACATCAAGGCTGCACTATAGAATCACAGTTAACAAAAGAAAGAAGACTTTGGCTCCCCATGACTCCTAGTGGCACACATGGATAGGACATGACAAGACAAGATCTCCTTATTTAAACTGTATTCTGATGAGAATTTGAACATGTTATCTTCTTATTTAATCGTTATTATGATGAAAATTTAGTGCTGTACACATTCCACCCTATGTGCCGTCTTTGGCCCTAGAGGAATAACTAACATATTATCACCAGTGGAGTAGTGTACATTTTTTAGATCGTGGGATGCTGAGTGATCTTTTTAGTAGGTAGTTAGCTCTCCCCACCTTTCTTTTCACACTAGAAACACATATTTACAGCCTTATATAAAATATTAACTAGTTTAAAAGACATATCTTATATAATCTTGCAATTCAGCTCCAGGCGTCTGTTCATTTTTTCTTCAAAAATGTTCAGTACCCAGAACCCGTAGATAAAGATGGGGACGGGGTGTTCAAACTCCCCGACTTAGCAGATTTAACATGACTTTAAGCACTAGAAGCTTAACCAAAAGGTTGTTAAAAAGGTAAAAAGGTTTGATAAAAAGGTTGACCCCCACCAAACGCAATTTTTCATAAGAAAGTATTCAAAATTCCAGCCAAACATTGGGATTTGCACATGATAAGATATGCCATTTTCTTTTAGGTAAAACCTCCTCCTTAAGATAAACATATCTATGGCTCTGTCAGTACCCTCTCAATAAATGTTGATTCTGATGAAATACTACTTAATAAGTTTATTCCCAATCGCCAAGGAATTCAAACATGACAGATGATTGTTGTTCATGGAATTTCTGAGATATGTTTTGAATCTCTTCGGGGTACTCATATTTCTTTCACTGCCTGGCTGTAGTGGTAGGTATAGTCAACACTAAACAGAGTAGTTTTGTTACTTCCTGATAGATTGAGTCCATGTCATTTACAGCAAAATATGCCAGGAGCTCTTTAGATGGTAAATGCGTTTTCTCATCTGCATATACATTATGAAGTTAATTTTCTAGAAGGTTGCTATCAAATAATCAGTACTGTTTTATTAAACTATTCAATATATTCTGGGGAAATATTTTTCTGTAATCTTTAAATTTACTCTCATATACTAATTAAAGAAAATGTAGACGAATAAGGTCTTCAAATCTGCATTTCATTAGTGTAGTTATACATAAGAAGTGCAGTAGCCTAGTTGATAGTGAGCTTGCTTGCTGTCTCTGGGTTACAGCTATGGGACTTACCTTTACACTACACAATAAATTACACACAAAAACTAATTGCATATGCTTATGCACAGATAAAATATTGTAATAGATAGGGAATTTTCGGTAACCTATAGTTGAACAAATAAAATTATTACCCAAATTACATGACCTGCCAGTCCTCAAACAAAAAGCATGACTGTTGGCCCACATTTCTCCTAAAAAAATAATTAAAGTGCTTATTTAGAGCCAGGTCTAGAACCACATGGCTTAGTATATTTTATCAATTTGTCTGTTCCTAGATACTCATATAGGCTACATATGCAAGTGTCCATAAATAAAAAAAATTGTAATAGTAATATTAATACGGTTCTGGAAACTAGTAGAACTCACTACTTTCAGTTCATGTTGACACTTTTTATATCTGGTCCTTTTCATAATCCACTGCACAATCATCACATGGCGCTCTTTCTGAGCTGAATTTTACCGTTATATAAATATAACAGATAATGTATGTAATTAAGTTTTCAGATGAGCTTTTTCCCCTGCCCGCGACCAGCTGTGCATTTTCGCATTTGGCCCTCAGATCATAAAAGGTTGCAGACTTCTTATTTAAAACTGTGTTATGATGAATTTTTGTGTAGTATCACTTTGTTTGAACTGTATTATATTGAACTTTTGTTTTATACATAATATCATCTTGTTTAAACTGTATTATGATTAACTTTTGTGTTGTAAGACAGTATCTCCTTGTTTAAACTGTATTCTGTTGAACGGTTATGTTGTACATATTATCTCTTTGTTGTCTAAGAAAATCTTAAATTTCCATTGTGAAAGAGGGTGTGCATAGCACAGCAGCCTATGGATGCTCTATCCTATGTAATTCACTCAAATTTTCACTATATGTTCCCTGCTCTTTCCATGTCTGCTTCAATACTTATTGTCTTCATGTTTTCTGGTTTGTCCATTATCTTGTTCTCTGGTGATTCCATGACATTAACCACCTGGCGATACTGGTTACAAGCTTTTCAGGGTATGACCCACTAGTCACTCTTGTTAGGATACCCTGTTTTTGCAGTCTTTTCTGTTTTTCTTACATCAATATAAGGTAATACTGAACATAACAACAATAGTACTTACATAAATCACAGGTTTTTAGACTGTTCTACTTAGACACGATGGACTATCACTAAAACTAGGGAGTTATGATGTGCAAACAAGAAAACATACAAATTACAATACACAAAACATTTTCATTGTTTTGAACAAAAGGCTTTTATCAAGATATGCACAAAACATCAAAAGACGACGAATAGAAATAATCACAACACCCAAATGTGTCCAACCGAAATATAGAAGTGAGTTGCCGGAAGGACAGGAACAGGAAGTACATAAAATAGTAAATATAGGTATATATGTATTTATGTTCATATTCTGGAGAGTTGATTGCTTATGTGTATTGTTCATATTAAGGAGAGTTGATTGCTTATGTGTATTTGTGTTCATATTCTGGAGAGTTGATTGCTTATGTGTATATGTGTTCATATTCTGGAGAGTTGATTGCTTATATGTATGGTCTCAACAGCTTCTTCTAGCACCAACTCCTTACCTGATAGGAGTACCTGCAAGTTTCTTTGGTTACAAGAAAGATTTCCCATTACCAGATGATGTTTGGCTTGTTGATTTGGATGGAAACAAGGTACGAAATGTAACATGACATGTAACATGTTGATACAAAGTAATTTGTTTATTGCTCTTATGATCTGATTTGACTTTAAAATTATCATCAGGGTGGACAGTTTGGAAACTGGTGTTGAAGTTGTCTGAGCATGTCACTTTGTTTCACCAGCTCTGTACATTTCAGCATTAGTCTGGACCAGCACTTGTTACTGCATACCATATAATCTATTTGTTTCTTGTGCATACTCTTATTCTTGCACCCTAAATATTTTTGTCAGTTCATGCTGATTTACCCTACTCTAGACTTGTCAGTGGTTGGCTAATTCTTCAGAAGTTTTGTTCTCTTGCTCATTTGATGTTTGATGGGAAGACATGTTATCTAGTTGTATTGCATGATGCCATGGTTTGCTGGTACGCATCTTGGCCTGGTATCTTTGACTTTAGCACAAGTGATTGCTTGGGCAGGTTTGGAGAACATAGTCACAACAGGAAAGATTGAAGGCAACATCCTTCAATACCAATGTTCAAAATCAATGTTTTCAGTATCGCCAACATGAGAAAATATTAGACAGTTTAACAACCTGGCATGGGAGGGAAACAACAATGATCCTGCTACATAATACTGGAGATTAAGAGTTGTGGAGAGCTATGATCACCTATACCAGCCGGCATGGCACCTGATGATGACTAAATGTTCAAGTTATGTACTTCTCATCACATGCCCTAAAAATATTAACTGTCTGCTTCAAATTTTTGCTATAATTTGTCTTACTTATACATAAATACTGCAGAAGACGGATTTGTACGGACATTGGTGCAAATAAATCTGTGACACAATGTATTGTCTATTCTCTGGACTACATCCTACTGGAAATCAAGTAGGACCATTATCCTTATACAAAAGCGATCCAATGGGAGAATGAATGCTGAAGAGGAAGAAGTGTACATAAATAGTCTTTAGAAATGTTGACAATTCAGAAAAGTAGCTTATTGTCAGATATATATATAATAATCAAGAAAATAATTATAAACACAATTTTTTAAACTTCCATTCTCATACTCCTGGCTGGATCTCTCTTGTAGCAGGACAATGGTCCTACTAGATTTCCATTACATTGTAGTCCAGAGAATGAAAATATTTTGTGTCAAAACACATTAAAGGACAAAGCACTATCTCAGTTGAGGCAGTATCTGAAAGTTCTGAAGATCTTACCATTGGACTATCAGACTAACCATTATGCAACAGTAAATTCTCAGTAGATGACATGTCAATATAGTGAGGCTTTCCTCTCTTTCCTCTTTCAATATTTCATGTGCACAATTACATTTCCCTTTGTGGTGCAACATTCATAGAGCCCAGTACTTCCCTTCATGCCTGGGGAACCAGATGAGTTCCAATCCTGGCCATGATCCTAGCTACCAATGTGTATATGGTGTTCTAGCTATGAACAGATGCTGGCACAAGGGGAGTGCTGAAAAGCAACTATGTGCAGAATGTGATAATTTCCTGGTTGTGCAGAATGTGATAATTTTCTGGGAGAGTCCAGAATTATGCAAATATATTAACCATGCATAATTAGAAAGACCCCATATATGGAAGAGAATGCTTAGCTGTCTACCAAGTCAATCCCAGCGACCATGGTTCAGAGTTAATGTGAACTCCTCTGTCAGGAAAGAATGCTTGGAAGGGGAACTGAAGATAATGACTCCAATTCTGCATGTTGCAGATAAGTAAAAAAAAGTCACAAAATCTCTAGAATTTACCCCATCTTATAAGCAGGAGACTTCTTCTTAAAGCTCAAAGCACTGCACACTTCTGAGAGTTAGTCTTCTGGGTATGAAATAAAACTCAGGAGAAACCACACCATTGTACATAGGAAGTAAGAGTTAATTATTAATAATTTCTGGAGATCAAAACAACAACCCCAGGTGAGTCAACATGCAGTCATTAAAAATCCTACCTATCAGGAAAATAGTAACACTTGAAGATGGCGGTGAAAATAGCAGTAATTCTGCAGATGCCAGATTATAGAACAGAAAAATGGCCCATAGTTTCTTCTGTGCAAAATAGGTTGTGAACTTACACTGACCTAAATAAACTGCTTTATATGTTATCAATATCTGACTAGATGTAGAGTTTGATTTCCATGTAGAGGAAAAGAACTACGTAGTATAACAAATGCGTGACAATGGCAAGGTGGTGGAAATAAAAGATCACACATGAATAGTATACTTTAAGTCCAAATGCCACATACTGAGTAACCATATAAAGATGTTTGCAGTTTATTTATCTAAACTAGTTAGTCAAGAGAGGATCACTCTGCACAGGATAAATTCATAGATTATCTAGAGCTGCTGAAGTCTAAAATATTTAGCTGGTAATGTTAAGTTAAGGAACTGCATGTGTTTTGTAACTGTTACTTTATGCTGTAAAGAGTGTTGTTGTTGTTCGTCCACCACAAGTGATGGTGACCATTTGTTACATCCACTATTGAAAATTTAATAAGAGTTATGTCCTTGATTATGAGTTTGTAGATAGCTAATGAGCCCTATTCGAGCTGTAAATGTCCTTGGACAGTTCGGGCATGGAATGACCACTGTAGATGGATCTTGGTCTATCTGTGACTTTCTAGCTACTCTCCGCTGATGAGCTGCTGCATTTCTCTTCTTTTCACAAGATGATGCGCTCTTTTTGATTGTGGAACGCCATGTAGATCTATTTTGTGCAAGTTCTTCCCATGTATCTTGGTCTATTTCAAAGGTTTTCAGTGAGGTCTTTAACGAGTCCTTGTAGCGCTTCTTTTGGCCACCTTGAGATTGTGTACCCTTCCTCATCTCACCAGAGAAGTATCTTTGGCAGACAATGGTCTGGCATATGCACCAAATGACCTGTCCAACGAATCTGTGTCTGCACCAGGATAGTGTCAATGCTGGGGATACCAGCTCTATCAAGGACAGTGGTATCTGGAATCTTGTCTTGCCATCTGATGTTCATAACTCTGTAAAGAGTGTAGTTGATTGCTGGAGAGTCTGGTAAGAAATGTATTCTCTCTGAGAAGAGTGTTGTATATTTGAGCTGCATATGTTGTACTGTTTTATCTGCATGGGTATAATCACAACATTGTGGTTGTTGTGTGGGTTTAACCTATTAAAATGTTTTCTGTGTCTGTCTTTTGTTCTCACTTGGAAGTTTTTTCTCTATGTTGTAGTTTGTTGATATTGTTGTTCCTGTCTGGATGAGCCATTTCTCAGTACACAATAGTCCACTATACAGAAATAATGTAATGATGTTCATGAAACAACTAAATATCTGATGACAGGACACTAATGTTTAATGCATCCATGTGGTCAGTGCTGCTAAAATAAAAGGATTGGAAATTATTGGCCAATCTCATGCATCAATTCTCTTGCCACCTTTGCATATATAAGTTGCATCTAATTTACAAAATTTGCAAATTTAAAACATGGCAGAGCTAAACATGTGAATATCAATAGTGCCGTACTTACCTGTTATTTTTTGTTGTGAATGTATTCTTTATAAAGGTCTTTTGGTTAAAATATTGATTTGTGTCTGTTATGTGTGTTTCCAGCTATTAGCAAATCTTCATCACCCTATTCAAAGTTAGACCTATGAAGGTTCTTTTCCATACTGGGTATTTTTCATAAATACGTTGATGATGTTATAGGTATTACTTACATGACTGAGAATGAATTTTCTTGTTTTATCAAATTTTCAATAATTTTAACCCTGCTATTCAATTCACATCTAACATCTTTACTATTATGTTAACCTTCTTGACATAATTGTCACAATTCATTCATCTTACCGTAGCACTTCTGTATAGTACAAACATATTGATGCACATAGTTTTCTGCTTTAAACTTCTTCTCACCCACCTGCTAGACATAACTCTTTGCCATTCTCACATGTTGTTTGCTTTCATCACTTATGTAGTGATAACGACAACTTTCTTGGTGAATTCTGAAATGATTGGTTTCTTTCATAGATGCTTATATCTCGACAGTGTCCTTTCATCAGCTTGGCTTTGTGTCCGTAAATTATCTTGTCATGATACCTTGTCTAATACTCATGGTACTTTATCTTCTGATAGAGTTTAACTTGGTCAAACATTATTCCCGTCTCCAGACTGATCCTCAAACTCGTGTCGTTTTCTAATACTTTCCTCTGGTTGCCTATAGGCATGACAAAAATCTTAACGACTATTTGGTCCATAGTCACCTTAGAGCTAATGTTTTAGATCATTTTGGCATGGTTTGTTGCGGATGCTGGCATTGCTACACATATACCTACCAGGTAAATAGTGCAGATCCGTTCTGTGTCATTTCCAATGGCCACTTTTACTATCGACAATGTCTTTACACGTAAATCCCATAACATCATTTACGTTATCATTTGTAAACATTTTGATATCACATACATAAGTAAGCTAGCAAAAAAACTAAGTGCCAACATCTTCATGCCATCAACTACAGATTGCCTACACCTGATCATTGTAGTGCCAAAGATATTCAGGTCACTGTAGTAAGCTCATGCACCACAGATGATAGAGCTAGGTACATACTTGAAAATTGCTATATGTCTTTAAAGCAGTTTGGTAACTTTGAGCCATGTGGTCTAATGGTCATTCATTTATTTAAATTTGGGTGGTGGGAACCTTTGTTTTATTGTCATTCATATTGCTTTCATTCCTCATGTTTTTTAATACATGCCTCTATGACAATACTTATATATACGTACATTATTGTTACCATGGATGTCTCTGCTGTTAAATGTTTGCCTTCTAATTCTTTTGTGATAATGCCTTTATTTTTGCAGTTTTTACTGTTTGTTCACTGTTTGTTTTGTATTTTTATGAAAAAGACTTTAAGGTTGCTGAAACTATCTTGTCTACTGTTATCTGTAATTTTTCCATACTGTAACCTATAGTCTGTGTATTAATTGTAAAGCTGATTGACCCTGTGTTTTACGTAAGTACTATTGCTAAACAGTTTTACAACAGTCTTACTTATTGATTGCCATTAACAGAGATAGTGAACACATAAGTATCTCCAAAAATTAATATTAAAAAAATTGTTATAGTAAATACAAATTTGTTTGTTATTTTTCAGTCCATCTCAGTTTATGTAGTTGGTACAGTACTAAAGTGGAGTTAATTTCATTTATTTTAATACAGATAATCACTCCACCTGCGGCTGAGTCATTGCCACCACTACCTGAACCTGAGGGAACGGCTCTTAAGACCCATTTGAAGCAAGTAAGTTTGATATGAGATATAGAAATGTAACAGTTTAAATATAAATAGACTGACTAATAGTTTATCATAGTTGCAGAGATGGATCCAATATTCAGTGTTTATTTAGTCTCTTTATTTGTTTTTAGAATAGTTTCAGAAGCTTATCCATGTTGAGATATTTTAGTTGTATTTGTTTTATTCAGTTTTTTAAAAACAAAGCTTTTCTAGAAGGCACATGTATGGAAGTATTCTAGTAATAAGTAAACATGTTACTTGTCACAATGCATTCCATTCTCTGGAATAAATCCTGATATCGAGAAGTGTGAAAATGAATGCAGAATAGAATCCTCCAGAAGTATGGTGTGTGTGTGTGAGAATTAAATTAATGCTAACACAAACATTTGTATTAAAAAACAAAGGAATAAAGACAGAAAAACACAACAACGGAAAAACATATAGTTAACACAGATATAACACCTAAATTAGATGTGTTGGGCCATTGTCACATAATATATATATATATATATATATATATATATATATATATATATATATATATATATATATATATATATATATATATATATATATATATATATATATATAGCTCTGTCAGTGTTATGTGAATATGGGCAGTTCTTACTCATCATACTATGTTGTGAATGTGTTCTTGATGAACGTCTTTTTAGCAGAAACTTCAATGTGTGTGTCTTATTATGTGTGGTACAGTGATTAGCAAAACTTCATTAGCTGTTCCAAGTTTCGTCAGGTGTCAAAAGAGCAGAGCAAGTAATTTCTCTTCCCACACCTATTACACTACTGAGAAATTTCTCATGAGGTGTCATGTATCTTATTTACCATTTCCTGTCTATAATTTCCGATCCTATATGTCATCTGCAAATATTATTGTTTGCCCTGTTACTGATGGTTGACTATTTGTCACTTTCGAAATAGAACAGCTGATTAGTGGGATCCATGAGGTAGTTCTAGACATTTACCTAAGTTCTAATGTCCAGACATCCAGTCACAGAATGATTTTTCTCACTTCCAAAGCATCTGCCACACAATTTGAATCCTTGGTTTGATTCCGCAATTAACAAAACAGCTCATTTATACTACAGTCTACAGTTAATATGCATCCTCCAGGTCTCTGGCAACTGGAACTCTCTGCACTATATCTTTGGCCATTGTCTGCTGTATATGTTTGGCCATTATATATATCTGCTGTATATTTTTGGTCATTGTGTGTCTCCTGCATATACTTGGCCATTGTGTGTGGCATTGTTATGTATGCTTATTAATTCTATATATGAGCAAGTACACTGATGTCCATTGTATATATGTGGTCACAGAAACATGTTTCTCCAATGTGTTTGAATGTGTGGCCACTGTATATGTTCTCAGTTTTTGTGTGTGGTCATTGCATGTATGTGGTCACTGTACTTATATGTGGCCACTGTTTGTTTATTCACAGTGTATATGCTTCTGCTGTATGTATATTTTAAAAATGTATAATCTCATTATTTGTTTTATTCATTGACAGTAACATCAACACATCTAGATTAATTACAACATGCACTACACATGCATTCCATTATCTATAATTTATGACCACCTGTGTTGCATTTCTGTTAAAAAATGATTCCATTTTTTTGCATGTTCACCCATTTATTAGAGTATTCTTTTGATTTGTGCCTTTAATTTATTTAACACTTAATGATCACAGACAAAATAAGCCAAGTCTATTTTCACAAATTACAAAAAAAACCATTATTAACCATTGCTTGGAGATCCACAAATACTTTTTACACTTTAAGCATGAATTTACACTTGTGTTGCCTTGTGTTTTACCTTCCATGCATTTTGTAAGAGATGACTAAGAAGGTTTTATGGTGGAATTGACTGTCCATCCTTTGGGGGGAAGGGGGGGAAAGGGGTGTGAAAGTAATTAAGAAATCATGCTGAAGCCAGATGTGTCTGGCAGAAAGGTACTGATATCGCTGCTAATCTGTAAACCCAATTAATGACACAATGCATTCTGTTCTCCGGACTACATACTGCTAGTCTGCATGAATTTGATAACGATTGCAGAAGATGAAGAAGCAGAGAGTATGTTGAATGCGAACATATTTTGGAAACACTCTCACAGCTCAGTGTATTATTCTGTATTGTATGCCCTCAGGCATCCATGTGAAACTTGAAGAGAGAGAGTATTACAGCTTTTGATATAACCATAGGAAAATTGCATTTGATTATGTCTAGTTATTGCATGAAATTTCAACGTACTTCACACTGACGGAAATCACACAATTTATTTGTTGTGATTATAAGAGAGTGAATACAGAATAAGAAGAAGAAGATAAAATAGGTTACTCTTAGCACGATTTGGTAACAGGACTTGCTGTGTAGACATGTCAAACTGCGAACGAGAAGAAGAAGAAGAAGAAGCACGATTTGGTGAAGTGTAAAGCATGGAGTAAAATAATATATTACCATGTATAATAAGCTCAACATTTTGAAAAAATGTTGCCTTGTATAAAGGTTACATATAGTTTTGAAATATCTAACAAACAAAAATATGAAAACATGGCTAAAATAGTCTTAATAAAGTATGAGCTGAAATAGTCTTAATAAAATATGAAAATATGGCTTAAATAATCTTAACCTTTAGGGCCCTGAATTAAAAATTAAGAAACATCCCATTGGGCCTGAATTCTTTTTTGGAAAATTTGCGTTATTGATGGTGCGTGTTTTGAAAACGTGATAACTTTTTTGTTTTAAAAGATATCAAAATAATTTTTGCATATCTAAATAAAGGAGTGAATAGTGAATATAGTCATGTTTTTTGTTGTTGTATGTATGATATGACAGTTGTGAGAAAGTTGTGAAGTTGAAAATTCGGGGGAAAAAAAAATTGCAAAACGCCATTTTCAAATCATACATATAACTTCTTGATGTCCCTAATACTTGAGCAATGCGTGGAATCATTGATAAAATCCTCATAAATACCTATACTTATTGTATATATATTTTTTTATATCAAAACTAATATAATATGAACTAAAAAAACTCATAAAACGTGAAGAAATCGCATATAACGTCCGTCCGGTAAACACTAGGTCTATCCCGACAGGCAGCGTAATTATTGTCTATGCACACACGTGGCACCCCTGATACATATTATTTTTGTGTTTTTGAACGACTACACAAACATTCTTATCAAATAACAACATATTAAACACAAAAAACAACAATTAAAACATGTATTCACGATCACTTAGCCATGCCACGCGGTACTCAATTTGATAGTAAAAAATGGCTAACGTCAGTCCAGAAATTCGTTGACAAAACCAGCCGGCTTTCTCTCTTCTTGCAGCCGTAATGAGTAAATAAATTTGACCTATAAACTGCGACGTATTCCTAGCTTCGTTTGGCGTGTCTTATACGTCACGGGATCATTACTTTGTGAAGTTCCGTACTCGGGAATCGGGCAATGTCCTATGTAGCGACATTGCGCCTGCAGGCACAATGGAGCTGTGCTCATAGGCGCAATATTGCGAGTCGTAAAGGTTAATAAAATATGAAAACATGGCTGAAATAATCTTAATAGTACATTTGGTATTCTCTTGTATTAAAACTTATAATTCTACCCAAAAAAAATCACTCAAATTTTTGTAATTGTTGTATGGATTTTTGTTCACTTCTTCTATTTCTTCTGCATTCGTTCTCAAATATTCTTCACTTTTGTAGGATGTAGTCTTGAGAACGGAATGCATTGTGTAATAGTTTACAGCATAACTGGGATACTTGAACATTTTGACTTAGCACATCCAACTTCAGCATGGATGGGACAACCAACTCCATCATAAAACCTTAGTCCATGACATGCATGGCAGGTAACAGTTGCTATTCTTTTGTCCCCTTTCAACAACACATTGGTGGAATATCCATAAATTTCATGGAATTAATACTCCTTCATGGTAATATCAGGATGCATGTCATCATCATTCTCCATTTAACACTTACATTGCTCAGCGCACAGAGATTATAATGCTCAATTCTGTCCATCACATTATTGACAGAGCACTAATATAGATCTGACGATAACTTCTAATGGAATGTACATTCAGCCATGCTTTATTTTAACACTCCGTGATCATAACAATGTTAAACTTCTTCAAGTTGTCATCTTTCATCACTGCTATATCTTCTATGTTGTTCACTCATTTGCCCCAAGTCTGTATTAAAATGGGTTGTTAAGACAGACATCTAGTGGCTGCAGAAGTAAAGTAAAGCCCTCAAGGAATTAGAATCACAGACAGCATCATCTGATGGCATCGTTTTTCTACTTTCCCTTTGCAGTGTGTACTTTTTACAGATAATGACTTCATAAATATATGCTTATATCCAACGAATTTTTAAAGAGCAGCAAGTTCTCACTGCATTCTTGTTGTGGATATTTTGACATAATTTCCATTCTGTTTATATACAGACTTATAACTGTTGGGGTGCAAAGGGTACCAATTGCTCAGATGTTGTCTGCCCATGTCTTTATTTGCCCTCCTCTGCTTCTCCCCCTTTGACGGTTCCCTGCAGTATTGTCAAGGATTGGCAAGGAATCATGTCTGCATACATGTTCAAACCATGCTAGTTTTCCTCTTTTCACTATTGAAAGATGAAGCACATGGTCATGAGGTTAGAACGCTGTTCTCAGACCCTTGCGATCCTGGGTTTAATCCATGGTTGGGACAAGATTTTTTCTTTCAGAAGTACAATCAAAATCCTTCCTATACGTGACGCAGAATCTGCTATGGTAAAGCAGCCTTTATTTCCACAGCCCATAGAAAGCCTCCCTGCACTCCTTCACAGGAAAACATGCAGTAATGAAAATGACTGTTGAAAGAAATGGTTCTTGTACAACTGCATAACATCTCTATTTTATTTCTTAGTACAAATTTGTCTTTCTATAGGAAATTATATAGGAAATTATGCTCTCTATTGGAAATTTGTGGAATTTGTCTTTAGCATTTCTACTCGAAAACAACGATAGCATTTTTATAGTTATTTCAAAATACATTATGGCAAGATAAGAAAGTCCTATTGAGATAAAGAGTTAATTCTACTTGCTATGACACTAAACAGAATATTGAAACGTTAATTTGAAATATGTCTTCCAAAATGTCTTCTTGCAGGTGCTAGTGCTTTAAGTGAGATGTTGGCAGATTATGTAAAGATATATTATACAGTTCTGGTAGATTAGTTTTTTTTTTAGAACTTTTAAAAGTAGCTCTGTCCTGCTTTTCTTAACTCTCAATTATATCCTGACATATTTACTGCTGATTAGAAATAATGTGTTCTGTGATTGCAGATTTATATCTAACATTTCCTAATTTAAGTTGTACCAACAACATATATTTCATTAACTTTTCAAGGCATGTGGGGAAATAATATTCTTCCATTAATATTTGATCTTGAAATTTTTACTGCATTCAGAAGTGCTGAAAAATCTTGCCATTTTACTAAAATACACTTACATTTGTTCTATTATCTGCTTACACATTTTTGTTTATAGCTTATCACAGTTGTACATCCATTTTAAAATTGTCTCTAATTGATATGGGGCCATAAACTTCTTGAGTTTTAAACTCATTATAAATTTCTAGATGTATTTTAAGGAATATTAAAGCAGATTCTTCTTAATGTCTTGGAAAGATCTACCCAAGGTCGTATCTGTTACATGTATAAAGCAACCTAATCTATAGAGAATGTCAGTTATAGAGTAGAAAGTATTATAAATCAGGACATACCTACAGAACAATTGTCATGGCATTGCTGCAGCTAATAGCTGCAACTAGATAATAAAGGCAAACAGTTGCTGGTATAAGAAGATGTACTTTGTCCTGAAAAAAAAAGCTTAGGGCTGTCCATAAATTGTAGTCAACAATTAGGGATGGAGAGGGTCTGAGAACATTACAGCTGTTGGCAAGGAGATGAGTTTGACAAACGTTGAAGTCAAACTAAAGTATTTGTATATTGGGGCTTCATCAACATCAGGTAGTAGTATCCTGAACAGGATGTAACAGTAAGCACATCCTTTCAAAACTTCTTTTGATCTTGAACCAGTCTTCCTGTTTCTGTTACTGTCATGTTCAGGTGGTCTTTGATGTCTTACAGCCATCTCCTTCTGTCTCTTGTTTGTCTCCCTGTCATCATCCCCCCAATTATGGTTTTCTCTAGGCTGTCATGGCATTTGATATGTCCAAAATATTGTAGTTTTATGGAAAGAACAATGCTGTTTAGCCAGTTTTATTTTACTTTCTTTCTCTCAGGATGGCTACATTGGTGGGGGTTTTTTTTGGTCCATGTTATTCTGAGGTTTTTTTTTTCTGTTACATTTTATTTCAAATGCTGCTATTTTATTTTTCACTTTGTTGGTGATTGTCCAGGATTCACAACCATATAACATATCCTACAAGAATGTCCCCAGTATGCAGACCTGAGAAACAGGACATGGCCCACCCCAATCAGTGTTGAAGAGAAACTGTATGGCACAGTGGACACTCTAAAACAGACAGCAGCCTATATCATAGAATCCGGAGTCCCAACCTGACTGAGTAATGATCGCTGAGGAAGAAGACACCCATATATTGCCACTGGGAATATGCAAGCTCTTGGGAATGTTAGTTTTATTGTTTTGCAGCAGCTCAGCCATATATTTTTTATTTTTTTTGGTGGCCTCCCCGTACATATTTAGGTACATTTTAGGTTCATATTTTATGTATTTTTTTATGTTGTAATTTCTTTAATTATAAATATTTTTATAATTGTAAATATTATAAAACAAACTCAGGTTTATACCATTTACAGTTAGAAGCTTTCTTTAGATTGTGTCCAAAATGTTTACTTAACAAAGATTTATACGCTAAAACTTAAATAAAAAAGACAGACTTTAGTAAGTCATATTAAGATTTATTTGTGAATTTCTTTTTAAAGGTTTGCTCAAAAACATTAATATAGTCCATGTGAACAGTTGCATGTGGTGGATTTAAAGAAGTGTTAACATGACATATATTTCAAAACTGGAACCACATTTCTGAATGCACAACTGACACCTATCATTTATATTTATTTGTATGTTGTTAAACAAATTGTTATTTGCTACTTTCTTTAATAATATTTAATACCTTTCATATACTCACATTTACAGTTGAATTGTCATCATATTGGTCTGCAATCTTTAACCATTTATTAACAACATAGACCAAAGAATGCAAAGTAATAGTATTGAATTATTGTATTTGGTGTATATTTAATAAAAGATTCCTGATCTGTTTGAAGACATATCAAATCAGGTACAATTTCCAGTTCTGTGACACACTCAACAATATGTAAAAAAATGGTGTAGGAAATGAATTTGTTTTCTCTGTGTGCTATTCGTTTAACAGATTTCCACCTGAAAACAATGGCAAATTACAAGCGTAATGTGCCTAGAATCATGCTTCAAGAAGTTCCCAGAGATGCTGGAGTAAAATGACAAATTATGGTGAAAATTAGAAACAGACAATCAAGATTGTTAGGGCTGTAATGAGAAAAGTAAAACTTGGATATTTAGTAACCACCAGAAAGTTCAAGGGGATAAGAGACAGTGGAAGAAAAGAGAGAAATTCTGAATGGGTTGTCACCATGGCACAAAAGAAGTCACCAACTGAACTTATTAACAACACAAGAGACAGAGAGTTGTGGAGAAGTATGGTCGCCTACGCCACTCAGCATGGCACTTGATTGATTGAATTTTAACATTTTCTTTTAAAAAAAATATTTTTCTTAACATGTCCTTCTTAGATAACCAAAATATTTAGTTTGGTTTTTATTTCCATTAGTAGTTTAATTCCTAGTTTATCTATTAATTTTTCATTATTAATCATTGAAATAACTAGTACCTACTTGTTTCTTTTTCCATGCAATTCACCATATTCTTTTGTGTGTCACATCTCAAAGACATTCATTCTGGCTTCTAAATTCTTGCTCATTGTGCGGGTTTCTGAACCATGCATTACTGTAGTTTATATGTAGCACTTGGTTGTTCTCATTAATATATTTTTAATTTGTTTTAAGGCGCAGATATTACAGCAATGATGTAAACCATGGCACAACGCATTCCGTTCTCCGGACTACATCCTGCTGATCTGCAGGAGTTTGAGAACGAACGCAGAAGAAGAAGAAGAAGTAGTGGTAGACATTTGTAAAACATATTTTCTTGTTTAATATAATTACCTTGTTTTGAAAAGCTAAAGCTAGCTCAGCTTGGGTTGAGAAACACTTAAGATGGGTTAATTAATTCATCTGTGACATACTTATATCGGTGGATTAATTAATTCCCATTTGTGATCTAGCTCACAATGTAATACCTTAATGCATATATTTCCTTGATTTCTGCATGTCCGACCATCATAATATCATCATATGATATAGCTCTATCTGTGAGCTATATGCTTATAATTTGTACTGTGGATACATTAAACAATACTGGGAACAAGAATTGAACCCTGTGGAAGTTCACTTATGAAGCATTGACATTCAAAAGACTTGTGGAGGGAATTAGCTGTCCATTGAGGATTGACTTAATTGTATTAATGTTTCCCCATATGTGCTCCGACCCTGTCAACGAAGCTGTACTGACTGCCAAGAATATCACACATAATTCTACAGCTTTCATCAACAATCTCCATGGATCTTTAGTAAAAATCCACTTTGTAAACACAATATCATAAGCTGGATTTAATCCTGTGACATCGAGAGCAGAAGATGAACAGCTTAACTGCAACACTAAACCAGATCCTTTGTCAATACCATTGGGAAGATGGTACATCATGATGATTTATTTATATATTACACGTTCCTGTATTCATGAATTTTATAACTAAGCCTTTTGAGGATCGAAATTGTCCAAGTTTTTTAGTTTGAAGAGAATTTGAATATATGAAATACTGAATATGTCTTCCGCCGAAGATGGATGTATCAGGGCATTGGCGCAAAAAAAACAACAACCGCTGACAACGCATTTCCATTTTCTGGATTACATGCTTCTGGAAAGCTAGTTGGACATTGTCCTGCTCTAAGGTAGATCCAGTGGGAGTTTGAGAATGAACGCTGAAGAAGAAGATGTCTGACATTGACAGTTGGTAGTGTATCCAATTCAGGATATATCAATAAACCCAGCAGTTTTGGCTGTAGTGATTTTATTGGCATTATTAATATGTCAGTAGGTTGCCATTGCTTTCTTAACTGTCCAGATGCATACTTCCCTGCAGTGGGGGGGGTAAACCTAGTACTTTGGCTATCTGAGATGTGTTCTGTACTTCTCTTTCGTACAATAACAACATGACTTTAATCAGGTAGTTATTGCAAGTTTGAACTTTTCTTATGGAGTTATCATGTTTAATATACCAGCTTTCCATTGTACTCACTATTATGCTTTTTTTTATGAGTTTGATGGCATTTTCTTTTATTATCTCTGAAAACCAAAGATTATATCTGGTATAATAGTCTACGGTTTTTCTGGTGATGGCTTGGCATGCTCATATATTAACATATATTCTGTACACCTTTCTTTTCCTGCACATTGTAAAGGCATTAGCCAGCATGAGCATGACTCCTCAACCAATCAAAAACCTAGATGCTTTTGCACAGAACCCTGACATGTGGCAGCGGAGAGACAGCTTGACATCCACGACTGGTTTCAACCCCCTCATCTATGGCAATGATGTGGATTCTGTGGATGTTGCTACTCGTGTTGCAATGGTGAGAGGATTGTGATTCAGTGAAGGAAACTAAAATAGCTGTTATTATTAGCCTATTTAATTTGTGACTGTGCACAAAATGTAGATCATGAACAATGTGTCTTTCAAGTTGTTAGAGATTCAAAGAATAATTAAATTTAAAAAACATTATGTTTACAGTATTTGTATTTATTTTTAAATATTGCTTAAAAAAATAAACATGAGAAAAGCTGTCTACTTTGTGAGTGACAATCTTGTAGCACAGACAGCCGCAACATTTTTTGTAAGATTGTGAGTACAGCCCACATTAAGCACTAAGTGCGCGAGCAACAGGAAAATAATGCATCTGATACATAAATAGATCTTTAAAAACACTGACGAGATTAATGTGATCTTTGAGCTTGAATGTTACTCAGAATTTTAGCAATTTAGCAATTTAGAATGTTACTCAATGTACAAGGAGAAGCTCCAATACAACGTAACGATTATAGGATCTCCAAATATTATAATAGATGAAAAGCAACACTGTTTGTTCCAGTTCAAATAACAATACTTAAATTTAAAAAGGAGAATTGAGAATTTGGGCGTACGAACACTCTTTTACTAAAAAAGAGCACCAAATTTCATTAAAAGAACATGTTTGCAGATGTCTATTCTAGCTGATATTCAAATTTGTATTTGTCCATTTCATTTCCCTATAATCAATTTAATTTATGTCATTGTTTATTTAGATATTACCATATTGGGTTATATATTATAATGGTCTTTTAACCTTTAAGAAATTTGACCTTTAGGCTGTGACGTATTCCTAGCTTCGTGTGGTGGAAATTCTACATAATATGAGTTTTACTTCATGAAGTTCCATACTCAGGAATCAGGTGATATCTATGGGCGCATCGTTGCGCCTCTAGGCACCCAGTAATCCATATTTAGAGTCCGTAAGGTGAACTTCCATTTTTGAAACGCGTCAAGACAAATTAGGCCACCTCACTTATAGGATCCTACACCATACATGGATGAAATTGCAAACTTCGTGTTTCATATATATATATATATATATATATTGGCAAATGGTTATCACGGGCACTTGGTAAATAGCAATGTTCTATGTATTGCTGATTTTTGGAAAAAAAATAATTCTGGAAACTTATTGAACATCCCTTTTATAGCTAGCAAGAAGAGAAATCATGACAGGAGACAATCCGTTACATCCTAGTTCTTATCTCAACAAAGCTTGTCAGAGATCCTAAATTGAGAATTTTATTTGTTTGTAGGTTCATATGTTTCCTTTATTAGGTTTGCAATCTTTTTTGGAACTCCAAAATGCTTCCACAGTGACTCTCCATCCAGACTATCCAATGCTTTTTCATAGTCTTTTAAATCTATATATAGTGATGACTTCTATCATAAACTTTGTTCTACTATTATGTGTAGAGTTTCTCTCTGGTCTGTGCAGGAATTGTTCTGTTTAAAACCTACCATTTTTCTCTTAGCTGTTTATGGTATCCTTTAATCTATTTAGAATAATCCTTTTTTACTATTTTCTCTTCAACTGATAATAGCATTATTCTTCTGTAATATTAGCAATCTTGTGAATCTCCTTTCTTAGGTAGACAAGATACACTTCTTTCCATTCTGTTTCTATTTTTCCATGTTCCCATATTTTACCAAGCAGTTTAAACTTAACTCTGTCTAAATATCCTTATTTGCTTTGATGGCTTTTGCTGATATCTACAAATCATGAAAGGCACAGTGGTACCTTCCATGTATGTCATAAGATGTAACGTGGCATAAGGTTGGTTAACCCACATTATTGCACGCAAACAGAGCCAAAAATTTAAAAATTTATTTATGTATGTAGAACGTTGTCCTCACTGCCACTCTGTAAGCCTTACGGTTTTGTGTGAGAGCCCAGCTTCTTCCAGTGTCATATTCAGAAGGTCTTCGATGTCATGTGTCCATCATAGTCTTAGGTCTGCCTCTTGTTCTTTTTCCTGGAACTTTTCCCTCCAAGATTAATCTTTCCAAACCATTAATTATGTATGTAGGATATACATATATACAAGTATAAATACTTCAGAATTTAAGTATTCATATTTAGCCCTGTATCTGTTAAAATTGCTTAAATATTGGAACAAGTATAAATCTGCTTCTGTGGCTGATATTTTTGTACATTTACAAATGTAACATTCTTAATATTTTCCAAAAATTGACTGCTGTCCTGCAGGTTCGGTTTTTCAATTCACCAAATACACTAGGGAATTTTACGGAGCACACAAGAACACTTCGCCTGTACCCACGACCTGTGGTTGCATTTCAATTGTATAGTTTTCTGAAGTCTCGAGCAGAAAGGACCCCTTTCACTGCAAAACTTGCAAGAACTCAGGTAAATAACTTTCTGTAATAGCCATTGCATGTGCAGTTAGAGTTACTCTTGTAGCAGTAAACTGAAATTATTAACTGAAATAACAACAAAAAGTTGAGAATTTCTTTCTGGTTCAAGTTGGAGTAGGATGTGTATTTATATTCTTGCTAAAGATAGCTAATCAGCAGCTTAACAAGTCATTGCTTGTTTGATTTGTGTTCGCTCCATAAATATCAGCACGGATATTCATACGGTTTCTGCTGGGAGTGTGTTATGTTGTGTCACTGTTATGTGCCTTGTAGGCCCTGCACAGCCAATTTCGGCATGCCTTGACCTTTTGGGTGGGCTTCCCTAGTCTGTGACAGCCTTTCTATCTGTTGTCAGGTCGCGATTGTGTACTGACTATGCTGAAACAGTTTGTCCTTGACATCTATCTTGTATGAGGTGTTCTGCAGTCAGTGAACATGTCTTGTGAATTAGACGTATTGTGCCTGTGCCCATCGGATACTGAACCTTTTATCATCCACGAACCTGGTTCCGGTTTAGGAAGAACTCGACAGAAGAGTTGGGCTCGGACTACTTAGCCCTCTTAGCCGAAGTGTCATTCACCAATGTTGTGAATGACACTCGTCCAAGTCCAAGTCATACACATATTTAGGAACGTCAGGGACTAGCATTTTATTCTCAAGCCGAACAGAGCTTGTCTCCTTGGATGGTTGTGCCTGTGCCCATCGGATATTGAAGCTTTTCTCTCCACGAGCATGATTCCAGTATAGGAAAAACTCGATAGTAGAGTTGGGCTTGGATGACTGGTAACTAGAAACTTGTCTCAAGCAAACAATACTTTAGTTTCGATTTCTTTGAAACGATTTCCGTTCTCTTTGGACATGATGCTGCCCTCTAGCGCTGTGTATCTTTCTCAGTGTACTCATTGTGCTTTTATTTTTATTGAGACATCTGCGTGCTTCATAATGACTACATTGACCGCCCCTCCAATGCTTCTACCGAACTTACTAGCTTCACTGTGTGTTGACAGTGTTGCTGCATGTGTTGGCACAGAGGTGTCAGAGATATTGCCTGTCTTTTTGCAGTCAAATCTCTTTCCATCTGCTACCTCTACATTCATGGACACGATCCCCAAAATTTTTAGCCAAAATCAGCACGAGTAGCTGTATTTCTGTTTTCAGGGTGCACCACAGGGAGGTACTTTTGGGATCTTGGTTATCTGCTAACCCTGAGTCCGCCGAGAGCAATGTGGTACCCTCTGCACCCCACAAATCATTGTGAAACATCCTTTGTTATAGAAACAGTAGGATTGCTTCGTATGTAATGGTGCATCATTTAAAAAAAGTAAGCCACCAAAAGAAAATCAACAAAGAAAATCAACGTGGATAAATGGGAAAAACTCCAAAATAAGGCAATAAGAGCTGTACTGGGATTTACTAAGGATACACCCATCTCTGCTATAGATTTCCTCTTGATCTTCCCAGCAATAGAGTGCGACATCAGGTAACACAACGTACCTTAACGTGACAGAATACTACCACCACCTATTACACCAATGTATAGATGAGTCAAAGGGAAACCGAATCAAGCATGGCAGATCATGGACGACAGAAGCTGAAGACACACTGCGAAGAGTATGTGAATTTGAAGAAATAGGAAAGGGCAGTGAATGTAGACACTGAGAAGAAATCACTGACTAATGTAATAATACAACTAGATAAAGCGTGTCGAAAATGGACGGGTATCAGGGCCCAGGTTACAGTACATGAACTTGCTCAGCTACACTCGAAACCACAAGACATAATTATATACACAGATGGCTCAGTAAACAGAAACACAAATAAAAGCGGGTGGGGTTTTGTTGCCTACAGAAACTGCATGAAGTTGGTTGAGAAATCTTCAGCATTTCCACTGTCACATCGAGCATGATGATGGAGATAGAGGGATTTACAGCAGCACTTAATTGGTTGATAACTGATACATCAACACACTCTTAATACTCATGGACTCAAAGCATGCTGCGCAAGATAGAAAAGTACATGCTGAGAAAAGAATGGTAGAACTTATTGAACAACTCAATTTTCCAGAGCATTACATGGATATACTGCCCTGGGGTCAGAGAAAACAAGAGAGCGACTTATTGGCAAGCAATGCAACGATAGATGGCTCAATGCTGAAAAGAGATAAAGCAGACTTGATCAAGGCAGTAATAAATTGATTTCAAGATGAAGATGATGTCAATGAGGCTGAGAACGTACACATACAGAGAATGTTAGAAATGGGAGTATCTAGAGAGGAGGAAAGGAAAGGTTATCTGTTTGAAAGGTCCCGAAGATCACGCAATCAACACCCAACCTGGACTCTGAGTCTTCATACACTGAGATGGCTGTTAGAACGGAGGGTGGAGCGCTTATGGGAATGCATCAATAAATTTGAAAAAGATAGAACACTGCAGGCAATTTATAAGCGATGGAAGTGGAAGGACAAACCCTAAACTCCCTACTCCGAACCCTCTGCACTCTTGCATGCACTACAATAGAACTTTCCTGACACGAATCGGGCTCATCGAGCATCTACAAACTCACAAACCCAATCCAAATTAGGCAGTCATAAATGTTTTGTTTTTTTCTACTTGTTCACCACATATTTATTGTTTTTCATGCCATGTTCATCTTCACTTGAGAAAGGAGGAACATCATCATCATCAACATGTTAGAGAGGTTCTTCTCAAAGTGTTGCACACAGAAGAGAGTTAGAGTCTTTTGGTTATGAAATAAAGCTCCTCAATTTTTATGAAATAATGCCAAGAGCTCTATTGATTTTAATTCCTGTGTGTCAAAACAAACCCATAAGTACTCAACTACTTAACCAAAAGCACCTGACCCATGTTACCGTAAACATTTACCCCAAATCAATAATACCATTCCTTGACTCTTCTAGAGAGCTGCTGTGGTACGGATTTTTTTAGGTCTTTTTCTTATTTAAAAGAAATTTTCATTTGCCTAATTATAAGTGATGAATAACTCAACTCTGTGGTTACCTGACTGTTAACCGGCCTTTTTTCGAATTATGTGTCAATTGAGATGTATTATGTTGAATTGAAAAGATAGACTTTTTTTATTATTGTTGTTATGTTTAAAATAATTCATAGCTTGCAGTTGTACTGTTGGCTTAAGAATCCAGTTCACCAGCCATTGTTATCTAGTTAGAAGTTGACACATGGTGGTATATTGATGAACTGGACAATATGACAGAAAAGTCATTATTATTTCAGTGTAGAGGTGTAGAAGGTTGATTTTATTTTACTAGAGTTACCTGATATGTACTGTGTCCCTCTAAATATAGCAGCATGCCACTTAGTGATAGTGCCTCTTATAGTTTGTGACTTCATAACTTTAAGTGATAATCCCTATAGGTCTCTGAAAAGTTTTCTTATAAACAAAACATTTACATTAAGGAATTTTAGACATTACGGCTCGGTGTCGTACCTGTGATTTATTAACACAAAGTATATGGCTCACCACTAGACCATGGAAATCCCTTGAGAAAATAAATCAATAAATAATAAACTAATCAAATATAGAATTTTATGTACATGTGGTCTTGGAGTTGACATCTATAATTTTCCAATGGCAACATATGGCTGTGTGATATGGCCAATGGCATTCTCAATGGAAAAGAAAATAGCTTTTGAAATGAAATGCTGCAGAAAAGTCCTAAAAATAATATGGACAGAAAGACAATCCAATACAGATGTCCACAAAGACCTTAACATGGAAGAAGAATGGCTCCTCAAAACTATCAAAGAGGGGAATCTTACATATTTTGAGCATGTAAATAGACACAATGGTTTAGAAAGATGAATACAACTGAAGATGCATGTATCAGGCCATTAGCACAATTAAAACAATGATACAATGTATTTCCATTCTTGGACTAAATCCTGCTGGAAATCTAGTAGGACCATTGTCCTATTACAGAGAGATCCAGCGGTGGGAGTTCGAGAATGAATGCTGAAGAATAATAATAAATATTAGTCATAGAGGGAAAGTTTCCATGAAAGATAAAAAGAGGCAGATCAAGACTATGGTGGGCGCAGAATATCGAAGACCTTCTAAACATGATACTGGAAGAGGCTGAACAACTTGTACAGAACTGAGAGCCTTACAGAGTGGCAGTGGGGTAAAAATTCTGCAAAGGACACATCACATATATAGATTAAATGCACGTACTCAAAATCAATCTAGCCGCATAATACATTTTACCAATGTGTAAATGTGTATAAATAATATGGTTGAACATCTGAATGATTTTTTTCAGGCTGTTGAATATCTATCCGAGTGGTCATTGTGTCCAACTAATTTGGTTTATCAGAGAGTGCAGACTGCAGTTTATGACCCTAGTCTCATTGGAGATAAGCCAAAATGGTATGCCAGCCAGCTGCAACCTGTGGAGTTTCATGTCTATGACAATAGTTCCTCTTTAAGTGCTGCCGTTACATCAGTATCTGAAGAACAAAGCGATGATAATCCAACAGATGAAAGTGGGAGTGACAGTGATGGTGCAGAAAGTACCAGTTCATCATACTCATCTCTGAGTGATTTTGTGTCTGACCTTTTTAATAGTGACATTCGTGGAGAAACTCCATGTAAGTATGATGCACATGGTCTTTTCCATGTAAGTTAATATTTTATCTCTAGGTTTTCTTCACAGAACTAATTGCATGTTTCTTAATTGTTGGAAGCAATGCTATTAACAAATCACAGCTTCTCTAATTCTTTGGTAAATCATAAGTCACATCAACAGCATTGTAACATATAGTAAAGTAAGCATGCCAGTTTTGAAGTAGCAGTTAATTTAATTAAATTACCAAGGAAACTGTGGATATTTGATTATATAATGGAATAATATTGAAAGAAAGCTTTGAGGGATTATTGTAAATGCAGCAAAGGTATTAAAGAAGGTAACAAAAAGATACCAAGAGTATGTCCAATCAGCATCACTGCCTCATATTTAAAAGACAAATAATTTACTAACTCATCAACGTTCAAAAACCAAAGATGCAATTTTAACTAAGTTGCTTAATATCTGCCTTGTACAAATATACAATAAAATAGTTGATACTATATGCGTCTTCCGATGCAGGTTGATCATTGTTTGTCCACTGAATGTATACCTATGAGAATGTAAAATATTGTCTGTCTGTGTGTTCTATTGTTAGTATGTCATTTTCACTATTGGTAATGTTTTAATTGACCTATGTCCATTCATATTCATCACATTTGTCCATATTTACCATAGCCACAATATTTTCAACTTGTTGGGTTATCCCTGACACTGATAATTTATCACCATAGAATAATATGGACAGATTGAAAACACAGACATGACATATGAATTGCAAAAGTATGTAAATTCGTCAGATAACACTAACACTTCTACAGAATATACCAACAGACATTGATGCTACTAGGTGACAAACATGAATAATGTGTTAAGACAAACATGATAGATTCAGATTGAACATGGGTATGAGTAATCCATATTTCTGTGCAATGATTAATGTGTTGATGAGTTTGTTTTGACTGTATATTTCTTTATTGTTAGTGGCAGACATTTAAATTATTTCAAATTAGTTCACTTAGTTCAACTGGCATCTTTTTTGTTATTCAATCGACCTAGTAAATACTTGTGTCTTTCATCGCAACTCAGTGTTGCTGATTGGATGTACTGAATATGAACCTTGGTGTTTCCTTCCATTATGTTTTGACATAACTTAACTTGAAACAAGCAGTGTTTATGATTTGGATCTAGTTACTACACTGGGCTAAATGTATTCATATTTACAATGTATTTACATTATTGTGTTTGTGCAAAGCTAACAATTCTCAAGCATGGCTTGTGTAATTAAAAAATAAAATATGGGTATCCCAACATGTAGACCTAGGAGTGTAACCAATCAATAAGGGAGGGGTGGTTTATAGTATTGAAATTAATCCCCCACTTAGAAAATTAAACATGACATTTCTTCCCCACGTCTATTAGTTTTCTCAAAGAAATATTAAAATTCGCACAAAAATGAAGTGGTCAGCTTTGTTTAGGAAATCCGTCCTATTCTAAAGTTGTATCTATAACCCTGATCTGGTGCATAAGATTAAGAATGAAAGAATATGACCACTGTGTTCTACCAGGTATGTTGTAAAGACTGACTAAGAATGATCTGATTATGAAATATAAATAGATAAGTAACCACCTATGTATGAACATAAAGGGAACAAATTGGCAGTATTCAATCTTAGTTTCTTAATTAATTGGGTAATCAAATAATCTAGGACAAACAGAAAACACGAAGAAGGAATTTGCATGATTTACTCACACTTGCTTGTATGGTAGTGGATAGGGATGTTTGGCAGGATTTTTATGATGATTATTGTCACGTCTCTACAACATTAAAGGTTACATATTTTATTATCATCATCATCTTCATTGACATCATCAGCAGCAGAATCAATGTCATATTATTAAAGTATAACCTGGAAGTATTGGTAGAAAGCTGGGAACAATAATAAAACACTAATAATCATTAATTTGTGTGAGCTTTCCAAATTAGAAACAAATATATATATAGTTTAGTTTGTAAATTTATGTAGATCTTGCAAGAGTGTGTTGTTTTGCTAGACATGTCCATCTATTTATCAATCCAACTCACTGCATGATATACTAGCTTCAGTTATTGCTTGCTACTCATAACAGCTTTCGCCCCAGAGATGCAGATCCTAGCAGTGGATGAATCTAAAGTGTACTCACCTCCTAGTAAGTTGCATCTTCCTGAGGCACCATCTACGAACAGTGATTCGGCTCTGTCTTTGCATGAAGACAGTGACATAAGCTCTTCTGCTTCTTCAAGTCCTTCCTACAGTCATGATGGTGGCGACAGACAGGTGCGAGAAATGTTCTAGACTTCAATATGTTTTGTGCTAAGTATGTAGGTATCTAGGTCAGAGGGACAACCTCTTTACGTAAATAAACAAGTGCCATGTCAAGTGACGTAGATGATCATGTTTCTCCACAACTCTGTCTCTTGTGTTGTCAATAAGTTCAGTTGGTGACTTCATTTTGTACCACAGCGACAACCCATCCGAAAATTTTTCTATTTGTTTTTTTTTACCTATTTAGATAGGTAAACACTGCCAAAGACTGATATGTCGGGCCATTGGTGCAAATAAAATGGCGACACAATGCATTTCCATTCTCTGGACTATATCCTGCTGGAAATCTAGTAGGATCACATGGTCCTTCTACAAGGGAGATCCAGCGGGAGTTTGAGAATGAACGCTGAAGAAGAAGAAGATAGGTGAACCAAATTCAGAGTTCCACTAAGATGGAGGATACATCTGGTGGCAGGAAGATTTGAAAAGTTTATTTTTCTCTCCTGATGAAATGACACGATAAAAAAGTTCTTCATCGCTACATAGAGCCACTTCTGTCATGTAGGAGCGAATCATGGACAATAAGTAAATTTAAAACAATTAAGAAAGTGAGGCCACAGAGATGTAGTTCTTCAGAAGAATAATAAGAATCCCATGAACGGCTACCAGAACTAATGAAGAGGTACTAATGAGATTTTCACCAAAATAAGTTACGTAATAACAGAAAAAAATCCATATTTATTGATGACATCATGAGAATAGGAGGTTTGTAATACATTGTAACATCAGATAAAATTGAGGGAATAAGAGACAGAGGACAGCACAGAGAAAAAGATACTGGATTGGTTGATATGGTATGGTAGAACATCAACAATAGAACTGATACACAGTAGTGCAGATATAATGTTGTGGATATCAATGATTGATTGTGCCATCTTGCATGGCACATAATGATAATGACTAAATGACACCTTTGAATTACAGAAACCTTAAGAGTTGCTAGCTAAAAAATACTTTTCTATTGCAGAAAGATAAAATTTTTGCTCTGATCAAAGATTTTGTCGCCTGAGATGTAAATCAACAAAAATTAGCTGACAAACACTGTCCCCTTAAGAATTAACCTAATAATTTTCTCGTTCTTCATACCAACATTGTATTATTGTGTCAGACTTAGACATGAACTAAAGAATAAGAGAGAAAACTTACTATATGTGAAATGAGATATCTAAGAAAATCTGCAAACAGAACAAGAAGAGATCATGTGAGGAATATATTGGCCAGAGGAAACAACACTGGAATCAAAGCTCTATGGGTCACTGTATGAACTACAAAAGACAGTGAGTTTTATTAAGGAGACAGAATTACAGATATAGACATGTTTCAAGTGAACGAAAGAAGAAGAAAAAAATGTGAGGAATGAAAAAAATACAAGAACTATTGAAACAATGTCCATGATAAAATATCTTGAAAAGCAAATACTGAAATTGTTTGACCACTGAATGAGAATGAACCCATATTGGCCAGAGGCAAGAGCATAAAGCATGATAATGGAAACAACAAGAAGATAATGGGTTGAAGGAGTTAGCAACGTTCTGAAACTTTAAAATATTACTGCATATCAAGCGACCAAATATGCCATAGCCCAAAAACCTTCTGTCATTAAACCCTGATACCTAACAGCAAAAGCAGAGAAAAGACAATAGATAGAGACTTTCTCTATATATGGTTGTTAGTGAAGTAGTTTACAATTTAGGCTTCAATAGCTTATGATTTTACTTTTTGTGATTTCAGGAACCAATGCATATAGTATTTTTAAGTCAGTCTTCAGCTGGCTGACTATACTTTCGATATGGTTACAGATATCTATCATTCAATGGAAGTGGTAAAAACAATTTATATATTAGTTAACAATGCCGAAGTCGGATGTGTCTGATCATTGGCACAAATGCAATGGCGACACAAAGCATTTCCATTCTCTGGACTACATCCTGCTGGAAATCTTGTAGGACCATTGTCCCTGGTATAAGAGAGATCAGGTGGGAGTTTGAGATTGAATGCAAAAATGTAAAAAAAAAACCCTGTTGGGCTAATAAAAATGACAGTGTGGATTTGGCTCTGAGACTATTTTTACCTGCCTCTGGTGTATGTCTTACATTCAGTGGATCCCAACTGTCCACAATGAAATTATAATAATTTATAACATTGATTTTTTTAGTTTCATTTTAACAACACACTTTTAAAATCTACTTCTTTCTTCTTCTTTTTATCTCCAGGAATTGTGAGCGATTAGCTCTTATTTCCTATGTGCATTGGGGTGGTTCTTTTCATACCAAGGAGACCTCAGCTTTCGGTTTAGTGCGAGGCCTATTGAAGGAACCTTCTATTTAGAGGGGGTACATGTTACGAGACGAACTGATAGTTTGTCTGGGTCAACCATTGTGTATCTTTCCTCAGACGAGGAGCTTTGCAGCCATCTTATTGTGTAAGAAGCCATTCCATTACCATCCTTTATGTACCTAGGTCCCAGCCCTAATCTCTTCTGTATGAGCCATGTTGGAGCTTTGCAGTCGGTGAACAAATCTTGTGTAAGAAAGGCATCTCCCCTCTATGCCCTTGGGTACTGAACTCAATTCTCTCTGTATGAGCTGTGTTGGGCATTGGTGACAGTCAAGTTAGACTAGGTTTGCAATGCCCTTGAAGACAAGAACTTGCTTCCCGTCTACGTTGTCCAAGGCATCAAGAATCCAAGTCTCAACACTTCTTCTAACAGAGGTTTTGAACAATGCGTGCCCAGTCATTGTTCATTGCTTTTACTTTGGACAATGGGGAGCTGTATTCAAAGCTTTTTTCAATAGCCAGGTGTGCGTGTTGAAGTTGGCGTTTCCAATACTTGAGTCATGACACCTACTTTGAATGGGGTAAATTGTGGGACAGGTCAGCTTCTGTGTGTTCTCGGGCATGAACAGCACTTCCGCCAGCCGGTATCATGCTGGACGATAGTAGCTTCTTTGCAACTTTCGTTTCACATACATAATGCTGCGCTTTTGCGAGTGTTGCCGTTTCCCAGATTAAATGTGTACTCTTAGGATCACCATATCTTAGTGAGATCTACCCATATCGGAACATTGACATTGGTCGCCCCTCCAATGTTTTTGCATTTTTGGCTGACTGAGACAAAATGCACAGATGCCTTACGTCACTGTAGGCAGACAGTGATGCTGGATGTAGTGGTCTCAGTGATATTGCTTGTCTCTTTGCATGGAAATCTCATTCCATCTACAACCTCCACATCCATGAACACGAGCCTAAAAGTATATAGGTCAGGAATACAGCAAGAGAAGCTGTGTATTTCTGTTTCCAAAGTGCACCAAGAGGTAGTATTTTTAGGATCTTGGTTATCTGCTAACCCTGGGACCTCACGAGAGCAATGAGAGACCCCTTGCACCCCCAATTTTGTAATCAAATAAAATGAAAATGAATGCTTAAATATATTTGTACAGGGGTTTGAAGTAAAGATTGGAAGAGAAACATAACACATATATGAAAAGACAAATTAATAATCATAAAATGTAACTATGAGTTGCTGAATCTACTGAGGTGAAGATTGGAACACCTATAGTTCTGTGTGGCACTGAAGAAAGCCTTCGCTCATTACTTATAACTCATATTTGGTTTGGAAATATTTACAAAGCAAAATCCATGTCACAAGTATTGTTAAAATGACATTTGGAAGTCTTTATAAAATAAAAAATAAACAGTATGAATAATAAAATATAATTTGTTTTTCCCATTTGGTCACAGGGGACAGTATTTCATTATGATTCAGGAAACATGATAGACAGGACACAGTCACATGTGGGGTGAGAATTTACTATTTATTTGACAATGTATTTTTGTAGTTTTTGAATCAAGTTTCTTGCAAAAAATCAGTTTTTCTGGTTTTGTTTTAATTAACAGAATTATAAAAAGTTAGCTTGTGTCTGTTTTTGTTGTAACAGAGTTTTTAAAATTTGTAAGCATTGAAGAAGAACTTGTGTTTGCTAAGTAAAGATTTAAAGTTTCTTTGCACAGGTACAAACATTTTTCAACTTTTGTGTAGGAAAACACAGACTGTTTGGAAATATTGAAAAGTTGGATCAGAAAATATAGTTTTGCTCTTGTAGTTTTTTTTTTAGCGTTATTTCTCAAACTCCAGCTAGAATTATCTTATAACAGGGCAATGTAGAATTATCTTACAATTAGCATTTTTCAATAGCTCTTCCCTCAAACAAATGTAATTATCTGAGTAACTGTCTAACATATTAATGCCATTTTTTCATACAATATTATTTTTGGTTAGACCCAACAAATTTATACTTTATATTTGTGTATCATGTTCAGTTTTTATGCACAAATGTAATCCTTTGACCTTTGTCAGCATACTAATTATTGTGTCTTGAAAAAAGACGTTTTACCACTTCGACACAGATTCTGTGAGTTGATTAGGCATAATAGTGTCTACCATTACAATAATGTGTCCACCATGCTTGCATATAAATAGCTGGTGAAGATGATTTCTTAAATGATTGGTATATGAAATACTTGTGACACTGTTTGTCATTAACATTTAGTAAGCTTCCAAACTGGGCCTTCATTGATATAATTATTTCATATACATCACCACTTTGTGATTCATAGATATCAAAATGGAATGTTGCTCCTCTAATGTACTTGTCAACAGCTCTTTATTTTCTCGTTATACTCCTTATTTACTTTTGGCATATGCCATGGGTTGTCTGGTGAATTCCATTTTGTATGAAAATAAGTTTGTTTTCATTGATTCTTTTATTTCAGTAATCCATCTTTTGCATGATCTACCCCAAGCTTTGTATCCATTGTGTTTGTATAACAATGCTTTTTGAGGGGCACCATATGATAGTAGTGTTAAAGCATGTGAAAACCATTTAATCTGTTGTCTTCTGATGTAATCCAGGATTGGCATTGTATTTGTTAGTCTTCTGATGTTTTAATTTTTGATTGTCTCTTATTCTTACTCGCGAATTCTATGTAGACAAGTAATTTCTATTGTAACAAATTTTCTTTTGGCTTTTGACATTAATAGCATAGATGGTAAAATGATCATTTTATATAATGCAACTTTCCTGTTCATGCTCACGTTTGTTTTGAAAATAAGAGACATCTACCCTAAGATCTGGTATGCTATGTTGGATTTCTTTGGTGTTTTTCCCATTTGAAGTTATGATAAGCACATAATATGGGCTTCTCATTGCAAATATATGACGTTTCTCACAAATAAGGATTCTGCCACCAGCATATTTTCTACAAGTGAATTCTACATTTTTTTTAGTTTTCCAGAGCATAGATTTGGAAATATTAATGTCATTGTTCTTTGATTCTTTGAATGTCAGTTTAAGCACTCTTCTTTTCATTTTATACCCCTTTGTGCTTTGCAGTGGCATGGGTAAAAGAGTTCTCTGGAGTTGGCTTTATTGTGTACTTCATATATGTTTTCGCTGACTCTTATTTCTGTAATCCATCTTTTGTATGGCTCAGGCTTTGTATTTATCATGTTTGTATAGTAATGCTTTTTGAAGGGAACTGTCCGATGATAGTCTGGAACCATGTGAAAACCCCTTAATCTTCTGATGCAATCCAGGATTGGCATTGTGTTTGTTCATCTGATGTTTTCGTTTCTGATTCTACCTCATATTGTTACTCTGAGGATTCTATGTAGACAAGTCATTTCTTTTGTAGTTTAACTACTAACATAACTTAATGACATATTTAAAAAGAAGAGCATCTCTTTAAGAATTAGTCAGATTTTTAGGCAAATTTTAAAAATTAGAGCTTGCAAAATATAGAGGATTGACATCATTGTATGAGTTTCCCATATATACTCTGTCCCCCTTAACAGAGCAGGCACTCCACCTTCTGAGACTAGCACTTTTGATGTGTACTTCTGTAGCTTCAAGCGAAGATTCCTATGGATTTCTGAAAATGCACTTGTAAACAAAATGTCACAGTCCAGTTTCAACTTGAAACTTTATCACAAGGCAGATGACTTAACAACTATGCTACTTAGATTTCTATTGCATGTACAGTATATCTGTACACTAGAGAAACATTGACACTAACTGTCAATTATTCATAGGAAAATTAAAACTCTGGAAATAAAGTGTAATAGAAAATTATATGTATATCACAACATAGAAGTATACACCAAAATACAGAAGAATATAAAATAACACAGGCTACAATGATGCAGACATATGAGAACTAAAATCCTTGCACAAATCATTCTGCATGGTACAAAGCCATGTAAATGAAAGCAGGATAGACCAAATATGGAATGGAAATACAACATAAGTGAGTGGACACTGATTGTCTTTTGTTACCTCACAGAAACTGACCCTGAATAATGAAAGTTGAAGAGGAATTGTGAAAACTTTGTAAAGGTTGCCTAAAAGTACCACCAAGGTTTCAGTTCAGATGTTGATAAATTAAATTATGAGTAATTATTAAAAAAATAGTAGGGTTTAAAATATAGTTTATCATATTTTAACTGTAACCTTTTTAAAATAGTTTTCCTCAAGACCCATCACAACAAGGTCGCTCACCAGGTGTCCCTTCCTCACCTCGCAGCCCTCAAGTTATTAGGGCTGGAACCATGCCTTCTCAATCTCCTAAGACTCCACCTCCTAGACCTGGTATACCTCCAGGTCTTACACCACCAGCTGTCAGAAAGCCTGGACCATATAATCCCGGGATGAGGCCACACAGTGGAAGTCTCACTGGTGCTTTCAACAATAATGCCAGAAGATCTGGAAGGGTAAGTTGTTTTGTTTCTTATATAATAAATAACAGCAATGTATAATATATAGTAAACATTTTTTCTTCTTTGGCTATCATTACTCAGGTTGGGACTCCGGATTCTATGAAATAGGCTACTGTCAGTTTTAGAGTTTCCGCTGTACCATACAGTTTCTCTTCGACGCTGATTAGGGTGGGCCATGTCTTGTTCCTCAGGTCTGCTTACTGGGGACATTCCTATAAAATATGTTCTGCTGTCATATTCGCAAGGCTGCAATGGCAAAGGCCAGTTGTACCTATTTTGAATTTGGTGTACAGATGATGCCTCATTTTGTTGTGACCAGTTCTGAGGTGCAAGAGGATAACCTGGTCTTTTCTGGATTATAACCAGAATAATGATAATAACCATCATCTGCATTAAATTTGGGGTAGTTTTTTTCTCCACTTTTTGTTATAGTTGCCTTTAATGATAGTCTTCACTCCTTCATAACTGACCAGATAGTCTTGTTTAGGTAAATTCTTTCCTTCTTTTGGCAGTCTGCAACTTCATTCCTTTCGATGTTACAGTGTGACGGTACCTACTGAATCACTACTCTGGAAATTATTGTGCAGCTGAACTAGAACTGCCCTCAATTCATTCAGTTCTGTGTTCCTGTGTAGATTCAGTTCTGTTATGACAGAGAGTGCATCTGTTAGTAGTACAATATTCCTGTGCACATGTTCATGTTGTAAGTCCTTTTCTGCCTTAAAATTGGTTGAGAACTTGACTGTAGCTATGTCTAGAGTTACATTTTCCCCCTGTTTTAGTCTGAGGACCACTCCTCCTCCATTCTCAATTGCATTTGTGGCTGAGCCATCTGTATAGGCATAGATCCATGCATCCTGTGGGTAATTCACTGCGATGTAATGTTCTGTTATACGCTTTCTCTCCAAGTCTAAGTTCCTTTCTTTTCTATACCTTATATTTGTTCTTTCAGTTCTAGGAGTTTGTATGCCAAAGAGGGGATGGTACTGACTGGTTATATGGGCTTTGGTTTCACTTGTCCTAGAGTTGGTGCTTTCTATATCAGTTTCTTTGCATTTGCTGAGAAGTTGCTCCTCTCCAGCCTGCTTCCGCCATAGCTATTAATTCTTTGGTGCATATAATGGTTCAGGAGTCTCTTGTTTTTTTCTACTTGTTGAACTACTTTCATGTCTCTTCTATCTTCCATTGGCTGAAGGCCAGTTATTGTTTCTAATGTATTTATGGGTGTAGATTTCATAGATGCAGTGATAATACGTGTTGCTTGATCCTGGTTTAGTAAAAATTTGTAACAGATAGAAGTAATGCTTATATCATAAACCAGGCTCTATCAATGTCCATATTCTAATTTTGGAAGTGATGATAGTTCAGCAGTTATTACACTGGCTTCCTGCCTCTGTGGGTTGTTGTTATTGTCAATATCAAATTGCTGCTTAGTAGAGACAGCTCAATGCCATTCTTAATAACAGCCTGCTTCTGTAGGTCAGGGTAAAATCTCCCAGCTGATCTTGAATTTTTTTAAACCACAAATGGCTACCAGATTAACCAAGCCTCAGGAAATGGGTACCAGGACATACTTTTTGTGGCACTCTTAGCTTTGTTGGATAACGTCTGACAGTTTAGTTTTTATTTTCATACCAGAGCATATTTGGAAATGTAAAGATAACCGTCATGATCTTTACCATTGGGGGGGGGGGGGTTAAAACAAGTTGGAGTGACACTAGAATGCATATAAGGATTGCCGACTCAAAGGTATGGTTGTGTTGGGGGGGGGGGGGGGGTTTCAAGGCACATATAGTCCCCAAAGAAAGACATTTCAGTTTGACATATTCCAAGAATCATCATGTCTTGTTAGGAGCATAGTATAAACGTCAGAGCCAACCTGCCACAAAAGGACAAAAGTGCAATGTTTGCTGGCCTGCATATCTCCGTCATCCATGGTTACCATTTAACAGAAAACTAGTAAATTATTGTCTATTGTCTATCCCCAGGTGGAAGCTGGTTGATAGTATCCACACTTGCCGTTAAGCTTAGGGGTGGGAGCTGTAAGTTTCTGTTCAATGTTTCTGCCCAGATGTGATGTCTGAGTTGTACTGAGGCACTGTTTGTGGAGGGTGGTTGTGATGTTATCAATCCATCTTTTTCTGTCTTCCTTTGACTCTGTATCCAGCTGTTTGTTTGTTATAAGCTCTCAGTGGTAATTGGCTTGGGTCCATTCTCATAAGGTGATCAAACCACTTTATCCTTTACGACTCTGCGGTCGCAATAATGCGCCTATGAGAACAGCTCCGTTGTGCCTGCAGGCGCAATCCCGCTACATAGGATATCGCCCGATTCCCGAGTACGGAACTTCACAAAGTAATGATCCTGTGACGTATAAAACACGCCAAACGACGCTAGGTATACGTCGCAGTTTAAAGGTCAAGTTACTTTACTCATTACGACTGCAAGAAGAGAGAAAACCGGCTGGTTTTGTCAGCGAATTTCTGGAACGACGTTGGCCATTTTTTAGCCATATTTTACTATCAAATTTAGTACCGCGTGGCATGGCTAAGTGATCGTAAATACATGTTTTAATTGTTGTTTTTTATGTTTAATATGTTGTTATTTGATAAGAATGTTTGTGTAGTCGTTCAAAAACACAAAAATAATATGTATCAGGGGTGCCACGTGTGTGCTTAGACAATATTTACGCTGCGTGTCGGGCTAGACCTAGTGTTTACCGGACGGACGTTATATGCGATTTCTTATAAACTACATGTTTTAATTGTTGTTTTTTGTGTTTAATATGTTGTTATTTGATAAGAATGTTTGTGTAGTTGTAATAATATGTATCAGGGGTGCCACGTGAGTGCATAGACAATAATTACGCTGCGTGTCGGGATAGACCTAGTGTTTACCGGGCGGACATTATATGCAATTTCTTCACGTTTTATTAGTTTTTTTAGTTCATCTTATACTAGTTTTGATATAAAACAATATATATACAATAAGTATAGGTATTTATGAGGATTTTATCAATAATTCCACGCATTGCTCAAGTATTACGGTCGTCAAGAAGTTACATGTGCGATTTGAAAATTGCGTTTTGCGATTTTCCCCCCGAATTTTCAACTTCACAACTTGCTCACAACTGTCATATCATACATACAACAATAACAAAAATGACTATATTCACTATTCACTCCTTTATTTAGATATGCAAAAATTATTTTGATATCTTTTAAAATAAAAAAGTTATCACGTTTTCAAAACACCCACCATCAATAACGAAAATTTTCCAAAAAAGAATTCAGGCCCAAGGGGATGTTTCTTAATTTTTAATTCAGGGCCCTAAAGGTTAACTGCTGACATTCTATATATTCTATAGAAGGCATAATCCTACTGTGATATCCTGATATCTTCGTTTCTTACTCTGTCCAGTTCGGCGACCATAGCTGCTTTTCTTAAACACTTCATCTTACATGTGATGATTTTTCTCTGCTGTGAGGTTGATAAAGACCATGTTTGACACTGGTAACAAAGTGTTGGTATCAAAATTGTTGATATTATTTGTCTCTTTTTGTCTATATTGATCTTTGGATGCAGGATTAATGGTGAAAGTGGATATATCTATTTTTCTGTCGTTTCCCACTTTCTGAAGAAAAAACCACTTCCTAAATATTTTAATTTTCTTGTTTGTTTCACTGCTGAATCATCTATATAATTATCTATTGTTACTGGTGATTGCTGATTTTCATAACCTCCGTCTTTTGTATGTTGATTTTTCTACATCATTGTATATCAGGCTTTGATCATTGACAAACAGAAGTTCATTGATTTCACTTGTGTTTTCAACTACTAGTTGCCTGCATTGTTTATATTTTCCTCTTTTAGAATAACAGCTTCTTTCATCATTCTATCCATATACATATAAAAGAAAACATATAAGTAAGAAATCGAGACAAGACATACAGTGACAATGATATGTTTACAGATGACAGGTTGTCAGCCTGTTCCCCCAACTTTCCGTAGTTGCCTCCTGCTACATTCCTCAAAATAAGAATGTGGCCCTATTCTTTGCACCCTAAACTAGAAATCCAGGCCCTAGTTGCTACATGGGAGTGTATTTTTTAAAATAACTTTTTGATACAATTGTTGTGTTATCCTGTGTGTTTCCAGTGATTAGCAAAACTTCATTATTGTGTTTCCAAGTTTCACCTATAGAATTCATGATAGACTATTCTACCTATTTCTATCACAATAAATATGCATATGTTTAATTTTTCACCCATTGGCAAATAATTTGTCTTTGTATTATCAGGGTCCATTAGATGGTGAGAAGTCTTCTACACATTCATTAATCTCTACAATAAGCAGTGAACTCACAGACATGGCACACTCTGCAACAAGCACCGTCTCTGAGCTGTTTGGTTAGTATAGAAATGAAATTCATTAGTGTTTTTTAAATTGTTGTTATAATGTTGGCATAATATTTGAAGATAATGTTAAAACAGCATGGCAAAATTCAAAAGCCCTCTTCTGAAATGCTTAATTAAACTGTAGCTCTAGATACACAAGACAATTACCTAAGAAAAGAACAACATGGTAAAACAGTGAAAATGAAGAAGTGAAAACTAAAAAGGACTATAAGATCTGGTTGAGAACCTGAAAACAAAATGATTGTGAGGTACATGCTAGCAAGACATCAGGCCTTAAGTTTAATCAAACAATGAAAATAAAAATCTTGGATAATGTATGGAGATAATCTTAGCATACTTTCTGTAAAGTTCAACAGATAGTTTATAAATAGATAGCGAAAATGAGATACGTAATGAATCTTCAAAGTATCAGAAGACATCAATAACAGACAGTGAATATCCATTTATCCATACATGAAGAAGGTAAAATTAGAGAAAGGTGAGAAGAAAATTTTAAAGCTGATCTCGAGCTAAACTAGACAAATAGTACAGTTGAAACGTGTCTATATCTGTAACAAGAAAGAGATGACTCAGTATATGCAAAATGAGACATTTAAGAAAAGTAGCAAACATAAGAAGCAGAGACCACATGAAAAACAGAGATTGCAAGAATTGCCTATTGGACCACCAATTGGTCTAACAACATCTATTGGAAAGTATATTGAACAACTGATACTGAAATGATTCTGCCATTTAGTGAGAGTAGACCCCAATGGGCCAGCAGCAAGAGCATAGAACATGTGAATAGAAAAGCCAGAAGGCTGGGAAGACCAGAAGAAAGTGAATAGAAGGGGGTCACAAACTTCTGTGAATCTATGACATCACTGCATATAAAAACATACTGTAGCCCAAAAATTGATAGTCCAAATCTGTGACACCTAGCAGCAAATGCAGATATAAAAACTAAGAGGAGTTTTGGTTGCCACTTCTTAGATTATAGAATTATTTTGGGTAACGTCTTGAAATCCACACATGATTATGCTGAGTTTATTTTACCAGAATTATTATTTAAGCACACACTTAGCTTTATACATGTATTTTTCCAAATTATTTACAAATTAATTTATTTTTCATAGGAAGCAGCAAGCCTCAAGCTCAACCTCTTCAACAGAGAAATGTTCCACTCAAGCCTTTCACTCCACTTGGTATGTATTTGACAGCGTCTATACTATAATTTCTTGTTGACATTTATTTTCTATAAGGCCTGGCTCAAAGTGATCCCTTGTCAAATTTCTGTGGAATGCCCTCACTCCTTTGATCATACTTTGAAATCATCTATTGTAAAGCAAATAATTCTTTACAACCTATGGAAGGGTGGATACGCCAACTGGTATATGCCACTAGGGGCCTGACGGCGTACTCATCTGCCAGTTGCTATATCTCGATTCGGAGTACATTAAGTTACATGAAGTTATGATCACGTGATGATAGATTTGCGCCACAAGAAGCTCGGAATACGTCATAACCTAAAGGTCAAATTCCTTTACACGTTACGATTGTAAGCAAGAGTAGACCAGCTCAGTTTTTCACTGAGAGTGTAAAAAATTATATTGAACGTCAATGCCATATTTCATGTGAATGTTTATGGATTGTGTTCCAACAATGATGAATTATTGGGAATTACAGTTTTTGTCATATAAAATATTATTAAAAAATTACTTTCTGAGAATAGATCCAGACATTTCGTCTATTCATATAGGACTAGTATATTGTATATAATTAGAATTGTGTCCGATTGAAACATCTCTACGTCAAATGGTGAACCGCATGTCATGGTATGTTATCGTCATGGTAAGTAATATCTACATGCTATATTTGTTCTCCTATTGTTTTATGTGCTGTATCATTATAAGAACATTTTTTTATTTATTTGATAACATAAAAACAATATTTATTAGGGGTGCCACATATCGGCATGGAAAATAATTATGTTGTATGTTGGGCTAGTTCTAGTTTTGAACAGAACGAAATCTCATGTGATATGTCCATGTTTTATTTCTTTGTTCAGACCATGTTGTTACTTTGGCTATAAAACAACATATACA
The DNA here is from genome assembly GCA_034231615.1 of Meghimatium bilineatum. Taxonomy (NCBI): domain Eukaryota; kingdom Metazoa; phylum Mollusca; class Gastropoda; order Stylommatophora; family Philomycidae; genus Meghimatium; species Meghimatium bilineatum. The sequence goes on from CM067318.1 coordinate 35,700,645, forward strand.
CAATAGAAATGGTACTTAGTAGGATTTTATCAGTATTGTCACACATTGCTTAAGTATAGGTGTGTCGAGAAATGTTTTCCTGATATTTTATTAGATTTTAAATGTGATTTTTATCCGCTCAATTTTAAGCTTCATAACTTTCTCACATCTTTAATATTACACATACAACAACAACAAAAACACAATTATATGCATTTTTTTCATTTCTTTATTTACATGTAAAAAGATTATTTAAAAATATATACAAACAAAAAAGTTATGGTTTTTTCCACTCACCAAAATAATGCAAATTGTCAAAATGGAAACCAGGCCCTGGGGAGGTTATTGCATAATTTTAATTAATGTTCCTAAAGGTTAAACAATCTGATGTATTACTGCACCATCGTCATCTTGGGCGCCCTCTTCCTCTGTTCCGTTAACTCTGTCTTCAGCTATTAATCTTTCTATGCTGTTATGTCTCTTTATATGACCCAAAAAAAACAGCTTTCTTATTAAGATGTTGTTAATGAGTCAGCCCTCCTTGAAGTTCATTGATCTTAACACTTCTTGATTTGTTTTTTTTAGCTACCCATAGTATACATAAAATTCTTCAGTAGAGCATCTTATTTATTTACCATGCAAGCACACAAGTTATATGATCACGAATCCAAATTTTTACCCACTGCAGTTCTAGACCTTCATGTCCAAATTCCAAGGTTGGTCTGAGGAAGACCCTGTCTCACAGAAATAGTCAGCTTCAATAGGTCTTTGAATAATTTCACAGTGAAAGCTGACATACCAATGATTATCTTTGTGAACAAAACATTGAGTATTGTGATAGGCTGCATTATATAGGAGTAACCTTTAACTGAAGTCTTTAATCTTACAAACACCGTGTTGAACAAATTCTTCATGAGTAATGTTACAACTTTTAACCCACCATTTCTCTAAATCATGAATAACCCCAATAGTTTCAGAACTTTGAACATTCCATTTCTCTAATATTGTGATTAACCCCAATATTCTCACTTTTGACTCTAGTCCTCTCATCTCAGGTTTTAATCTTAGCAAGCCAAATAAAAATTGTGAAATTTCTCCCCTTCAACCAAATTCTTTTTGTGACAATAAGCATTATTTTTGGTGGATATTTGGGAAACAAATAACTTTTTTGTTTTTGGAGTGTTTATGTATATTTTTTAATGTAAATAAAGGATTTGTTACTCAATATAATGATGTCAGTTTTGTTAGTGTATGTATGATAAGTGATAAGCCTATGTGAGAAAATGGTGCAGATGAAAAATGCATACACAAAAACCAGAAAATAAACCACTGGTTACTTATTTTTTTTCAATTTATGGTATCTGTGATAAAATGCTACTAAATTTGCTGATATTATTTCAGAATTAGACTTCATGCTCATAGTATAGTCTGTGAAAATAAATGAAACATGTAGATATAACTATTATTGTCGATCCATTTCTCTAGGTCTAGGCCTAGTAGTTCAACTAGGCCTTTATATGCAGAATATATTGCAGCTAAATGCCTATGCCTATTCTTTCTGATGTCATTTCATATTGAAACTAATGTGTTCATAATATCTTCTTTGAAAACAAACATAATTCCCAAGAATTCCTCATCAGAATCACAATCCATAAGAATGTCACTGAAAAGGGCTTCTACTTCAACTCGATTTGCACTGATTGGAGCAGATTACTAAAAATTAAAGTAGGCCTACTACTCTGAATTATCAGCTCCTCTGACAACAGGTTATAGGAAAGGGAAGTTTGATTATTACTAGCCTCATTTTTTTTCTCTCTGATGAATAACCTTCAATCTAATACTGTTGTTCATAGTTACAAGACTGCATAGAAACAGGGCTCAATTTCATGACCATGGCTTGAACGAATATGTAAAGCTAGTGTTGATTTTGTGCCAATTTCATGCTGAAGGCTAAACCCCCATATTCTCACAACTTTACCTCCCTTTTCTCCCATCTCATGATTTAGTCTCCATATTCTCAGAACTAACCCTCCTTTTCTGTCATCTCATGATCTAGCCTCCATACTCTCGCAGTCCTTTTCTTTCATTTTGTGATTGAAACTCTTTCACACTTTGTGTGATTTGATCCAAGCCTTATGTTATTTAGTCCAACTTTTCTTTCAATTTTTGATTTAACAGTTTCATCCCAAATTGTTATTTAATCTTCATCTTCTCCTCACAACTTGTTATTTAACCCTAATTATCTTCTCACAACTTGTTATTTAATCCAAATTTTCTCACTACTTGTTATTTAACCTTAATTTTCTCCTCACAACCTGTTACTTAACCCTCATTTTCTCCTCACAACTTATTTAACCGTCATACTCTTCTCACAACTTGTTTCCACCAGTTAGTTTGTAAGGCTTCCCTTTTTCATAATTTTTACAAAATAAGATGAGTCACATATACCATTTTTTTAATAAATCAAGCATTTGTTTTACATTGTAGGAGCAAATATCTATTCCGAATAATTTGGTATAGAATAATCTCAGTTGCTTCTAAGGGCTATACTGACAAATTTTAACAGTTGTTTGTTATATTTTGAAACATATCACAGGTAATCGTAAAGCACTGGTTGAGAAATCAGGTTTAGTGAGGCATGCATCAAGCAGACAACAGAAGGAGCCTCCAAAGATAACTCCTGGGGATGCGAAAGCTAATTCTAACAGGTAGTGTGTCAATTCTGAGTATGTGATGTACATGGACTAATGTCTTTACTATACAGTGATTGATACAGAAAGTTGTTGGTTACGTACTAAAGCTAAAGGTTTTGAAGGAAACCATATGTGTATCATCTAATATTGTTAGTACACATTCTTAGCTCACAGTAAAGTTAGACTAAAACATTGTTTAGTGAAAACCACGCCAGGTATCGTTTAGCTACTTCAAGTATGGTTTCATAAAAATTGTGGACAATGGAACCCCATTTCAAGTTGTATCTAAGTGATACTGTAGACATCATGTATTGTAGAACATATAAACTCAAGTAAGTGGAGCTAATTGGTGTCTACTGAACGGATCTGGTTCAAATCTCATCTGCTTTTCAGGTAGTATTTTGAGAGTTAACTTCTTTCAAAGACGGTCTGTAGTTTTAATTTCATTCTAAATCTGTGGTATTTAGAAGACATATAATTGTTGTCATTGTTTTCAAAGCACATTGAAATGTGTATATAAATGCTGATATTTAATATGATGAGTTAAGGCCATCCATTCAATCTCCATCAGTACAAGACGTTGAATACATGTAGTTATGCCAGCATGTTGGTGAAAGGAACAGCTTGTTGAAATATATGTTTATGTAATCATTTATCATCAGATTCAACATGGTTGTCTGCGTCAGAAGAAAAATTGAAATGGATTTTATTTGTGCTGGGGGATTGTAGGTGACAAAATTATAGTTGATTTTGATATATCTGTGTTACTTTTACATTTATTTTACCTGATTGACATATGTTTTCGTGTATTTCTTTCTATAGCCAATTTATTTTTGTTTCTGTTTCTTGTTTTATTTGAACTGAAGTTTATCATTAAGGAATTTTCAAAGATCAATTTGTCACTGATCAACCAAGAGAAGGCTGCAGTAATATGGTTCTCTCTTAACAATCACATCTAAAATCTGCGACACCGACAGTGAAGATGAGAAGGTATGATGTAATTGGGACCTTATTCTTACAATACCTGGGCATGCAATTTGATCGTAGTCTGTGTTTTTGGGAACACGTTGATCATTTTATCAACAAGCAAAGGACTTTCAGCTCTGAGAGTGATAGCAGCGGCTGACACTAAACAATCACAGTTCATAATCTTACATGAGCTCGCTCTTGTCCTTCCTGTCATTGAATATGCAGGTGACACTATCACTGCCAGTCACACACAGAATGAGACGCTGGAGAGAATTCAAAATGAAGCGATGTGGATCATCCTCGGTTGCACAAGGAACACATTCTGTGTGGCTATGAGATTTCTCCTTGATTTTCCAAGCATATCTCACAGAATTTATATGCGACGTGCCTGTTCATACCTCAGAATGAGTTCTGACATAGACAACCCATTACACAGTGAGCTCCCTCATGTGAAGAGAAGCAGGCTGAAAATAGATAAATCGTAGCTGGGTTGTACCGAGGATACCGTTAAACAGATTTGTGCCCCAGAAGGCATAACACCTGGTGAGAAATGGATACCTATTTCGATGGTCTTTCAAGAGGCAGTCAAGATAGTCATTACACTCAATAGAGAGTGCAGGGAACACAGCCCTGTGAGTTTGGATGGTGAAGTCAAGGCACTCATCTGCAAGCATGCCGATGACACATGTTGTGATTTACACGGACAGGTCGGTCATACATCACCACTGATGCACATGTGCCTTTACTGCCATATCAAAAAGAAGACCAGTACACAAAGCCTGTGGTACCTTTACTGCAACAACAAGCGGCCTTACAATACAAGTATTTGCAGTAACACAGGCACTTAACTGGCTGAAATCGCAAGCCTATTCCCATGTATGCATACTAAGTGACTCAATGAATATGATTCAGAAAGTCAAAACAGGTGATGTACATATGGGTGGGTTGAGTCATTAAAGCAGCTGTTCTCAAGCTGTCAGTCTTTCATAGGGGTCGCCTAAGGCCATGGGAAAACACATTGTAAAGTAGCAACGAAAATAATTTTATGGTTTGGGGTCACCACAACATAAGGAACTGTATTAAAGGGTCATGGCATTAGGAAGTTTGAGAACCACTGCATTAGAAAGAGCTAAAATGCAGGCATCACTACAAAAACTCATGCTTATCTTTGTCCCCGGACATATGGGCGCAGAGGGAAACGAACACGCCAACCAATTAGCTAGCCTCACCACCACAGCAGATGGTCAGCCTATGGACCGAGCAGACATACTCATTGCTCTTCGTGAGTCCTCACGATCTGAGGATTTGAGATGAATGAGCATAGTTAATATCGAGAATGCATGAATTGGGAGTGAGAATGGGCATGGCCCATAGAGAACACCTGACAAAAATTTCAAAAAGATCAGTAAACCAACATAGAACTGTACCATCAGCCGGTATACCCTGAGAGATTTACTGAAGCAGAGATCTGAGCACCTATGGACATGTCCGGTGTGCGAAGAGGATAATCAACTTACCTAATACCTAATTGAGGAATTTTCCCACATAAAGCGTAGTCCAGATATCCTCATTCATGAACTTTTATACATAAAGTTTACATGTTACCATTGCTTTTGAATTTGTGTACATAAAGTTTATATATCACTATACTTTCAACTTTCAAAGTGAGGAAGACCTTCAAAACTTAATTAAAGTAGTAGTCACAGAAAGCAAAGAGAAAGGCCTCTTCCTAAATATCAAGAAAACAGAAGTAATGGTTATTTCAAAGAAAGAAAATAACACACCTTGCAAGATCATAGTGAATAATATAGTATTAAAACAGGTCCACCAATTCAAATATCTAGGTACAATTATTACAGCAGATGGAAGACGTTCAACAGAAATAAGATGCAGAATAGGACAGGCAAAAACAACATTCAGAAAAATGAAAAATATACTGTGTAATGAGACCTTGTCATTAGAGGTGAGAAAGAGAGTTCTGTAGGGCTATATAACCCCTATACTAACATATGGGTGCGAGTCTTGGACAATAAACAAACTGGAAATTGGGAGATTGGAAGCAACAGAGATGTGGTTCTACAGAAGAATGCTGAGAATACCATGGACTGCCAGAAAAACTAATTTAGAGGTGTTAAAAGAGTTAAATGCGAAACAGACCTTAATCAAGAATATAAGAAAAAGGCAATCTTCTTTTTTTGGCCACTTCATTAGGCAGGCAGGTTTAGAGAACATTATCACAACAGGCAAGATTGAAGGCACCAGAGACAGAGGGCGACAACGTGAGAAAATATTAGACAGTTTGACAACCTGGCACAGCAAAGAAACAACAACGACTTTGATACATAATACTGTGGACAGAGAGCTGTGGAGAGCCATGACCGCCTACGCCACCCGGCATGGCACCTGATGATGATGATCATACTTTCAACATTTAATGAAAATGGAAAATAATGTTTCATCAAAAAACTACATTATTAGCAATAACATAAGCAAATATCTCCATGTTTCATAGTTCATGCCTCTTGTGATTGATAAGATATGTAGGTTTAATTCTCCTTACCCAAAGACATACTTTTCCCAGAGAAGAGTACTGTTTAAAAAATAATAATAACTAAATAAATAAATAAAATCTTAAAAATAATACCACACAAAACATTGAAGGAATGAAGACGAACAACGATTGGTCTTGCTGTGACAGATACAGATCATCCTGATATAATCAATACAATTTTAAGTATACCTACAACTTTCAGATTTCTCAGCATGTTCTGTAACCAGCTTCTTATAAAAATATCAAGAGAATTGATTTTGTCTTGACTATTTATAGTAGTGGTGAACAAAATGAAAGTCAAATCCGACCCAACAAGTCATTTTTTCTGGCCTATCACACATATCTAACAGCATTATATGCACTGACCCCCTAAGCTCTGAAAACACTACTTGGATCTTTAGAGACTAAAAATGCTTTGTGGCCCATATAACAAGAAAAAAAAACTAAATCCAGCCTGTGGACCAGTAAAGGTTGCCCACCTCTAATTTATAACATACAAATACAAGGAAACATGACATAATTTTTAAGTCTTTCATACATATGTGACATTATTTTCTGTCTTTTGTGGATATCTTTGACCAAGAGGTAAAGTCATTTGCATTGTGTTCATGATGTTATGGATTTGATGTCTCACTCATTCAAAGTTTCAATTTAGGTTGTGATGACTTATTTACAAGTGCATTTTTTTCAGAAGTCCCTAACTAATATCACTTGAACTGCAGAGTTATGTGCTTTGAGTGATAATCTCTGCATGCGATTGCGTCTGTGGGTCTCACCAATGGCTCACTAGACAAGCCAACCATGCAACAGATGCAAATCTTAGTAGATGACATGCCTTTATATTGAGGTTATCTTCTTATAGAAGCTTCATGGCACGTCATCTATACAATCCTGTAATCGTAACCTTTGATAACAGTTACCATGTTGTTCCGACAGGCCGACGTTGTGCTTGAACTAGTTACGGGCATGGCATGAGTGGACGGAACAACAAAGAAACCTGTCGCAAGGGCCAGAGTTGTGCCCTGATGTTGACATCTGTTTCGGCAACATTGGACTCGAAATACCATCGAGTCGAATGGCTGCTGGAACAGAGGGCGGAGCACTTATGGCAATGCCCCACGTGCTGTGAGGCCAGTTTCTAATCAAGAATCAAGAGTGATAATCTTGACAGGAAGCCATGTGCCATCAGAGATGGACAGAGTAAATCTGGGGAAATTCAAGTAGTCAAGTTAATTCTCATCACTTTTTTGCCCCTCTTTGAGCCTTTTCTGTTCTTACAGTGGTGTTTTAAAATATTCTTGAGTATTGATATCAATAATAATTTTGTCAAAATATGTTAATGCATGATAAAATCATAAGTTCTAGTTGTAATATAGTTTTGATCGCCAACAGTTCCATCACTTGAAAGAAACCAAATGAAATGGGTTATTTTAAAGAATGCACCAATTGTACAGTGATAACTGTAACTTGTTATGTTCATCATTTGTTTAAACATTATGAAAAATGACATAAAATATTTAGAGGATTGACTTCATTTTACTCAGATTTCCCCATATGTAGTCCCAACTCTATCCCTCAATTCAGAACAGGATGACTTCCTGCTAATAATACCATTCATAGCATTAATTCCATAGTTTCAAGTGATAGTCTTCAGAGATTAGAAGAACAAAAATAGCTGAAAATAACCATTCTATAGCCTCATTGTAAAATTAGGTCTCTTTTCAAGCCTATCTAATAGGCTTGTTATACACTGAGTTGACTACTATGCCATCAGAATCCCTTTCAGCATAATAATTGAACTTAATGATTGTACTTATTTTATGATTGAACCTTGAATATATAATAATTATTCCAAGTAATGATTGTTCTATTACTTATACCATTTAGAACAAGCTAATTATCAAATTTATGTCTTCAGTGAAAGCCAACAATTCCTGAAGGAGGTAATCAATGGTGTTCTAGAAGGGAAAGGCCTAAACTGGATGAAAGTGAATCGTATCAAGAAGTTAATGGAGGATGAAAACTATCGCAATTTTGTCGTCAGTAGACTGAATCGTAACCTAGACCAGAAGGTTCCAGAAGATACTATTCACCTTGAAGATGTGGTGAGTCTGTTGTATATTGTCTTTCCCCACATGATTTTTTATCCACTCTTGCCCTTAGGGGTGATTGGTGCTCGATCTTGTGTTCCAAGGCTATATGTAACGCCTCATCTGTGCTATGACCGTGTTTGTTCAAGATGTCCCTGACGTTTTCTATCCATTATTTGTGTGGTCTTCCTTTGGCTGTGTACCCTAATCTCATTTGGTTATATGTCTGTACGGGCAACTTATCGGGATGCATTCTCATAACGTGGCCAAACCACTTGATCTGCTGCTCTTCTATGTATTTTATGCAAAGTGTTATACCTATTCTTTCCCTGATGTTTTCATTTTGTAATCTATCAAGCCTGGTGATGCTGAAGCTTTCCTCAAGCATTTCTTCTTGCATTTCACTATCTTTCTGTAATGTGAAGATGAGAGAGACCAGGTTTGGCACTGGTAACACAGTGTTGGTAGGAATATACTGTAAATCATTTGTCTTTTAATTTCCATCTCGATTTTGGGATGAAGAAGTAGTGGTGACAGTTGATATGTTACTGCATTTGCCTTTTGACATCTTGTCTCTATCTCTCTATCAAGACTTTTATTTTCTGGTAAAATACTACCGAGATATTTGAACTCCGATACCTGTTTTACTCCTATGTTGTCTATCTATATGTTTAGTGGGCTATGTGTTCTGCATATTATCATAGTTTTCGCCTTTTGTGTATTGATCTTCATGTTGTGTTTTCTACATGTTGCAGATAGTGAGTTAATATGATTTTGTAGTTGTTCTTCATTTTCGTATATGAGGCTCTGGTCGTCTGCGAAAAGCAGTTCATTTAGTTCATTCTTTCGTTGCTCCGAGTTATCTTGTTCTGAGTTGGTGATGTTGCCCTTTGCATTTTTTGCCTCTTATTTTCTATCTATGTATATTATATGTATTAATAATATGCTCAAGATGAGATCAACATAGGCACAGTGTGGGAGTAATATTGGATAAGCAGAGTGCGAGATCTGTTATAGGATTCTGGAATATATCAGAGTTCTATTAGTAAAACTAAAGAGGCAGCCTCTTAATATAAATATCATCCAAGTTTATGCACCAACATCAGAGAGTACAGAAGAGGACATACAGTAATTCTACAATGACTTGAACACAGTTATGAAACAGTGCAAACAACACAAAGTAAATATTGTCATGGGTGATATGAATGCTAAGGTAGGGGACAGCCAAGACGAGGATGTTGCTGGGAGATGTGGATTAGGTACCAGAAATGAAAGAGTTGAGGTCCTGATAGATTGGGCCAGAAATAATAATATAGTGATAGGGAGCACATTTTTTGCCCATCACCCATGATGACTTTGGACACGGAAAAGCCCACATAATAAAACATGCAATCAAATAAATTACATCATAATCAATAAAAGATTCAGAAATTAATTGAAGTCTGTTAAGACACGTCTAAGATTGCAACAGTGACTCTTATGAGTCAGATGTTCCAGTAGTGGGAAAGATTAATATTAGTTTAAAGAGATTAAAAGCTACAAGGGCAGATAACACACCTAATGTGAATAAGCTGACAGAGAACACAACACAGAATTACAAGAACAGTATAACATAACATTCAAAATATGTACAATACGATAGAAAAAATAGAAACCATTGAAGAACAGTGGACGATGTTAAAAGAATCATTGCAGCAAACATTTAAAGAGATCCTGCCACCTAAGAAACATCTCAATAAGAAAGATTGGATGACAGAAGATATTTTGAATATGATGAAGTAAAGAAGACAGATGAAGAATAACATTGAAGAATACAACAAGATGAACAAAGAAATTAAGCATAAATGCAACAAGACTAAAGAGGATTGGTTAAACGCAAAGTGCAGCGAAATAGAAAAATATTATCATAGAAATAAAAACAAGTGATACACATTTACAAAGGAATTAACAGGCAGAGGACAGGCTCACAAGATTGGGTGCCTGAAATCTAAACAGGGGCACATACTAATGGGATAAAATGAAATCATGTACAGATTGGAAGATTATATTAAAGAACTGTATGAAGATAACAGAAATGATACTAACTTAAATTATAACAATAAAGGTCCACATATACTAAAGGCAGATATTGTAAGATCTTGTTAGCGGTAAAGGAAGCTATACAGCACTTGAAAAACAACAAAGTATTGGGTCCGGATAAGATTTCAAAAGAAGAATTATAAGCTTTTGGAGATTATGGCATTGAAGTTATCACAAAATTTTTAATGACATCTACAGTAGTGACTATATTCCATCTGATTTGCTATAATCAATTTTCATAGCCCTACCAAAGAAACCTGGCGCAGTAGATTTCGAACAATCAACCTTAGGAGTCAGATGACCAAGATTCTACTGTGCATAATAATGAGGCGTATAAGAGGAAAAATAAAACCAGAGATAGCAGAAGAACAATGCAGATTCATAGATGGAAAAGGTACAAGAAATGCTCTATGTATAGTAAGAACACTAATGGAGAGGGTCATAGAAGTACAATCAGACCCTTATCTGTGCTTCATAGATTACAGCAAAGCATTTGACTAGGTGAAGCGTTCAGAGATTATAAAACTGCTAGAAAATCTTAACGTTGATGGGAAAGATCTAAGAAATATGTATTGGAAATAAATGGCTGCGATGAGAGTTAACAACACTATAGGTAGATTTCAAAAGATTGAAAGGGGTGTCAGGCAAGGTTGTGTAATGTCACCGGATCTTTTCTCTCTGTATAACAGAATGCATTATGCGAAATATAGAAGATATGCCAGTAATAAAAATGGGAGGATGCAATATAAATAACTTGAGATATGCTGACGATACAGTACTGACCGCAGGTCACTTTAGTTAGATTTACTTACACTGTCGCAAACACAGGTGGATAGACTGGAGAGAGTTTAAAACGAGGCCATGAGAGCTGTCCTAGTATGTACAAGAGATATATCTATGGTGACCATGAGGTTCTCCTAGATCTATAAGCATCAAAGCAAGACATAAAATAGCGCAGGTTAAAGAATACTTCCAAGTCGCCAATAATGATCATCACCTCTTACGCCAATCTCTAGACAACACAAAAGGAGGCATACCAAGAGAGAAATATCTTGGATGGCAGAAGCAGAAGATACCCTACTTAGAGTTTGTGAGCTGGAGAAAGTGGGAAGAGGCTGTGAATGGGTGATATTTGGCAAAGTTAGAAAGTTATTGACAACAGTTGTGATACAGATGGGAAGAGAGTGCCATAACTGGACTGCCAACAGAACAGAGGGAATGATCCAAGAACTAATACTGCAGCACTCAAAGTCACATTATATAATAATTTACACAGGCGGCTCAGTAACACAAGACACAAACAAGTGTGGTTGGGATTTTGTGGCCTACCAAATGGCAAGAAATTAGCTGAGACGTCACCTGCGTACTCCATTACAACATCGATTATGAGAATTGAAATATAGGTGGTGACAACAGCTCTCACTTGGCTGGTGACGCAACCACCAACAGACAGTGATTCTTTTGGACTCTCAAAGTATGCATAGAAAAATGTATGATCAGAACTGAATGGGTTACTCTTCTCAAAAACTCGCCTGTCATTACATGAATCTACTGCCCAGGTCATGCTGGGGTCAGGGGAAATGAAAGAGCCGATGTGTTGGCTGGTTAAGCCATGGCGAACTGTACCGTGATGAGAAGAGACAGGATTGAATTGATTAGAGTAGTCATGGATACCCTACGAGAAGACGAGGAGGAAGTTGAACCTCTCGTATGACACATACAAAGAAACAAATTACACACATATTTGCATTATACAATTCTTTACTTTTCTTTACTTAATGTATAAAAATTATTTTAAAATCTATAAAAACTAATAAGTTGCATTTTCCAAACACTCACCAACAGTAACACAAATTAAAAAAAATAATCCAGTGGCAACATAAAGATTGTTTAATTTTAATGTAGTGTACTAAAGGTTAAATCTGTTTTCAGTTGTATACAGTAGGAGAGTTCATTATAAAAGCCCAAGGCCGACATGAAACTATTTCCTTGACATACTTCTAATTTTTTTTTACCAACAGTCTGTGGTTAAACCTGTTCTCAAGGGTATGCTGTCACTGATCAAGTGTGTTATACACGGTCTTGGTCATACCATTAACAACCACGGTTTGGGTGGTATGGCTTCAGCTTACATGGTGCTTGAGATTGCACACACGCACTACTGGGCCAGGGACCCTTCTAATAAAAGTGATGCTAGTCTCACACCTGAGGTAGGAAGTTTGTTAAATTTATTATTATTTATTATGTTATGATTTTGAAGAAATTTGTAACATCTGTTGCCAAAAAATGCTGGTAAATAATTATAAGAAAAATTATAAAATTGGTTTAATAGCAGGTTTATGTGGAACAAATATAAATACATGAAGTGGACATTCCGACCAAACTGAAATTTACTAAGATAGGGACAAATAAACACAGAATAGAACAACAAAGTAGACCAAAGACTATCTATCTTTCTATGTGACATTTCCTTTGCAGAATGTTGCCTCTTTGTTCTCTGCAAACTTCCCAGCCTCTTCCAGTATCATCTTCTTCCTCTCTGTTCATTCTCTGTTCTGGCTCTGTCTTGTAGCGGGACCATGGTCCAACTAGATTCCCAGCAGGATGTAGTCCAGAGAATGGAAATGTTTGTGTCGCCATTTTATTTGCATCGGTAGCCCGACACATCCGTCTTCAACGGGATACAATGTACAATTCTGTTATAGTCACAAGAACTGCTGTCGGATTAGACAATTTTTGCGCCACCCCTCATTGAGAGTCCCCCCCCCAAATTGCATGCCATCCGCTTAGAGACCCACATACAATCCTTCTAAAATTCTAAAATATCTTGACCCCAAACCAGTGATCAGTAATTATAGCGAGATTAGACAAGGGAAATAATTGACAGGACAAAATTATGTAAAAAATTGTAATTCCGCAAAAAAGGTAGACCCTTATTTTGGGAAAGAATTGCATTAAGATTATCAGCAGAGAATAAGCTTAGATTTAACGATGTTGATTATTGTTTTTTTCACACTTAACATGTTCATATGTGCTTCAGTAAAGCTCTCAGAGCATAGCGGCTGATGGTTCCATTCTGTGTTAGTTAAGTGTTATTTTATACATTTGTGTAGGTTAAGGCTATGCCAATCCTCACTTCAAATTTGTGCATTCTTGATACTCACTCATGATAATGGATAATGGACCTCAAAATCTTCTGATTGTGTAGACTCACTAAGAGCATTGACTCTGTTGACATTCACAGTTCTATGCTCCTTCTAATCTCTATAGAGAGTATGCAAAGTTAGCATTTATTTGTATCAAACAGGATAAGAGGAAGTTGATAAGTGAGACTAGTAAAATTATGGAAATCTGAATATTCACTTTGTCTCGAGTTTTTGCAACTCTAGCACAGCATATACTTTCATCTGTCACCAGCTATAGTTGTACAGTGTGCACTATTTTAGAAAATGGACACACAGAAATATAAAATTATTTAGGTGGCATTATTTTACTCAAAGTTTTCTCAAGTTTTAAAACAATATTTCCAAACATCTTTTCATTGTATAGAGAATGTCTCCACATGAAAGCCATGAAAGCTTGGACTCACCTGGTCGCAAATTATCTGATGATATTACTACATCAAGTAAGTTTTATAGTAGTATATTTCAACAAACCAACATCCCTTTTCTGTTCGCAAATATATATATATATATATATATATATATATATATATATATACATGGAAATAATTTTCTATAGACATAGTATCATGTAGTAATACTGTCAACAGAATCATGTAGTAATACTGACATTGTAACTGACCTGAAAATTGTTGCCACCAACTAAATAATAAATGATAAGAAGCACTATTATAATTGGCCAATGAAATATTGCAGACAAATTTTGATATCTAGAAATAACATACCGTATATGTGGATCCCTCAATGCCATATTGGATATTGTTACAGATGGTGTCGAATGTTTAGATTTGTTTGTGTGGTCTGTAAGTGCACTTGTGCTAATGACAAGTGATCTGTTAACATTGGTATATTTGTTCTAAGTGTACTGTTCCATTGACATTAGGTAGATATTGGTTACTTTATTTCAGAAAATATAACCTAAATAAATTTAGATGCATTCAAAAATGTGCTTTCTTTAGTTAGTCGTTGTATCATCATCACTGCAAACAGGACACATCCATGTTGCTCTGATCTCTTCCTAAGCGTATCCGCATTACACTTCTGTTGACAGTACCGCGCATGCTGGTTGACCATCATTATTCTGTGCCCTCCAAAATGTTCACTTCTAGCAACACCGCATTTCAAACCCTGCTCTTTAATCCTGACCATTGAAAAGGAATTATCATCCACACTAGTCTTACTCTCGCGTGCTATATCTCTTAAGGATTTCAAAACACCAGCTCGATCCATTGCCCTGTACCACAATCACGCATGACACCAGTTGATCTGCTATTTCATTGCCTTAAACACCCACATGCCCCAATTTGAAAATAAATGTATTAACTTTCAGCCTCGTCTTTCTCAAGACCTCAATCCACTGTTTGCGAATGAGACCCACTTGTACCTTCCTAATCATACTCATAGTCACTCAAGATGCAGACCTGCGTTACCTTCTGTGTGTTTAAATTTTCTGTTTAAAAAGACTAAGGTTAAAATGTTGAAACTGTCTTCTTGTGTACCTTTATCTGTATATTTTATTACCTATACCCAATATCTGATAGTGATAGTCTGGGAATTCATTGTAAAGCTGATTGACTTTGTATTTTACATAAATATGAATGGGAACTTTCTAGCAGAGATCAAAGGTCACTGATGTCTATTATCTTATAACTTTAGTCAATTTTGTGATCGTAACTTAATATGCTTATATATGTTTAGACAATAATTAATAAAAACAGTAATAGACAATAGGTGTCTTCTACCTCAGATTTATTGTATTTTTTTGTAATGTCTTCACCTAAATTTAAATAGCTGCAAGAACACTAATATTCTTACTTTAGGAGAGGTAAAGCCCCCGACACAGTTATAAAACAAATAAAGTATATTATGTATTAGTCATTGATGAGCTAAATATTAATGGGGATTTAGTGGGCTTAAATGTCTTTTGGGCATGAATCTACATTTGGGAATATTTTGGAGTAGTAAATATGAATCATTGAAACACCAAGTTATGTTATTATGTTATTACAGAAATGTTATTACTTCATGTTGGTCTCTTTAGGCACGTCTGATAGACTGATTACTCAGTTGTGACATTAAAAATGATTTATTCTTTCTTGTAAAATATGACTATGTCGAGTGAGGTGATACATACAAATATTATTAGAAATATCATGTTATTGTTTAGTGAACTGTTTATTTCATTTATGCATTTCAGTATTTAGTGCACATATGCTCTGTTGTCTTTAGTAAAATATTGGTAGTAGTTTTATTGCAGTAAGTCATATTTAGCATGTAGATTCACATTGACATTCATGAACTGTTCTTACCCCAGAGGTCATGAGTTTGAGTCTCATGTAAGATGATTAAAGAAGAAAGTGGTTTAAAGATTTAAGGGGTTTCTTATAGTAAGTATGATTTAGTCCTATCTGAGACGGGTTAGATAGTAGGCCCTATATAGATCTATAAACTTAAGAAAACCTATGTGCAAGTGGTGCACATTATAGGACCCTTGACATTTTATAAATTGATAAGTGCAGATTGAAAACCACTGTCTGTGCAACATGTAATAGATAAGTTTAAAAAAATATCTACAGACTAGAAGATAATCACATTGTGTTGAGAACTCTCACGTTCATAAAACACACAAAAGGCCATCTCCAGAGAACTCTTCAACCATTTTTCTAGACATAAAAGGGGTATAAAGTGAAAAGAAAGAACACTCATTTATGTTAAATTGTTTGTATGCTGCTGGTGAGATCTTCCTGTGTAAGAAAATGATCATAGCACAAGTGGCTATTAACTGAAGTGATCATTCTTTTAACATACAAGTAATGTACAACAAATTTCAGTTATTAATTAATTAGTAATTAATCTGTAATTAATCAGTACACTTCAACATTAAATCTCAGTTGTATGTGTCTTTACTACAAGGGATGATAAAAAAGTAATACCTCCTAATTTTTATCTAAGTAAATACTGTATCTGTGTGCAATTTGTTAATTTTGCAAGAATCCACAGACACTCTTCTGCATTGTATATCATAACCAACCTGTTTTATTAAGAGATTGCAACACAGTAACCATTTAAAAATGGCTGCCTAAAAAGTATGGTTAAAACGATTTATCATAGAATTAATTAATCAATGCTGAAGGCGAGACCCCAATTCGCATCCACGAACGTTTAAAGAATATTTATGGAGATTCAACAGTGGATGTTTGCGCTGTCTGACGTTGGGTACATCATTGTGATGAAGCTAAAGTAGGTCAATTCTCAATGGATAACGTGAAGTGAACTGGTCGTCCATTTACTCCAGTGACAACACTCAACATTCATCAAGTTGATGACATCGTTCGTGGTGATCATTTGGTAACACTGGATGAATTGCATGCCATGTTGTGCAGTAGTAATGGTAGTGTCCAGAACATTGTTAAAGATCTGGGTTATTTAAAGTTTTGTGCATGTTTGGTGCCCAGAATTTTGGCAGACAAACATAAAGAAACAAGGAAAACCATAATTATTAACCTTCTGCACCATTACGAAACTGAAAGAGATTGAATTTTTATCGAATATTGTGACAGGCGATGAGACTTGGGTTCATTTATTTGAACCAGAATTCATGAGGCAGAATTCAATGGAATGGCATCATACAACATCTCTGACAAGAAGAAGTTCAAAAGCTCATGATCTGTAGGGAAAGTTATGGCCTCCTTGTTTTGGAATGAGAATAGTGTGATTCTTCTACTGCTTGGGACAAAGGTACACAGTGTATGCGGACCGTTATATTGAAACTGTTAAGAAGCATAGACGCCATCTTCTGTGACTTTACCCGTATAAGGTTAGAAAACAGCACTATAATGCCACACCTACATACATCACATCGCTAAACACACCATTGATGCAATTGGAGAATTTGGCTGGACAGTATTATCACATCCACCTTACAGTCCTGATCTTGCACCTTCAGACTACCATCTGTTTAGACTACTAAAAGAAGATCTATACAGACATCACTTTAAGAACACCAATAACCTTAAACGTGCTGTACGCATTTGGTTTAAGAAAAAATACGCACATTCTTACCGTGCTGGGATACATGCCCTTGTGTGAAGAGAGACAAAAAACTGTAACAAATAGCAGAAACTACATTAACCTTTAGGCCCCTATGGGTGAGGTCACGCACCTGGAGTACACATTCC
Organism: Meghimatium bilineatum; assembly: GCA_034231615.1. Classification (NCBI taxonomy): domain Eukaryota; kingdom Metazoa; phylum Mollusca; class Gastropoda; order Stylommatophora; family Philomycidae; genus Meghimatium; species Meghimatium bilineatum. The sequence goes on from CM067318.1 coordinate 35,718,366, forward strand.
CGTGTGTCGGTGGGCGAGGCCACGCACCATACGATATCGCCCGATTCCCGAGCTCGGAACTTCACGAAGTAATGAACCAGTGACGTATAAAGCCCGCCAAACGAAGCTAGGAATACGTCACAGTGTAAAGGTCAAATTCTTTTACACATTAGCGTTGTATAGAAGGAGAAAGCCGGCAAATGTTATCAACGCTTTTCGGGAGCGACTTTTGCCATTTTCGGCCGTATTTTACTATCAAATTGAGTACCGCGTGGCATGGGTAAATGATCGTGACTACATGTTCTAATTGTTGTTCTTTGTGTTTAATATGTTGTTGTTTAATAAGAATGTGTGTTTATTCATTCAAAAACACAAAAATAATATGTATCAGAGGTGCCACATGTGTGCATGGACAATAATTACGTTGCGTGTCGGCATAGACCTAGTGTTGACGGGACGGTCATTATATGCAATTTCTTCACGTTTTATTAGTTATTTTAGTTCATATTATATTAGTTTGGATATAAAACAATACATATACAATAAGTATAGGTATTTATGAGTATTTTATCAATGTTGCCACACATTGCTCATGTATTAGGGTCGTCAAGAAGATATATTTGCGATTTTGAAAATGGCGTTTTGCGATTTTTTCCCAAATTTTCAACTTCACAACTTGCTCACAACTGTTATATCACACATACAACAACAACAAAAACATGATTATATTCACTATTCACTCCTTTATTTAGATGTGCAAACATTATTTTGATATCTTTTAAAACAAAAAAGATATCGAGTTTTCAAAGCACCCACCATCAATAACGCAAATTTTCCAAAAAAAATTCAGGCCCAGGGGGATATTTCTTAATTTTAATTCAGGGTCCTAAAGGTTAAGAAATACAATTTTTAAGTACAGATTTCAGGCTAAATTTTAATGTGAGTTTTATCAATTTTCGTGCCTATTTAGTTAAATTATAAATTAGGAGGCATTACTTTTTGACCATCTGTCGTAAGTACTATTTCATAGCTCTATTTACAATGACTACCCCTCTGAGTAGATGGTTTCTTCTTACAGCATTACACTCTGCTGAGATTTGAGTCTTCTGGGTATAAAATAAAGCTCTGAAGAACCTCCTTTCCCCAAAAATAATTAGCACAAAAGGATGTAAGGGTTGTATTGCTCAAAATTCCAGAGGATCAAAATAAGCATAACATAGGGATTATTATTTATATTAATATCTTGACTAAGGCTAAAATATTACAAAATACAATTAATCCTATCTGTATAGGATCAGATATGATTCAGGAGCATTAATTATTATTTTACAACATGTTTACAGGACCTATGATTTGGTCTGCTTATCCTATAATCTGTTTCACTATATTCTTTGTTTTAAGTGCATGTGATATCTGCTGATAGCCGAACATGTTTTCAGTGTAGTGTTCTATAGACATCAGGTAAATACCCAGAGCTGTATAATTATTCTATTGTCACAAGTCAGCTCTATAAAGGGATGACTTTTTGTGTAGGCCTATTTCAATATTACAAGATCATTAGAAGTTGTTGAGATGTGGTTTACAGGTGTTTGCCTACATCAATATTAGAAGAGTATTAGAAGTTGTTGAGCTGTGGTTTTATAGATGTTTGTGCAAAAAAAATATATACAAAACCATGTGAAGATAATGAGATATGGTTTTACAGGTTTTTGTTATTACATGATCATTAGAAGTTGCTGAAATGTGATTTTATAGATATTTGTGTACCTATCTTCAAAGTACATTTGAAGATAATGAGATGTTTATTTATAAAATACTGATAATTGAAGAAAGGTATGGTGAAAAGTGAACCATTTATGAAATTACAGTAAATTATAAAGTTTTAGAGCAAATAGATTATTGTGCAAAGATCAAAGTAACTTCTTGCATTAAATAGGCAGCGCTACATGTATGTCAACCTGTTGAGATGGAAAACTATATGAAAAATAAAATAAAAGTTAAAAAAAACTTACAAAGCAGAAAAAATATTACACAGCAGGAATTTTATTTACACATTATCAGTAAAGCACAAATAAAAAAATGTAAATACGTTAATTGAAACTTCTACAATATACATTATTATACCTTTAGCACTTTAAAAACAAGTATCAGATGTCTTAAAGTTACTTAACAAGAGTAAGTTATGATTTTTGCACAGTAAATAAAAAATTGTGTATATGTTATGAGTAACGTGTGATTCTACACTCATTTATGAAGTCCAAACCATCTAAAACTAGTAATATAATACAAACATATATATCTATTATAACATGTGCTGTGAGTAACTCGTGATTCAGTAGGCTTTCTTGATGTCAGAGTTTTCTAGATCTAGAAATATAATAGGTCTACAATTATGTAAACCTAAGAAGAATTGTAATGGTGACATTGAAACTTACCCAATTGAAAAATCTTTAGCAAGGTTCCAGCACCATAGCCAAACTATGTATGATCAGAACGTGCTTATTTCCAGTGACAATATACGGTTGTGAGGCATGACATTAAATAAAACAGAGAACTTCAAATGGGGAGGAACCATTTTCTGCTAGACTGATCATCCAAGGATCTCTCAAGAATAAAGTGAAGTCAGTTCTGCTCACCAATTGTTGAGTTTGATACTGGGCTGTGAAAAGTTATGTGCTTCATGCTCTGTGTATGTGCATGCGTGTGTATTATAATTCAAGTGTTGTTCACTAATTTCCTCTCCTCAGAGTGGTGGTCTAGTAAACGAGGCTCAATACCACAGCACTCTAGTAATGTTACTTCTTCCCCGCACATGTCTCAGCCTACTGTTACTACTACCACCACCATCCTTGCCAATGTTACGTCTGTTAATCCAACTGAGCCATTCACTTCCAACCCTAGCACAGAATCAGGCAAGTTTATTCTAATAAAGACAGCCACCAATCTAGCAAATGTTGTATTTTGTGTGGAAAGGAATAATGCTGCTGTTTTGAATCATTATATTTCAAATCTTGAGGGAGTACAAAAACATTCAATAAATCTGTACTGTCATGTGAGGTGTGTTCACTTTGATAAATGAGTTGTTAATGTGTGAGGCTGTGGAGCAGACATCTAGATACAGCAAGGACTAACTACAATGTCACAGTAGCAGGTGGGTGTAAAAAACATTGCAAAGTGGGATTTCCTTTATTGATTTTCAATCCTTTAACTAATTTTCACTAGTATAGCCAGAAAATGTATGAGCTTTATAGTCAAAGTTTTTTTGGTTACTTTTCATTGACTGGGATTTAAAAGATATGCAAAGCAACCAATGATTAGTTCTATAAAAAATAAATAGTGACACTGAGATCAGCATGTAGGGCTATTCTGAAGATGGACTAAGTGTATATACTGTACAAAAATCATTACAATGCCTGTTTTAACTGCCTGCTACTGTGATATCATAGTTGGTCCTTTTGTATAAATATAGATGTCCATGGCTGTGGTCAGTAGAAGAAAAGTTAAGATGTGTCACTGTTTGCAATACTTGCGTGTTATTTAAATGTCACCTACATGGTTTGTGTCTGTGGGTCTCACCAAAGGCCCATTAGACAAATCACCCATGCAATAGAATAACGTAGTAGATGACATGCTGTTATATTGAGATTCTCTTCTTATAGAAGCTTTATGGCACTGCTTTTATTTTGTTGTTGCAATGTGTTTTATACTTTGTTATTGTTATATATGTATGCACCCTCTGTGGTTGGGGGGGGGGTGAAGCCAGAAATGTAATGCACAGCACTGGGGAGGGGGAAACTGACAGCACTGTTTTTACCTATAGCTGAGGCCCATCATAGAGGCACAGCGACTCAGGACGTGACAATCCTTTTGACTTGAACATTTAATTGCATGCCTGGAGCAATAGAGAAATCCAGCATAACCAGTAGTCAATTGGTGGTGAGGAATGACACAGTGAGACTTATCTTGTCTGCCATGGCTTGGAGCAGTGCATAAGTAGAAACCTGCCTTTCTAGTGGTGTGATAGTTATTTTCTGTCTTGGGGTGGGCCGAAAATCTACAAACTTCCCAGCAATATGTCAGTACATTAAGAGATAATGCAACAAAAAGTTCCGACCCAGTACGTCTTATGAAAACAACACAGAAAACACAGACACCTACCCAGAACAATGGATTCATGTCTATACTGATGGGTCTGCTTTCAAAGCCACCATCAAAGCAGGTTATGGTGTATATATAGCATATCCAGATAAAACATCTGATGAGTTGTTTGATGCCTGTGGGGAGATATATTATAACTTTGAAGCCGAAATAACAGCACTAGAAGTTGTTGTGACTATATTTGATGCCTTTCCATCAAAAGTCCAAAACATTGTGATTTTTAAACACAATGTCCACTCTTCAAACACTAGAATGTGATGGACATAGTAAGCCTGAGCTAATTGAAATATATCACCATGCCAACCCTTATGAAGTCAGCATTGTTATGCAGTGGATACCTGATTACTCAAATACCTGGCAATGACAAGGCAGACACATTAGCAAAGAAGGGAGCAAAACAGGAATAGCCATATACACAAACAGCCATGCACACAGTTAAAGTGATGTTTTAATCTGTGAAAAAATAAAATTGGATGAACAGGTGGGCCATGGGAAACACTGGGAGGGAAATCTATAAATATAATATCACCAGCCCAAATCCTAAAAAAAACATCAACCTCCTGGGAAGGAAAGACCAGAGTATCATCTTCAGACTGTGCATGCAAGATGTACAGCTTAATAATCACCTGAAAAGAGTACAACCATAACACACTCCAGGTTGCAGACTGTGCACACATCATTATAAAACTGTTGACCACCACCTTTTTCAATGTCCCTGCTGGGGATGGCATCAGGAAAATAATTCTCCCTCCATGGCAAGATAAATGGAACACCTTATATGGAACAAAGCAACAGCTCACAAATACATGCATATATCACACAGTGGCATAGGTCAAAGGGCATGAGCCCATGGACCACTGGATCAGCAACCAACCAAATATGTCACATTTTTATTTGTACTTTATCTCATGTTCATTTGACAAAACACTAGAACTGTTCACCTGCAGTAAGCAGTTAAAGCTGCCACTTAAATACGACCACTATCCAATCAATTCTTCCTTTTAATAGTGATCACTAAATAGGGTACAACAAAACAGGAAAAAACCCTGTGAAGATAATGAGTTAAGAGGAAATTTTCATGTATAGTAAAATTTGAAAAACTGGACCTATAAATTTTGAGAAATTGTAAACATGACTGCTCAGATAATATGTAAACACCACTTTTGAAAATCATATGCCTTCAACAAATGTCACCACTAACTTTGTATTTGATCTTACTTGAAAGTTCTGACAGAAGTATCACAGGCACACAAACATAAATCAACATGAATCTGAAATGTTTCACCCTCTTGAAACATGAAATAGTCCAGTAACCATACTGTGATCTACTATTCTACTGTTTTCATTTACTTGTGATAACCTGAATCTTATCATACCTAGTGGCACATGAGGTTTTACTATGAGCTTTCTATGCTCCTTTCCTCCATGCAACTGTGATTACATAAATGAATGGCTCTAAATACCTCTTTTGACAATTCAATTAATTTAACATAGATTTTACTAGATACATCTGTACATCATCAAACCCATAACCTTTCAGATTCGTAGGGGTGTCACTCTGGAAAAATCAACACAAAAATTTCGCCATGCCTCTCCATTATCAGCTCTTTGATTGATTGTGGAGAATCATAATCCTGTTCAGTCTTTCATATTGTTAATCTATACTTTCCTCTGACCTTCTCTTCTTTGTGTACAAACTATTAGAAGTGTTGATAGTCTGTCATTATTGCCTAGCATAGTTCTACATTTAGAATTGTGTCTAATCTGAATATCATCTATGATGATGTAGTAACACCCTTTCATTATCTGTGTGATATGTCTGTTATAAAATGTTGTCCTCACTGACACTCTGTAAGCCTGCAAGCAGACGGGTGACTTAACATTACACTACCACTGCTCCCTAATCTCAATATGTCAATGTATATGTGTTAATTATAGTTATAATCCAATGCCAGGCATCTGTGCATATTCCATTTACCTAATTTTCAATAAAACTGTACATATTAAAATGTTGAACTATTAACTGCATTTGTGGTGTTTAAGTCAAGTGAAGTTTATGGAAAAGGGAAAGAATAATTATTACATACATGTGCTTACATACCTTATGCTTGTTTTAAAATTTTGTCGGCTTCATTTTGGTTTTAATGCTTATCTTATTGAAACGGACTCTTACTGCTGCTTTGTATAGATGCAATATGCCTTTTGTAATCCTTAGCTGTTATTCATACTGTGTAGTTTGCTATCTATTCTGTTTCATGCAGTGAAGGGGAAATATATAAACATTCTGTAAAATTGTTTTATAAAGTAACAAAACTGACTAAATGAACATTTGAACAAAAGATCTTGATCAGGCAAAGTATCATTCATTATCAGGTTCCACACTGATTGGCACAGGCAATCATGGATCTTCATAGTTCACTATTTCTAGTATCTTGTGTTTGGATCAATGCTGACTCTTTGCAATGCCTGATAATGTTAAACTGTCTTATATTTTATCATGCTATTATTCTCAATCTCCCCTACCTTCAATCTTGGATTTTTTTTGTAACTGTGTTCTCCAGAATATACAAGAAAGAAAGTATACATGATATAAATTTGCAAAAAATACTATTACACATTAGTAAAATAATGACATCCAATGAAAAGTTTGCTATGATCTTCTGTATTATTTCTTAAATTATAAAGTGGCAAATAAGATTTGTATTCTGTCCATCCAGCTGACACAAATATGTTTAGCAAATTTTCTGATACTTGAGAAAGTCTTCCATAATGCTTTTATGATACGCTTATTGAGTTCTTGATCTACATTACAAAATAGAACACACTTTAAGACTAGGAGTTCTCTTTGTTTGTGGGTAAATAAAGTGTGCCTCATTACAAGAAGATTTAATGACCTAGTAATTAAAAAACATTTGGATTATCTCTGTTGCAAGTGCACTGGTTTGTCATGCAGGTTGTTCTGGGTTCAAGTCTGTGCTGCAACTGTCCAGGCTATTAAACTGTGAATTTGCATTTCGAGCTGACAGGGTTTGGAAAAATACACAATGAAAAAGGACATTGGCTCCTCACCTCAAATAGACGACTGAGGCTCAGTACGATGTGCGATGCTATGCATCTTTACCCTTATGTCAAAAATAAGAAATTAACCTTCAGGACCCTACCTTAAAATTATGCACATTTCCCCTCCCTGAGCCTGGCTTAAAAAAAAACAATTTTCATTACTTTTGGTGCGTGTTTGGAAAACTCCATAACTTTTTTTTTGTTAGAGATTTTATAATCTCTTAAATATTAAATAATTTGTGTAGATGTAAATAAAGAATTGAATACCAGATATATTGGTGTTTTTTGTGTATGTGTGATAGGTGTGAGAAAGTTGAAAATAAGAAAAAAAATTGAAAAATATATTACATGATTTGAACAAGGTATGGTTATACTTGAACAAGGTGCTGCAACACTGATACAATTCTACATAGCTATGCCTATTGAATGTATGTTATTTCATAATCAAATTAATAAAATATGGTCTAAACAAACAAATAAAACATGTAAATGTCATTTACCATGTGATTGTATCAAAATATCTGGGTCTATTCTCTTAAACTAACATGTTAATACACCATATTTTCTTTTAAAACAGATGTAAATCCCAAGAATTCCTTATTCTCTAAATTAGAATCCATAGACATTTCATGACAAATGGCATCACTTTCAAGATTTTTTTTGAGTAAACAGATATAGTAGAAACTAAATACCACTGCTCTGTCTTCTTCCGTACTTGGGACATAACTAAGCGGGAAGGACGTGACATGGCCCTAGTTTAAAATAGCGCTTAATTATTGGTCAAGTTAGACTAACATTTTGTGGTTCCGTAACGATAATGAGTGCATAGCCCCGGGCAACTAATAGTCTCCAACAGGGCTATATTGAAAGATATCCCGTAGGGTCATAAAGGTTAATAAAGCAGTGCAGGGAGAATTGCTTCCTATGAGATAAGATTCTACAGAAGGATAGTTAGAATAAAATGGATAGTAAAAGACAAATCAAGAAGTTTTTTATCTAGTCCGATATTGGTCATGTACAAAGAGGTTTGTTTTAAGTGGCTGAGGGTTTTGCCCAATTTCCTTGAACAATATTTTGATAACTTGCTGTTTCAGACATTTGGTGCATAGATTTTATTGTTTAGTGTAAATGCCTTGTCTCAAGTCGCATGCCAGTTGAGCTGAGATTTTTATACTTTAGGGTAGTATCTTGTGATACTTTTACGAAAGTTGGCTTTTAATGGACTGCCCACAGATTTTCTTTGTTTTGAAGAAAATAAAATAAAGACGTGTTAAAGAACATTGAAAGTATAAGAGGGTTGACTCGTAAACACCAATCAAGAAAACTTCCTTGCACGTTATTTCAGGGAATCACAACAAACAAACAAAGAAACAGAAAAATGAAGATAATTGTTTGAATTGTGAACCCACTTCCAGCCATTTCCTCATCTTGTGGGTACTTAACATACATGATACTGACATGATTTTCTATAATGTATTCATCTTCATGGTACATTTATTTCTTGTATATGATTTTTGTCATTTAACTCTGAATGCAGGTTCACCGGTTGTTGTGAATGGAGATGAATTTGAGAATATTGACATCACATCAGTCTCAGATGATGGAGGAGTTGGGGGATCTGAGGGTCTAGACAACATAAGCAAAGACCAGCATCGTCATCGGCACCATGCACGAAAAGCACAAACAACAACAAGGGATGGAAATGAGATAACAACTGTTCAAGATTTTGGTGGGGCAGGCGACACTGGAGCATTTATGACAGCATCTGACTGGAATAAAAATGCAGCCTCCAGAATGATGATCTTTGAACAGCAGCAGCGTCAGCAGCAGCAGATTCTTGGACCCCTATCATGTGATATTATTGTGACAGATGCAGAACAGGAAGGTCGTATTCACCAGAATCAAGGTGACATGCTGAGAGAGATGGTGAAAAACAAAGTGAGTATATGTGCTATTATATTAATAGTTACTTCATTATGTATCTCATGGTAAGAGACCATGTTTGTAAATGAAAACACTCCCTTGAAATATTTGCTTTCCTCTAGCTGGTTTCTTAATTTAATATTTCTCTTGTCTTTACCTGATACTTTGTGCATTCATATTTCTCTATCAGTCACATTACCCTATCCAGATAAAGTGTATGTTTGTTCTAAAACTCTCACTGGTTTTCTCTTATAACAGAACAATGGTCATACTAGATTTTCAGCAGGATATAGTCCAGAGAATGGAAAGCGTTGTGGTGCCGTTTTATTTACACCTATTGCCTAACGCATTCAACTTTACGTTGATAACTAGTAAGTTCAGTTATTTAATAGGGACAACTACAGGGAAATTCTGCAATAACTATAGTTCAGTTATTTAACAGGGACAACTACAGGGAAATTCTGCAATAACTATGTTGCAGAAATACAGGCAATTAGTGTGGCAACTGAAAAACTGTTGAGCTCCAACCCTGGCCCACAGCCCATGGTATTCCTGATGGAACAAAGGCCAGTGCTTCAAGATCTCCAGTCTGGAAAACTAAAATACTTACAAAACTACTTAATGAACTGTCTTACCAATATAGGATAACTATGCAGTGGATACTCTCTTACTGTGGAATATCAGAAAATGAAAAAGCAGACCAACTGGCTAAGGAAGGTGCTGCAGAAGACCATTCAAATGTACCAATCACCTACTATCACAAAAAACTATCAGATTATTATAATATAATCTGATTATAATAATAATCCGATTATTAAGTCAATAAGAAAGTCACAAACACCAACACAAGATGACAATCACTTTATGAACAGATCAAAACAAGTTGTAATTCTACGCCTCAGAACGGGACACAACCGACTCCGCAGTCACTTGTACACAAAATTCAAAATTGACAATACCACGGCCATATGTATACATGGACAGCAGCACAGAGTGCCAAACATATACTTCAAGAGTGTTCTGAATATGAAATTCTGAGGCAGACACATTGGCCAGAGAAAACAACACTGGAATCAAAGTTCTATGGGACACTGTGTGAACTGCAAAAGACTTGAGTTTTATTCAGGAGTCAGAATTACAGATATAGATATGTATCAACTGAATGAAAGAACAACATGTATTTACCTCTTCCACTGAATGATGGACATCTGTAACCATATTGCTAGAGTATAGTGAGTCAGTCATATGAGGGAGCTGACTCTCATACTTACACACTGGTTACCATGCTCTGAGCTAAAAATGATCACGCATGCTTAACCTTTTTCCTGCTGTCTTGCCACACTATTGACATAACCACAGATGACCATATTTCAACATTAATTTATTCGGAACATCATCTTTTTAGCACCTGGACAGAATCATATTTTTAGCTCCAGAAATTTTATCCCCTTTAAGTAGGGGACTTCTCAAAGTTTTGCACACCCAAAGTTTTTCTAATAGTTCTAGGTCTTCTAGTTATGAAATAAAGCAGTAACCCTGTTGCATATAGGAAGTAAGGGCTAATCACTTATAATTCTTGGGGATTGAAACAATATTGCACAGTAAGTTATTTAAACATAAAATATTCTTTAAATGTGATTTAAAGTATAACTTGTTAAAAGCTATAAAGACATTTATGAACGCTTTAAAACATGTGAAATTGGAATAATAAAATTCCACTGACCTAAGACTATGAACAAACAGTAATTTGAATAAATCAATTCTAAAAATTCACTCTTTATATAGCCACAAATAGATAGTAATGATTGAGAAAATTATACATGGCTACCTGTTTACGAGCTAGTAATATGACCATCAACTAGTTATTCAACATTGTTTCCAGATTCGATGTAGTTAAATTAACATAAGACCTGTTATTTGTGAGACACAGCAACAGACTAATTCTAGAGGACATGATTCCTGAAAACAGTGATGGGAAATGTCCCAGGTGATGATATTGGATTGGCTGCTTGTATTCAATTTAATAAGTATAGCATCATTTTATTAAGAAAATTGTATTTTTTAATGACAGGAGTTGATAAAGACGGGGAAACTGGATCGCAAATTTAGCAGTGTTGATTCTGAGATGTCAGAGGCTAGCACACTGGTCAGTACATCCTCAGAGAAAGAAGATATAGAGAAAAGAAGACACAGGATTAATCATCAGAGTATACGCTCTGCTCTGTCTGATAGCGAGATGGATACAAACTGGGTGAGTTTTTCAAAGTTGTGGATATATTTTATTGATTCAGATACTTTTGGGTTGTTATCATTTTTATTAATGTTATAAAGTGATCTTTACATCGAATTATGAGTTGTTCTAATTTATTGAATAAGTAAAAAAAGTAAAGTTTTCCCTTTTCCATGACATTGAGATGTATTGGAGACTACGGTGTTGAGCCCATTAATTGACCAACAGCATGAAATCAGCATCACGTCTGCCAGCAAGCAAATCTTCGACAGAGAACATCAAAGGCTTAACAGGTTTTCTTTCCCTAACTCATCTGCATTGAGGACTCTATGTTTATGCATTCAGTGTGATATTTCTGCGACACTGACTCAGAGTCAGTGACACTGGTTCAGTGATTGATGTATGGAGGGACTATTGAAAACACTTTAATTTACCTATTTCTGTTCATGTTGGCTTGTTGGTAGAGTGATTAGTAAATGTGCTAAACTCAATTTGGTCGTACTTGCTCACTGTTACAAAAAATAATCATCCACATTTTTCTGGCGATACAATTGGATATATTATTGGTGCCTACAAATGTATCAATAGTCAAGAAAATCTGACAGACGTGCTACATGGACACTGATATATGAAATATATGATTGGCCTACTAGCAATATGGCTACAGAAGTCCATAATTAATTGAAAGTGATGAAAACACTGAATACATTAGTTACCACTGCCAAAGTTAGATGTGTCGTGCCATTATCGCAAATAAAAGATGACGAAACTCATTTCCTTTCACTGGACTACATCCTGCTAAAAATATAGTGGTGCCAGCTAAGATATGCAGCCGGAGTTTGAGAACGAACATAAAGAAATAAAGGATATACTTCTACAAAATTTCAGTTCATACTCATATTTACCCTATGCACCACAGCTCCTATATTTTCAGCTGATCTGGGTTATTTTTGGCGCTGTGGTGATTTATTTTTGCATCTTTATTCTTTCTTTTGCTGCTGCTCTTATTTGGAGATTTTATTTTTCTGAATGAAGTTTAGTGGTAGTATTTGACTGCACTTATTTGGAGATCTTATTTCATAGTTAGTTTGATTTATCAATTCTTGTAATTCTATTTCATGCCATTTGACATAATGGTTGAGTACAATGATTGACCCATATTTGTCTGTGATCATCAACACTAGGGAGTAATATGATCACATAATGCACAATTTTGTTCCCAAATTTGATTTGGTGCACCTGTGACTTGCCTGAAGCTGGGTCAATTCTAGAGTCATACAAATCACACCTTAACCGATGGATTGAACCATAGCATAAGTTTAAGAAGACATTGGCTCTAAACATTGTTCAACTACTGTGTTTCCCCCAACCCCCTTCACCCAATGGTTTCCCCTTCCACAAAGGTATAGAAAGTCCCAGAAGTGAGGAAAGGTGGCTTCTTAAAAATATTTTTTAGGCCCCTACCCCTTCCAAATTTTTTAGATAGACCCCTCACTGAAGACATATCTGCAGACTTGAACTGTAGTTTCTGATTGACCATTACCAAATAATTTATTTTAGTTAAAATAAATTATGATAAGTTTACTTTATTCTTCAAAAGTTCTTTTTGTGTAAGACTGTGTGTGATCCTGATCATAAGAAATTAATAATATTAAACTACTGCTGGCACCTTTCTATCTTTTTTGTGACGACAGTATTGTTATGCTATAAGAGGAGTATACACCACACTCCATGGCGATGGTGGATGTGGCTAGCAAGAGTAATCTAAGCTTCAGAGAGGTCCACAGCATGTACAAGGAATCTCAGAACCACTTTTATCATCATGTGTTATATATGCCTTCTCAAACATGCAGCCCTACTAACTGGGAAAAAACATGCCGAAGATCTCATCACATAAAGCCTACATAGTGGTGCTAGAACATTTGACAACTCTAATTGAGTTGAGCAGAATAATGAAGTCTCAAGGAGCAATAATCCAGTAATAAGATTTTGATGCTTTTTCTGCAGCACACTAAATCGATCATGGATCAGCAGATTTAACCATGAGCCAATCCATCAGACACCTGCTTCAGATCGTCTGTCACGATGAATAAGGCCATATAATATAATAGTATATTAAGCATATTTGTAGCTTTTTAAAAATATATTATAATCATGATATTATATTGATATTATAAATATGTATTATAAAGCATGACAAACTATTTCTTTTCACAGCCTGGAGGCATGCAAGCTCGTCGCAGCCGATCTTCCAGCATATGGAGCACTAAGAGTGCTTACAGTTCTGGGTACCGTTTCCATGAGGGCAAACTTGTTCACACTGGAACTGTTGGTTTGACTGCCGAATCTGCCCAGACCAGATCCTACTTATTTGAAGGTCTTGTGGGAAAAGATAGATCTCGAGTTTGGGACCACATGCAGTTCTGGGAGGACATGTTCTTAGATGCAGTAGCTCAAGAGAGGGACATTATAGGAATGGATCAGAGACCATCAGAGATGATGGAAAGGTAGTTAAACTAGCTATTTGGAGTAGAATATTTATTCAATACATAAGACTCATCATTAACATATAATAGTAACAACTAGCAACAATAAAATGGAATAGAAATTATTTTATTGGAGGGGGAAATTATTTTATTGGATGTATCACTTGAGCTACACATATGTACTCCAAGTAATGCTCTCTGCAGGCAGATTGCTGATCTGTTTAGAGAGACACATCTTCAACTGTAAATTGCTGGATGATATTGGGAAGCGTCTTCTACCTCCAAAACCAGACAAATGGAACACTATATGAAATAAAACAACTTACAAACACCTGAAGGCGTCTGTAAAAGTATGTTTCTGGCAGTTGAAAGGGAAGGGCAGTCATTAAAGAGGTATTCCATTGTTTCATTTGAACAAGAGCAGTGTCTAGCAAGCAATGCGCAGGTTGACATCCTCACCTAGGATTGTGGTCTTCGATAGAATGTTGCTGAGGTACACATACTTGTTTACTTTACTGAATTTTTTTTACCTTGAATAGTAATGGATAATTTGACATGTCTGATGCTGGTTGGTATATTATAACTAATTTTGATGGTGAGATTTAAATCATTACATGTTGGAGTAGAGAGATCCATGCTTTCCTGAATGTCATGCATAGTGGTAGCATTGATGTATAATCACTTGTAAGCAAGAGGTCATGAACAGTGTTTGCCTGAGTTTTAATCCTTGACTTAAGTCATCAAAGATTTACAGGTATTATGAAATGAATATGACAGATAGTCTAAAGCTTTTCTGAACAACATGAAAGCAAAAGACAGATGTTGTTGGAGTTCCTTTCAAGCCAATATTTAATATGGAGTCTGTTACTGTTATTGTTCAATATTAGAGAGACAGGTCTCATGTATGAGAACAGTATCCGAGATTAAGAATATAATATTAATATCATGTTCTTATTCTCTATTAGATATAATTCCTTGGGAGATGCTGAGAAAAGACGGTTGGAGTATGATGAGGATAGGCTGCTGTCTGTCATGCTGTTTAACCAAGCAGCATTCATGCTGATGATGAGGGTACCAAAAAATGAAATTAAGAAAAAGATCCGCCGTCTACTTGGTAAATCTCACATTGGACTTGTGCAAAGTCAGGACATCAACACTTTGTTGGATAATATTCAACATCTGGTAGGTTCAGAGTGAATGTGTTGGATGAAAAAATTTAACTTCATGCAACTTTTGCAATCCATGTGTTTAGAACTTGTCATGTATGAATTGAATGTCATTAGTAGTGTTTGCTTAAAGTTGTGCACCACCAAGACAAGAGACAGGGGATGTTGGAGATCTGTTGCAGTCAACCTTCGTTGTGGAGATGGCACTTGATGATGATGATGAAAGTTGTGTTTTATAGAAACTCTATGAATATACTGTGTTAGCACTGTTAGTAGCTGAAATGGCATGCTTATGCAGAATCTTAGGAATATTGCTAAGATACAGTGAGGAATAATGACATTAGACAATGAACCGGCACTACCCCAGTCTTGGAATATATTAAGAGACAACAGATAAAATGGTTTGCACACATCAGCAGACTACCATCAGACAGCATACCACAGCAAGCTATGCTACACAGATACAATGAAGGCAGATCTAGAGGCTGACCACGAAAACGATGTACCACTGAATTAAAAGAGGCGAAAAATTCCACAATATACTTAGCACACACGAGGACCATCTCCAGAAAACTCTTCTACCCCTGACACTGAAAGGCAACAAAGGGTTTAGCGAATAGATAGATAGACAGATTGTTAGTCAAGAGAACTGGCACCCCACCTAATAGTTGCTGCGGCTTAGTAAATGAAGAGTTTGGAACCTACATTTACCTTACTGATAGTCGTGAATATGTAAATAACACTTCTAATATTGTAACAAGTAAATCTTATTCTACATGTGTATGCTAGCACAGGAGATCATGCATTTCCACAACTCCCTGATTCTTGATTTGGAACCAGCACCATAATATAATGATTTTGTTTATGCTTGTACACAATTTAGTTATTTTCTTAAATGTACTCCATCATAACTTGATCAGCCACAAACATAATAGAGTGTGGCTTCTCTGTACAGCATCATTACCCAACTGTCAGAATATGTTATCATAATAGGTAACATCTGCTGTGGTCTTTCATTATTTGCATTTTTGTCATCTGAATATGTGTCCAAGTTATTTTAACTACAGTTCTGTTTAATCTGGTCCTTAGTTTGGCAACGATATAGACCTGAAGCCAATGTGTAGTCGAAGAATGCAGAAACAATCCTTTACAGTTCACTGGGGAACAGATAACACTGGCGACATGCTGTTCATGGAGGTATTTTCTTTGTACTGCCTGTTCTTTATATTTACTGTTTTAGTCTTTACCACATCGTTGGCGCATTTAAATACACACGTCCGGGTATACTCCGCTGAACGCTCTGGTCAGCGAATTGCTACCATAACTAATCAATTTTTTAACAATGGTAGACAGTTTAAATTTATCTTTTTCTTTCCAGGAAAAGTGGGAATACTGCTAGTAATTTAATATAACCTCATTTCCAATCAAGGTCATATACAAAATACCGGCAAATTATTTGTATTATGAAAGTTTAGTTATTATTGTTTCAATCAATGCAAATCGAGTTGCAATGGAAACCATTTTTAGTGATATTCTTATGGGTTGTTTTGTAATAATTAGGAATTGTTGGGAATTACATTTATCTAAAAACAAGAGATAGTATGAACACGTTAGTTTTGTTATGACATCAACAACATTAGGTCTAGATTGCATTAGACGACATCATCTATTGAATTTACTTCATGTTGTAAATTTATAAATCTTCTAAGGATTGGATTGGGAAGGTTATTGACATCTGAGTGCATTATTTACTTAATTATTAATTAAATAAGATGATATTAATTAATTTCAAAGATATTGTGAGCACGTTAGTTTGGTTATGAAATAAATATATAAATATAATAAGAATAGGTGATTGGGCACGAACACGTAAATCATACAATTACACAAATGTCATAAAAGAATATGATGTGCAGGGAGACAGTTACGTAATTTGAAATGGCTGTGATGAAGGTTAATAATCATTATTGTGTCTGTAATATAAAGTATTATGCACAGAATAGCTTTGACAGACAGAATTGGAGAGATCTGCCCTATGCGCTAACTTCAACGCAAAAGGAAAATTAATGAATGAATATGATGTATGCCTACAAAACAAACATGCTCTAATTTATTTCCTAAAGCTTGAATCAGTATGCATGTTATCAAGTGAATATAAAGAGTGAATATTAGTTTGATAGACATAATGCTGTTGTTGCTGTCATCATTATTCAATTGTTGCTGAATAGTTCTACTCTTAGCAACTCAATAGCATTCTTAAAAAAAATTTCATATTTTCTGAAGTTGACTTAGTGATTCATACAGTGAGTTTGTGACTGGATGACAGTGAGTTAAAGGTGTCTGTAAAAGTTTATTCCTGGTAGTTGAAAGGGAAGAGCAGTCATTAAGGAGGTTTCCAGTTTCATTGGAATGAGAAAAGTGTCTACAAATGGGTAGTTGCTGGGGTCACTAGGTTGAAATGGTTATTGAATCTTGCATGTCCTATTCGAAACTGAAAGTTAAGAGATTGATTTCCCTTTCAGAGTTTGTTTATGTTGTCATTGTCATTTGGTTGTGTCATTTCACTGAATACATTTCGACCTACTTGACAGACATACAATTTAGAAGTAAGACAGTTATGAAAACCTATGCACTTTCAGGTATGTGATGATTGCTTGTTGCTGCGTAATGTGACAGGAGCCATACATGATCGTTGGTGGTTTGAGAAACTTGTGAACATGACCTACTGTCCCAAAACTAAAGTGTTGTGTTTATGGAGAAAAAATCAAGATAAAGTCCAGTTAAACCAGTTCTACACCAAGAAGGTGAGAAGTCAGGTCAAGGACAATCTTTCATTTCGAATGTCTGTTTGTATACCTCAATAGCTGAGTGGTTAGTGCAATAGACTCTTAGCCCTGTAACCTATAATATGTTTACCAGTTTAACAGTAGCTCTTAAGACCACAGCTTCAGAAAATAAGTATCATTTATACTAGTGTCAAGGCCAGAAGGGAGCAAAGATTAGCAACAATGTAATCCGTCATGCATATCATAAGATGGTTTTAAAGTGGAGGTGGCAATCCTGTTCTGTATGTCGAAAGGTGTATAATATCAGAGCTAATTGTAAACCGCAGATTAAGAAGGTACGATAATATTGACTACATCATCCTTTGTATACTGTTGGTCACTGAGAAATGTGAGTCAACACTGTGTACCCCATATGTCTCACTGGAACGAAGCACTGTATACCCCATATGTCTCACTGATGTGAAGCACTGTATACCCCATATGTCTCATTGATGTGAAGCACTGTATACCCCATGTCTCACTGGAGTGAAGCACTGTATACCCCATATGTCTCACTGGAGTGAAGCACTGTATACGTCATATGTCTCACTGATGTGAAGCACTGTATACCCCATATGTCTCATTGATGTGAAGCACTGTATACCCCATATGTCTCACTGGAGTGAAGCACTATACCCCATATGTCTCATTGATGTGAAGCACTGTATACCCCATATGTCTCACTGGAGTGAAGCACTGTATACCCCATATGTCTCATTGATGTGAAGCACTGTATACCCCATATGTCTCACTGGAGTGAAGCACTGTATACCCCATATGTCTCACTGGAATGAAACACTGTATACCCCATGTCTCACTGGAGTGAAGCACTGTATACCCCATATGTCTCACTGGAGTGAAGCACTGTATACTTCATATGTCTCACTGATATGAAGCACTGTATACCCATATATCTCACTGGAATGACGTATTGTATACCCCATATGTCTCACTGATGTGAAGCACTGTATACCCCATATGTCTCACTAGTGTGAAGAAAGCACATTACTTACCAAATCAACATTGGTTGTCTCACTGATGTGAAGAAAGGACATGACTTATCAAATCAACATTGTATACCCCAAATGTCCCACTGATGTGAAGAAAGGACATTACTTACCAAATCAACATTGTTTGTCTCACTGATATGATGAAAAGACATTACTTATCAAATCAACACTGTATATTCCATATTGTCTCACTAGTGTAAAGAAAAGGCATCACATATAACATCAACACTGTATACTCAATTATTCAGCAAATTTGCTATCATCTTATTTCATTATTGAGAAATCAAAGAAAAACATAATTACTCAGTAAATTTACTGTCATCTTATTTCAGTGTCGAGAACTTTACTTCTCAGTCAAAGAATCAATGGACAAAGCTGCTAGCAGAAACACTGGACGTTTGCCAGGTTTGATCTCTGCAAGTCTTGTCATTGTCTGCTTTACCTCTCATAACCTTCTGTATTTAACCTACAGCACAGTAAACATACACAATCTGGTTTATGTGATTAATCACCATTTTATATTGTGGGAGCCGCGTTAGCGCAGTGGTTAGCGCACTGGCTTCGCATATGAGTGGTCCTGGGTTCATTCCCCAGTTGAGACGGAAATGTTTTCAGATCGCAACGGCTCCCAGGTCGACCTAGCCTTAAATGGGTACCGGATTAATCCGGGAAGTAAAGACTGCGAGGGAGAGGAGATGGCTACCGCCCTCATTTGCAGAGCCTGTGAAATGTGAGATCGCTAACATCTCACACCCCTACGGCATTAATAAATGCTATGGGTTACTTTACTTTACTATTGTGTTTAACAGCAGTGTCAATAAGCACAAGTTGAAAAAGTGAAATATCTTGGCACCCTGTTAACATCAGAAGGTAGATTCTCAAGTGAGATAAAGAGCCGAGCAGCACAAGCCAAATCAACATTCCAAAAAATGAGAACCATTTTTTGCAATGGAAGTCTATCAATGCAGACCCGAATTCGGACGCTGAGATGTTATTTCAAACAGATTCTTTTTTATGGATGTGAAGCATGGACTATAAACAAGAAAATTCAAAGTGAATTGGAGGCTACAGAAATGTGGTTTCTGAGAAGAATGATGAAAATACCATGGATAGCCAAGAAAACTAATTCAGAGGTTCTCATTGATGCTGGCGTAAAAAGATCAATCATATCAAACATTAGAGGCAGACAGTCAAGGTTTCTAGGGCATGTGCTGAGAAGAACACAGCTTGAACACTTAATAACCATTGGAAAGATCAAAGGGAGAAGAGATAGAGGTCGACAAAGAGAAAAGTTACTAGATGGGCTTGTATTGTGGCACGGTAGAAGCTCACCAACCGAGCTTATTGACAACACAAGAGACAGAGAGTCGTGGAGAAACATGATCGCCTACGCCAGTCGGCATGGCACTTGATTGATTGATTGTCAATAAGCAGACATTTCACAGACATTAATTTTCTTATATTGAGATGCTATGCTTGAGATATTTCTAACCATTCTATTATGTGCCTCTAATTCTTTCTTCTCTGTCTTTCTCTGTTTATATTGGAATCTCTCATCATAAGATTTTTCTAAGTCATTAAATGACTTTTGCCAGATTTGATTTCTTAGTTGCCCATGTTATTCATAGTAATATTTTTGGTCAGTTTTGTTCATAGTTAAAAAGGTTGTTGCATGCTGTTTGAGGTAGTTATTGGAAAGTTTTAGGAGATACATATACAATTTTGAACAAAAAGAGTTAATTTATTTATGTATACACATTTTTTATTGATCTCAGAATCAAACAAAGCAAGACAAAAGTAATAACTGGATGAAAAAAGTGTATCTTGAAGGAAAAGCAGTAGAAGATATAAATCACTTTAAATATCTATAAAATTACATTGACCAAGAGGTAGATAATAGACATGGAGGTTTAAACCAGAATTGCAAAGACAGCTGTAGGTAGTATTCATAGAAGTTGAAAAAATATAATATCCATTCTTACTCATGTATGAGAAAGCTGGAAATGAAGCAAAGCTATGTAGAGTAAATTAGAGATGCAGTTGATAACAAATGTTTCAGAAATAAAAAAAATATTTTAATGGAGTAAGAATAAGATTAATACATAAAGAAAAGAAATATTCATGCAAACCGTTTTATAAACAATCAGAAAAAAGATGTACATATATAGGACACATCATGAGAAGAAGCAAAGAATCATAAGACAATGCCTCAGATGGGAAACAACAGGGAAAAGGAAAAAATAAGTCGATCAAAAGTGACAATGAAAATAATACTGACAAGATAGGCTAAATTGAAAGACATTGACTTCCTTGATAAGATTGTGAACATTTTCAAAAAAAATATAATTGTGCAGTGAAACACACTATAAGTTCTATCTGACTGCACTTCAGGTATGATGATAATACACATTTTTGTTTTTGTTATAGATTTTTTATGACAAGACACACATTGATATTATATATTCACTCAAATTGATTGTAGATTCAGTAATTTGATATTTACTATTGACATTCTCATATAAGGAATACTTGTTATAAATCGTACATCTCTAAAGAATTATTACCATCTGTCTAGGACATGAGCTTGGTGGCGAATTTCCTGTTCAAGATCTGAAGACAAAGGAAGGTGGGCTTCTTCAAGTATGTATGGAAGGAATTGGTCTCCTGTTACAGAACAGCAAGGTAAGTTTGTATGATGTTTCATAAATTTTCAAGAATAAATGCAGAAGAAAAGTAGTTCTGTGTATAAATCCCAGGAATGGGGTAACTCACTGTTGACCCACTTGTGCAAATGTTACTAGCATAGTTGATATTTATACATTAATATTGATGTGCTAGGACCGTTTTCTTTTAATTTAAAAGAATTCTGAGTAACATGGTAACAGGGCTAGCAAACTGACAGTGAAAAATGAGATCTTGTTGTGACATGAAGAGATCTCAAGAATAATAACAGAATCAAGAAGTGACTGAGTTAGACACGGTGACATCGGGAGAGAAGTACATACTTTAAATATGCTGGACTTCATGAGGAAACGGCAGACCACCTGGTTTGGACATGTAACAAGATTATCAACAGACAGCGTCGCTCTAATTTCAATATTTAGATTCAATGTATTTAATCAAAGACTATTCTTGCACTAAATGAAGTACAGAAATACAAATGCTGAACTACTGTACAGGTACATACAGGTACAAAAACCTAATCTAAAGATCTCTTTCTGCCCTTATGCCATTGAGCATACTTCTAGACATAAGTAACAAGAGAAACCGATATTAACCTTTAGCAAGCCAGATTTAAAAAAACGAAACGTATCCCTGCCACCAGATTTTTTTTGAAAATTTGCGTTATTGATGGTGACTGTTTTAAAAATGTGATAATTTTTTGGTTGTTAGAGATACTTAAATAATATTTGCACATATAAATAAAGAATTGAATTATGCATATATTGGTGTAATTTATGTACGTCTGTGTGTGATACCAGACGTATGAGAAAGTGGTAAAGACGTTTTTCACAAAAAATATATATTTTATAACAAATAAAGAGGGAAAAAATTAATAAAAAAATAACTTACCTTAGTTATCGAATTCCTTGGCAACACTGTAAACTAAATCTGTTGTATTTATGTTCTTTCACTGCGAAATTATCAAAATATAGCCGGGAGAACTGAATAAAACTTGTAGATTTGCAGTAAAATCGTTCTTTGAGATTAGGTCTAGAGCCATTTTTTGTGCTACTTCCACATATTCGATATCAAACGTCTACAAGTCTCCAAACCAACGCGGTATTCTGTATATTCACTGCTGTGAAACTAAATAACTCAATAATTCATGATTCAAGCCACGATTCAATATTATTTTATTCAAAATACAATGAAAGAAACGTCTATAAAACCGGTCGACCATCATGGCATCGTACCGGTGTGCAGAGTGGTCAGATTAATTGCTATAAAATTTGTATCTTCTGGCTAGCCATTGTTACAACGATCATGTCGGACGTAGGAATGAACCGGCTTCAATAGCGCATGTTCCCGAGTAACCAATCAGGCTGTGGGGCGTCTATTATAACGATATCTCATTGGATGGGGTATGTCGCCAACGGCGCTAGCCGCCATTTTGTTTTTCGGCGGCCGGAGTTGATATAGGTGCGGTGAAGGTTAAGAGCATGCCTTGGATGTCAAAGATTATAGTTCAGTTGATGACCACTGTGGACCAACCTAAAAGAGAAAGAATGGATTCTAATTGCTTAAGTTCAAGCTATCTTTTAAACGTATAGAATGTGTTTAACCATTACATACTGTCGAATTTGTTTGTGTCAGGCATTTATGCAAATAACACAACACATCTATGTTCTGTGGACTACACCCTGCTGGAAATCTAGCAAGACCATTATCCTGCTACAAAAAACATGCTCAACATCTGCTGGGTGATGCTGCGCAAATATAGGTCTGCCTGGAATACTCTGATGTAGGATCAATATAACCAATAATTTATATACGAGACACATCTGACTTATTTATTGTATCATTAATATTATATCAGACATATCATATCTATATGATTTTATAATCAGCCATTTTTTGGTACCATTAATTTTATATCAGAAACATCCATATTATCACACTTCTTTATTGGTATAATTAATTTTAAAAACTTATACATATAAGTATGTTTCTACTTCAATCCTACATCTATCTTTAATCTCATCTTTCTAACCACCATCATATCAGTTACATCTGCTATTAATCTTTTCTTTCTATCACCATCATCTCAATTACATCTGGTTTTTGTTTGTTCTTTGTCAATTTTCCTTTTCCATCATTCACTCAATATTTTCTTTTGGGTCAATGGTCTTCTGTTCTTATATTCTGCTGTCAAATTTTCTTCTAGTTTTTTTAAAAACCTATCTATCTGTCATATATAATAGAAAGAACTGCAGTAAAACTGTGATCCAACTGGTGAAAAGACAGGGTAATGAAGTTTTATTAAGACAAACCACAAAATCAACACTACTTTTATTAATTTCAGAACATGAGATACAAATGGTAAAAAACATGTTTCAAGGGTACAACACTGATTAATGTTCACACATTTCCATGGAGAAAAGAAATGGTTATACAAAAATCATGTAGAAGCAAGAGTTCATATAGCAATCTCAGTGTTCAAGAACTAGCTTGAGGTTTAAAGGGAACAGAGGTTATTCACGTTCCATTGAATCTTCGTTATGAATCTACTATTGAATTATGTCCAGGCTACTGAATCTTTGTGTGAAGCCTACACATTTAACAATAGTAGTCTGAGTGGGCGTCTGTAGATATGTCAATAGTAACTCAAGATAATGGCAAAAAAGTCAAGCATATGTGACCGTGGTTAGCTTTGAATTTGGTGAGCAGCGTGAAGTACGGAAACCAGTTCTCTCATATGGCTAGCTTACTATACTAGTGATATGGTTACAGATGTTCAATGGAAGTGGCAAAAACACTGAACGTATTAGTGTATTATTCCAATGCTGAAGTCAGATGTAACTGACCATTGACACAAATTAAATGACAACACCCTGCCGAAGACAGATGTGTCGGGCCATTGACGCAAATAAAATGGCAACACAGCGCATTTCCATTCTCTGGACTACATCCTGCTGGAAATCTAGTAGGACCATAATCCTGCTGTAAGGGAGATTCAGCGGGAGTTTGAAAATGAACGCTGAAGAAGAAGAAGAAATGACAATACAATGCATTTCTGTTCTCTGGACTACATCCTGCTAGAAATCTAGCAGGACCGTTGTACTCATACAAGGGAGATCTGATGGGAGTTTGAGAATGAAAGACAACAAATATTTTTGTGAAAAGCATTGTCCTACACAGGATATGCTTCTATTACTATCATTTGTATGTAAGAGTGAAGCTAAAGACAAGTGAAGTGCCAGACAGAATATTTACATGTAGGATTGAAGGTTACTAAAACTATCAGATATAAAATTATGAGCTTAGACCTAACAGTTTTCAACAAAATATCAAGTTCTAGCATCAGACTTGCTTGCTGTGCTAAATAAAACTATTTTTAAAAAATGTTGACTTTATGCAAATATTTTGTGATTCATAAAACTTCATTACTCCTAGTTTAACTGCCATGATCTCCATTCTCATACTAGAAGCTGTCATATTATGTGCACCACATATTTCTGCAATGATTCTACCTCTTAGAATGACAGAGAAACCCTAGTCTGATCTTGTCCTTCTCCAAACAGAACCATATCTGTATATAACCACATAATTTTCTGTGGTGTTGTCTGTTATTGATTGTTTCTAGATCCACTTTTCCTTGCATTCCCTTTCTTGAATATTTATGACTTTTATATAACTTGACAGTTCCTCTTCAGTTCTTTTCCATTTCTTCCCTTAATTTCTTCCATTTACTTCCCTCCATTTCACCATGGGTGATCTAGACAATTATCTTGTCCAGAAATGCCATCCATGACACATCTTGATGGAATTTTTCGAGCCTCTAATATCAGATATGTTACCATTCCTTTTGTCACTGGCAACTCATATAATATTTAACCTCTGCTAGCACTGGTCTGGATGTGATAGAATCTAATCCCAGCATGTATCTCATCATCACAATAGACGTATCACTCATCCATCTAAGGTGTATACATATGTATACAATTATTCTTCCTATGTTCCAACCACTGACATTGCGCAGCTGACAATGTGAAAAGTCCTCAGCCATAATGTATCACAGAAAGAACCATCTGCTATAAAAGCAAAATAGTAACCTCTGTTGTAGACCTGCAGCTGCCATTGCTTTTAGAGCTGTGAGACCATGTTTACTTTTCTGAATATATTAACATCATAGTATCTGTGTGACAGACTCTGATCAAAAATAACTCCTTGATATTCAATTTTATCACTTCTCTATAGTCTGACCATTAAATATCACACTAGGAAGTTCTGTCTTCATGATGTTCTTGTTTGAGGAACACCACATGATGCATACCTTATTGGAATTAACTTGTGCGCCAAAGTCATCAAACTATTGAGATATTGCTTGTAATGTGTCATGTATATCTTGTACCATTTACAGCCTATCTTTTCTGATACTATGAACCACACAAACATGAGACAGGGGATGTTGGAGGTTTGTTGCAACCAACCTTCATTGTGGATACGGCACTTGATGATGATGATATAAATTAATTATCTTCAAATGTTATTGTTCAACCTGGCCTTGCTGGTTGAATATTGGCCACTTTCACTGTATAAATATTAAGCATCACGGATGATATTAAACATTATCTGAGACAGCCCAGAACACATTTTCTTAAGTTCTGATGTCCAAATACCCATGTGCAGATTAACTTTTCTCTTTTTCAAAGCAGCTGCCACCCAACTTACCAAATAGCTAATGTATTTTGCAGTCAACAGTGTTATGAGCACCCTCCAGGTCAATAACCATCTAAACACTATAATTCCTTCTTGAAGTAGAATGTCTCATATACATTATATGCAAAGGTTGCTTGGTTTTGAAAGGTATCCTTCATTAGTCTGTAGCTAAACACTGCACCAGGAAATGCAATGGTCACTCAATACTGAAGCATAGTTATCAATAATATCACCGTTTTGTGGGAGCGGGTGGTACATCAGCTATGGTTATAGATACATATTGACGATTGCATGATTGTTTGTATGTGTGGGTGATAATTGTGGATTGTTGGAGTTGGGAGGAGGTTATTTTTATGGATACTGTTTTTTCCTGGTTTGTGAACATTAAAAAAGTGTTAAGTGAAGCCACTCATTCTAAAAGTGATCCTGTATGTCAAGGGGATGAAAGGCTGCAGGGTATGCAGTCAAGAATGTGGGCAGCCTGGTAGGCAGGCATGGCAGTGCCATGCTGGTGCACTTCTCCGGAACAACCTTGCCTCTTGCATGGTGTAATTATTATACAGAGATGACCATTTACTACCACCTTTTACATTGTAAATATTATAGAGAAATCCAACAAATGTTATGGACAGAGATGATCCACAACGAAAGTCAGCCAAGACATGAACATTGAGGATGATTGGCTTCTTAAATCATAAACATACAAGTGAACATATTTTGAACATATGAAAAGCACGTTCGGAACATATAAAAAGCACAATGGCTTAAAAAGACGAAATTCAAAAGGTTTCAGAACCGAGCAAAGGGGGCTGCTCAAAACTTCAGTAGCACATGACATTGAGGAAACCCTAAATATGACATTAGAGGACAGCTTGCATATAATTGAGAGACAGAGAAAGTAAGGACTCTTTGCAAAGGATGTGCCACATAATATAAAATAAAATTTAAAAAATTGATAATAATCTTCAGAGCATATATTCAGTACTGTTGAGGATTATCTTCAATGGGCATGTTCACCAGAGACCATAAATCAAGGTGCAGGATGAGGGCAATTGAAATCAGAACTCTGTTTTGCCCTTACATTATGCTTCAGACTGGATGAAGAATATAGGCGGGATAACCCCTTGCTTTTTCATGCATAAATCTTTATTTATGAGAAATCCTCTGTAAAATGTAGTCAGGTCGTGGGCATTCATGATGCATGTCAGACAAAGGGAGATTTGTGAGAGAAGACTTTGCCTTGAAAAAAAGTAGTGTGGCTATGGATATTGTGGCAGTAACACAGCAATGGCTTGATTGGACTCAAAATTTCATCCCAGGTATGCTTTCTCAGTGACTCACATACCTAGTCTGTAAACGGTCCCGATTGACAACAATCAGCTTCATTATTGTGCCAGGACATTGCTGGCGTCATATGAATAAATGTTCTGACCGGTTCATTTCCATGGTTACCTGTGAAAATCAAATGAGTAATGGATTGTTGTTGTTGATATCCAATTGTTGCTGAGTAGCTCTACTTTTGGCAGCTCATTGCCATTTTTAAAATAGTGAATGTCTTTTGAAGTTGACTTAGTCATCAATCAATCAAGTGCCATGCCGACTGGCGTAGGCGATCATGTTTCTCCACGACTCTCTGTCTCTTGTGTTGTCAATAAGCTCGGTTGGTGAGCTTCTACCGTGCCACAATACAAGCCCGTCTAATAACTTTTCTCTTTGTCGACCTCTATCTCTTCTCCCTTTGATCTTTCCAATGGTTATTAAGTGTTATTTGCATTTAAGTGTTCAAGCTGTGTTCTTCTCAGCACATGCTCTAGAAACCTTGACTGTCTGCCTCTAATGTTTGATATGATTGATCTTTTTACGCCAGCATCAATGAGAACCTCTGAATTAGTTTTCTTGGCTGTCCATGGTATTTTCATCATTCTTCTCAGAAACCACATTTCTGTAGCCTCCAATTCACTTTGAATTTTCTTGTTTATAGTCCATGCTTCACATCCATAAAAAAGAATCGGTTCGATATAACATCTCAGCGCCCGAATTCAGGTCTGCATTGATAGACTTCCATTGCAAAAAATGGTTCTCATATTTTGGAATGCTGATTTGGCTTGTGCTGCTCTGTTATTTATCTCATTGAGCATCTACCTTCTGATGTTAACAGGGTGCCAAGATATTTCACTTTTTCAACATGTGCTAACTTTGTGTTATTAATTACTATGTTGCATCTTGGTAGTGTATGTCTCTTTGATACAACCATTATTTCTGTTTTCTTCTTGTTTAAACTGAGGCCTTTGTTTTCACTTTCCTTCACTACTTTTGTTATCTAATTTTCCTAAGTCTGTCAGTGTCCGAATGTTCCAGGTTGCAATCTTGATTGCCTCGCATTTGATGGACTTGCTTATTGGAACTAGCATATTATCTAAGTCGTGTCGAAACATAATGTAATCTAGGGATATTTACAGTAGTAGTTTCCCCTGGCTTTCTACTGGGTTATTTATGGTGTTCTCCACGAGCCTTTGACTAAATAGCCTGACCTAAAAGGCAGTAGTGGTTTGATTTTAGAGTGGCCTTCTCTACGAATGTACAGTGAGTTAATGACAGTTAAGAGTGCCTGGCAGTTGAAAGGGAAGGGCAGTCTAAGGAGATGGTCTGCTGTTTCATGGGGATGAGAGCAGTGTATACAAATGGGTAGTTACTGGGGTCTGATACTTTTTTAATCACCATTGACTTGCATGGCCCATTCAAAACTGAATGATACAGGATTTATTTCTCCTGTAGGGTTTGTTTTATGTTGTCATTGTCCTTTAGCAGTGTTATTTCTCTAAATGTTGCAACCAGTCTGTTCAGCCAGATTTCCCTTGTGTTATTTCTGAGAATCTATTTGACCATTCCAATACTACAATGTCTTTGCTTTTGTTGTTTTGAGGCGTCTCGTTTTGAAAGTCTGCCTGCTATTTGATTTCCTGCTTTATCGCTATGTCCAGGGGTCCATTGAAGTGTCACACTGATTGGATATGAGGAGATAAGACTTCACCGCTATCTATATATAGATATCTTGCACATGTGGAGAACCCTACATATCTAGGGGTCACACTAGACAAGCGACTCACCTGGAAACCACACCTAATAACCACAGAGCAAAAAACAACCAGGAGGCTATCCTTGATGAAGAAACTTGCAGGAACAAGCTGGGGAGCAAATGGAAATATTCTCTGAAAAGTCTACATGGGTACAGTCAGACCTGTAGTAGAATATGGAATGACAGCCTGAACATCAGCATCAAAAACAAATACTGATCGCCTATCTAAAGTACAAAATGCAGGACTTCGACTTATCTCTGGAGGGATGAAAACCACTCCAATCCTTGCAATGGAAAAACATGTAAACATCCGTCCACTGGATGACAGAAGAGAAGAAAGAGTGCTTGTTCAAAGGGAAAAAATTAAGAGCATGCCAAACCATCCGATGTATGCACAAATTTATAGATCAACCACAAGCAGGTTGAAGAGAACCAGCTTCTGTCACATCTCTAAAGATATCCATGAACAACATAAAGAAATCCTCACAAACCTCCCAAATGAAATTGAAACACTAACGGACTTTGAAGAGCCAGGCAATAGTCTCCAGAATATCTCCATAATAACACAGGTTCCTGGAATAATTAATAAGGAATACCAAACTCCACCTCAACTAAAAGCATTTAACACTGGAGATGATAGAAATAAAATACAATCCCAAGGATTGGACACATGTCTACACAGATGGATCGGCAGAAGGAGCAGTAAGGAATGGATGAGGTGGAATGTTTAGAAGACTCAAAGATGGGAAGACAATATCAAAAGCTTTTCCAACCGGGAAATACTCCTCTAATTTTAGAGCAGAAGCAGTTGCACTCCATCAAGCACTGAAAGCCTTCACTGAACCAGGACTGCCAAGACCAAAGAAGATAGCCATATTCACACATTGCAGATCCCTACTGGAATCAATCCAGAGCAACAGAAACGAAAGCCTTCTGTACAACATCAGACATGAGCTAAGACAGATCCAAAAATCAACAGCGATTGCCCTTCAATGGATACCATCACACTGTGAAATCATGGGAAATGAGAAAGTGGATGCTCTGTCAAAGGCAGGAAGCGAAATGGAGCAACACAGACACCCACTGTCTTACGGAGATGTAAAAACAATAATCTGCAACACATACACAGCAAAGTGGAAGAAACAAATGGAAAGGGAATACGAACATGATGCAATACATCTCCTCCAGATATCAACAGACCACAATATTTCGCCTTAGAACAGGCCACTGCAGACTGTTGGGTCACCTTTATCAATTAAGGATCTCATACACAGATGAATGTCCATGTGGATCCTGAACCCAGACTCCAGAACACATACTTCAGGACTGCCCAACATACAAAGAGCAGAGACAGCAGACCTTGCCAGAGGATACAGACTTGAGGCAAAAGCTATGGGGCAGCCGCTCTGACCTGGAGAAGACAGTGGACTTCGTCTTGACGACAGGTCTGACGGTATAGCATGACCATATGCTGAACGTAGAAGAAGAAGAAGAGACCATTTTATTTATGCTATTTAATTCCTTAATTGACTTTCATTTACCTTTTATTTGTTAAGATTTACTTTTTCTGGGATTGATTCCTATCTGATCTATGTGTGTCATATTCCCAACTAGTGCAGCCTTTTATTGTTTCATATTTAAACTTTAAGTGTACAATTTTACAATTTATAGTCAACATTTAATTTAGGTTTTAACTTATAATGTACAGTGAAACTCATTTTTCTTTGATAATACAAGAATAATTAGGAAATCTGAAACCGATGAAAAACAAGGCAATTATATCTATAAGAATCAATGTAAATCTAATTAATTCCTTCCAGACTCTCCAAAATACATACCAAAAACACATTTTATAGATAATATGTTTAATACTAAAAAAAAAAGGAAATTTATATAAAATTAGTATCTTCAGTGTTCATTCTCAAACTCCCATTGGATCTCTCTTGCAGTAGGATAATGGCTCTACTAGATTTCCAGCAGGATTTAGTCCAGAGAATGGAAATGTGTTGTGTCGCCGTTTTATTTGCGCCAATGGCCCGACACATCCATCTTCGGCGGAAATAAAATTAGTATAAAAGACTAATGTAAATAATAACAGAAAATTTAACATGGCAAGTCTTTCTGAAAGACTCTTCTTGGTGTGGAAGACAGCAAGGAAGGGAGAGAGAGGTGCAGATATTATTGTTTGAAGGGGAATCCTACTCCATAAGGACCTTAGGTATCAATCTGGGGGTCACTTCCCATTATCGTCTGTTGGCACTAGGACCAGAGAACATCAGATTAAGAGCTGATGAAATCTGATGCACCAGATGCAAACTGAGACAAATTTTTCACAGAAAAAACCTTCAAAAACAGAAAATGACAATAACCAATGTCAGTGGAAACCGAGGTTTCACTGTATTTGTGACAAAATAACCTAATCCTTCACTGTCTACTTTTTTAATGATTATAAATTCTGTAATTATAATAATAACTCATAACCCATTAGGGCAATAAAGCTGCCACATTCGAAACATCAGCACAAAAAGCCAGCAACATCCATATTTTTGGTCGTACAGATGAGTGTGAAAAAATTACACCCTGACATTCCTTTATATCAAGCCAAGGTTTTCTTTGTCCACCTTTTATTAATTCTTGATTACTAATCTGCATAAGGACATTCTCATAAGTGCTCTGCTTGCCATTCTAGTTGGCCATTGAAGGGTATATAAGCTTGGTATCTCAATTTTTGTATTGGGTTCTCCTGATTTTCCTGAGATAATCTCCCCCCCCCCCTTTCATCTTCCTTAGTAATTCTTATTTCTATCATTCTCTGTACACATACATTGTCTCTTTCAGTGTTGTTTTCTTCATAATTTGCAGTGTATCCATGACTTCTGCTTAACACAGCTTCTCTGTCTCTTCTCATCGATTTGCTATCCATTATAGCTCTAATAATAGTATAATAATAAATCCTATAACCTGTGAGAGTTGTAGGGTTGTCACATGGAGTGAGTCATTTGGTACAGAATGATCTCCATGCATCTATTTCCTCTACCATCCTGATGAGTTTAGAAACTTCACATCCTGTCCAGTCCTTAATATTATCCAGCAATATCTTATTGCCACCTCGTCTTCTTCCACGCTCCACAAGACCTTGAAGAACATTCTTTGTCATATAGGAATGTCTCATCACGTACCCGTACAACCATAGTTTACAAATATTCACAATTGTTAACAATGGTTCTTGTTGACCTGATAATACATTAATTCTGTCATGCACAAACACATTGGTCTTATGTTCTCTGTAACAGATACCCAACACATGTCTATAGCATTTGTTTTCAATACACAGATTCTTGGATTCTGGATTCTTCTCTCTAAGTCTGCAGTTACAGTCCTGGTCTCAAAGCATATAGAAATATTGACAAAACCAAAGATTTACCTGCCAATGAATCAGTTCTTTCATTGCTTTTAACTTCTGCATGACCTTGACAGTAGATCTGTGTAGACATGTGATTAATTTGGCACTGCTGAGAAGTGTAGCCCACTCCTTTCTTATCATGCATTTTCCTGTCTTGCACAAAATTCAGAGTATGTTGTGAAAGTTTTCAACCTTTTCTTTCCTGTTATAGCCACAGTTAAAAGAGGTATGCCTCAACAAAATATAGGCATACCTTTAATCAACTAATTTCACCATGAGTGTATAGTTTTACTGCAGTTTTACCTTTTGTTGGTAAATTTGTCATAATGTAGTGACCCCTAGTTTCATTTCATTGTTTATTTATTGGCCTATTCATAGATTTATTATGTTTCTCTGCCTAAACTGCTCCATTCTTTACTGCTATCTTTCATAATCTAGAGAAGTGAACATGATGCCCACTTCTGAATGCACTCTAAATAAATATTCTTTATTCTGTCAACTTCTCTTGTCTGTGTAAAACTTGATTTTTAACACAGACAAAGCCTTATCAACAGATTGACATAATAGTTTACGGTAGTTCAGCACATGTTACTTCATTTATTTTTTATATAAAACATTCATTTCTACCATTATCTTACGAGAGCCTATATTTTCAGCATTAATTTCTTCTATAATAATCCTTATGCCAAACCAATCTGTACTTTTAAAAATAACTGTCATTTATAAATGTATAAATCTAATTCAAATGTTGCATTTTTTTCAGCCTTCATTGGAAGCATTTCCAATCTCATGTGAAATCTTCATTTATGTTGCAAATTGCATAATTCTTATGTCATATGTAGCAGTTGCCTTTTTCATCCATGCATCATCATCTCTGTGTCATCATAATTTAAATGTCATTACACATGCATCATTTCATGTCTTGTTTTAATGTTCTGTTTATGTATATTCCTAGTGTTTGGTAACTTTAAAACTTAATTAGCTGTAATTACATAAATGAGACAGTTTCCTGAACTGTTTCATGTTTTATAGCTAGCTGTCATTGCTTTGAATAGAAGTAGTAGGCCTACGCTATAAGTTGAAGTATGGTAGTTTTAAAAATAATAATGCCCATAAATGTACATTCAAATTGCCAGAATTATGTTGCTAGAACTGATAGAAATGCAAAATTAATAGATATTGGACTGGACTGAATTCTTGTACCCCTCCCCCCTTACTCTCTTTATCTTTCTGTCTTGTATTGGTGCCTCCTGCTCGCTGTGTCAGAAAATTGTTTTGAAAATTTTTATTGTTACATTTGTTTACATACTATTTTAACATCTCTTGTCTGTGTAAAACTTGATTTTTAATTTTCTTTTTGTATGAATGGTTGCATTTGTGACAGCTTCTGGTGCCATTGTGCGGTCTCGTGTACGTGTCATGTGCTGTACATTTCACTTAACCATTTCATTTCCTCTTTAATTTTTTTTGAAGCACAAACTTATATTTTGTTACTAATTATTCATGAAGTATAGTGTTCATTCAAATATATGCAAACATTTGTCAACATTTATTGAAATAGTTAGTTAGCCTCATATTCCTTATTGTTATGTTTCTAGCTCACCTCAGGTATATGTAAGCAGAACATTCAAGATTCATAAATATTGAATTAAGACAGAAATCTTTACATTTTTTAGAGGAGAGAGAAGGACATGTTTCACGTTAACAAATATTTTTACAAACCTATTAGAATACTGATATAGCCATGGATGGCTATGGTGCCAGGTTGAATTTTTACCACAGGCTGTGCATCTGAACTGTTATGAAATAAGGACAAACTACTAAATATATATATTATCTAGGAAAGCACTATAGCAAAAATATACTAGGGTTTCATTGCTATGTCCTAAGCATGTTACTAACTTCTTTTTTTATGTGTTTACAAATAATGTCAATTTTAGAAAGAGGACTGCCCTCGTTGTTTTAATGACCAAAGTACTAAGTTAAAATTTATGACTAGCTTTCAACACATACTGTCTTAATCAAAGGAACTAGTATTGTCTTAAATTATGTGTCATAAAATAAGTCCAGATATATATTGGCAAAATAATTGATGCACATTCTGACTATGGTTAAAACATTAAGTTATCAATTATGGAGCTACAGTTCATTCCAAAAAAATTACAGTATTTGGTACATTCAATTAATCAGACCAGCTTTTATTTCTTCATATTTAAAGTACAATTTTCTTGTAACACTACATGATTAGTTATTCATCAGGTTTGGTGGTACTGGTGTTACCCTAAAGGTCTTGAGTTTGAATCATTAGTGAGGTGATTCAGACAAAAACTAGTTTTCAAAATTAAAAACAAATCCAAAGTGATTTCTTACTCATTAGCTATGGAATAGTGACATAGGTAGATGATAAACCTAGAGATACAATGTATACTACATGATGAAATCTGAGGTCAATTATACACATATAGATGATGAACTCTGAGGTCCCATATACACATATAGATGATGAACTCTGAGGTCCCATATACACATATAGATGATGAACTCTGAGGTCCCATATACACATATAGATGATGAACTCTAAGGTCCCATATACAGATATCGCAGTTGAACTGATTGGAGTTAGCTTGAGAGACAAAATCAGGAATGAAGCACTAAGGAAACAATTAGGGATCAAGCCAACAATAGAATACATACAGAAACAACAAGTTAAATGGTACGGCCACATAACCAGACAGAAAGAGCAAAGTATTATCCAAAAAACACTTAACAAACGATACGAAAACAGGAGACCTATTGGACGCCCTCGTAAAAGGTGGATAGATAGTGTATTAGAGACACTCGGAAATATAACAGCAGAGGAGGCAAATAGAAGGGCAAAAGACCGTACACTCACTCTCCCCTCAACACCGAAAGGTACATGAGGACAGAAAGAAGAAGATGAGGAACTTGGCGGTCTCATATACACATATAGATGATGAACAAATTATCTAGATCAAATGGTTTGCACATATAAGCAGACTACCATCAGACAGCATACCACAGCAAGCTATGATACACAGATACAGTGAAGGCAGACCACAAAAATGAAGGACCAACAAAATAAAAGAGGTGACAAATTCCACAATAAACTCAGCACACACAAGAAGGCCATCTCTCCAGAAAACTCTTCTACTATCCCTGATGCTAAAAGGCAACAAAGGGTTTAGTGAATAGATGGATAGATGAACTCAGTGGTCCTATATATGTAGATAATGAACTTTGTGGTTCTATATACATAGTTGATGAACTCGATGGTCCTATATACATAGTTGATGAACGTGAGGGTCTTTTAATCATAGACGAGGAACTCTGAGGTCCCATATACAGATAAAGATCAGGAACTTGAAGGTCACATATATACATATAGGCCTATACATAGGTGATGAACTTAGAGGTCCCATATACATAGGTGAGAAACTGTGGTCCTTTGTAATTTATGATACATTTGATGGTCCTATAGATGAGGAACTCAGAGGTCCCATATAGATAAATGATGATCTTGGAGACATATATATATATATATATAGATCAGGAGGTCCTATGCACTTAGATGGTGAACTCTGAGAGTCTATGTACTTAGATGGTGACCACCATGAACACATATAGATGATGAACCTGGAGGTGCATTGTACATAGATATTTGATACAATGTGTGCATGATGACCATGGCAGTTGAAAGATTTATAAAAATATTCTGTAAAGTAGTTGTGTAGGTAATTTACAAATAAGACACCATCACTGGAAGAAAACAAAATTAACATCAAGAAACCTTGCTAATCGTACAATGTTTGTGCACTGGTGCTGAAATTTTCCTGTATAAGAATGAGATGGAACACAAATTTCCCAAAGTATAGAATGAGGTGGAACACAAGTTACTATTGTTCATAGTGTGGAATCAGATGGGACACAAATTACCACTGCCCTCCTAAAGTGCAGAATGAGATGAAGTACACATGACTACTGTTCAAAGTGCAGAATGAGATGTAACCCAAATGACTATTGTCCAAAGTCCTTGGGTTTTGTTATATGTCATCTTTGACTATAAGTAACACAGGTTAGTTTAATTGTTTTCATTCATACTTTACATTTTCCTTGTGTTACCATGGATCCAATTTTCCAGACTGCTGGGGGAGAGCAGTTGTTTGAGCTGTTTAAATTATGAACTCCCATTGTGAAATCAGAACATGACTTTTAGTACTGAAAATTTAGTCAAAAGGTGGGTAAAACCCCTCCTTTAATGATTTTTTTATAAAAAGTTCATCACATTTCTTATCAAAAAGAAAGAATTACACAAGAAAATAGCTGAATTACCCTTTTTAACAAAAGTTTAAAGTAAAACCCTTTCCTACTTTCAACACATTACTGCCCTAGCTGTAATAGATCTTCAACATTTACTATCTCTTACCCATGTATGGGTATTCTACCAAACTGTTCTTTTTCTCTTGATTTTACCTTCCCAAATGTCATCTATTTGGCTATGACATTCCTTCCATTATGGCTTCCATTGTCTATTACCAAAATTGTAGAGTCACTTTCTGTCCGGGCTGTTAATGTTAAGATCTGTCGACAAATACATGCTTAACTTGTTTTCTCTATGAGCTGTATATTTCTTACCTATCTAATATCAATTGCATTTCTTCTTCTCCTTCAGCGTTCATTCTCAAGCTCCCGCTGGTTCTCTCTTGTAGCAAGACCATGGTCCTATTAGATTTCCAGCAGGATGTAGTCCAGAGAATGGAAATACGTTGTGCCGCCGTTTTATTTGCGCCAATAGCCCGACACATCCGTCTTCTGCAGGAATTGCATTTAAGAATACTAATTGGTTTAATGTTTTTTAAAGTACGTACAAATATTTTTTTATGTATACTGCAGGAATCATAAACATTATGCATAGTTCTTAAAAATTAACAAAATATTGTATTTTAAATGTGTGTAAATCACTGTTTCTATTGATTACTTGTATCTTACTAAGATTAAACACTGCATGAGCTCTCGGTATACTTAATCAATTCTAAACAGCATGCCCTTATTTTTAAACATTACAGGTTCAATTATATCACACACAAATGATAATTTCTGCAAGATAAGTCATGATGATGGACATTACTGTAAGATAAAGAAAAACACAAATTTTGTTTGTAGGGTTTAGATCTGTGTCATAAAATAAACAGATATAGCTTGAGTTTTTTTTGGGTATCTTCAGAAAAGTAGTTGCAAGATTCTCATAACTGTTTGATACCTTCATGTTATTGTTTATCAAAGGTTAGCATTACTAAGTTTTACCAAATATTAGCATTGCTAAAAATATTATGCTCACCAAATGTTAGCATTATGTTATTTTCACTAAATATTAGCATTGGTATGTTATTCTCAAAGTAGTCATTGACATGTACAAAGCATGCAAAGTCACTTATATTTATTTTCTCAACTTCTGTAAAATATGTATACAGTTGCGCAGACAAGTCAGAATCAGACAGCAGCAAATAACAGGTCGTATGTGTACCCGTGATATTAAATATGAGACTTAGGTTTGTACATTTAGTGTTCAATAACTGTACCTGCACAACGAATCTTCTCACTGATCACTTTCTACATTATCACTACACAGTTGTTTTTGTATATGTATAATGTTACTCCTTTGCAAGCAAAAGCATGGAGTGAAAATCTACTTCATTAGGTTGGATGTTTGTGAGTCTGGAGATGATTGAGAAGTCCAATCCAAGCTCAGAAAAAAACTTTTTAACATTGTGAACCGGAATGAATGTCTTAAGATAGGAAAAGCTGTCTGGCTTCTCATTTAATTTTTGTCTCTTTCAAATTGCCTGTAATGTTCTACTCTTATTTTGAAAGATGTTAATACCTGCACTGATCTAACCATGCCATGCTAAACAGTCGAGAGCTACTGTTTCCAAAGAGTTTGGATACATGCTTCACTGCTTGAGACATGTCTGCATATAGTCTTTCAAATGCTTTTTTTCCTGATCTCCACTTAAATGTTCACTTATGCACAGTTCACATGCGTATATATACACACAAAACATAATATATTAGCGATGCAAGCAAGAAAAAATGTAGCAAAGGCAAGTTTTAATGGGTATATACTTTTGTTTGATGTACTTGAAACATGTAATTTCAGATTTGTCTTTATTTTGGTCAGAGAAACAAAACTTAACTATTTTTAAAAATTAGCCATGCCTCAACCTGAGAGTTTATACTACATATTTTCTCATTTCCCTCTATTGTGTTGACAGATGTTGCATTTAAGATGATCTTACAAAACTATTACTGCTACAGGGCCTTTACCAATTATGTTTGTCCATTGTCACAGAGAGTAATTATGTTTGTAAGAAGTTTGAATTGGGTACGAATGCAATTGTAAATTAGCTTTTTGCATTTCCCATCTTTTCATGCTTTTAAATCATGTAATGTTATTCAAAATTAGGAGCTAAGAACATGAAATATTAATTTTTACAGCTCACAAGATGCAGACAAAATCACATGAAAAAATATAATTGACAACTAATAAAAAATATTAAATCACATAAGAATATAATTACACCTCACTAAACAAATTAAACCACATGAAAAAATATACCGTAGTCACATTTCACAAAACAATGAATCAATGTTTCTATTAAAAGTCATTTAACAAGTAAAATACAGCAAAGAACAAACTTATATAATAATTATTTTTCATGTGAGTTTGTCTGTGTTGTGAACAATACTTTGTGTTCTCAGTTGCTACCTAATGATATACAGTTTTACTGCAGTCTCATCCATTATTCAAAAGTAACATCAAACCCTAACATTGAGCGTGTAGTTAATAGCAGGAGTACCGTATATGCCGTGTATTAGCCGAGAATTTTTGTAATTTTTTTGCTTTCGATGTTGGGAGTTCAGCTTATATAAAACATATATTCGGCACAATAAAAATTAAAAAAATTATTGGTAGAATAACAAAAAATGATAACACATGGAAAAAAATGAAAAAACTTACCAGTATGAAGTCATTCAAATCCTTTGAAGTAGGAAACACTGAATTCTGAAACAGTTCACAAATTTCACCCTCTGTTGTGGAAACCATCAGTCTACAATTGTAAAAACCACTATAACATCAGAAATACTGTTGCTAAAAACAGCTCATTCAGTAAAGTACGATGTTTCAAAATGACGGCACCCATGATAAACAGTCTATAGACATCTCTTTCATCATCTCTAGTGTCAATACTGTTAGTTGAGGTGGAGTCTGGTATTCCTTTCTAATTATTCCTGGAACCTCTGTTATTATGGAGACGTTTTGGAGACTATTGTCTGGCTCTTCAAAATCCGTGTTTAAATTTCAGTTGGAAGGTTGAAAGAATATCTTTGTGTTGTTGATGGAGATGTGACAGAAGCTGGTTCTTTTTCAGTCTGCTTGTGGTTGATCTAGAAATTTGCGCATGCATTGGATGGTTTGGCATGCGCTTAATTTTTTTCCCCTGTGCATAAGCACTCTTTCTTCTCCTCTGTGATCTACTGGGTGAATGTTTACATGTTTTTCCATTGCATGGATTGGAGTGGTTTTTATCTCTCCAGAGATTAGTTGAAGTCCTGCATTTTGTACTTTAGATAGGCGATCAGTATTTGTTTTTGATGATGATGATGCCCAGGCTGTTATTCCAAATTCTACTACAGGTCTGACTGTATCCATGTAGACTTTTCGGAGAATACTTCCATTTGCTCCCCAGCTTGTGCCTGCAAGTTTCTTCATCAAGGATATTTCCTGGTTGCTCATTGCTCAGTGGTTATCAGGTGTGGTTTCCAGGAGAGTAGCTTTTGTAGTTTGAACCTGAGATGTGTAGGGTTCTCCTCATGTACTAAATGTACTCACTCACTTCCATTTATTTGTAGATTTGCTTTTTCTTGGTGGTTTGAAAGTGAGAAGATGGTTGTGACAGTTTTGGAGGGTTGATCTGGACTCCCCAGTCAGATGCCCATTAATTTAGGGTGTCAATTGCGGTATATATTCTGTTCTTTGCAGTTGATAGGTTGCCTGCCACACTACAAGCAGCAAAATCATCTGCATGAAGGGCCTTTGAAATAAGGTGTGACAGTTCCTCTCCAATATCAGTGATGAACACTAGAAAGAGGGTAGGAGAGATACTTCTCCTTGAGACACTCGCTGTTGGAGTAACACATTTGCTCAGTTTACCATCTACTTTTACTCTTGCACTGTAGTAGCAGAGGAAATCTTTTATCCAGCAGAACGTTCTGCCTTAATTTTTGTTTTAGAGAAGCTTGAAGAGGATTCCATCTTTCCACACCTTATCGAAGGTTGCCATAAGTCCATAAAAGTTGCCAGCAATTTTTCCTTCTTTTGAAAAGCATTTTTGATTTCCTGTGCTAGGTATATAAGCTGGTCTTCAGTGCTTCGATTTTTCCTATAGGCCGCTTGTGTCGTGTTGATCTTTTGGTTTTCTTCTAGGTATTTTATTAGTCTAGAGTTGACCATTCGCCCCATTGCTTTTCCTACACAACTCATGAGGCTAACTGGTCGGTAGCACTGACTTGCTGGTTTAAAAACAAAATTTTCTTACCGATTGGAAAATTTTCTTACCAACAGCTTCATTCCATAAGTCTGGAATTTTACCAGTTCTCCATGATTGGTTGAAAATAGTAAGGAGCTTGTTTCTGCTGATTGGCCCTATGTTCCTGATAATTTCATTGGTTATGCTATCCTTTCCTGGGGCCTATTTGGTTTTTAGTTTTCCTATGTCACCATTTAGTTCTGCTATGGTAAAGGGTGCTTTCATGCATGGCTCTAGATTTTGATTCTTGTTTTCTTTTAATTTCTTTTTTGACTTCTTTTATACGTGTATGAGAGAGTGTTGTTGTCCTTTCTTCTTTATAAAGTCAGCTAAAATGTTTGTTGCCATTTTTTCTGTGTAATTACCCCGCTTCTTCAATGACAGTCTTGTAGTGTGAATTCTTTGTTTCTTCATTTAGAGTTCATGTAAGATTCCATAGTTTGGTCATGTTTAGGATGCTTGTCTTTTCATGCCAGCTCTTTTGAATCTCTGTTCTTTTCTGCTCATTGAACATGTGTTTGATTTCATTGTGTTTATTTTGTGTTTTCTACTGTACTGTTTTGCTCCATTGTATGCCTTGCATCATTCAGCTCATTATGCAATATTTCCAGGGTCTCACTCCAATAAGACTTGTATTCTCTGTGTTTGCTCCTTGGGATTGCCTTCTGTGCGAATTGGAGTATCGCTTTGTTTATTTGTGAGATGTGGTTTATGTTGTTAGTGAGGGTGATATTCTGGCAGAACTGGTCTGTTTGTTCACTGAAGAGAGTTCAGTTTTTTGTTTTTTTTTTAAATTCCATCTTGGGAACATGCTATGTTGTCCTGTACTTCCTGTCTTGGAGATTTGCAGGATGACTGCTACATGGTCACTACCTCCAAGTTGAATTTCTCTACTGTTCTTGTAATGTGTCTATCTATGTTATCTGTTGCCATGGCAAAATCTGGTGAGCTAGTCTTTTATCCAGACTCTAGAGTAGAATGTTAGTGTATCTTTTGGCTGATTTATGAGAATTAATTTATTTTCCATCATCCAGTCTTTAATCTCTTCACCTCTTGATTCATATCCTCATAGCTCCAGCTAGGTGAGTGGCCATTAAAATCACCCACTATTTGGTGTCTCAATTCCTCTATCTTTAGTTGACATAGTTATATTTTTGTTGCAGGAGGGCTGTATCAGTTTGTGATTGATGTTTCTCCACCAGACAGCTGCTATTTCACTGTTATGTGTTCGAGTTCTCCTTCTCCGGTTCTGTTTACTTCTACAGTCCTGGTATTGATGTTGTTACAAATGTCAGTATTCCTCCTTTGACTCTATTGGATCAATCTTGGTGGAATGACATAACTCTGAATAAAGAATCTCTGTGTCCTTCTTTATGTGAGTCTCTTGTATGACATTATGCACAATCTGGTTTTTCCTTTAGAATTCCTCAGGAATTCCTTTAACTCAGGTTTTTTTGTTTTGCACACATTCCACTGGGCAACTCTGAGGCATTTGGTTTAGTCAGTAGCACTACTCCGCTTTCCTCTGACCTCTTGGTTAGCAGAGGCACCGGTCACTTGGGTGGACCCTTCCGAGGCAAGGGGCAGACTCCGCTTCTCCCTAGGTTTAGCTGATATGAGCAACGCCATGATGACAGGGTTGATTGTCGCATGACCAAATTTCTGTAATAGCATGTGTGCCTTAATTTATCCTAGTATCTGCACCATTGCTGGCTAACACACTCCGTCTTTAGCAGGCTGGGTTGTGTTTTTCTATCTGGGATGTCTCCCATAGCATTTCCATCTCCCGATGGCACCTATAAGGCAGTAGTTGTTTGTATTTAGAGTGTTCTGTCTTAGGAAAGCTGTCTTACTGGACTTATGAGCCTTTCTGCCCAAGTGTTCCCCCTAACCCTACCCTACCCCTGCCCCAAACACATTCTTCCCCCTCCCCAATTGGAGCATTCCTGTCATGGTGTCAGTGACCTTACTCCAGCAACCTGAGCTTATAGCTGCCCATACTCTCTAGATGATGCCAGTCAATGGACATGCAGGGTATTTCAGTGGGATGTCAGCATCGCCTGATATCCTACCCCTGTAGTTAACAACACCGGTTTAGTCAGCGACTCCGTATTTGCCTAGAGACTTATTCGCAGCTGACCTTTCTTTAGACTTTTCCACTATCTGCCACCTGTGGGCGCTCCTGGTATGGGTCGTTAGTTCCCCCCCCCCCAATCTCCCCAAAGAAATTGTATGATATATAGAAATTAATCTAAATCTAGGCCTAGCATTATAATAAGTTGAATTTTGCACTTGAAATAACTCTGGAGCTTTGAAATTCATTCAGAAAGAACACAAATTCATTACAACACAGAAAGTTTCAAGGCTCTTTTGCAGCAGTTCTATTTTATAAGGATTTTTAAAGATGGTGATGTCAGTCTAAAAATATTTGTTAACAACCTCGGTAATGGCGGATAAGTACATTCTAGATTTCTGATCAGCAAAGTATTAAATGGTGTGAGGCTCCCAGAAATTAAATATGGGTATGCACTACACACCGTGACCTTCAACAGTAGGCTTGGTCATGCACAAATATGCCACATGGAAATTTCACCTGCTTAGGAAGTCTTGCATTCTTTTTAAACCTGTGGGGTGGGGGTTAAGCACAAGTCCCCCATCTGCCATGCAACTAAAAACAAGAATGAAACATCTTCTCTGTCCAGTCACTTTTACAAATACTGCATTCACACCTTTTAATTCCACTGTTCCATTTGAAGGTAAATCTAAAAGCCAAGATAAAAGTTTACTTGTTCTGTTCATTGACTAGACTTGGAATTACCATAGTGTCTGATGCTATTGCTAGCATTCTAGCCAACCTTTGTCATGGAGACTAATTAATTTGTGAATGAATTTGATATCTAGGAACTCGACATTGGCTGGTAACCTCTTGGCATAGGTCAGGCAAATGTAGTACTGTAATTTCCTCATTGTTGTATTTTATGTGATTACAAGTGGGTTGCAAATGGAAGAAATGACCTTACCATTGCTGAAGTTTTCCTTTTAGCATTACCTGGTATTTCACTTGTCCCTTCATTCTAATAATAATGAGATTCCACAATATAATTTTTTTCCTACCTTGGTCTATACACAAGTTTTTGACTTTTGTCACATTTGGACATTAAAGTCATGTATGCATGGATCGATTTATACACAGAAACATAAGGTAGATTGACACCATTAGTTTTTCTCTGATCAAAGTTTATTTAATAGTAGATTGTTTCATTCCAACTGATACATATTGTGCGTACATACGTACATACATATACATACATGCAC
Source organism: Meghimatium bilineatum (assembly GCA_034231615.1). Taxonomy (NCBI): domain Eukaryota; kingdom Metazoa; phylum Mollusca; class Gastropoda; order Stylommatophora; family Philomycidae; genus Meghimatium; species Meghimatium bilineatum. The sequence continues at coordinate 35,762,986 of CM067318.1, forward strand.
AGTACATACATACATATGCTAATTATCTGTTGAAGTTGACGACCTTTCAGCTGAACTGGGATGATGTCTGCGGTGTGCCAGACTGTGACTGATGAGTTCTATGCATGCATGGAATTCTCTATCGCACTCTGGAAATGTTTGAGGGGATTCAGTGGGACATTGAGCAGCTCTTGCCTTTCTAGCGTGTTTTTGTTGCGCAGCGTGATGTCTGAGGTTCTCACTCAGACTCTACATCACTCTTGGTTCTGCGATGCCAGTCAGATCTGTCTTGCGCAAGCTTCTCCCATGAATTTGTGAGTCAGTGATGTCTTAAGATTGTCTTTAAAATGCTTCTTCTGCTCTCCGACCTTGCTGGGGCCAGTCTTGAGTTCTCCATATAACAACTTTTTTGGTAGACAATGATCTTTCATGTAGACCATGTATCCTGCCCAGCATGTCTGCACCTTCATCAACATTGTATGTATGCTTACAGACTTAGATTTCATCACTACTTCACTGTCTAGTATTTTATCCCACCAATGGATGTTAAGTATATATACACACACACACCTATACCTATACACACACACAGATGTATACATAGGTGTTCATCTATCACAAGTGATGATGACGACCATTTGTTACATCCACTTTTGAAAATTCAGTTATTATTATGTCCATGCCTAATAGATCGTAGATGGCTAATACACCCTGTTCGAGCTGTAAATAGCCTTGGACAGTTCGGGCATGAAATGACCACTGTAGACAGATTGTGATCTATCTGTGACTTTCTAGCTACTCTCAGCTGTTGAACTGCTGAATTTCTCTTTTCACAAGCTGATGCACCCTTTTTGACTGTAGAGCGTCATATAGATCTATTTTGTGTAAGTTCTTCCCATGTATCTTGGTCTATTTCAAAAGCTTTCATTGAGGTCTTTAACAAGTCCTTGTAGCGCTTCTTATGGCCACAGTGTACCCTTCTCCATCTCACCATAGAGAAGTATCTTTGGCAGGAAATGGTCTGGCATATTTAACAAATGACCTGCCCAAAACATCTGTTTGTGCATCAGGATAGTGTCAGTGCTAGGGATGCCAGATCTGTCAAGGACAGTGGTATCCAGTATCTTGTCTGGCCATCTGATGTTCATAACATTTCTGAGACAAGTTGTGTGAAAGTGATTGAGTTTCCTCACATGACGTCTATACACAATCCACAGATACGTACTCACACACATACACACGCTATTACACATTCTCCGTTTCTCACACACTCTCATAGACAGACACACACACACAGAGAGAGAGAGAGAGATTGAGAGTTTCACAGTTTCTGAATATGTCATATTTAATAATATATTGAGTCTGTATGTCATAAATCTTGTCATATAATATATATTGTTTACAGTATTGGTGTCACTAGGATTATTATCCACACAATTGTCAGGATTTTAGACAAATTAGATCATGATTGTGTTCTTGAGGTGGAAACATGGTTGCAATGTCTTCAGTGCATGTTTTTAACCATTTTTCAACATTAAATTGTTTTTAGTTATTTGTAAGGCACATCATGTATTGAACACTTAACTTCCTGCGCACAAATAAGCGCATGGAGCATATACACTCGCATGGATGTGCTACTACACATACACATATTTGACTGTTTTTACAGTGTTATAGCAGAGAAAATGTGTCAAATAATGAGTGAAAAATATTTCAAACCAGCTTAAGATAAATTGTTTGTTTTTTGTATGCTATCTTGTTTTTATTTTGACCTTGCTCTGTTTCCTTTTCATATCCATTATACTTGTAAGATATTTTATTCTAATTTCATTGTCAGTGCTTGTTGGCATGTTTGAGTTTCGAGATGTCCTTTTGTTGTTTGAATGTTGGTTTTTTTTTACTTCCAACTTAAATATTATATTCACTTCTTCTTTTGTAATGACTGCAACTTCCTACCTTCTACAAAGTACAAAAATACTCTTAGTACATACCTGTCAACTTGCATAGATTATCTGTATTGTGTGCAAAATATAATCTAAGTTTCATTCATATTAATATTGTGTACCTTTAGTAAAGTACTCTTAAATAAAACTTGGGATGAATTTCATGACTTTTTTAGACTGAAATACAGAATGATTTTTATAGAAGTTGACAGGTATGCACGCAACAGGCCTCTTGTAAGAAAGTTGTAAATTTTATTCTTTGTGTACATTAGAAAACAGTGAGCAGAGAACCTTGACTGCATTCTTATACTAGATCATCTCCTATTCTTTTTCTGTTTCCATATCTTTCATTTCTATTTGATTTTAATTTCCATCTTTGACATGAGACAGACATATGTAACTCTGCATCTATGGTAGACTTAGATTGATCTAGACAAGAGTTCTTACTAACTTTTTCAGCAGAATTATAAAGGCAAATTTTGTTCTTAAAATGGAACTCGATGAAACTAGAATCAATCTGGCAATTTTTGCATTTTGAGGAAAATATTCATTTAATGAATGATTGTAAAATATAAATTGTCAAAGATCATGATGTTATTCAGCTATGTTTGACGCAATCGTTAATTCATTTCGCTCTCAGTTGGCAAAATAAGTGCTTTAAAAATGAAATTTTGTTTCCTTCTGCAGTTTTATTGATTTAATATTTTTTGAAGTTTTTTCCAAACTTATTTGATATGCCCTTTCTTACTTTCTATCTCTTACTTATTTCCGTTCTCTTCTTGCAATGGTGCACAGGAAATGGAGGTAAAAGTTACTTCCCCATTTTAAAATGCTAAACACACACAAATGATACCCAAAACTTTTGAGCATAATCAATTACATGTGTAGAAAAAATAGTCTGCTTCTGTATAAACACCCCTGTGTAGTTCACTGAATGTGTAGATAAATGGACTGTATTCTGTTATTTTTATTTCCTTTCTACCACTTCTCTTTATTTCTGTTGTTTTAATGTAAGCTAAAAATGCAATTTACTACGCCTTGAAAGCACATTAGGTTAATTACTTGCACTTCATTCACTCACTATGTTTTAATAAAAAAATTAAAATTAGGTCATTTACTGACCTTCACACACTTTTTTAATAAAATTAAAATTAGCCCATTTACTGACCTTCAATCACTATTTTTAATAAAACTAAAATCAGTTTACTGACACTCTACTCACATATTTTAGTAAAACTAAAATTAGGCCATTTACTAACCTCCACTTACTATATTTTAATGAAACTAAAATTAGGCCATTTACTGACCTCCACTTACTATATTTTAATGAAACTAAAATTAGGCCATTTACTGACCTCCACTTACTATATTTTAATGAAACTAAAATTAGGCCATTTACTGACCTCCACTTACTATATTTTAATGAAACTAAAATGAGGCCATTTATTGACACTCCACATACTATGTTTTAATGAAACTAAAATTAGGCCATTTATTGACACTCCGCATACTATCTTTTAATGAAACTAAAATTAGACCATTTACTGACTTCCACTTACTATGTTTTAATGAAACTAAAATTAGACCATTTACTGACACTCCACTTACTATGTTTTAATGAAACTAAAATTAGGCCATTTACTGGCATCCACTTGCTATGTTTTAATGAAACTAAAATAAAATTAGACTATTTTCTGACCTCAATTTACTATGTTTTAATGAAACTAAAATTAGGCCATTTACTGACCTCCATTGACTGTTTTAATAATATAAAATTAGACTATTTTGTGACCTCAATTTACTGTTTTAATAAAACTAAAATTAGGCCATTTACTTGCACTTAAGTCACAATATTTTTAATCAAACTAAATTTAGGTAATTTACTGACACTTCAGTCACTTGATATGATTTAATACTTTGCTGCCAAGCAATCCAGAGCATAGTTATAACCATTACCAAAGGCATACACAAATTATTTTATAAATCAACATCACCATCTTTAAAAATCCATATAAAATCGAACTCATGTGAGAGAGCTTAAAAATTTTATTTGTATCATAATGAATGTTTATCAGAATGAATTTGAAAGTACTAGAGTTATTTCAGGAGTGAAATCCTACTTATTATAATACTTGGTGTGAATTTACATTACTTTCTATATATCACAAAATCTCACCTTCTTAAAATCCAATTTCTTCATGATTAATACTTATAAATGATCTCTACCAGTATACACTGTATTTCATGGGTGCCATAATTTTGGAATAACATGCTATCCTGGGAAAGCAATTTTTAGTATCACTACGGTTGCCTTATTTTTGAAGTATCATAATGGTTTCAATGATCATCAAATTTGGTCACAGAGGAATTGTAGCAGAAATTCAATAACTGTAGAATTTGGTCAATAAAGTACTAATAAAACTAAAATTTCTTATACGCCTAGACCATTCCTTAATGTTATCAATTCAGGATTTTTTTTCTGTCCTCTCTTCTGTTAGCCCTGGACTGTACCTTGCAAAATAATTTTAAAAAGTGATTGTGTCTTGTTACATGTCCAGTTGAAGCAAGTTTATGCCGTTTCAACACTGATCATTTAGGTAATTTACTGAAATGTCAATTACTTACCATGTTTAATAAAAAATCTAACTAAAATTAAATCACTTACCATATTTTAATAATAACATAGTATGTTCCAACTAAAGTTAGGTTCTTTTCTTACACTCTAGTCACATACCTTGGCTTAATCAAGCACAAATTAGATAATTTACTCACATTTCAGTTGCTTTCTATTTTACTCAAAACTAAAATTATTTGTAGTAAAATGTAAAACTAATATTTATAAACAATAAACAGTGTTCTGGTAAATATATTAAGAAATTCATTAAGTGTATAACTAATGCAGTCACAATATTTGATAAGTATTTAAACTTGAAATAAAAATATGTCCATAAAAAGATGTTTTTAACAAGAATTGCATCAAATGTAGAGTGTTTGTGATCTTATCCACAAAAATTTCATTCAAGTCACTTATGTCTTTTTTTATCACTTGTTGTGAGATGCTTTAATTTTTTAATGTTGTCTTGATGTGCTTTTTTGGACATTGCATATGTAATCTTTCTTCAACGTCAAAGCACTTCAAATATATTTGGTAAGTTAGTTGGAACAAATTTTCATATTTCAGATTATTAACATTTTATGGATCTTTAACTGAACAAAAATATCACACAATTTATTGGCATGTAATAATTATTTTCTTGCCAAAGCTGATGTGTGTCTATTTAAAATGTATATAATTTTTTTTGTAAATTATGAATGAGTAAAGTTAATAGATTCTTAAAAATATATTTGAATTAGTAAAGTTAATAGAACTTCCCCACTAAAGATGGATGTGTTGTTCCTTTGACACAAATAAAACAACGACACATTTCCATTCTCTGGACTAAATTTTTCTGGAAATCTAGTAGGATATGGTCCTGCTACAAGAGATATCCAGTGGGGGTTTGAGAATGAACGCAGAAGAAGAAGAATAAATCCTTAAATCTTTCAATTCTTAAATTGAATAGAACCTTAAAAATGTCTTTGAGTTCATATATTTAATAGAACCTTACAAATATATTTGAATTCACAAAATTAATAGACAATTTTGAAACCATATTGTAACAATTGTTTGTACAGTCATTATTAAATGGGAAACCAATTCAGTTATTTAGATTGTCGATATTAATCATAAATGACATGGCATTTAATATGCAGTTACAGTGCATATCATGTGCTCTTTTTGATAAACTGAACTGTAAACATTATCATAAGACTGCATCCCGGTGTGGAGTTGTAAATCTGAGCTTACAGTTTGCTTTGTTCTTAACTGTTGTCTGGTGAAATTTGTAGCCACCTGTAAAAATTCTAAAAAAGAATTATATTTTATATTTACACCCTTGGATATATATTTTTTTCTTGTTCTCTTGGTCAAATGATGCTAAAGTTATTGACTCAGAGAACAGATTCTAAAGTTCTAGACTAAAAACACACATTTACCAAGTAAGTTCATATTTGAATTTTAGTATTGATTTCTAGATTCAAGAATTTTGAATGACCCTAACAAATAATTAGTATCATAAAATGCATACAGGTTCAGAATCGCTTATGAGAATTTGAAAAACTATGAAATGCCTATAAGCATGACTTGGCCCTCCCAGTTTTGAAGTGTCATTTGCGGAATGGATATTAGAATAGAATAGAATACTGGGACAATGAATGTATATGCCTAAGAGAGTAAGACAATACTGCAAACACTTTGTTCAGAAGAACTAATTCTGCATATTACGATAGATACATAGATAAGTTTGTTTAGGAGATACTACATATGACTTTGATAAGCCGAAGTGCATGTCTATGAAGTTTGACATTAGCCAGGAACTCGTAAAAAAATATGAAAACATGTCCTAACTTACAAGATTATAAGATTAACAGTGTGGTAGAAGAATGAATTTAACTGTCAAGTAAATCTCTACTAATGAAGTCAATTCTCTACTAATGACCAATATATTGACCATGAAATAAATAGAAAATGTCATTCATAACTGAAAATGTACAGCAGGGTTGGGAAAATATGACCCGCAGGCCAAACATTACCAGCTAAAATATGTTTTCTGGTCCTCCAGGCTGATCTAAAATTACTCTATGCACTGGTCATTGAACTAAAAAAAATACTTTGATCTCCAGGGAACTGGGGAAAAAGCTTTTTTTTACCCCATATCACAAAAAAAAAAGAAATCCTGTCAAATAAAGCTTTCCTTAAAGAGTTGTTCACATTAAATTTAAAGTGAGTTTAACATTCAGAAGATGATCTTGAAATATTTATATATTTATGCTTAGGTATGCTTATGGGGCACTATTATAAAATACTGTAGGCTTTCATATATGATACCACCATTCTGAAATATGAATAACTAAGAGTTTAAAAATATATATGGCTTGGACGGTTTTGCATAAGTGATCTTGAACCTGTGTTGTTTATTTATGCAAATAAAAAGTTAATTTTTAAATACAGATTGTGACTTTTTAAAGCATCATTTGATCATTTCTGACGGCGGACGACTTGGACTTAAGGCAAATATAGTAAATAAGAATTTAAAATATCAGGAAATAGGGTACATATTATGTTTTTCCTACAAGGCAATATTTTATAGTTCTCAAATATGCTAAAGAAAAAACAGCAAAGCACTGTATCATATGTTCTCAAACAAGCATAAACAATAAGACAATATATGATACCTGATAGCAAATTTTAGAAACTTATTTAAAGAAAACAGTAAAAACAGTTTTTTGTTGAAGAGAGATTTAGTTTAGTTTCATTGTTATATGTTTGATATTACGAGTATTGAGAAATATCAATTCTCAAATAAAAGATCATAGAGAGTGGTTCTAACTTTACCACATTCTACCAGGACCATATATATGCACAGGTAGTTGTAGTCTTTGCTCTCTCTCACAGCCTCCATTCTTCTGTCAATCTTTTAGCATCCCACAGAGCACTGCTTCAAACTCTACAGCCTCTTGTCTTCATATAAAACTGTTTTGTGTGTTTATACATTTCTTATCCCATGTGTACATTAGATGAGATGTCATTTCTGTTGTCTCTAGTGGCAGTGTTTACATTTCCTTCTGTTCTTTTCTGTTATGTTTGTACAACGGTTTTTCTTTCAGTTATTTATTGAGCTAGCAAGCATCCGGAAATGTTTCACACAGAAAGGTGGAATATTTGTTCTAGAAGAATTTGGTAAGAATGTTACATTTTATTTACATTTTTTTTCCTCCTCTTAAGTTAAAATTAATATTTTTAATATTCATTTTTGGGAAATATGGCATCCTCATACTTCTTGCTTTGAAATTTTAAGCAAGATGGTGTTTCTTTTATGCTTTTCTTTTACTTGTTTACAATTTTAAAAATTAATTTTTCCTGTCAATTTCTTCTTTCAATATTACCAGCTCAATAAAACATGTTTTTTTATATGCTCTTTTGTTTATTTTACGTTAGTAATAGATTAGTTAAATGTGGGCCATGCATATGCTTATAACAAGACCAGCATGGTCTGTTTCACCTTTTCACTTCTTCCTAATTTGAATTTATTGTATATTTTAAACAAATAATTAACTGCTCCATCATTGAATTACCTGTTCTGAGACCCATATTGCAGCCGTACACATTTGAATAATATGTTATAATGTATTTGTTATTGTAATGCGAGCAATAAATGTATTAGATTACATAGACGAAGCACATATGTGACAAGTCTTTATGCACAATTTGTGAAATTGGCTATAGAAGTGCAGAATATGTTATATCGTATGCCCCCATTGATTGATTCAACAAAAAAAAAAGCAAGTTATGTATTTAGGGCAATTAACGAGACTAGATATTTTTGTCTTTGTGTGGCATTAGTTTTTAACACGATTTATATAATATTAATATTCTTGCATTAATTGAGTAAAGCTCATTTAATTGTTACAATATGATCAGTATTTTTTGCTCTAATTCTTATAGTTTGTTTACTGTTTAATACTCATCTGTACAGAAAAAGGTGCCATTTTATTTTAGTTTTGCAAATTTTTAAAATTATTTTTCTATGAGACATGAATCCCCATAGTGTAGTCACCATGAGACTTCTTGAAATGTAAACAGCATGCTTGTCAACAGCATCTTTCAAACTTAATTAGAACCCAATGTAAAATTCATCTTCTACTTACAAGAGTATGTATGCAATTACGTCTGTGGGTCTCACCAATGGCCCACTAGACAAACCACCCATGCAACAGAAAACTTCAGTAAATGACATGCCGTTATATTGAGGCTCTCCTATGGAAGCTTTGTAGCATGTCATCTGTACAATTACAGACCTTCTCTGAGTAGAAGGCTCCTTCAATGAGCATTGCACTACGCCAAATGCTGAAATCTCCTGGGTGTGAAAGAAAGCTCAGAAAAACCACCCCATTAAACATAGGAAATAAGAGCTAATCGCTCGCAATTCCTGGGGTTCTCAAACAAACAACTACCTATGAGAACTGTTGAGTAAGTTCCAGGACTGGATTTTTCTCCTGGAAAGCCATAATATGTAACGCTTTGTCGGGTGCATGTGATGACCATGTGTCAATGTATGTGCAAAATCAGAAGTATAATTTGCGCTTGTTCTGTGTGAAGTTCTATTGTGAAGGTGACCTAGTTTGTCAAATTTCAAAAATACACATAATCTTTAACAATGTGTGTGCCTTAATTTCTATTTCGGCTTTGAAAAACTGGTTCCTAAACTTTTGCAATGATGCAGTGAGCTTTTGAAGAGTTCATTATAAGTAGATCTACAATATTTCAGAGGTTTTCATGTTCAAATATAGAACATTTGAAGATGACCCCTGTCGATGCATAACAGGTTAAGTCCAATGTCAAAACCGTGTTGATTGTGTTTTTCAATACTGATGGGCTGGGCTGGTTCATTATGAATATGTTCCCAAAGGCAGACTGTCCATACAGAATTCTAAGACATAGTAACTTCTCTGTGATCCTGTGCACATAGATGACTCTGAGAAGTAGTGTAGAGGTAATTGTGCTTTGTAACATGCTTCATGCACACGTCTGTCATACTGAACACATATCTGACAAAACATAACATTCCATGCTCTCACACCTCCATTTTAACCAGAGCTTTCTCTGTGTGATATTTTCTTGTTTCTGAATGTTAACCAGTAGCAAAGCAGAGAAAAATACTGCATACTTTCTCTGGCACCCTGCCATTTTTTATCATTTCTGGTGTTTCTGGATGTGTTTGCTTTTTTTTACATAACATTTTTATTTATTGAGTTATTTATTTCATATTTGAAGAAAATAGAGATAAGTGGATACTGGATATGGTTTGGGGGTGTTTGTTACTTGTGTGTGTCAATATTATATTGTGGACAGCCAACATGGACAGTGTGAACAAACGCACAAAAAGGACTTACAATTTCTCTCAATTTTCTTGTGATCAATGACAGCATTTACATCACTATTAAATATTACCAATATCTGTCTCAACCCCCATATGTTGGTCTACAGTACTGGGCAACACTGAAGCCTTAAAAATCATCTTTGTCTGAATCATCATCCAGGAGAACTTCCCGAACAATGATGTCATTGAAGTTAGGTCCATACAATATGTCTTGCAAATGTGAAGAGGTCAAATAAATTATGACCGGGTATTTATATCGGCACGAAAATTTCTGGAACAATCACTCTTCAAGTCGTATTTATAAAAGCATGATGGGAAAATAAACATGGAAGCTTGTTGTCTATAATTACAAATGGCTACCTCAACGTAACATATGTCAACATTGGGTGTCTATGGAAAGAGTAAACATGTTGGAAAATTTCATTGTATTTCTACAAATTAAGAGAACAATGAAAGGTCATTGATTCAGTGACTTTTAGGAGATTCAAGACAACATGAATGAATGGAGAATGAGTGCTATTCCAAAAAGTGCCTGCTAGGGGTGCTTTCTTCAATTGCAGGAGCACTCAAGTAAGTGTGTAAATCACAAGATGGAACTAACTAGTCTGTAAGTACAGCGGTTTATCATGAAAAAATATGTTCTGGAACTTATGAACAACCCTCATATTTTGCAAGCTGAATAATTCTTGCCTTGGATTCTGTTACTGCTACTTCCTAGCATAGATTACTGCTATATCTGAGATATTTGCTTATCAATCTTTTTTAGATATTCATTTATCTTTCCATGATGGACTCTATCAAAATCCATTATGTGGTCTTGGATATCTTCTACATTAGTATTCAAACTCATGCTTAGAAAGATTTATTCCAGAGAACTGAATATAATTTGTCATGATTTACAGCTTGGCTGCAACATCTGAACCTTTCAACCTGATCCATCCCATTTCAGCACTGCTTTTATGTCACTTGACCTATGGAATGTGATGGCCAGCTCCATCTAAAAATCTCTTTAGTTATCTCTTACGATGTACAAAGTTACCATGTTACTATTATTAGCTCCCCTTTTGGATCCACCGATACACAGGTGATTTTCATTAATGCATTATTCATATACTGCTGCAGATAGTTCGAGTCAGAAGAGCAGAACTTACCAAGGACATGTCTGATAATTATTTTTGTCTCTAGCAGGAGATTTTAAAATCATCAAGGACACACAACCATCTTGAGAAAAGATTTAAGATTCATGGAAACTGTTTATGTCAAGTTGTAAAATTAACACCACTACTTTGGGGCTCGTCCTCAAACTGCACCATCTGATATAGTAATATTTGCATAGACGCTTGCATTATTGAGCACGTAAAGATAAAAATAAAAGATATGCTGCAAAACAAAACATAATTGTAAATTCAAGCAATGCTGTGTTTACATAAGTGACCTGTTGTGTCTTTACAGATGGTCTTAAACATATAGATTACATATTTATGATTAGCATGGGCAATTGTTTAAGGGCCAGTATTGTCCCAGTTTCTACAAGTCCTCTTTAAACCTAATTGTTACATTGAAAAGGTGGGAGACTGCCAACATTTGGAGCCAGATAGGGTCTAAAATTACCAGATGTAAGCAATAGTACTCACTCTCCGCAGAAGACGGATGTGTCAGGCCAATGGTGCAAATAAAACGGTGACACAATGCATTTCCATTCTCTGGATTACATCCTGCTGGAAATCTAGTAGGATAATGATCCTGTTAAAAGATAAATCCAGTGGGAGTTTGAGAATGAATGCTGAAGAAGAAGAAGAAGTACCCACTCCCGACAGTTTTCCACGAAGGATTATGTAATCTAAGGGACATTGACTCATTTAGAGAGCTATTCACTGGTTTCACCATGAAACATTGTGAACTTAGACATGCATGACTTTATCTTTAAGATATGCATAATGGCTTCTGGCAGGAGCATCCAAATAGTCCCTATATTTCCTCTTAATAGACATAGGATTCTCAAGAAGGGACTTGCCGCTCATAACCTGTACTCTGTAGCTTTAAATGATAATCCCCAGGGATCTAAAAAAAAATACTATCAACAAGATGGCGCAAGAAGGATTCAAACTCACGACATCTTGAGGACAAAGTGAATTGCTTAAACCATTACACTAGGGAGATCTTGAAACCAGATAATTATCACCAGACACTGACATGACTGCACTTTAGCTTTGGAAGGAGAGACAAAGCTGTGCCTTTTCCACATGAAGCAGATGTATTTCTGCTTCGTCTGTACAAATCAACTTCTGTCTCCACATCAAAATGCGTCACATTAGTTATCCAATTTTGTCTTTCACTATTGACTATTCCTAGTTGGATGATGGTAAGAATATCCACACTTGCGTAGTGGTGGCGACTGGGAGCTTTAGCTGTCTATCCGAGGCTAGATGTTTTGCCTTGGCTGAGTTGAATCCGTATTTGTTCAGTGTTGTCTTGATGTGTTCTATCCATCTTGTTCTAGGTCTTCCTCTGGCCTTGTATCTGGATCTTCTTATGTCATATGTTCTTGCTGGTAGTTGAGTATGGTTCATTCTCATAAGGTGTCCATACCATTTTATTTGTTGTTTCTCGATGTATTCTGTGCATGGTCTTATACCAATTCTTCTCCTGATTTCATAATTTCTCATTTTGTCTAGTTTGGTAACTCTTACGGCTTTTTTCAGGCATTTCATCTCACATGTTGTAAGTTTTCTATGCTGGACTTCTGTCTGCACCCACGTCTGGCATTGATAGCAGAGTGTTGGCATAATACTGTTTATTATGTGTCTCTTGACTTCCATCTTGATCTTTGGGTGGGTTGAACAGTAATGGTGATAGCTGGAATGTCACTGTTTGCTTTCTGACATCTTGTCTTTCACCTTCATACATAATTGTATATTCTAATAGGTTTCTGTTTGTGCATCTCTTGATATCCTTTCACCTCAGTGTAGCATTTCAATGAACAAAAATGTATTCAGTGCCTGTCAACTCCTCTCCGAAACTTGGCTTAGCTACAAGCAGATGAAACACAGCTGTTATTCAAAACCATTTTATCAGAAGTCTATAATTTTCATTTTCTGAAACTATTTTACTAGGAATAGTTGAGGATTGAAGGAGAATCGATGACCAGAGAAAACCCTAGATTGACAATATCATGAATTTTGGGCACTAATGTACACCTCTACAACCCTGATTGGTTTTTGATCATATTATTTTTATATTCTTTCACATGTTGTTCTGTTCTTATCTTATGCAATTGGTCTTATTATTTTTATATTCTTTCACATGATGTTCTGTTCTCATATTGTACAATTGGTCTTATTATTTTTATATTCTTTCACGTGTTCTGTTCTTATTTTGCACATTTACTTCCATGCATGTTTCTATCATGCAGTGCTGCTAGTCAAAGATTTAAAATACATGTTAATGAAGTTTCATGAATCACTGGAAACACACAGGAAAACATAAATTGACATTTTGACAAAAAGGCCTTTATCAAGAACTGTGATATTTTTAGTGATCTCAAAACTTCATTACCTTGCATTTTCAATTTTTGTCTCTCTGGTGCTTTATAAAGGCCTTTTGACTGAAACTTTGATTCATATGTGTTTTCTTGTGATCTTCCAGCTATTAGCAGAATTTCATTGCTCCCTATTTTCAATTATATGCAGAATCATAATTTATCTCCAGTTCTACCTGTTAACATGCTTTGCTACAGTGTTACACTTCTTTTATTTCTTTCTCTTATTTGCTTGATGTCTACACAGTCAGATACATCTTCTAGCTGAACTCCACAGTTGTTTGGGCTAAAGGTTGGACACATAAGCACAGCATCATGCAAAACACAATATGAATGAATACATCATCAAATAAATATTGACTAGTTGCTTATCCTGTGGGGAATACCACCAAGCAGGTATAAGTGTTGGGCCCTGACCTCAACAGAGTTAACCCAGCTACAGGAGGTCTCTAAACTGTCTACAGATCCAACAGTTGGCAGAGGCAACCTATTGAATGAAATAAATAAGGGTGATTGTTGTACCTTTTTTCATAATGCACTGGAAAGCAAAATGAATAGCAGCAGGCAAATTGAATACAGCAAACACAGTGTTGGAAAACATCAAAACCCACTTGAAACCAGATCAGCACTTTAAAATAAAGATATACCAATGTTTCAGATCTGACAGTGTCATGTCATATGGGGCCAACACATTAAACTTGCTTGTATTAATTTATTTATGGTACAAATCTGTCCAGTAATTCTTTTATTTGGTTTTATTTCATGAAATACAGCACATTCTTCCATAAACACATCCAAAATCTTAAAATTGCTTGTTTATTTGTCAATTTTCTCTATCATACAGTATTTTAAAATATATTCACAGTTAATAATTCTCAATTTAAAACTGTTTTTTTTATTTTGCTTGTGGTTAAAATATATTCACAGTTAATAATTCTCAATTTAAAACTGTTTTTTTTTTTAATTTTGCTTGTGGTTAAAATATATTCACAGTTGATAATTCTCAATTTAAAACTGTTTTTTTTTGCTTGGGGTTAAAGGATATCTCTAGCTGTTAAATATGTTTTGCATTTTGAAAATGCAACATGATGAACACAAAACACATGGCTTAACCACTTCGCCAACATCATCATCAAGTGTCATCTCTGCAGCGGACCTGCAACATCCTCTATCTCTTGCTGTGGTGGTGCATCCTGACAGACTATCCTTACCTTCACAAATTATTGTATATATGGAAAACAAAATAATAATTATTGCATATTTTCCTGTTAAAAAGTGCAAGGAGGTTTTTGGCTGTGAAAATAAAGGTAGTTTTTCCATAGCTGTCGCCATGACGTGTACAGGAAGAATTTTTTATTACACCTTCGAAAGACAGAAATCCTTATCCCAACCATGGACTGAACCAGGGACCTCAGAGTTCTAAGACTGATGATCTAGTCATGCGCTCCACATATATATATAAAACAGAGTTTAAAAGAAGAATAGTAATGGCTAAACATACTTTCAATGACATGAGGACAATATTAACGTCTAAAGAAATCACAAACTAAAAATGAAAATTGTAAAATGTTATATCTATTATACATTAATGTATGGCTCAGAAACATAGGTAGCTAACAAACAGCTAGAAGATATAATTGATGCCTTTAAGATGTGGATATATAGAAGAATGGGGAGAACTTCATAGAAAGAGAAGAAAACAAACAACGAGGGTCTGACAACATTGTGTATGAAAAAAAAAATTAGAGAAAATAAATATCAAACGTATAAAATATTTTGTACAAAGACATGACACATTGTTGAATACTTTGCATGAAGGGAGACAGCAAGTAGTATATGCAGAGATACAAGTGGAAGAGAAATATCATGAGATGGTCAGGATACAGCCTGTTAGAAAGCACCATGAAATGAAGATAAAGAGGATGTTGGAGGTCTGTTGCAGACATGACACTTGATGATGATGTTTATAAAGTGATTAAGCCATGTGCTTTGTGTTTATCATGTTGCATTTTTAAAATGAAGCCTCAATGTCTGGTTCCCAAGAACATTGCTAGGAGATTGATGTGGATTATTTTTCAAGTTACAATAATATTTTCTCTCAGTGACTGATATGTTGAAAGGGGCAGCGTTCATATGGACACAATCCTCTGACTTGTTAGGAATTGTTTAAAATTTGAATTATGTGCTATCTGCTTGGGTAAATTTCAAGTGGTGATATTTATGAAAAAATAATTTCACAAATACTATACCAGCTAGAATTGTCACATCTTTACAGTAATCTACAGATCAAATAAAATCATCTTACACTAGTTATTGTAGTTAAATGTCAGTTTAATTGTGGCACAAATTTAATTATTTTATATATGTAAAACTCTCTATCTCTCTCTCTCTCTCTCTCTCTCTCTCTCTCTCTCTCTCTCTCTCTATCTCTGACCATAATTGCTTAGTAGTTTCACGTGATCTGACAATATGGTAAAAAATCTATTACATTCTAACATACCACCAAGAATCTAAAGGATCACATTTTGTGAATAAGGACTGATGTGTTGTATATATGTGCATCCCCTTCAACATTGTTCAAAAGAGACTGAGCACTTTCTGGTTTGCCTGTATTATAATATCAGTTCATTGAAATAGCTATAAGAGAAATGAACTATATAACCTTTGTCAACTTCCAGAATGATCATTCTCTATAAAAAAAATATCTTTAAAAAAAATAAGGACAAAAATATCTCCTAATTTCTTTTATGTTGACCCCCACATTCTGCTATAATCTGTATCAAGATGGCTTCAGTTAAGATACATACTAAAGTACAATACCTTTACCTTCAATAAAACAGAGTAAATTACGTAGAAAATTTAGAAAATTGGCACATGATGAAGGATATCTAACAAGAATCTGGCAATATTTCTTATGTTTTGCATATTTATAACAAATTACAATTGTAATTGATATGTGTATTGTAATTTGTATGTTTTCTTGTGTGCACATCATTATCCACTAGTTTTAGTTATAGTCTGTCTGAGTGAAGCTATTATATAAACCTGTGTTCTATGCAAGTACAATTGTTGTTACATTTCACACAGTTACCTTGTATTGATTGTCATCTTGTTCTAGTATTATTTTCAGGTCTTTGATATCCATCCTGTGTCTATCATAGTCATAACCTGCCTCATGTTCTTTTTCCTAGAACTTTTTCCCCCATGATTAATCTTTCTAAACCATTGTGTTTTTTTTATATGCCCAAAATATGTTCGCTTGAATTTATTTAATAATATTTAGAATCCAATCTGCAATGTTATGGTCTCTACTGATATCTGTTAAAGACGTCTATGTTCGATCATCTTTCTTTCCATGATATTCTTCGGACCTTTCTATGATATTTCATTTCAAATGCTAATATTTCTTTTCCATTGCAAAAATTATTGCTCAATCTTGCAACCATATGTTACCACTGGATGATTTCTTAATAGTTGTAACTTTGTTTTTCTGTTTGCTTCTTGCCATAGATTGTTCATCTGAGATGTTATTTAGGACTATTGCTAATTTCTTTCTGATCTCTGCTGAGAAATATCCTGTGATAAACCAGAGGTATTCAAAATTGTTAACACTTTCTAGTTGGTCTTTGTCAGTGAATATTGTTGGTGTGAGTTCATTTCTGTTGATATGCATTAGTTTTGGCTTTTTGCATTGAGGAAACAATTTTGAGCCTTGCTATGATGTTTGATTAACACACTCATAATGTTATATGATTGTAGATAATGTAATAGCTACTGAAAACCAAAAAAAGGATAGTGATGTTGTATGATGGTAGTAATGTAATAGCTGCTGAAAATGTTTTTAAAGTATAGTGCACCACTTTCTATGATGGCATATAATTTTATATCTGCTGAAAACAAATAAAAGTATTGTAATGTTATATGATGGTAGAATGTAACAGCTGCTAAAAACATAAAAGCTGTAATAATGTTATACGATATTAGTAATATAATAGCTTCTCAAAATAGAAAACATAGTAATGTTGTATGCTGCATGATAAATGTTATTATATAATTAATGGAACCTGCTCTGTATTCTTTTATCCAGATCGCAAAAACAAACAAATAATTCAGCACAAGTTCAAGTCCAGCATGGTGAGTATAGTTATAACTTTAAGCATAGACATATTTGCAGTGTACTAACTACCCATTTCTAAGTGCACTTAGAACCCATTTGTTGATGTATCTAACCAGTGTGTGGCTTTGTAAGTTCTGTATGCTGTGCAGATCTGTGTAGAAGTTTTGCCTTGTTGTATCATCTGTACAATGTTACTTTAGTTTGTGTGTGCAGTGTTCACAGCTGCATTGATTGGATTATATATGATTTGTGCTTGTGTATAAGTGTATGCTTTCTTATTTTAGAGTTGTTGGCAGAAAAAAATTGATCATTTATTCATTGTATCGTCATTTATCCATAAATGTTTGTACATTGTCCCTGGTCTACACTTCACTCCTGGAAATCTTCATATAGAATGCATGATAAATGTCAAATAGTATTTTCAATTACCTGAATTAATTTTCAATCATTATCACATTCTAATGATTTCCTTTTCTTACAGTTTTTGATAGTCTGTCTAGTTTCATCTATGCTGGTCTCTGGTTATGTCTCCCAACTGTCATAGGTGTTGGTATTTTCTCTTTTTTTTGTGTGTGTGCAATATTCCTTTCATCTATTCAATATGTACCATACTCGATCTAAAGCAAACTTTTTTTAGAAACATTTCAATGGAAAGATGGGGGTGGGGGGTCAGTTTATGAACGGGTGAGCTTATTATCATATAGTCAACAATTTGTATACTGCTAATTTTGGCCGCTTATAACAACTGACTGTGTTATTCTGACTTCACACATGGGGAGCGCTAACTTACTGGTATATTCCTGCTTCTGCGCAGATACAATGCGCACTTGTTCACCAAATGTTTACCGCAATTGTTTATGAAAGAACCAATGTAAAAAAATAGTACTATACCGTAATCTTCAAATTGAATAGTGAAATACTGTAGTTCAATGTAAAAGAAAGAGGTCTACTTATGATTCATTATTTAAACTAAAAGTAGTCAGTTATGCAAAAAAGAAGCAATAATTGCACAGCAGCTCATTTTTTTGTTGATGAGAAAAAGTATGCGAGTGGAGAAAAATTAAAATGTCCATCGAAGAAATACCAAAGACCAAAAACGATGCTCAACGAGGTGTGCATTATTTCCCGAATTGGATAAAGATCTTAAAGATTGTATCATCGAATATAATCAAAATGATTACATTGTGAAAAGATCTGGAATTCGTTTGCATACTATGCAGATGACGAAAGAAGCAAAATACAGGTTGGTCATACCTATCATATATAATTATGTTTATTGCATCAGCTGGTTGGTGTATGAGTTTTATCAATTGTCACGATCTATGCTTATGTCAGTGCACTAGAATAACCTACAGTAATTTTATACTTTAGCGAGTACTGTAATTGAAAGGCAACAATGATAGGAATTATGTATTTTCACTTTTTCTGGTTTTTCACTTCAAAAATGAGGGGAGTGGGTTGGTTTGTGATTGAGTGGGCTTTAGAACGAGTATATACAGTACATGTTTTCTATGTATTATTCCGTTTCACTGTCAAAATTCATTTTATTTCAAAATCAAGGTGATTTTATATCTCTTGTTAATGTTCTCTCGTCTCTCTTAATGGTGTTTCACCCACTATTTACTAATAGTCTTTAGTGCATAATTGTTTTTGAAAAGGAATGTAAAGATTGGAAATTGACTATCCGATTGCCAATCACTGGAGATGATAACACTTTTGTGTTCACTGATGGATTTACAGCTAGCTCTTATGGTATAGTTGTTACTGAGAACATCAGAGCGAAATACATACATCCAGTATGAGGATGGAAATTGAGACTGCTAGTACTGCCCTCAAATGGCTCTATAGGAACTCCTTTATCAAACAGTTATTGTGTCAGATTCCCAGTCCATGCTGTGAACGACTCAAAATGGTTTATATTGATATAAGTGAACGACATCTAGTATCACATGAATTTACTGTCACGCACACGCTGATGTTCGTAATAATGAGAGAGCTGACAGACTTGCATCCAAGGCACCAATAGATGGAGCGTTGACAATAGATAAGGGGGGATGTGCAGGAACTGCTTCATGAGCTTCTGCTGGATGCGGACACCACGATTTATTTAACATCGAGGCTGAGGTTTAAGAAATTCTGTATTAAATGTTAAACTAATAGAACTGGACACCTGCTGGCAGAGTGAGGAACATGGTCAACCATTGAGTATGTGTACCCTTTATCATTTGTTAGGGGAGCACCAATGGGTGTGCCCGGAGTGCAATGATGTTGGCTCATAACCAATAATCATTGTTTTTCACATCTTATATTCTTTCTGATCAATCTTTTATATTTGTAATACATCATGCTTTCCATCTTTTGTTGTGTGTTTCATGTGCTTCATTTTCCCCCTCTCTTCGATTCATTTGAAAGTTTCATCAGACATATAATTCCTCTTCTTGTTGTTTTTTTTGGCGGTATTTGTGTGGATATGAGTGTCTCTTGTGTATATTCTCTCATTCATCAGGTGTAATTTCTTTGTGCGTTGCCACAAGTATTTTGAATGTATATGTACACTTCTGCATTGTATTCAGTTGAAATATTGTTTGGTCTAACTCTTCTAATAACTTTCTTGAATTTTAACTATGTCTGTCATTTTATTACTTTATTTAGGTGAAAACAAGATTTCATATTTGCTGTTCCCTAATTTATTTAGATGAAAACAGCATTTAATGCTTGCTGTTCCCAAAGTTATTTAGGTAAAAACTAAATTTAATATATGTTATTCCTATTTTTATTAAAGTGAAAACAGGATTTAATATTTCTGTTCCCTAATTTATGTAAATGAAAAGAAACTAATGTTTATGTTCCCAAATTTATGTAGGTGAAAATATAATGTAATGTTTGATGGTCCATAAGTTATTTTTGTAAAAAATAAAATTTAATGTGTGATGTGTGCCTAATTTATTTAGGAGAAAATAAGATTTGATGTGATATGTTCCCTAATTTATTTAGGAGAAAACAAGATTTAATGTAAGATGTTCCCTAATTTATTTAGGAGAAAACAAGATTTAATGTGAGATGTTCCCTAATTTATTTAGGAGAAAATAAGATTTGATGTGAGATGTTCCCTAATTTATTTAGGAGAAAACAAGATTTAATGTAAGATGTTCCCTAATTTATTTAGGTGAAAACAAGATTTAATGTGAGATGCTCCCTAATTTATTTAGGAGAAAACAAGATTTGATGTGAGATGTTCCCTAATTTATTTAGGAGAAAACAAGATTTGATGTGAGATGTTCCCTAATTTATTTAGGTGAAAACAAGATTTAATGTAAGATGTTCCCTAATTTATTTAGGAGAAAACAAGATTTAATGTGAGATGTTCCCTAATTTATTTAGGAGAAAACAAGATTTAATGTGAGATGTTCCCTAATTTATTTAGGAGAAAATAAGATTTGATGTGAGATGTTCCCTAATTTATTTAGGAGAAAACAAGATTTAATGTGAGATGTTCCCTAATTTATTTAGGAGAAAATAAGATTTGATGTGAGATGTTCCCTAATTTATTTAGGAGAAAACAAGATTTTTTAATGTAAGATGTTCCCTATTTAGAAAGTTCGTTTTTTTTTAAATTTTGTCAACTAATTTATTGTGTTTAAATCTGTTATTTATATCACACTAGTCTTCCTGTAGGAATGTGTTGTGTGTACAGTGTTAATGCTTCATTCACCATCACATATCATTCAATTTGTTTAGCTTTAAGCAGATTGTAATGATGTTGTTTACCTCCATACTCTTCCAGTGTAATGTAGTCTGATCCTATGTGTTCCATTAACAGGCTCAGGAGATTGTACTTATGTTCCACCGCATGATAAGCGTGATCTTGGCAAATCCTGGACATGTTATAGACAGTAATTATTTTGTTACCTTTTTTCTTACTTTGCCAGAGTGCAATTTTTAATATTTTTTTTCTCATTTTCGTAATTTGCTTGTTCCCCCACTGTTCCCTGAAATGTTAATAGCAGCTTTATTGATCATGGCTCATGATTATGCTAATTTTTTTTAAATACATTTTTCACAAATATATTCCTTTGCTGTTCCCTATATTTATTTAGATAAAAGTAAAATGTATTGGGTAATGTTTTATGTTCTCTAATTTATTTAGGTGAAAACAAGATTTATATATGATGTTCACCCATTATTAATTTGCTTCAAATATCACTCATGGGTTGCCCAAGCCTGAAAGGGAAGCAAACAATAGCAACACTATGACATGTAATGCATGCCATAAAAGGGGACAGGAGTTTTGGGGATGGAGTTGGCTGTCCCATTCTATAGGTTAAAGTGACCCAAAAATTATACTGAGGTCAGATGTTTTTATGTCAAAAGTCACACATCAAGCAGTGATACAATGAGATCATGACACAACGCATTCCATTCTCCAGAATTCATCCTTCCCTGTGACAAAGTAGGAAAATGTATGCAGAAGAGGCTTCCCAATTGATACAGTGAAATAATTATATATATGCTGTGGTAATTTGTTTTTATGCTTCTTCAAACTTAGTTATCAAAGCATAACTTTGGTATTTTCAAACTAGAATTCTTGACATAATGTATCATCATGTCAGTCATTCTTTTCAGTTTATTTTTGTTTTCTGAATTGACATTGACACACTCTGGGCAAACCGATAGTTGCTAAATTTCTGCCATCACATGATGAACAGTATGCATGCTGATGATTCCTGTCGCTTTCTGGTTACACACACATCTCAGAAATTCCCTCATCCACCCTGCTCACCTAGGGGTAATTCCAAATTCTTTAAGTCTTATTATCATATCTTCTTCCAGTCTAGTGTCCTCATTTAGTAAATGTTCATGTAAATATTTTAATATCTCCTTCTTGTCTTATCGAAAACTATCCTAGTATTGGTGCTTTTTATGCCAATATGTCAGCACTATCATTACTGTGGACTTGTCATGACAGATCAGTAATACATTTTATCTGTGCCATGTAGTATTGCCAGCATGGAATCTGAATTATCAAGCTTTCTAGGGGCTATTTAATATATAATTACCACTACCCTGTATCAATAAACCATAGAAGATGAGATATGTGGGCAAAAAGTAGTGCTTCCTAATTTTTATCTAAGTAAATAATGTATCTGTATGTAATTTGTTATTTGTGTGAGAATCCCCAAACATTCTTCTGCACTGTATAGCATAACCAACCTGTTTCATTAACATATTGCAAAACAGTAACCATTTAAAAATGGCTGCCAAAGAAGTATGATTAAAACAACGATATCTCATAGAATTTTTCAATGCTGAAGATAAGCCTCCAATTTGCACCAATGAACGTTTGAAGAATGTTTATGGAGATTCAACAGTGGATGTTTGCACTGTCCGATGTTGAGTACATTGTTGTGATGAAGCTGAAGTAGGTAAATCCTCAATAGATTGCACAAAGCAGATACCACACAACATTCATCGAGTGCATGACATCATTCATGTTGATCCTTGTGTAACACTGGAATAACTGTCTGCTATTTTGTCCATTAGTAAAGGTAGTGTCCAGAATAATTTTAAAGATCTGGATTATTCAAAGGTTTGTGCACATTGGGTACCCAGAGCGTTGACAGAGACATAAAGAAACAAATAAATGCATAGCCATTAACCTTCTGCACCATTATGAAACTGAAGGAGATGAGTTTTTATCAAATATTGTGACAGGCGATGAGAATTGGGTTCATTTTTGTTGGAACCAGAATCCAAGACAGTCACTGGAATGGCATCACACAATATCGCTGACAAGAAAGAAGTTCAAAAGTTCACATCTGTAGGGAAAGATATGGCCTCCGTGTTTTGGAATGTGAAGGGTGTGATTCTTCTTGACTTCTGGAACAAAGAAACACAGTGAATGCAGACCGTTATATTGAAACTTTAAAGAAGCTTAGAGGTCGTCTTCTGTGACTGTACCCATTACAAGATCAGAAAAACTGCACTGCTGTTGCACGAAAAGTTGCATTGATGTGATTGAAGAATTTGGCCGGACAGTATTACCACACCCACCCCTTAGAGTTTCTATCTTGCACCTTCAGACTTTCATCTGTTTGGACCACTAAAATAAGATCTACTTGGACATCACTTTAAGGAAACTAACAACCTTAAATGTGCCATAAGACACACATTTTTACATTACAGGGATACATGTCCTTGTGTGAAGATGGACAAAAACTGTAACAAATAACATACTACTTTTAGAAACACACACATCTATCCCAATGGAAACCAAAAGGCAAATCATAAATTCAATATTCATCCCAACATTATGTTTTCAATATCAGAAACGAACTCTAACTAAAGGACAAAAGAGAAAGCTTACTACATGTGAAATGAGATAAGAAAAGCAGCAAACAGAACAAGAAGAGATCATGTGAAAAAATAAGGAGATTACAAGGACTGTTGGAACATCAGTGGTCAAATATATTGAAAAACAGAGATTGAAATGGTTCAGCCACATAATGAGAATGAGCCCTTATTGACCAGCTTCTAGAGCATACAACATGAAAATGGAAACAGCAAGATACAGAGGAAGACCAAGAAGAAGGTGGATTCAAGGAGTTACCAACATTCTGACACCGCACATTATTACTGCATATCATGCGACCAGATGTGCAATAGCCTGAAAACCAATAGTCATTCAACCCTGCGACACCTAACAGCATAAGCAGTGAAAAGACGATAGATAGACATTGAGAAATACATTTTTGAAGTACAGACTTTAGACTACACTTTAATATGAGTTTTATCTATTTTCCTTCCCATATAATTAAATTATAAATTAGGAGGCATTACTATTTGATCATCCCTCGCGTGCACGCATTAACATTTGGATGCGAAAGTTGGAAAGCAACATCAAACTTAGAACAAAGACTATACACCTTTGAAAATAAATGTCTTAGAAGGCTACTGAACATACATTGGTCAGACTTCAAATCAAACATAGTTGTCAGACACGAATCAAAACAAAAATGTGTAGAAAGCGTAGCTGGAATTACATCGGACACGCACTGCTAATGGATACCGAAATACTCCCCTGTCAAGCTTTGATGTGGTCACCAAAGGGCAAGAGAAAATGAGGAAAATAAAAAGAAATTTTATGTAGGACTATTACAAGAGAGTGTTTCACCATAAGTATCAGAAATAATGATGGCCTAGAGCAAATTGCAATGAAACAAGAGAAATGGAAATCTATGACATCCACCATATGTGCCATCTTTGGCCCTAGAGGTATAACTAACTAATTAATCTATCCCCTTCCACCAAAATCTTCTTTGAATATTTTAGTTTTCTTTGGTAAGTGCTTAGAAAATGGAATAACTTTTTGGTCATTAGAGATATTTAGATCTTTGTCTAATGTCCTCATTCCTCACTCTTGTCTCTTAGCGAGATTCCTAGGATTCGCCGTAAGCATGCCATTTCAGCTGTCACAAGTTTACGTTTGTCTTGTACTGTCATTGTCCATGTTTGGCATGGTAGCGCAATTGTTGGCATAATAATCATTTTGAATATTGTTATTTTGGTGTTTAAATCTAAATTATTTTTTTTCTGAAGATTGCTGCCATTTGCCCTAGGGCAAATGCTTCATTATCTTGAGAATTGATAGTAAAAATGATTATCAATATGCTGAGAGTTGATATTGTTACCATAATAAAAATGATCGACTTCATTTATGATATAAGACAAACTGAAATTCATCTCCATGTTAAAGTTTGTCATTAAGATAAACTAAAACATTTCTACATAATTAGAAATTATCAATAAGATATACTAAGCTTACAGTTCTCTCCATATTGCTGCTTCTTAGTTATTATCAAGAGATATTGATTTTTTATATTGTTGATTTAAAGTATTGATAAGAGATTTGAGACTAGATATTGTTGGTTGGAATTATTGTTTAGAGATTCTAAGACCAAATAATGTCAGTCAGAATTATAAGAGATTGTGAATATATATTATCACTAAAACATATTACAGTCAAATCTCATTATAACAACTTGGTCCAGACTTACACAATATGAATAACAAAAATGTGCAATAGGGTAGCCAGGAGCAAGATAGCGCACTGGGTAAGATGGAGCAGGGTTTTTTTTAATAGAGTATATGGGTTTTTCCAGTAGCACACATGACTAGGTCAAGCGGCATTTCATTCTGTCACACAGTGAAGTTTGATAGATCAAGGACAAGTCAATTTTCAACAATGCGGGAAAATATTTTTTCACTTTGTTTGATCTATTTTTATTTCTCATCTTTTGGCACTTTGTCTGTTGTTATCATTAATATCGTGATTTTTTAAAATGTTTGCTGAAATATGTATTGTGTTGTTATTTCTTAAGCACATTGTCTTGTCAGGCTAATTTGGTTGTTCATCAGAATTTATGATAGTTCCTATATAAAAAAATGTAATTTCGGGTACAATGATGCATTCAAAATGTATGAAAATAATGCTGATATTATGAGGAAGTTGCTAATGCTGATCTAAAGCTAGGAGACACCGATATAAATGGTTATAACGATCATCCAACCTTACAAAGACATTATTAGTTTAAAACAGAACTTCCAAACTACATTTTTTATTCAAACTTTTTTTTTCTGATTAATATTGTGAAAGTAGATCTATCTTTTTATTCTATCTATTCTTAGCACACATTTACACACTGCCTGTTTTCTAGACCTGTCGCAGTGGCAATCTCCCTCAATTTTATAGCACATTCTTTTACTGTACCAAATTTCCCTATTTAACAATACTTTTAACAATCCGTCTATCTTACTACCACATTTCACTCGGATACGCATTCATTTCTACTTGTGGTTTTTTTATGTTTGTATGTTATGTCCGTATCTTGAAAAAGGCCTATTGGTCCGAAACGTCGACTTTGTCCTGTGTATTGTCATTTGTATGATTATATTCTGTGTTTTGTTTTGTTGTACGTACCATATTTACATCCGTTAGTGATAGTGTGTAGTGTTTTAGTCATCATTCAGTAGGACTTCATTACCTGTCTTCCACATGAGTATTATTTTCCATTATGTTCTACTAGCAGTACTACCTTCTATTGATACTCAATTTTATAATGGTTTGTATCACCTTTTTGCCCTCACCAATTTGCCCCATAAATGGGGCAAGATTAGTTTGTGTTTTTTCATATGTTAAAAAATCTCATTCTACTTATTGATTATTAATTAGAAACTGACCTCACAGCACGTGGGAGCATTCCCATAAGTGCTCCACCCTCTGTTCCAGCAACCATCTGACTCGATAGTGTTTTGTGTCTAATGCCGCCGAAACAGATGTTGACAGGGCACAACTCTGGCCCTTGCGACAGGTTTCTTTGTTGTTCCACCCACCCACGCCGTGCCCATAACTAGTTAAAGCAAAGCGTCGGCCTGTCGAAACAACATGGTAACTGTTAGCGAAGGTTACGACTACAGGAATTTGTAATCATTCTACTGTCTACACATAGTGTATATTTTCAATACCCTCACTAATGTAAGATGAATGGAAGATAAACTATACACTAATGGCAGTTTGATCTCTTATAGTTAAGTCTAGTTGTCAGAATACGCTAAAATGTGAAAAGTGCACTGACTTGCCTCCGGCTACCCTATAAATTACAAATAATAAAGAATATAAATAATTGGGGTTTTAAAAAGTATTGTTAAATAGGGAAATTTGGTACAGTAAAAGGATGTGCTATAAAGGAATTCCACTGTACCAATAGAAAAACTGTAATTAGATCATGTTAAGAAAAACTATAACATAGTTCTAATACAAAGAATTAGTTCAGCTTTGTGGAAAAGAGATACATAGAGTGTCTCAGATGGTCAAGGTGCCATGTTAAATTTCTGATACAATCATTTGTACATCCAGACAATTCAGAAAGCAATGACAACATAAATATTGACTTAAAATTAATATAATTAAAAAGGTGATAGATTACTGGTAATCACTATGTCCTGAATTGGAAATACCACATTTCTACCATACAAATAATTATAGATTGTTATTGGGAAGATAATTTGACATCAAATATTATCATATAATTTGCAGAAAATTGTTACTTTCATCTTAGTGAAGGGATGTCTTTTCTCACACATTTAGTCATTGGTGTTGATATTAGAACAAATTATGGCATGTTTGTATTACTACTCTTATTGGACATATGTTTGAATGTTCCATTCTGTTCTAAAAATGCTGTTTTATTACCCTTTTTATCATTTTTGTACTGTATAATTTGCATGCCTTATTATTATTTATTCAGTTTTATTATTATTATTAATTTTAGTATTTTTATTATTATTAATTGTACTGTATTAGTATTATTAATTTCGTATTTTTATTAATACTATTGTATGTATGGCCTTTTGCATATTGCAGATGGTCATTAGGCAAAATATTTTCTCAGGAATAGGAACTTTTCAAGTGGTCATGTCACAGCAACAGAAGAATTTTGTTTGTGTCTTTTTCTTCTTTCTTTCATATCTTTAAAGATATTGTTTCTGTACAGCATTGTCCAGACATGCAGGTTGTGCCTCTAGACATCCTGATTTTCGGCCATGTTTTCCAAGATTTTGGGGTCTGTGAAGTAATCTTTCATAGAAGATTTATAGGTGTCTTTATACCTCAGCATTGGTTACTGCAGGCTTGCTGGCCTTCAGCCAGTTCTCCGAATAGTACTTATTATGGAATGCAGCAGTTTGGTATTCTGTGGATGTGACCAAGCTAACGCAATCTATTTCTATTAAGTATTTCTATGGCAGATGGTAGCTGAGCGTGACGTGGCACTTCCGTGTTGGTGATTTTATCATGCCATTTAATGTTTAAGATTTTGCAAAGACATCTTAGGTGAAAGGTATTTAGTCTCCTCTCATGTTTTGTGTAGGTAGTCCATGTTTCAGATCCATAGTATAGTGTGCTCAGCACGCTATAATATAGCTGTTGAGCTGTTCAGCTGTTGCTGTAATATTACTATTAATGTATTATAATTATTTATTTATCATTATCAAACTAAAATTTATTATTTTCATTTACTATTTTTATTAGTAAATTTAATGTCATTGTTACAAAAATGAAATAGAAATCATGATTAGCACAAAAGTTGCAAGATTGACAAAGAGACCAAGATTAGTATGAAAGTTACAAGATTGAAAGATTTCAATATTTCCTTAATAGTTACAGGATTGATAGATTGTCACACTGAAATTTGACATATGCATGTATATACATACATACATGATCTTGATGTCTATTGATCTTGTAAGGAAGGAATATACAAATGTAGTGAAAGCAAATGTATGTTGTTTGAAAAAATCATGATAAAACTTTGAATGTAGAAAGCACAATTTTGGAAACTTTTGTTGGGATTTCAGTTAGACTTACGTAAAACACAGGTTTATATATCGTCTCAATGGGACACCATAGACTATATAAAAAACTAGTGGGTAATGATGGGCAATGATGAGCACGCAAGAAATCATAAAAATTACAATACACAAATCATATTCAACGTTTCAACCAAAAGGTCTTTATCAAGACACAAACAAAACATTAAAAGACGACAAATAGAAAAATTATCACAACGTCCAACAGAAATTTGGAAATGATATGCCGGAAGGTCAGAAAGTACATAAAAACGTAAATATATGTGGAAACGAAACGAACAAAAAGATGAGTAAATGACGGAACAAAAAGAATAAAGACAAAGACCACACCAAACCAGTACTAGACATAAGAGTGGTCGGAATTGAGTCCAAAAGGCTTGAGTGTACCCAATTCGAAAATGAGACGATTTTCTAGAGCATACCTAGATCTATCATCGGTGGTGCAAGATCTGATGGCGGTGACCTGAATATCCAAAGCACCATGATGACCATCGCCGTTGAAGTGTGTGGCCACAGGAGTGGGTGTTCTGTGCTTGATGGCATGAAGATGGTTACAAAAGCGATCACTCAATCATAGGCCGGTTTCCCCGATGTACTGTTTGCCACAGCGTTTACATATGATCACGTAAATGACATTACGGGATTCACATGTAAAGGCCTCATCGATGGAGAAAGTGGCCTTGGGAAATGAAATGGAGCGCATCAAATGAAATGGAGGCCACTTTCTCCATCGATGAGGCCTTTACATGTGAATCCCGTAATGTCATTTACGTGATCATATGTAAACGCTCAGAAGTTTTAGTTTGTGTCTGTTACACAATGTCTTGAGAAGAAGCTTCCTACTCAGAGGATACAAAAACATACTTGTGGACATACACAGAAACAAACTACAACTTCACAGTGCTATTACATAACTTCGATACTGCCTGTCCTAATGTCTTCTGTTTGCGTAAATATCTTATTAAATAAATATTATTATTATTATTTACTGATATAAATATGTACTTATATATAAATATATATATATATTCTTCTATATTTTCTGTCTCATTTGCAGGCTGACCAGATATGCTATGCAGTACTCTGCCTGTTTTCCTACATAGCTGCGGGGATGGAGCAAAGAAAGCAATCCTGACCTGAACCCAGTTTAGGAAAAGCACTATTGAAATTGTAATATTATACAAATATGCATAGTTAAGACTTGTCTTTGTTCTTTTTATAGACATATTGAATATCTTATCTTTGAATATTTTTTTTGGTAATATGACATATTGAAATTGTCAGAGGTGACCATTGTTTTATTTTTGGAAGTGGATTAAATTTGCAAGAAACATTAAATTTAATAACTGTTCAGAAGTATTAAATCCAAGTCCTGTAGAACTTCTGTGTGATGGAGAGGTACAGAGCATCTGTGATGGCCAAGGTACCAGGTTCAATTTCTGTCACACAAATAGTGTATCCTGAACTTTCTTAAAGCAGTGGATGTTGCTACTAAACTGCTAAACTGTAAATAATGCCTAGAGAATTACTACAACCAAAAAATCCTTGGTTGATGGTTACATCCTGAATAGTATATACTACCATTAGTTGTTCCACAAAGTAACTTTTCTGTGTATATAAGTACATACATAAGTGTATATATATATGTATGTGTGTGAGAGGGAATCATCTCTCACTATGTGCCCAAACCACATACGATTGTGACATTTAACCACAGTTTTCTTGGTGATCTGCAAGTGCATCTGTTTCTCACAAAAATCTCCCTATATATATATATATATATATATATATATATATATTTATTTATTTATATTTATATATATATGTGTGTATATAAGCAGGTATTCTTTCTCCTCGTCCGCTGTAAGTGTCCAACTCTCACATCCGTACAAAATAATACACATTAATGATGACTTGAACCCATGTGTTACTGGATAAAAATTGGAGCAAAGAATAACAATATTATTTACCCCATACATGTTGTAAGAGGCAGCTAAGGAGGATTTGGGGTGGAACTCGCTATCCCATATAGGTCAAAGGGATCCAGAAACCATTTGTCAGGCCAAAAGATCGACATATCACAGCTAAACTGTAAACCATGATGCAACGTATTCCGTTCTCCGAACTAAATTCTTTTAAACAACAGAAGTAAGGATCAATTTAGAAGACTTGGAAACCTGACAAAAACACTTTAGATGAGAAAATAAATGTCACATCATTCTTAGATATGCCATTCTTTGTGAATAATACAAGCCTAACATAGTAATTTCCCACCACACATCAACAGTTTGGAATAAGGAATAATAAACTTTTTTTTCATAAACTATTCTCTGTACATAAACAAAATAAAGACAAGTCTTAACTTTGTTCATTGATGCATTTCTTGAAATTAGTTGTTCTACTTTTATTTCAGTTGTCACAGATATTGGACAGAAATAAAATATATTGCATATGTATTTAACTATCATTATATATATATATATATATATATATATATATATATATAGGGTAAGAGGACAAAGATCCGCATCTTACTCTTTTTAGTGTATTTTGACTCTTCCTAACTATGGAACAACAAACTGTTATCAGTGTATAGCTTATGTGTCCATTTTACATTAGTTAGGGTATTGAAAACATAGGATTTACGTGTAGACAATAGAATGAGATGTTATGAACATATGTAAAACAGTATCTGCCCCATTTTATGGGGGAAAAATCTACAGGCAAAAAGGTGATACAAACCATTATAAAATTAGGAGAGAATTGACAAAAACATTCAAATAATTTATTCACTACTTGTCTTTACATAGCTACATTATAAAACACTAAAACTATGTAATTTTACTCTGAAAAAAAACAAACTGTTAAAAACTTAACAACACAACATCTATTTCAATTTAAACATTTCAAAAATCACAATATTAATGACAGTAGCAGACAGAGAGTGAAAAGTTGGACAAAAAATTATATCAAACATAATGAAAAAATATTTTTTCCCATTATTGAAAATCGACTTTTCGTTGAACTATCAAACTTTGTTCTGTGAGAGATTGGAATGTTAGCGTCTGACATAGTCATGTGTGATATCGGGGAAACCCATAGATTCTAAATAAACTTGCTGCGGATCTTTGCCCCGTGCGGATCTGTATATATACCTACCCTATATATATAATATTTGTAAAGATATAAAATGACAACAGATTACAGTTGTAATAAATATCTAGAAGAAACCAAAATCTTTTCCTAATGGGCAGCAGTTCAGGTTTGCTTTCTAACAGCATTGGAATATTTGAGCCATCAATTTACAGATTGTATGAAATCTATTTTTAGTATGTTTATGGTATAAGTGTGTAGCTGGGTACTTGCTTTTAGATTGTGCAATATAAGAGTGTGGATGGGTATTTGCTATGAGATGTAAGTGTGTGGCTGTGTGTTTGCTATTAGATTGTACATAGTATAAGTGTGTGACTGTGTGTTTGCTATTAGTTATAAGTGTGTAGCTGGATATTTGCTTTTAGATTCTACATGATTTAAGAAGGTGTCTGTGTATTTGCTTTTAGAGATTGTACATGATATAAGTGTGTGGTGCTTGCTATTAGATTGTACATAAGTGTGTGGTTGTTTGTTTGATTTTAGATTATACATGATATAATTATGTGGTTTTTGCTATTAGATTGTACATGATATAAGTGTGTGTGACTGTGTTTGATTTTAGATTGTTATAGATAAAAGTGTGTATCTGTGTTAGCTATTATACTGTGCAAGATGTATAATAATAAGCGTGTAACTGTTTGCTAATGTGTATTTTTTGGAGACATATGTTTCTACTAAATTTAAATTACCCTTTCCCACCTCATTAAATCAATCAAAATGGTGCTTTTATTACAAGTTGCATGTTATATACTTATGATATGATTATTTTAATTAATTTTCCTTTAATATTTCTTTATTCAAAGTTTATTAGCACTTGATTCAGCATTTGTTTAAGCATTTTCTTTCTTCATACATTAAATTGCTTTGATACTCTAGTTAGTTAGTCGTTTTAGCACTTTTCAGCACGGAACGGTTAGCATATGATTTCAATGTAATGCTTCTGCAAGAGACAGAAGCCAAACAATTATCATTTCAATTCTTAGTGAGCTATGTTAACCCGACAAGCCCCATGCATTACAGTGAGATGATCCTTGTACAACGTGGCATGCCACACTGTCTGATCGACCTGACATCTTGGGATAGTGGAAATAGGAAGTTGCGGAGAGTACAGATCGTAATTTGTGGACGAAGATGGAACATTATTAATATTTATTTTTGAAACTTCCCACATCAAGCCTAAAGACTGGAATTTTCTCAATGAGTTGGAAGAACTCCCACGAGATTTCCTATTAGTGTGCGGAAACTCAAACAACAACACACAGGGAATGCCACTTTGCAGGACCTTGTTAAAGACTGATCTCACTATTCTTAATTGTGACAGAATGACCAGGTTAGCTACCAAAGAGACAGACTCAGATTCAAACATTGAACTTGCACTGGTGTCATGTCATGGTGAAATGGAAACGATGTGGATGGCACTGGCTTACCATAGTAGTAATCATCTACCATACTTGGTAACAATCACAAAAGGGCAGGATAGTAGAAATAGCAAGAGACAGCATGCCTTTAAATATAGGCGCAGTGAAGAGTCAATCTTGAGCAAGTTGCGACAACTGACATGGCAGAGAAATACAATGAGGCCAAACATGCGACAACGCCCATGGTGGATTGAAGAAATAGAGTCTGCATGGGTAAAGAAGAAGCAAAGCATCAGGGAGTGGCAACATAAGAAACGACAGACACAAGTCACCATGGAAAGCAAAAAAGAGTCAGAGATTACTATGAAGAAGACAACTGAAGCCTAGTAAAGGCAGCCAAGAAAGAACGTGGGGGATAATTTTGCACAAAATATTGCAGCCAACCGTGCCCTATACAAATTTTGGAAATTACATAAGGCAATGAATTTAAAAACTGACATAAAATTAAACTTGTGCTCGAAAGACAAGTGTGGGCTTATACTAACCACAGATGAGTGGAAGGACATCGCTTTCTTCAGCAGATACCTCCAACATCAGATCAGAACAATATTGATGAACGTAAGACTATTGTGGTCACTCTAACATCATTGCTGGTAACAAGCAGTGTCGCTGATGAAAACTGGTCTCGTTGGTGGATGTAATAGAGACCATAAAGAAAACATAGTGCACCAGGACCCAATGGAATATTGTTCAACCTCCTGAAAGATATTGCAAACGACTGGCTTAAAACAATTGTTTAGTATTTCAACACAAGTCTGAAAACAGGAAGCGTACTAGAAGAGTGGCTATACAGCTACCTTCTCCCCCTGGCATTCAGGCAAAGACATCAAGAGTTATCATATCATCACCGTACAAAATGTTTACATTAAGATGCTGGAGATAGACCTTCAATTTGGAAAATAGAGGCTTACTTCCTGACATTCTAGGTGCCTACAGACCGGGGTGAGACACGACCACAAATATGGCAATCCTTGCCTATGACATCTACATGGGCTTTCAGGCAAAGAAGGAAACAGTGATCACCGCGATAAACCTAGAAGATGCTTACAACAGAGTCAGCTTCTGCCAGCTGATATATTTGCTAAATTAACTCAGCATTCGCTGATATATTTGCTAAATTAACTCAGGATTGACTTGTGAATAATTCGATGGATAGCAATGGTGCTAATGTCTAGACCTGTTGCTCTGAGATTGGGATCCTGGACATCAGAGATCAGAACTATAGCACTGGGATTGCCACAGGAATCGCCACTATCATCTGTACTCTATAACGTCTACACATACAAAATAGCGCAGCTTCAGAAGGCTGGACCCTGCAGGATAGTAACATATGTGGACAACCTCTTGCTGTTCAAACATTGGAGAAACAGAAGAGAGATTGATGGCATCCAGAGTAATCTAAAACATTGTTGCTCTAGTGTACTGACTACAAACCAGTCATCAATTTCACCAAGGCAAAGATCGTCTTGTTCTCTATGAACAACAACATAGTCACAATCACAGCAGGCACCTGCATGGGCATCAACATTGACAGGGAGCAGACTATGAAATATCTAGGAATCACTTTTGATAGAAGTCTATCTTTTGCGAAACATGTGGACAACGTAATTCAGAAAGCTAGGAAGGGTGTCAGTGCAGTCAAAATTATGGCACTTGCAGAGTTACTGCAACAAAACCTTTTTCAGATGATGTAGGCAGTGGTATTATCTGTGTTGGAATATGGTTTTGGTTTACTTACTCTGTCGCAAACACAGGTGGATAGATTGAGCTAAAAAAGAGGCCATGTGAGCTGTCCTTTCACCTATCACGGCCATGAGGTTTCTCCTAGACCTACCAAGCATCAAAGCAAGACATAAAATAGCTGGTACAAAAGAAATAACAACCTCTACTTACACTGCGCAGCAGCCATAACCTTCATTACTGCCCTTATGATAAAGTGGTCAACATGTTCCCTGAAGCTCAGACTTCTGTCAAAAAACACACCTAGGTATCTCATTCTGCTGTTTTTTTTCTCCTCCTCCCTCCTCCGTAGTTCCATGACGCACTCTTCTCGATTTCTGCCCTGCCTATACACCAGGATGGCATTGGTGCAAGACATTGTTCTGCCAGCACCTGTGATTTGATTGCTAGTGATGTGTACTGTATATACATTGAAAAGCACAGGAGATAGAGGCGATCCCTGTGGCAGACCCGGGCTAATAACCGTTGGTGCTGATACCCAGTTACCAAACTTAAGAATTACTATTCTGTGCAGCAGGACCGCACCAACCCACCGCACAACAAAAGGATTTACTGCAAGATTTAACAGTTGGTCCATCAAGATATCCAAGGACACCGTATTGTAAGCATCCTCAAGATCTATTGTAATTGAATGTCTCCATGTGTGAATTGAACTCCTCAAAAACATCCTGTGCAAAGATGGCTGCCTTCTGCCATGTCTTCTTTCCTGGGCGATACCCACCTAACAATGTTGGTAAACACTTATTTCTCTCAAGATGACTCAATACCTTTCAGGCCACAATTTTTTCCAAAAACTTGCCTATCGTATTCTGTATTGTTATTATTTTGTATCCTTGTATGATCCTGGCGAGGTTTTGTTAGTGGACTAAATAGCCATGCAACCAGTTTTCTTTTACTGTGCCCTTTAAAAGGTTATTGAACATGTCTGCCAACTCTCCCAACCATTCTCCGACTAATGTCATTATATCTAATGCCATCTGGTCAAGGTGTTTTGTTTTTTTGTACTTTTCAGTGCCTTCCTAATTTCTTCAACTGTAATTATCATGTTTTTCCATGCTCAAGTTCCTACACATGTCTGTAATCTTTTTCCTGATTTCTTGAAATGCCTCCATTTTCTCTGACCAATTTGTATGGTATAGTGTGCCAGTAACGCTGCACCTTTTGTCTCATCCGTCTTTTGCCAGTCCGTATCAGCGATCTGGAATTTGGCAATAGTCATGCATCTTATCAGACCATTAGCGGATAGATGTAAGCGACAGAACAATTTTAGTGACTTTTCACGTGTGATCTCCTGACAAAATTCGTCCCATTTTGATGCCTTTGCAATCTCTTTAAATGTTTGAACTATGTTATTTTTCTTTCGTTTCCATTATACGACCTCCACACTTTTCTTTGCCCTCTGCCATAGTGCTTTCCGTTTTTGCTCCATGCCCTTTGCATCTCTTAATTTCACCAGGGAAGGTTATCCCAACCTGATTTCCCACTTCTTGAGTCCTTAGTTTGTCTTGTCGAAATCTGCTCACAACATCTGCTCCTCTGCGATCATACTTCAAAGACCTGACTTTGGGCCAGATCTGCTTACTTTTGTCATTTTTCACAAGCACAACACGTGGGAGGTGGTCACTACCATGGTGTCCAAGAACTTCCCATGTGCAGATAGCCATAGAAGCTGATGACACCAATGCCAGGTCCATAGCACTATCATCATCATCACATCCCTGCTTGCCTTTCTTGTTATATGACCATCATTAATGCACACCAGGTCCGTATCTGTCTGGTTCAAGTTCTCTTCCCTGTTTGTTAGAAGCATTGTTGCCCCATGATGTACCTTTCGCATTGAAGTCACCGCAAAAAAAGGATATCCTTTTCCTGTTCCATTATCTCCCCTAGGATTTATAAGCCCTGCAGATCAATGCTCGTATTGCAGGCATACACATTAACAATCATGAATGGGTGCTGCACTCTCACCGCCTGTAACTGGATATTGTCACTATACCACTTGAACATATCAGCCTCACATACACTAATACCCTCATGTACCAAGATTGCCTTCCAAGGTGTCGTCTGTTGTAGAAACGCTGAAAACCTGATGTTACCACTTTCACCCAACCATATTTTCTGCAATGCCACAATGTCAGTTTGTCCAATTCAGATCTGCATATATGTACACTGGCCACATTCCAAAAGAGGACATGCACGTTTTTAATCCCGAGCATAACAGTTTTTTATCTGATTCGTCTAGCTCCCGCTCAGTGACCTTTCCTTTTTGAACCACCTCATTTAGGCCTCTTGATTTTGGTCACCATTTTTTTCAAAACTGTATAATAGCGGCCATACGCACAAAGACTTCAGCTCAGATGCACGCACTCCGTTAGCACCAGCGATGATCTAATGAGTGAACCTCCTGGTCAGAGAATAACAACACCTAATCTCCTAATTGAAAACAATGAATACATCCCTTGTTCAAGTGAAAACTGTAGATGATATAAAACACTAGTGTTGCCATCTGCTATTTTGACAGGAAGTTCTTTGATACTCTGTCATTTATAAACATAGAAATGGCTGTCATGATACAACAAACATATATTTCACAATAAATTTATATTCATTTGAATTGTATATTTATTCATATATTTAGGAAGAATATCTGAAGACAATGTTTTATCATGAAATAAAAATGACCATGTATATTTTGTCACGTCTTCCATGTGATGTTCTGGATATATTATAGTACATCAGAGATCATAATATGGAAATAAATTACTCATAGGATTTATTTCATTTTCATGAAAACCAGTACTTGTACCGGACAAGTGAAACTTTTTGTGTAGTGATAAGCCTAAATTGAACTCATTGTTTATACAAGATATAATTTCACAATGTTGGAAGGATAGGAAAATAGACCTTTGTATTGAATATTTTACTACTTATAGTATTTCTGAGATCTAATTATTGCCTGACAATTTATCATTTGTTTAATAAATTTGGTCATTCCAATCAGCATCTTGTTAGAAGTATTACCAGAACAAGTTGCAATTCTGCTCCTCAGAATAGGACACAACTGACTCCGCATTCATTTGTACACACAATTTAAAATTGGCAACACATCCATGTGTACAGGTGGACTATCATGACAGACTGCGGAACATATACTTCAAGAATGTTCTGAGTACGAGAAACTGAGAAAAATACCATGGCCCATAGAAACTAGACTAATCAAAGCTCTATGTAACCTCTATGAACTGTAGTTTATTGAGACAAAATTACAGATATAGATATATTTTAAGAAAACAAAAGAAGTTAAAAGAATTTCTGCACAACTGGACAAGATATTCATTAAAATGTGAGAACAGAAATTGTTGAAAGTGGTGCTACATTATTATTGTTAAAACTGCTGTTTTTGGTTATTAAATCTTCTAGCCATGATCAACTAAAGATGTTCAGTTTTTTAAATATGAAATCTACCATTCTTATATTTATATATTCAGTTATAGAAGGGGTTTTTTTTTTTAAAAAGGAAGATTAACACATCTTACACTCTACATTCCTACTGAAATTTTTCTTGTGTGTACAAATCAGATACATGTAGTAGTTTGAAAAGCTAAAAATAGACATGTAAAAATCATTCATGTGGCAGGAAAATTTTAGTCCACAGTCATACTTTTTTTGTGCAGAATTAATTATGTGCATTGTACTTTCTAATTAGGTGCAAGAGCTGCAAAACATGAGAAAACATTATTCAAATTCCAGTGTAGGATATGCTGTATGACTAAATTTTTATACACACAAATATATATATATATATATATATATACCATAGGTCACACACACAGA
Organism: Meghimatium bilineatum; assembly: GCA_034231615.1. Taxonomy (NCBI): domain Eukaryota; kingdom Metazoa; phylum Mollusca; class Gastropoda; order Stylommatophora; family Philomycidae; genus Meghimatium; species Meghimatium bilineatum. The sequence continues at coordinate 35,802,111 of CM067318.1, forward strand.
TATAGAATACAAGTCACATACACACAGAGAGAATATTTATAAATTACAATTGTAGTTGAACAAGGTTTGTGTTTTGTCATAGTTTTGTATATGGTTCACCTATGAAAATGAAGTCAAACCAAATACCAATAATAGCATATAACAAAAGAACATATTATCCGGACATAAAGCCAAAAAACAGTGGAAAGAAAACATCAAGATAACCTTGAACAAACATTGACTCAATGCAACCACAGCGACACATCTGGCCATTCGAAGGAAAACTGAGGTTCCCACACATGGATACTAAATACAATGGTGACCAAGAGAATAACATTTGAAAAAATGATGGACTGATATCAGACATGTACTTCGAAAGAATAAAACAGATTGTCACTACAAGCATTAAATTGGATACGAGAGGGTAAAGAAAAATAGGAAGACCAAAAGGAATGCTTTGCATAACAACCATCAAAGAGTGAATAATATGGGTCTGAAAAACATGCAAGAATTACACAGTAGCATCATATCTCTCAAAATTTAAAAAACTGGTTTCTGCCTTATGCGCTATATTTCTGTATATACATAGTTTTTATATATATATATATATACATATTGTAAGGAAATGTAAACAATTTTGAAAGGAAAGTTTTGTGTGTAATAAGACGTGGTAGTCATTTTTTTATAGAAATATGAGCTAAACTCTGTTAACAATTTATAGCTGCTTCTAACAAACACAAACTGTAGCTTCAGTTATGACTAGTTCACATGTGTATATTTATATTATATATTGTTTTAAATTTAGTGATGAATTTTATTTCAAATGATGGTTCATTATTCTTATAATATTGTATAATTGTATTTTATGCTGGCTCTATCCCCAAACTATTTTTAAGCAACTCGCAGATCAAGCGTAATATTATTAGGTACAGCATGCTCTAATAGTGAAGAAACTCCATGGTGATGGGTTCTTTTTTGTGTAGTGAGCATACAATTTGTATTTCTATGTTGCTAAAAAATCATACTTTTTATATATAAATATTTTTGTATACAGCGCTTGCCAATATGAAGTCATTTTACATTTCACATGGTCATTTAACATTTACTTCTTGAGGTGAGGTATGCCCCATTCAACATGAATGTGATCCAGTTGAATTAGATCAGAGCTTGTAACCATCAAAAATAATGGTCGCAATTCAATTAATCCTGTCTCCAAAATAATTTGTGTTTGTTAATCACACAACTTTTGTTACATTAAAGTATCTCTTATTGTGATGTATGCTCCTATCAACCCCGGGTGTTCGTCCAGTTAGATTATATTAGATCTTTTAGCTATCAAAATATAGTGGAGGTCATGGTAATCCAGTCACTACGAGTTCTGGAAGTTAATTTCAAACTGCTCTGGTCATTGAATTTGTACCCCTTATGGTGAGGTCTCTCCTTTCAACTGCGAATGTGAGTCTCATTTTATTATATTAGAGATTTTAACCATAAAAATAATGGAGGTTGTAGTTCAGGAAATTCTGTCAACCTCTTAGGGGTATTTTAATAATAACAACGGAGGTTGCAGTTGCAACCATGAGTATTGTGATAAATTCTCAAAAAGAGGAGACTACATCTCTGCTTAAAGCTAGAGAAATACTCTCATCTATGAATTTTGTTCAGCCTCGGTCATGCTATGAAGATCTGCTATACAGGCTATAAAATCCTGTTGGAGTGTAACAAGTGTACACATCAAGAGTAAATGTTGGTTGTAATAATAAGCTGCTGCCAGCAGAATTGATTGCTGCCCCTTGTTCTGTTGCATATTCTCAATTGTCCTCCCTTGTTGCATTATATTTTGTTTAATTAATTTTCTGTCCACCAAACAGGGAACTATCTGATAATGACATAGTAAGAATATATCAACTTTATCTCTTAGTGAGGCCAGGTAATTGTGTTGAATATAGAGATCACCATGACAGTTCTTTGCAAAGAAAAAAATGTTAATAGTAGAATACATCATGTTATCATCAATGATATGTATTTTATTTGTAAACAAGGAGGAGAAAGTGAAGAATATGCATAATTTGTCACCTATAAATCTCATATTTGTCATTTTTTTTCAAATACGCGTGTGTAACTAACTCTTTCCTCAAGCAAAATGTAGAAATGATGATGTGTGAACTGCTTTTGCTGGACTTGACTTGTGATGCAAATATTTGAAATGATTTCTTCAGACCATGTGTGTTATAACAATGAGCAATGCCTGTTGATATTTACGCATTGTAAATATGTGTATGTTGACTTATTTATTCTGTTGGTAATATTTGTTGCACATAGATGATAAATAGACTTTATAACTTGTCATACTTTTGTTGTGTTTTAAGGTAAGAAGATAGATGACTGTGATTTTTTTTTTAGCTTTGTCAGTCTACCCCATTGTTAGAGGAACAACTTAAATGTACAGAGCGTATGTGATAATATAAACAAGTAATCAGAGAACCACAGAACAAACTTATATGTAATTTATGCTTATATTTACCTGCTCACTGTAAGGTCATTATTGTTATTGATCTCTTTAGAGATCTTTTTCAAGATGACTCATCTTTTGGACTAGTTTTTCTTGTTGAGAATATTCTGTGTTCTGGAATATCAAACTGAGAAAATCCATGCAACTTTTTATTCTAACATGACATTCAGTGTTATATTTATATATGTGTTGAATATTGGTATACTATTGAAGATATCAGAATTGGTGTTTCCATCTTAAAATCAAAGTTGATAGTTTTTAAGATATTTCAAAGTTTGGTACATGTTGATATATGCTTCATTATTTAGGCTGATGGCAGATGATGATAATTTCTGAATTGTTAATGAGTTTCCACATGAGTGTTCCAATTCAGATGGAAATAATAAGTATGAGAAATTAAAATGGGTGACTTTGTCAATTAATCTAACATTAACTACTCATGATTCTTAGATCATTTACTTCCAAACTTTTATCCATTCTAATCAGAGTGAAGACATGCTTTTAAATAGTTCTCACCTATACCAGATTTTATAAGTTGAAATTCTTTTTCTGTTAAGAAAAGCTTTGTGTCAGTAAATGTCTCTTCATCTGGTCATGTGCAAACCTTACACTAGTATTAGTAATACCCATATTAACACTGTGATGACCAGCAGTGCAAAGCATACTTATTTTCCATTACCAAGAGTGTTTGCAATTTTTGGAAAAAACCATCAGTACCGTCTTGAAAAACGAATCTAAAATCAAATTCAGAGCATAAAGATTTGAAATTTTAAATGTCTCAGAATGAATGTTTGCACTTTCAAATGAATTTGAAAGCCCTAGATTTATTTTATAGTTAAATCATATTTTTAATAATGTTGGGTGTTGTTTTACATTAGTTTCAATGTATCACACACTGGCACGTAAAAATTCGGAATCATTCAAGAATTCATCCACAAACCATAATAGAAGACTGTTTTGTTGGTGCAGCAATTTTGAATAGACATACTATCGTGGATTAGTTATTTTTGGTAATACTATCACCATGGTTGCTGTATTTCTGAAGTATCATAGAGCATTCATACTTTGCTAAAGTTGGTCACCAATGGTATATGTATATATATATATATATTAATAATCATTAAACTGGTCAGCAAAGTTCTAACTAATGCTTCATACAAGAAATATTGGAAATGCATCAGTGATGTATTTTCTTCTTTTAAAAATAGCACCCTAAAAAAGCATGAATGATTTCCTTTATTGCACTCTGGTTTCCACACATGTACTCCATCCCTCTCAGGCAGCAAACCACCTGCTAACAGTAACACTCGGTGTACGAACTAACTTTAGAGTGATAATCTCCAGGGACCTCCTAAGAAATTAATTTTAAAACATAATAACATGTCTAATATCAAACCCATTACCTCATTAACAATTTTTTAACTACAGTGCCACAGAAAGCCTGTATTTTTCATATATAAACAATGTGAAAAGTTAAAAGTGTTAAAATGTAGAGTTCAGAAAGAACAGAAAAACATTTAAAATACTGTCAGTTAGTCAATATTTTCTGTATTTTGTACACAATAACTCAGGTTTCATTGAATATGCCCGGTTTTTACCTATCATGGTTCTTTCTATATCTATACACGTTTTAGCTCCCATGAAGCATAGGTCCTCAATCACATCTCCCTCTTGACCTAGCTTTAGCACTTTCAGCACTTTTAAGCTCTACCAAGCATTTGTGTCCCTGCATCTAATTCTTTCATTAAAGTATTTCTTGATTTTCCTCATGGTTCCAGAACAATCGTCTTCTTAAAGAGATGTCCTATTCATCTCCAGAGCCATTTCCTAAGTTGTCCTCAACTGAAGTTTGTTTAAATAGTAAAGCAAAATTAATTAAACTGGTTACTAAAAACACTTACCTTGTCTATGAATAAAAATATATTAAAAAGTATATATTAAAAAAACATACAATAAAACTACACAGGACAAATCTCAACATATCAGTCCAAATGGGACCTTTTTCAAGAGACAAATAACTAATAAACTCAACAATAATAAACACAATAGATGGCTGAAATTTTATCACGCCATAAAAATATAAGTTTAGGTGTTTTTAGTAACCAGTATAATTCATTTTGCTTTACTATTTGTTCGTTCGGTTACTGCAGCACCCTCCACTTTGTCGGCTACCCTCCAACCATTTGGTTATTTATATGAAGTTTATTTAGCTCTTTGCACAAGTTCATGTGTGATCTTATCACATCATTTCATACTTTCTATTTTATCAGGCAACCACTGATGAATGTTTATAGTCTTCTGATTGTCCCTTTTCATTCGCACTCCATGTTTCTTAGTAGCGATCTAACATCAATTGTATGTATATTTTCTAATTCGATCATTTTAAATATTTACTTTTAGTCAATTACTTTATAATATTTCTTCAGTGTTCATTCTCAAACTCCTGCATATTAGCAGAATGTAGTCAAGATAATTAAATGCATTGTGTTTACAGCTTTGCTGAAATATTTGCACCTTTCGACCTGACACATCCGACTCTAGCATGGCTTCTGGGTAGCTTTGACCCTATATTGGATGGCGCATCCAACTCATCCCAGAACCTCCTTAGTAACCTCTTACGACATGCATGGAAGGTAGACATGTTTTTATTGTTTACTCCCCTTTCACATCCCGGAAAAACACAGATGACTTTTTATACAGAATTTGCGGTAAAAATACAGAATTGTGAGTTATTTTGGGTTGAAATACAGATTGAGTATTCTGAAGTTGACAGGTATGTATTTCTGATGTGTTTTCTCAAGAGGTAATGTTATTATTTCCAGATGCAGAATATGTTATCATATACGAACATGACAATGATTGTTGTATACTCACTCACAAGATGTATTCATTATATTGTTTGTGACCAGAGATTGTACTCCACACTGAGGGTGATTTGCCTTGAAATGTTTGTGATCACTCAATAGAGACAGCTGTTTCATGCTGATACATAGGTACACTCATTAAAAATGGCTGTTTTATGGTGATACTTTTGATAAAAATGATGTAGTAGGGGGCTAGATTCATAATTGCTGCTTACAACTCTGGGATGGCTATGTCTCACTCTTTTAATGTTTGCACAGATGTATAGTTACAAACTGTTGGAGGCTCAAATTGGTCTTGTGAGTTACATCCATCAACACCATTGATTGTAGATTATAGTCCTTTTAGGACAATAATAATACTGTCGTATGGAAAGACAAGAAAGTGCCAGCACAGGCACAAATATACAAGGAAACATTCCATAATTGAATTCAAGTATTTTACAAACATAAAATGCAAACAGTTGCCACACATTCAAGGACATATTGAACCGGAGATTGTAGTACTTAAAGACATGTACAGAATGTCATAAGTGTCTGACCAACTCCATGACCATTTGGTAATTAAAATAAAGTGATCTTTAAATGGTGAATATCTGTCCCTTTATTTGTTGTTTTATTTTCCAGCAAGACACTTGAGAATGATACATTCAGAAACAGCCAATATAGATGAGTCCATCCACATGCTGCCTTTCTTTGTGTCCCTAGTTTACTCGTATCCTATTTTCTCCTGCATTCTTTCTCAAAATCCTGCTCGTTAGTAGGATACAGTCTAGAGAACGGAATGCAATTTCATTGTTTACAGCTGTGAACATTTCCACATTTCAGCCTGATACTTCTGACTTCAGTATAAATTACAGCCTTCACGTATGCAATATTATCTTTGCTTATTGGAATGTCATAATATTTATACTGGACAAATGAAGACTTCTGTATAGTTTAAGAATATAACATTGACATTAGTCAGGAATAATGTGCAGGGAATGTGGAACTCTTTCTCTTCTAAATGATGAATGACCATGTGTATATGTCATTGTTAAATAATACATAACTATATTGTGTCCTGACTGATTGACTATGCTCAACAGATCAAAGAGCATGAGACCATGCACTGCCGGATCACATTCTAACTACTTCTTGCATGTGATTGCGTAACTGAGTTTCAGTATCTTATATTGATGTTCTTATATCCCATGTAATTTTTTTTAGTGAGTTCACATCAAGGTGGTCAGTTAGAATTTCATATCCATTCAAACTTCTAGTGTGTTAGCTCTAAAGCAGTTTAGTTGTTGAATCATTCTAATAACATTACACGATTGATTACTCAAACAGAATTTGATGTTGTAGAATATTTTAGAACGTGTGTAGACTTTCATGTTTTACTACTAGTAAAGGAGAATATACATTTTTGTTAATTCAGCAAGAAATGAAGCCTTTAATTTTTATGCCAAAATAACTCAAAACAACTACCGTATATCATAGGTATACGTTCAATCAAATTGGTCGCCTGTGTGTTGCCGTGGCCCGAAAGGGGAGCAAAGAATAGCAACACTGTTTACCTTCCACGCATGTCGTAAAAGGCGACTATGGAGGTTATGGGATGGAGTTGGCTGTCCCATCCCATATAGGGTCAGTGAATCAAAGCCATGCTGAAGTCAGATGTGTCAGGCCAAAAGGCGCAGATATCGCAGCTATGATGTAAACCATGACACAACGCATTCCATTCTCCAGACTACATCCTGCTAATCTGCAGGAGTTTGAGAACTAACACAGAAGAAGAAGAATCAAATAGATCACAACAGTATGTAAACTGATACCTCCCTCCTACAATGCTAGTTATTTATAGAAAATATATTAAGAATACACATATAATCTATGTTACATATTTTATTTGCTTAATAATGACCAAGGAGAAAATAAGATATGAGTAAATGTTAGACTTCTTGCATCATGAAGAGACATGACCAGATGTTATGCTTTGTGCATCGTGAACAATGACCAGATGTTAGATATTAAATTAACTACAAAATTATGAATCTTTAAAGGTAATATTAAATTAGTTGTATTGTGTGGCTCAGAAATATGGAGAAATATAAAATGGATGGCCTTCCTAAATAAAAAGTTGAAAAGTCGTAGAGGATTAACTTTCTTTTTTTAGGTTACCCCCACGTATACTGTCCCTCTCAACAAATAGGTCTACTGAAAGTACCACTCATAGTACATAACTGTGCTTCAAGCAATAATACCCACGGTTCTCCACAGAAATTCACTGTGTAAACGAAGCATCATGAGCTTCATAAATAAATGCCTGTGCAGAATAAATGAAATTAAATGATATAATAAAAAAAACCATGAGTGAGAACCACATCTACTTGACACAATATAGAGAGAATAAGTGGTGATATATATGTAGAACATACATAAAAAAGAAGATAGGAAGTGATTGCAAGACTAACATTGTTCTGGAGCTTGCAGGAAAAGAGAAATTACAGAAACACCTGAAGAGTAAATGTATGAGGAATTGGTGAAACATGAAAAGTATTGGAATAACTGCCCAAAGACAAATATTTGTATTTATACCAAGGCATTACAAGCAAAAGAGCTCTTTCATCCTTTTGTGTAATGACAGAAAATTAATAATAGTTAATAGCTGCAGTAAAACTGTAATCCGTCAGGTGAAACTTAGAAACAGGGTAATGAAGTTTTGCTAATCACTGAAAATACACAGAATAGCACAAAATGTATGTTTCAACCAAACAGTCTTTATCACAAACAAATCATAATACATAAGTCCACAATCACATCATAACGGAGCTAAAGAGACAAATGCTGGAAACACAGTCACATCACAACAGAGCTAGAGATTCTTCTTCTTCTTTCGTTCACTTGAAACATGTCTATATCTGTAATTCTGTCTCCTTAATAAAACTCACTGTCTTTTGTAGTTCATACAGTGTCCCATAGAGTTTTGATTCCAGTGTTGTTTCCTCTGGCCAATATGTCTGCCTCAGCGTTTCATGCTCAGAACACTCTTGAAGTATATGTTTGGCACTCTGTGCTGCCTGTCCACATGTACACATGGCCGTGTTGCCAATCTTGAACTTTGTATACATGTGACTGCGGAGTCGGTTGCGTCCTGTTCTGAGACGTAGAATTATAACTTGTTCTGACCTGTTCATAATGTGATAGTCATCTTGTGTTGGTGTTTGTGGCTTTCTTATTGACTTGATCATCTGTTTTTTCTGATGGTAGGTGAAGAGCTAGAGACAAATGCTGGAAGTACAGTCCATAATCACATCACAACAGAGCTAAAGAGACAAATGCTGGAAGAAGGTTATCATTGATTTTGTGTATTATTCTGTGTGTTTCCAGTGATTAGCAATGCTCCTTTACTCTATTTCCAAGTTTCACCTTTTGCACAGTGGGGAGATTTCTCTAGAGCTTTATTTCATACCAAGAAGACTTCTATCTCTCAGGGCTGTGCAGTGCTCTGAGAAGCCTCCTACTCAGAGGGGTAAATATGTAATTGGTAACTGGTAAATAGGTAACTATGAAGTGCTGTATTTCTCCAAAAGAGAACTTCACTATATACGCATAATCTATTAGGGGTTTGAATGGTGGTTGGTCTGATGAGGCCTGCAGAACTTCCACATGTGGATAGAGAAAGATATATTTATTTCAGATCTGTGCTTCACAGGAGTTGAAATGTGGAAGAATATCCTCTGTAATAATCTACCCGATACTTTGTACAGAGATTAAATGAAAGCACATATCCTTGTCTAAATCCTTGTTTGAAATTTCCTATCTGGTATAGGTACTATTTATTCTCATGTCTTTGGTATCAATTTATTTTTATTATTTTTATAACTTCAGTATGCCTGTTTTATATAATGCTTTTTGTATGTTATATAAAACATGCATAAAAACATTTTTTTTTAATAAAAAAGACTCTTTTTATGTGCTTGATTGTAATCTCGACATAAGCTTATACAATCTGTATGTGGACATAATGTGATAGAAAATAATGCTGTCCAAAAACATTTTTTATGGTTACAAAAAATGGTTCATTATCAGTTACAGCTATGAATGGTAAACACTTAGTAAACACTTTCAGATTTGATGCCTTTGAGATGTGGATATATAGAGAGCATTTCATGGAAGAGAATAAAGAGGCTCTGGCAACACTGTGTATGAAAAAAAGAACTACCTGTATTTAAGGAAATACAAATTCGGTACCTTGGCTGCCACATCCGCGCTCTGTACCATGCCGCCACAGAGCCAGAAGAAATATTTCTAATCTACTAAAATCTTGCTTTGCTAAAGTAAATTTTAAGGGAATGAGGTAGCTAAGATACAAGTGGGAGGGGAACATCATGAAATGAACAAGATACAGTCCATCAGAATGCACCACCAAGGCACGAGGTAGAAGATCTTATAGCAAATTTCATTGTAGAGACAGCACTTTATGATGATTTCGGTGACTAATGGAAATCACTGAATAGTGCTCTGAAGAGAAATATGTGTTCAAATGATTGGTTACAAATTTCAACTTTATTATCTTTGAGATATTTTAGCAAGTTCAACTATCCTACCAATATTTTACAATTTATGGGATTCTAACAATTTCAATAAATTGTCATGGTACCTGGCAGCAGTTATATATGGGTCAGCATAGTGTCATCATACCTGACCACAGTGATATATGTTGTCATGGTATCTGGAAGCAGTGATGTATGTGTTAACATATTGTCATGGTACCTAGGAGCAGTGATGTATGTGTTAACATATTGTCATGGTACCTGGGAGCAGTGATGTATGTGTTAACATATTGTCATGGTACCTGGGAGCAGTGATGTATGTGTTAACATATTGTCATGGTACCTGGGAGCAGTGATGTATGTGTTAACATATTGTCATGGTACCTGGGAGCAGTGATGTATGTGTTAACATATTGTCATGGTACCTGGGAGCAGTGATGTATGTGTTAACATATTGTCATGGTACCTGGGAGCAGTGATATACAGATTAGCATATTGTCATGGTACCTAGGAGCAGTGATATATGAGTTAACATGATGACCATTTGTTACATCTATTTTAGGTCCTTGTTTATGAGTTAGTAGCTAGCTAATAAGCCTTATGCTGTTCAAAAATGTCTTTATATGTTTGATCTGCCTATGTCCTTCTAAGCAGTCTCTGCTGTTTATCTTTTTTTTTCCACATGATGATGCACGATTTCTTTTACTACAGTGTCTTTCCATGTATCATGACCCTTTGTAGAACTTCTTTTGGCCACCTTTAGAGTGCATGTCATTTTGTATCTCACCATAGAGAAGTATTTTTGGTAGATGGTGATATGGCATACATATCTGTGACTACATCAGAATAGTATCAAAGCTAGGGATATCTGCTCTGTCAAGAACAATGATATTCAGAATCTATCTTGCTATCTGATGCTCATCACCTTTCTGAGACAAATTGCGGGAAAAGACAAGAAATGTTTCTAATCTACTAAAGTTCATCATGTTGTTCTTATTCTACTCAAACAAGAACATGCAGTTCCTTCAGCAGTTGTGTACACACATGTTAAAATAATTCCATCTTTTATGCATTATCTACAAATAAATCTAGAAATGGCATGCTACCTAATTGCATTAGCTACTGTGGTGGAGACGGAGAAGTTTAACAATTCCAGATTGTGTCAACTAGGTCCAAGGTTCAGTATAAATCATATTATACTGGCCTTGCTACTCAATTACATAAGTGGGGGTCTAAAAATATTTCAGTAGTTAAGCCCTCACATGATATAATTCATTTATGTTATATATATATATATATATATATATATATATATATATATATATATATATATATATATATATATATATATATATTATAATACATTATTTATAATACATTAGTTGCCAGAACCGACTATGATCAGAATAGTATTTTCTTAATAATTTTCCAAGGTTGATTCCTGGTTTGGGCAGATTATTTTCCACCAATGATTGTACTTATTAATCCAGCTCCTGAAAATTTTTGCTAAAACAAATTTAGATAAAGAAAAGATGCCCAGAGTGAAGCTGACCACATCTCTCAAGACCACTAGATAGCTTGCCATCTCTCACAGAAAAAAGGTGCCAAACACAATGGAATCCCTTTATACTGCATACATTTATAACAAACTTCTGTATTTAATAATACTTTTAAAAATCCCCAATTAGTTTATTCTTTATTGTATATTGTGAATTTGTTTTACATAAATATTTAGTCTGCCCAATCTCTTATATAGGTATTCCACTGTATTACCAATACACTTCAATTAAGTGTCAGGGAATGTGTGTGTTTTTTTTACCATATTACAACTGTTGTAAAAATAAATAAAACAACCCTGTGTACGCCTTTACAGTCAGTCTCATAACCTTTGATCAATTGACCATCAGTTTCTATGGACACTAATGTTGAGAACTGCTGCACCTTTGAACACCAATTTCTTCTTCTGCATATGTTCTCAAACTCCAGCAAATTATCAGAATTTAGCCCAGAGAACAGAATATATTGTGGCATGGTTAACAGCTTGACTTAGATGTTATGACATGACACCGACTTTAGCTGGGATTCTAGGTTTCTTTGACCCTCTATGGGGTGGGACAGCTATTTGCACCCCCCCCAGAACCTCCTTAGTCGCTTCCTACGACATGCTTGACAGGAAACAGTTGATATTCTTTGCTCCCCTTTTGAGCCTGGCAACATCCATTTCTATTTGCAAACAACATGTCATTGTGTAACTAGTTACGCTGCTGAAATGGAGAAGTCATTTAGACTTAGTGAATACAAATCAATCAAAATTTCTGGCATATTTGTAGTGTTTTACCATACATTAAATGTCATGTAGATTTGAGCTCTTTGCTATTTCATCATATGAATGTTACATATTACTTAGTATTTCATTTTATTTATTATATTACATTTTTTAAAAAGACAATATGTTTTCTTTTGTCTTTTGTAGAAAAGAATGCTTGAGAGTAATTTGTTTATGTGTTTTCTGTTTCTGAATCCAAATGTTGAGCCTAAGAAGAGTTGTGTAAGGAGCTTCATTATGTAAAACTATCACTGCAATTTGAAATTTGCACTGAAATTTTGGTTCAGTATCCCAGCACAATGCGTGCATGCTAAACCATCTTGGCAGTTGATATACTCTCCATGTTTGTCCTATCTGCTGCCTTTCCCACAATAACATCAAGCAGGAGCGGACATTTCACCTTTGTCCTTTTCTGGCAGACTCCTAGGTGACTGGGAATGCTAGATATGTCATCATTGCAAGATTGAAGAGTTAACTGCTCAATCAGTGAAGATTGAAGATTTTACTTTCTGTCCTGTATTTTATTTGTATGCCTATTACATCACTTGATCAAGATGCATCTGTCTGTATGACGGAAAACATCCAGCTGAAAAGCGTTGGAACAAGAACACATCCTTATTTGACTTCATTTGTGACAGGAAAGGGATCCCTGCCACATATATACATGCTTACACACATATACCACACATACAAACAACTCACACAAACAAATATGCAATGCATGCACAAATATATATGCGTACCACATGCATCCATATAAATTGGAATTCCATTATAACAGCTTGGTCCCGACCAACAAAATATGTAGTAACAGAAATTTGCTATATACAGTATCAATTATAAAGAATAAATATAATTGGGGATTTTGTAGTGATATTAAATAGGGAAATGTGTTATAATAGGATGTACTATATAGGGATTCCACTGTGCCTACATATCAGTCTATGTGTATAAAACATGAAAATATGAATAGAAATAAGGTGACATTGTCAGAAATATACAAGAAAAGGGATATCAATTGAAACGTGGTGTGGGCAAAAGGCGAGATACACACATGGCAAGTGCATATATATCGAAGCTTCCTGGCAATTAGAAAATCTTTATCATCAAACCCATACCCTTCAGGGTCGTAGGGGTGCCACTCTGCAAACATGAATATAAAAATTCCACTATGCCTCTCTATTCTTCGTTTAAGTGTGGATAATCTTAATCCTGTTTAGTTTTTAATATCGATCCATACTCTCCTCATTTTCTTCCATCTTCAACAGTTGGTTGTAAGATAGTTTTGGAAAGAGGATCATGCATTATAAAATACTTAGTAAAATCTCATTCTGCTGTAGGTGGATGTGCCAGGCATTGACGTAAATAAAACAGCGACACAATGCATGTCAATTCTCTGGACTACATCCTGCTGGAAATCTAGTAGGACCATTGTCCTTCTATAAGAGAGAACCAGCAAGAGTTTGACAGTGAATTCTGAAGAAGAAGTAATCTAATTATAACAACATGGCTCGGACTGACATAATATGGATGTAACATCAGAAGTCTGCTATATACAGTACAAATAATAAAGAGTAAAATAATTGGGGATTTTGTAGTGTTGTTAAATATGGAAATATGTTATAATAGTATGTCCTATATAGGGATTTCACTGTACTACTTTCTATAGGCAATCAATTAAGTGCCATGCCGAGTGGCGTAGGCGATCATGTTTCTCCACGACTGTCTCTTGTGTTGTCAATAAGCTCGGTTGATGAGCTTCTACCGTGCCACGATACAAGCCCATCTAGTAACTTTTCTCTTTGTCGACCTCTATCTCTTCTCCCTTTGATCTTTCCAGTGGTTATTAAGTGTTCAAGCTGTGTTCTCAGCACATGCCCTAGAAACCTTGACTGTCTGCCTCTAATGTTTCTTCTTCTTCAGCGTTCGCTCTCAAGTAACCACAACGAAATTATCGTGTGATTTCCGCCGGGGAGCGTGAAGTACGTTTTGCTGCAAGTTCCACAGTAGAACTGTGATTATTTGCACCCCGGTTGGCCACTTTGTGACCTGGACGTCCGAGGTCCAGCACATCCGTTTTCGTCATTCCTTTATTTCGGGTTCGGTCCCTATCCTCTGTTTGATATGATTGATCTTTTTATGCCAGCATCAATGAGAACCTCTGCATTAGTTTTCTTGGCTGTCCATGGTATTTTCATCATTCTTCTCAGAAACCACATTTCTGTAGCCTCCAATTCACTTTGAATTTTCTTGTTTATAGTCCATGCTTCAGATCCATAAAAAAGAATCGGTTCGATATAACATCTCAGCACCAGAATTATGGTCTGCATTGATAGACTTCCATTGCAAAAAATGGTTCTCATTTTTTGGAATGCTGATTTGGCTTGTGCTGCTCGGCTCTTTATCTCACTTGAGCATCTACCTTCTGATGTTAACAGGGTGCCAAGATATATCACTTTTTCAACGTGTGCCAATTTTGTGTTATTAATTATTATGTTGCATCTTGGTGGTTTATGTCTCTTTGATACAACCATTATTTATGTTTTCTTCTTGTTTAAACTGAGGCCTTTGTTTTCACTTTCCTTCACTACTTTATCTAATAGGGCTTGCAGTTCTTGTTCGCTTCCTGCGATCAGTACTGTGTCATCAGCATATCTCAAGTTATTTATATTGTATCCTCCCACTTTTATTCCGGGCATATCTTCTATATTTTGCATAATGTATTTTGTATACAGGGAGAAAAGGTCCAGTGACATTACACAACCTTGCCTGACACCCATTTCTATCTTTTGAAATCTACCTATAGTGTTGTTAACTCTCATCGCAGCTGTTTGTTTCCATTACATATTTTTTACTATTCTTAGATTTTTCCCATCAACGTTAAGACTTTCTAGCAATTTTATAATCTCTGAATGCTTCACCTTGTCACATGCTTTGCTGTAATCTATGAAGCACAGATAAAGGTCTTGCTGTACTTCTATGGCCCTCTCCATTAATGTTCTTACTATATATAGGGCATTTCTTGTGCCTTTTCCTTCTACAAATCTGCATTGTTCGTCTGCTATCTCTGGTTTTATTTTTCCTCTTATACGCCTCATTATTATGCACAGTAGAATCTTGGTCATCTGACTCATAAGGCTGATTGTTCTGTGGTCTTCGCAATCTACTGCACCAGGTTTCTTTGGTAGGGCTATGAAAATTGATTGTAGCAAATCTGATGGAATATAGCCACTGTTGTAGATGTCATTTATCATTTTGGTGATAATTTCAAGACCATAATCTCCCAGGGCTTCTAATTCTTCTTTTGTAATCTTGTCTGGACCCGATGATATGTTGTTTTTTAAGTGTTGTATGGCTACCTTTACTTCTGCTTTTAAAATACTTGGACCTTCATTGTTGTAATTCAAGTTAATATCATTTCTGTTATCTTCGTACAATTCTTTAATATATTCTTCCCATCTGTGCATGACTTCATTTTCTCCTATTAGTATGTGTCCCTGCTTAGATTTCAGACACCCAGTCTTGTGAGCCTGCCTGTTAATTCCTTTATTTGTAAATGTGTATCACTTGTATTTCTATGATGTTTTTCTATTTAACTGTTTAACCAGTCCTCTTTAGCCTTGGTGCACTTATGTTTAATTTCTTTGTTCATCTTGTTGTATTCTTCAATCTTATTCTTCATCTGACTTCTTTTCTTCATCATATTCAAAATATCTTCTGTCATCCAGTCTTTCTTAATGAGATGTTTCTTAGGTGGCAGGATCTCTTTAGATGTTTGCTGCAATGATTCTTTTAACATTGTCCACTGTTCTTCAATGGTTTCTATTTTGTCTATCGCATTGTACCTATTTTGAATTGTTATGTTATACTGTTCTTGTAATTCTGTGTTCTTTGTCAGCATATTCACATTAGGTGTGTTATCTGCCCTTGTAGTTTTTAATCTCTTTAACCTAATACTAATCTTTCCCACAACTGGAACATGATCACTGTTACAATCAGCACTTGGACCCCCATCGAGGCCAGAACCTTGAAGTGGTGATGGGGCTTAGTTCAGCCATCAGAGGCTGGAAACTAAGACTGGTCGGGCACTCCCACTCGAGCAGGACCATAGTCCGGCCCAAGTAAGCAGAGTGCTGAAGACGGAGGCAACCAGCCAAAAGGCGCACAGATAATCAGGTTGCCACGCATAAAACACAATGGAAACATGTCTGCATCTAATAAACGTTATGGTGCCTGCCCTGTGGCGGACGTTCAGGCAGGGACGGTGCCGGGCCCTATACCTCGAAAGGGCCCAACCTCAGTTACTGGAAGTCCTTCTCAATTGCCCCGAGGAGCCAGGAGGCAAGGGAATAGAGCTACTGGCCAAACAAACAAACGACCAATAAAAATAATGCACTGGAATGCTGAGGGTGTTAACAGTAAAAGAGATGGATACAGCAAAAAATTGGAACTTGAAAATGTCCTCAGTGAAGAACAAGTAAATATATGCTGTATCCAAGAAACACACCTCAGCAGCGACATAGCCTTCAAAATCAGAGGCTACCAGTGCTACCGATCTGACCGAAAAGACAGGCGAAAGGGTGGAATTCTGACACTAGTTAAAAACAATATCAGCGCATGTCAGCTGGAAGTATACATGGACGGGGCAGAATACCAGATGCTCCACCTAAAAACAGACAGTGCAGAATTCCATCTCCTGAACTACTACTGCCCAAATGATAAACCATTGGCACTAGACACAATTCCAGACAAAGAAAGGCTTATGGTGTGTGGTGACTTCAACAGCCACTCTCAGAGCTGGGGCTACGATCATATCGACAAGAGAGGTGAGGAACTTGAGAGCTGGCAGGATGAAAATAATCTCATTCTTATTAACCAGCCAGCAGACTCACCAACCTTCTACTCGAGAGCATGGCACACCACCTCTACACCAGACCTGGCATTCTACTCACCAGGCCTGGAATGGAACATCACACGTGTCGTTGGAAAGCAGCTTGGGGGTAGTGACCACAGACCAGTATTTCTGGAAATTCACAATGAATATACCAAGGACAGCAGCACGCTCACTAGGTGGAACTATAAGAGGGCAGACTGGAAAATGTACCAGCATTTAACCAGTGTTCTAGCTAAGGACATGAACTTGGACAAAGACATCAATAGAGCAGTGAGTGAATTTAATAGATGTATACTACATGCTGCTAGTAAAACCATACCCAGGGGGGCACGCAAAAACTACAAACCCTACTGGAATGATGAACTGGAAAAGCTGCAAAATGAGATGGAAACATCTAGAAAGCAGGCCGAGAACAGACCTAGCCAAGAACATCACAACAAATATCAGCAAACAAAGGCTAAATTTCAAAGAGCCAAGTTACAAGCCAGACGGAGCAGCTGGAAAGAAAAAACAGAGTCGCTGAACCTAGAAAGAGATACTAGGAAATTATGGAAACTTGTAAAACAACTAAATGATGAAGGTACAGGGAGAAATACCAAGATCACACTTTATAAAGATAGAAACATTTTAACAGGTAAACATGCAGCTGATTACTTTGCAGATTCCTTTGCAGAAGACAATAACGTCAAAGTCAGCCCAGACAAACAACAGGAGGTTCGAGAGAACCAGCAAAACATTGGACAAGGTGAACCTATACCTGAAGTCATGGAGGCACCAATCACAATGAGAGAACTGGAGCATGCAATATCCAAATTGAAAATGAAAAAGTCCCCTGGAGCTGATGGAGTGTCCAATGAAATGATTAGAAACCTGGGAAGTGCAGCAAGAGCAAAGCTACTGCAGATCTTTAACACAAGCTGGTCCACAGGTAATGTACCACAGGCGTGGAGAGAAGCAATAATGATACCACTCCTCAAATCAGGAAAAGATGGCAACACAGTCTCCAACTACAGGCCCATCAGCCTCACAAGCTGTCTATGTAAAACAATGGAACACATTAACAATCTTAGGATGCAGTGGTACCTTGAAAGTGAAAACCTTCTGGTATCACAGCAAGCAGGTTTCAGACAGTGCTACTCTACTGAAGATCAGGCAACCTACCTCTCCCAAGAGATTGAGGATGCCTTCCAAGAAAAGAAACTGGTACTAGCAGCATGGATAGACCTCAGGAAAGCATTTGATAAGGTCTGGAAAGAAGGGCTCCTAAAGAAATTGCGAAATTGCAGGGTTAGCTCAAGAATGTACAAATGGGTAAAAGCATACCTGCATAATAGAAGAGCCAGGGTACAATTAGATGGTCGCAAGAGCAAGAAAGTTCTACTGCGTCATGGAGTCCCCCAGGGAGGAGTCCTGTCACCCACACTTTTCTTGGTTTACATCAATGACCTAGTTGCTGAACTACCTCACGGGATCAAAGTGGCAATGTATGCTGACGACCTGGTGATCTGGTGCACGGAAGAACATGCAACAGTGGCCACTAAACAAATACAAAGAGCTATCGATGCCCTAACCTTATGGGCTAATAGATGGTGCGTCAGCATTAACACAGATAAGTGCAGCACTACACTCTTTACCCTCTCACCAAAACAAAAAGCTGGTCATATCAAGATAGATGGAGAGCTCTTGAAAGAAGACAAACAACCCACATACCTCAGAGTTACTTTTGATGATAAGCTGACATGGAAGCAGCACATAAACAAAGCAACAACAAAAGCCAGGAGGAAGCTAGCTATCCTGAGAAAACTAAGTGGAACCACATGGGGAGCCAGTGGAAATATACTCAGTAAAGTTTACCAGCAAGGCATAAGACCACACCTGGAATACGGTTCAGCTGCGTGGTGTCCTGCATCAAACACCACATTACAAGATCTAGATAAAGTGCAAAACCAGGCACTTAGAATAATGTTGGGAGCAATGAAATCAACACCCATAGCAGAGATGCAGAAAATGGGAAGAATGCAAACACTTGGCGAACGCAGAGACACAAAAGTACTAATTCAAGCAGAAAAGTTTCAGTGTATGCCAAGTCATCCAATGAAGGAAAGATTCCAAAATCTAGCAATGGGACGACTGAAAAGGAGCAGCTTTATCCATCAAGCTAAACGACTCCATAGACAACTTACAGACCTACCTGAAGTTGGCAGCCCCTTAAGGTCTGTACCAGAGCAAACCCCGTGGAGTGAAAGCCATGGAATGCCAATATACATTCAGACCCATGTGAAAGGAATACTAAGCGAGGACGAACAGAACAGTGTGCAGCGAATGACAATCACCCTCAGTTTCCTGGATGAGGAATATCCACAAGATATATGGGTCAGAGTGTACACAGATGGGTCAGCACAGAATGCTGTGAGGAATGGAGGTGCAGGTGTATATATAGAATATCCACACAAGCCTAGAGATACAATCAGAACACCGACAGGAAAATTCTGCAATAATTATGATGCAGAAATCCAGGCAATTAGTGTGGCAGCTAAAAAACTGCTGAACTCCAACTCTGACCTACAGCCTGTGGTATTCCTGACAGATGCAAGGTCAGTGCTTCAAGCTCTCCAGTCTGGAAAACTAACAGACTTAAAAAAACTACTTAGCGAATTGTCTTACCAGTATAGGGTAACCATGCAGTGGATACCCTCTCACTGTGGAATACCAGGAAATGAAAAAGCAGACCAACTGGCTAAGGAAGGTGCTGCCGAAGACCAACCAGATATACCAATCACCTACCATCAGAAAAAACAGATGATAAAGTCAATAAGAAAGCCACAAACACCAACACAAGATGACTATCACAATATGAACAGATCAGAACAAGTTATAATTCTACGTCTCAGAACAGGACACAACCGATTCCGCAGTCACATGTATACAAAGTTCAAAATTGGCAACACGGCCATGTGTACATGTGGACAGGCAGCACAGAGTGCCAAACATATACTTCAAGAGTGTTCTGAGCATGAAACGCTGAGGCAGACATATTGGCCAGAGGAAACAACACTGGAATCAAAACTCTATGGGACACTGTATGAACTACAAAAGACAGTGAGTTTTATTAAGGAGACAGAATTACAGATATAGACATGTTTCAAGTGAACGAAAGAAGAAGCACTTGGACGTGTCTTAACAGACTTCAATGAATTTCGGAATCTTTTATTTATTATGATGTAATCTATTTGATTGCGTGTCTTATTATCTGGACTTTTCCATGTCCATAGCCGTCTTGGGTGATGAGAAAAGAATGTATTTCCTATCACCATATTATTATTTCTGGCCCAGTCTACCAGGACCTCACCGCTTTCGTTTCTAGTGCCTAATCCAAATCTGCCAGTAACATCCTCATCTTGGCTGTCCCCTACCTTAACATTCATATCGCCCATGATAATATTTACTTTGTGTTGTTTGCATTGTTTCGTAGCTGTGTTCAAGTCCTTGTAGAATTGTTGTATGTCCTCTTCTGTACTCTCTGATGTTGGTGCATAAACTTGGATGATATTTATATTAATAGGTTGCCCCTTTAGTTTTACTAATAGAACTCTGTCTGATATATTCCAGAATCCTATAACAGATCTCGCACTCTGCTTGTCCAATATTACTCCCACGCAGATCCTATGTTGTTCTCCTGAATATATTATTCTAAGATCTTTTGATACTATACTACCTGCTTCCAGCCATCTCATCTCACATAGACCTAGTATGGTGATATTCATTCTGCTCATTTACTGTTTTATATTATATAATTTTCCTAAGTCTGTCAGTGTCCGAATGTTCCAGGTTGCAATCTTGATTGACTCATATTTGATGGACTTGCTTATTGGAACTAGCATATTATCTAAGTCGTGTCGAAACATAACGTAATCTAGGGATATTTACAGTAGTAGTTTTCCCCTGGCTTTCTACTGGGTTATTTATGGTGTTCTCCACGAGCCTTTGACTAAATAGTCTGACCTACAAGGCAGTAGTGGTTTGATTTTAGAGTGGCCTTCTTTTAGATGAATTGTCCTCCCGAAACTAACGAACTCCATCTATTCGGAATGCACAATGAAAATCATCGCCGGTCGCTATCTTTCGAACTATTGTGTCACACTAACAAACAGGGTCATTTCACAGTCCACATGGACAAATCGCACATAAACAAAAATTAACACGCTATTGTAAGTCGAACTTGACAACATCCATTATGTCAGCGACATATATCACAATAGCACAGGAAAAACAGCTTCAGATAACATTTTCTTGCTTAAACATTCGCAAGTTAGCGGGTGAAGAAATTTTCACTGTCGGCCACCACCATGTTGATCACGTTGATTCTATAGGCACCTTACCAAAAATCCAATTGTGTCGCAGAATAATAGTTGATAAGACAAACAACTTGTCCACAGTGAAGAGCTTCCCCATAGTGCTCTATCACTTCACATTATTAAGAATAATCTTTGCTCTCCTTCATTGTATCTGCTACCTAAGATTCATGAAGATGTTAACCCTGGAAACCTTTTGTCTCTGCCTGTTCTACTTAACTCATTTCACAGATTCTAGATGGTGTCTTTCAAGCTCTTGCATCCTATCTTAAGGACACTACTCATTCCCTTTCTATTCTGTTGTTCTTTTTCCATATCATACATATCACTTATTCTTACTTGATATTGCTTCTCTCTACACATCAATCCTAACAACTATGGACTATCAGCACTCCATTTTTTTCTTAACCAACATTCCAACCAGTCTGTAAAACTACAACTATTTCGCTAAATGAATTAGTCATTTAAATTACTCTCATTTCCAGTATTGCTTTCTCCCTCTGTTTTATAGTTATGTTATAGAAATGAGCTCTTTTGTGCATTTCAATATTTGTTTTGGTTCAATACAAGAATCTGTGGACAAATCATGTGACAAAATACCAACTTTTTAATTTCATATGCTATTACACTATATCAGAAACTTTAAAAGTCATAAGTTAAAATACTGATCTAGCGATTTGCGCACAATTAACTGGCCATCCGCCTCCCACTCAGTATGCAGCACGCATGTCGAGTGGTCAGGGTCTCTAATCGCGCAATGTGTCGAATAGTGGACGTGTTAGTATATGCGCCTTTAAAGGAATTTCATTCTGTTTAATTATGTTAGCTATTTGTTCCATAGAAACCTATCCACTGATTTTTGTATTGTACCTTTGTTTTTTTTGCATTCTCAATCACACTGGTAGTTCTAACAATTGAAATTACTTTAAGCATTGCCTCTGCTATTTGTCTGCAAAATTCTAAACATTTCTATCATATCTGTCATGATACATATTGGATTTTATCACTTATACCCTCATGTTTTTCCATAGACTTCTGTGTCATGTGACATATTCCTTCCAGAACATTGTCTTCCCAGACTTCTATTGTATAAAATTCTCTTACATCTCTATAAGTTATATAAAATCAGGGAAAGATTAGTGTTGAATTGTCCAGGCTAAATTAGACATTTTTATATAAGAATATGTCGCAGTGTATCACATTGTTTGAACTGGAGAGCTCTGGTTTCTGCCCAGTGCACCGTATTCATCACTGAAGGAACATATGGGTAGCCTTCTCCTTTTTGAATGAGTGGTAGCAGATGCTGTATGTTTTTTATCTCTGCATCATAGAAGTTGAATGAAATCAAGCCTAATTTAAAAAGTTCGATGTGTTTGGCCACATTATCCCATAATGAACCTCTATTCTAATTCTCTCTCTCTTGTGTCTGTGGTTAGATATTATCCTGGTTTCCTGCCTTAGTCATCAACATTTCTTCATAGTGCAAAATTTATTTATGATGCACACTTAAACATATTGCATAAATTATGTGCAATACATTATATTTCCATCCATCACTAAGTCGTTACATGCAGGCTGCTGATTTATTTTTTTAAATAAATACTTTTTTCCTGTGTTATGTTTATTCAGATGCAGATCATACATTGAAATGTCTGCCGTTTTTATCATTAATTTTATTATAATTGTTTCTATCATTTTATTAGCAGTAGTAGGTATTTGTGACATATATTTACTTATTCACTATAATTACTTTAGTATTTATGTTATTACGGCTGATACCTGATCTTCTCTGCCTTTTTGGTATATGTTCTTTATCTGCACTTGTTTTCAAACTAGATTAGTATGATGTAGCCTGGAGAACAGACCACGTTGTGTCAAGATTGACAGTACCACCAACATTTTAAAATGATCCTACACTGATATAGCCGCTGTAGACTTATGTCTACGGTTGAAAGGGACATAGTTTATCAAAATACAAATTGTGAAAGTTTCCTTTTCAAGATTACATTTTGTCAGTTAAAGTCTTGGTTTGATACCTCAATCTTAATGTGAAATGTGTTTGCAGTAAAAAGTAAATGACAAACAAGTCAATGGTATGTATAATCTTTATTTAACATACAATTATTTCAAATATGATTACAATCAACCGAAGGTAAAAGACAATTGCCTTGTCTTGTACAATGAAAAGACGGTGATAAAGAATGTGGTGAATCACAACTTGGCACAGTCAGCAATAGTTTTGTTGGCAACAACGCTTAAAGCCTGCACACAATGTTATGGATAGCACAACTCCTAAAACCTGCACATGATGTTGTTAACAGCACAACTCTTCTTATAAAGCTATTTATAAGCATATAGCATTTGCTTGGACTGGGTCCTGGTCTTATTTTAAAAAAAAGCTTTTTACCCGCCGCAGTTTCACAAAGGTTGAGAAGCGCTGCCAAAATCAACCACCACACCAAGATTATGCTATAATAAACATATAATCGACAATTTGCTGTTTTTATCTATTGTCTTTTCTGCATGATTGAATGATGATCAATTTTAGGGCTATGGCACTTTTGGTCCTTGATATGCCGTAATATTATGACATCTCAGAACGTTGGTAACATCTTCTCGGTATTCCTCTGCATCTTGCTTGTTTTCATTTTCATGTATGCTCTTACCGTTGGCCAATAAGGATTCATTCTCATTAAGTGGCTGAACCATTTCATTCTCCGTTTTTCAATATATTTAACCACAGGTGTTATTCCAACAGTTCTTGCTGTCAAACCTCACATGATCTCTTCTTGTTCTGTTTGCTGCTTTTCTGAGACATCTCATTTCACACATAGTAAGATTTCTCTCTTGTTCTTTTGTTAGTGTTCATGTCTGACATTGATAACATAATGTTGTTATGAAGATTGAATTTATGATTTACCTTTTGGTTTCCACCAAGAAAGATTTATGTTTCGAAATTGATTAAGTTCATATTTGCTGTTTGAATATACAAATATCAGAAAGTCATATCTTCACAAGAGAACCTACTTCTGCACCTAATACATGCACTCCGAGGTGTGAGTGTTCTACCTTTGTGGTTTTCTCTACGATGACATCTCAGTCAGCTTGCACATATTCCAGTTTTTTTTCATGTCCACAAATAACAAGCAGTTGCACTGTTGGATATTTTAATAGAATTAAAACCCTTTCTTGCCCTTGTTTTTTTTCTTGTTTTTTTTCCTGTTTTCTGATGGTTCTTGTTCTGTCTCTACTGTCAACTTTCTCTTCTTCTCTAAATGGCTGCAAAGAAAATAAAGTGGAACAAATAATTCATTTATTTGGGGAAAAATTATTGTGCAGGTAACATACATGTACTATGAGACAAATTATTTTTTAAACAAATGACATATGCAGACTCAATATGGCAGCATTAATTTCATGATAGAAGAGGGGCAATATAATGAAAGATAATGTCCTGTAATTGGGTCCTATGCTTCTTACTACTGAATGTTATGATAAAGACTGCAAATGGGATTTGAATCAGGTCCACCGCAGAAGATGGATGTGTTTTTGGCGCTAATAAAACAGTGACAGTTTCATTTCTCTGGGCTACACCCTGCTGGAAATATAGTAGGACTATAGTTCTGCTACAAGAGAGATCCAGCGGGAGTTTGAGAATGAATTCTGAAGAATCAGGTCTGTTCAGCTATCACCTATTAGCCTTGCAACTTTAGTAAACACATTTCCCATATTCAACAATCCGCATCCATTACAAAAATGTGATTTTAGTCGAGACATTCCATGTATTCTGAAGCTGCTATGAATATGGACCAGTCGATCTACACACAGACAACACACATACTGCACAAGTATGTAAATTCCTCGAATAATACTAGCCTGAGTATTAATAGGATGAATTAGAC
Organism: Meghimatium bilineatum; assembly: GCA_034231615.1. NCBI lineage: Eukaryota > Metazoa > Mollusca > Gastropoda > Stylommatophora > Philomycidae > Meghimatium > Meghimatium bilineatum. The sequence goes on from CM067318.1 coordinate 35,827,475, forward strand.
CTACTTGTAAACATAAATAACACAAACAGAAACAATGTTGCTACAGATGTAAAATAGTACATACGAAGAACACACATTTTTGAATGTTTCACTTGAACAAGACGGACTATCGCTAAGGGGTGTTATCTATTCACTAAACCCTTTACCTATTAGGGGTAGAAGAGTTTTATGGAGACAGCCCTCTTGTGTGCTGAGGAAATTGTGGAATTTGTCGCCTTAGGTTATGAGGTGTAAACACAAAAACATACAAATGACAATGCACAAGACATTTTCAACGTTTCAAACCATTATGTCTTTCTCAAGAATATACAAAACAAACTGAAAGACAATAAAAAGAATGTTACCACCACAGAGGCACTAGATACACTATTAGCATGTAAACAATACAAAGTTCAAGGTTACAATCATGTATGTGGAAACATGTTCCGTGGGAGTAGGTTTTGTTGAAAATTGGGCGGGATATGACAACAGATATAACAAACTATTACCCAAAACAACATGGATAGCAAAACAATAAGGACCACACCAACACACATTTCAACAAAAGAATGTTCATAATTAAGTCAAAAAGGCCTGAGAGTACCAAACTCAAAAATTAATCAATTTTCAAGATCGTACATAGATATCGAGGGCACCATGATGACCATTACCAATGAAATGAATGGCGACATGGGTAGGTTCATTGTGTTTTATGGCATGAAGATGTCTACAGAAGATGTCTCAATTGTAAGTCGTAAATAATAAAGACAAGATGTTTGCAAAATATTTGAGTTCTTTTACTAGTGAAAGATGAAGCCATTTTGCTAATTTCAGAAAAGCTAACCTACCTTGATGAATTTTAATTTAAAATAAATATGTTACACCCATCTAATCACACAGTACCACAAGTATTTCTTTTTGTTAGCCAGATTTCTAAAATTTAAACAACTAAATAAGTTAATACTAATTCATTTATGATCCAAATGAAGCAAATTTAGATGGCATATTTGCAAGAACGAATAATCATGGATATGTCCAAAATGGATGTCTATCAGCAAAGATATAACATTTTTACGGGCGGAAATAGTTAAATTAAGACATTTGTCAACAGTTTTGAAAGTTTAAGAAATCTGTGAACAGCCTTGAAAGCTAAAGAAATATATGAACAGCCTTTAAAACTAAAAAAAATCTGTCAACAACCTTGAAAGCTAAAGAAATCTGTGAACAGCTTTGGATGCTAATAAATCTATGAACAACCTTGCAAAATTGAAAATAACAATGTTAGTCAGATAGTGTTGAGTACATCATATGAACATGACAAATCAAATACCTTTTAATGCTTATAACAGACTTTCCTGTGACTTTGAGGGCATCCTTCCAATCTGTTTCAGAACCCCTGATAGCATATTGAGACAAATCACTGCCCATTATTGCAGCGACGTCTTTCTTATGCTGCAACTTGAACTCATCACCTGCCTCTTTCTGTACACAGATAAAAGTGATTTTTGTATCAAGAAATCAGATAAATAAACTATAAAACATGGAAATAAACAAGAATAAACATTATAAGACATTTCATGAAATTATTATTACACAAGGAACTGCTTGCTGCAACATCTAAAATGGGAAATGACATGAAAACCATTTAAATTCTAGAATAAACTTACTAATATCTACAGAAATTGAACTAAACTAACAGTGCTGGAGTTAGCTAGGATATACATTAAGAAGGCCAACAAAAAACATTGTAAGACAAGCAGTGTTCTGGAATACACAGGAAAAGAGGAAGACCAAGATATATCTTGAGGAAACATCAGATACAGATACACAAAGATATATCTTGAGGAAACATCAGATACAGATACACAAAAGGATTGGTAGGACATGGAAGTGAAGGAAGCAATAGCTAAATTATAGGAAGATGTTTTTTTCGAGGATCTAATCTCCAAGGAGTTTCAAGGTTTATAGATTATAGATAAACTTACCAGTTCTTGTTCCATCGTCTTTCTCAGAGGGTCCATCACAATGTCCTTCTTTTCTGCGATGGTAGTCTCTGCATCTTTCTCCAATATCTGATTGAAGAGCTACATATCAAACAGAAAAGTGTGAAGATAGCACATCTACTATACATTATTATTATGGAAAAATAATATCTTATTCAAGTTTAAAGTGGAAGATATTTCTAAAAGTCATACCTTTGATACTCATGAAATATTTGACCTATGTCACGTAAATGGTCATTAATAGATGTCAGGACATATGTGATGTACATTATGGAACCGTAACTATAAGATGTACACTGAACTTTATAAATATAGTCCAGCAACTCTTTTGCATACTGTGTTCTGAAAAAGCTCAGCAGATTTGGCAAATATTTTGTAGATTTGATTTTAGCAATGAAAATCTGGCTACAATGTTATTGTTCTTTACTGCTAGTGATACAAGAGACCTCTAAACACAGAAATTTTAAAACCTTTTAACTGATTCCGGCCGCAATATTTTTAGCGTTTAAGCGTACTTAAATTTTGTTCTTTTTTTGTGTGTGCACATGCATCACGGAAACAAGAAATACTACTTCTAAATATATTTACATTATAATGTAATATATATATTTCGAAACAGAAATGGACAGAGAATGTGATTATCACAAGATCATTATGAAAAAAAATTATGTTAATATATAAAAATTATTTTTGACAGAAAAGAAAATATGTAAATGACAAATAAATATTATTTTAGATATGATATTTGACCTTACCACATTTTTTAATCAATAAATTCCACTCAAACTGTATCATTTCTGTAGATAATCCAATTACGAACACAATAATGTATAATATATATGCATAGTGCGTCAAAAATATATTATTTAAAAAGAATTTTGACATCTATCAAAAACAGTAGACTTAACTTTACACGAAACTCAAATGAAAATATAGCTAATTTTTCTTACAAAATGGCGAAAATTTGCAAACACGATGCTAGAAGCATTTGCCAGATTGCATTTCAGAATAAATGAGACCAAAGTAAATAAAATAGTTATTATTTTACGAAAACAAGTAAATTGGAAAATTTATATGAAACATACAAGGAAAAATGACGTCACAGACCCCCATTATCAAAACTTATCAATAATTTAACAAAATTGATATCAATACACATAAAAATCATGCAAGAAGTAATGTGGACATATTACACTTTATTTTGGAAACATTCTTATGTTGATATAAATAACGAAAAAAACAACATGAATGTCATTGGAGTATGACTTATAGAAGTCTTTTCGGCCAGAAGACATAAGGTTTACTGACTTGTATAAGTCTCCCCGGCTGGAATCAGTTAAAGTTTAAAATGTCAACACACAATCATGTTCGTCCATCTTCAGCCAAACTGGGATGATGATGATGAAAAGAATGTCTATGGTGTACACAAATGTGACTAATAACTAGACTAATGTGTCCTTTACGTGCCTGGAATTATCTACCACACTATGGGCATGTTTGGGAGGAGTCTGTGTGTGGGACACATTGAGCATCTCTTGCCTTCTAGAGAATTTTTGTTGCGCAGCATGATGTCTGAGGTTCTCTGCAGCTGCAACACTGCTCTTGATTCTGTGACACCAGTCGGATCTGTCTTGTGCAAGATTCTCCCATGATTTGTGTCTATTTTGAAGTGAGTATTGGACTTTGCTGAGTGACAAGTGATGACCAATGATGTGAGAACCACTCCAAAGGAGTATGATAGCATCAGAGGTACTACCCCTCTCTGTCACCCCATACACCACACAAACAATCATAAACAGATAACCAACTAACAACCAACTATCACCACTGGAAACAGGCAAAGATCATTTTTTATGTTAGATTTTTTATTTCACTTTGAAGATGATGCTTACTCTAATTCTTCTTCTTCTTCTTCTGCATCATTCATTCTTTAAATCCCACTGGATATATCTTGTAGCAGGGCCATGGTCCTATTAGATTTCCAGAAGGATGTAGTCCAGAGAATGAAAATGCGTTGTGTCGCCGTTTTATTTGCGCCAATGGCCTGAGACATCCTTCTTCGGCAGACTAATTCAAAATTATAGTATGTGTTACCACAAACAGACAATACAACCTGACCTACATGATGTAACTAGGCCATCATATGTCATGTATGTCGAATGTAAGTAAAGGTAGATCTACAAGAAATTGTGGTGCACCAATAGTTTCATTCACTCATTCATTTTCTTTTAGCGCTGAAGTTAGGGCATTGGTTAGATCTCTCCAGTTCTGTCTGTTCAAAGCTATTCTGTGCGGTTCTTGAAAAGCATGAACATTGTTTTAATTTCTCTAAGTATTGTTCTTCTTAGTGTTTCCTTTGGTCTACCCCTGGCTCTTCTGCCTGTTGGTATCCATGCAGGAGATTGGTGGTGTATTCTGTTATTGTCTGAGCATAGGACATGTCCGATGTTGGACCAATGGCATTTTCTAATAACATCTGTGATGTAGTTTTGATGTGTCTCTTCTCTGATTTTTTCGTTCGATTTGAATTCGCTCCAGTGTGTGTTAGTTATCCTACGAAGGCATTTGTTTTCGAAACTCAATAATTTCTTTTCTGAAGATGCAGAACTTTTCCAGCTATCACATCCATATGATAGCACTGGAAAGATGCAGCAATTAAATAAGCGCATTTTCAATACAGTTTAGTCCAAACAAAATAAAATCTACATCTGTCCCTTTAGGTAGATGAATTTATATAATGAGTGTTGGTAAGTACTATAAATAAAAATATCATTGGCACAGGTAATAATGTTTTTAATGTAATTGTAAGTCATGGAAACATTGATAATGTTTTTAATGTAATTGTAAGTCATGGAAACATTGATAATGTTTTTAATGTAATTGTAAGTCATGGAAACATTGATAATGTTTTTAATGTAATTGTAAGTCATGGAAACACTGATAATGTTTTGCTTTGATACAGGCAAAGGATGTGACCTAATATTGCTATATGAAAAGAAATGATGTGATGGGGTTAATTATAGAACTTGGAAATTTAAAAAAAATGCAAAACTACAATAAATTTATAGGATAAGTAAAGTAGACAATTTTTTCACAGAACAGAATTATCAATGATAAACATTCTGACCTGTACAAATTTATGGATGGATCTGTTAAACAAAGCCAATATTTGACTAGCTGGCAACTCAATGTCTTTCTCCACTTCATCCACTGTTTTGTGCTGAAGACCCAGTGATAGCAAAATACTCTACAGAGAGAGAGAGAAGTCTTCATGTACTTAGATGTCAATGAAACAAATGTTACCCTATGTTACTTTCACAAGACTACAAATAACACATTTTATGTTGGGTTGACAAAAATAAATATACCAAGGCATACCATAATTGCTTGGTTTATTCATTTTGATCATTTTACCAAATTTATGACAATGACAAAACAAACAATTCAGAATTATTTCTATTACTCAACTTTCATCTAGGGGGGAAATAAAACAGAACCTGCTATAATTTAGTAAGTGTAAAAATCTGGTTTGAGATAAGGTGAATACAATCAGGTTGGATTTGTGGGATTGAGCGAATAAATTGTTGATTAAAAAGAGCTGTGTAGTTTATTTAATGTTTGTTTACATTTTATATTTACTAACCAGCACATATTTCTTGCAGTTGTTTCACCAGGGAACATTTTTTACGCAGTTCAATGGTTTGCATTGCAACATGCTTAGCACATCAATTTTGGTGTACTTTTCAGGGAGAAATGTGATATCCTTGTACATGAAAACTGCTGTCAGTATGAGAATAGAGGCTAACGCCTCCTTCCAGTGGTTTTCAGAATTTACATGTGAGGACATTAACCATGTCCAGTTCTCAATCTATGCTTCAATAAATTCAACACAGTTGGCATCCATCAGGGAAATCATCTATAGGTACTTCCAACCTCCTTGATACTACATGAATCTATTGTCCTGTACATGCTAGCATTCAGAGGTAATAATAAATCAGATACTTCAACTGTCAACTTATGAGCTAATGTTTGAATGGGAGGGGGAACGGCTGTGTGTCTGTACATGCAGGCACTCAATTAGGCAGCGAGTAAAGGGGTTTCATCATTAGATGTAAGAGTAGGCCTAGGGTATCTGCAGTGCAGAGTGAGATGTATATTTAACCCCAGCAAGATATGGGAGCCATTAGACATTTTCATGAAAATATTGAACATTTATTGGTTTATCGGAGTGCAATGATCCCAATTTATAACCACAAACAATATCCAAAAAACGTTTTCAACAAGATAACTTCAATGTTGGCGGACAGGTTGAATATAACCTGTAAAAAAAAACAGAAATAATTACCCAAATTAAGGAGAGATAATGGAGATACTTTGGGCACACTCAGTAAATCAGCAAAAGATATAGCAAGAAGATCAATGACAAAGAATCCACAGGAGAAAAAAACCGGAAGACCTAGAAACACATGGTGAAAAGAAATCATGAAGGACTTGATAAAGATGGGAATCACATGGAATGAGGCTGAGAGCATCTTCAAGGATAGGGGCAAATGGAAAATCTTTGCACCATATAGCTGAGGATATGTAAGAACACAAGGGCTAACTGGATTGATTGAACCAGCGCTCCTTGTCAGAAGGTGCCACATACAAAATCCAGAACTGCTAGTCTAAAAAAAAGATTTCAAAGCAATGTGATTTGTAAATGCAGGAAATTGTTTAGAAGAAATTAACTAACATGAACCCATATATATATATATATATTTTCAAACATTCTTTGAAGATTCTCCCAGATCCCACCATAACTTCATTACATAATCACAGTCCTACCATGCACCATTTTCTTTTGAGTTGCTTAACTTAGCAACATTCATCCCAACAAACACTACATAATTCTGGGTCTTGTTCATAAACAGTGGACTGAGGCTTTGAGAAAGGCGAGGCTGAAAGTTGTTACATTTATTTCCATGCCGGGACGTGTGTTCGAGGCATTGAAAGAGCAGATCAACTGGCGGCATGTACAATTGTGGCACAGGGCGATAGATCGAGCTGATGTTTTGAACTCCTTAAGAGATATAGCAAGCGAGGGAGAATAGTGTGGATGATGATGATTCCTTTTCAATGGCCAGGATTAAAGATCAGGGTTTTTACTTCTTCTCTTCTTCAGCGTTCATTCTCAAGCTGGATCTCCCTTGTAGCAGATTTATGATGCTACTAGATTTCCAGCAGGATATGGTCCAGAGAATGGAAATGCATTGTGTCACCGTTAAATTTGCACCAATGGCCCGACACATCCGTCTTCTGCAGGAAAGATCAGGATTTAAAATGCAGTGTTGCTAGAAGTGAAAATTTTGGAGGCCGCAGAAGAATGATGGTCAATCAGCGTAGGACCTGTTCTGTCAGAAGAAGTGTAATGGCGGATACACTCACGGAGAGATCAGAGCAACTATGGATGTGTCTAGTTTGCAGTGATGATGATCCGACGATTAACTAACTACATAATTCATAACAAATGACACACTATCATTTCTATGACTGTATGAATACAATGGCAAGATATAAGTAACTGAGCATATTCTTACGCTCTGTACTGCACTGAAGTGACCGGCAATCCTCCCTGTAAAGAAGAGTCGTGCTAATTCAGGCAGGAGATCCACAATAAGATGGTAGTCTACCATGTTGCTGGAATAGAGCTCTAGACGCTGGATGTCATAGGTTGTAAAGTACATCAGAAGCTCAGATTTATTCAGCTGATCTGGAATACAAGTCACATGTTACTTGACAATTTATACTGTCTTCTTGTTGCTGGTCTGTTTACTTGTGGTATTTATTACCAATTTATTATTACAGTAAGCAAAAATTTTTCAAATCTATGTTAGCATGATAAAAATGTTCAGTGGTAAATATTCTCAATCATACAAGATATTTGACACAAGATATTTGACAAACTTGTTTTGTAGAAATGTGTTAATACAGTTGCCATTGCACCAATTTCATAACCTGGTGGTCCATAGTTGAATTTCCAAGTTAAGGGGAATTTGTTTCTATCACAAACTGCTCTGGTTTGACATGACTTGAGAAGCAACACAGAAAACAACACAGCAATGCAGAAAACAATAGACACCTATCCAGAACAATGGATTCATGTCTATACTGATGGATCTGCTTTCAAAGCCACCATCAAAGCAGGTTATGGTGTCTATATAGAATATCCAGACAAAACATCTGATGAGTTGTTTGATGCATGTGGGAAGATATGTTCTAACTATGAAGCTGAAAAAACAGCACTAGAAGTTGCCTTGTACTACCTGAAGACCATATTTGATGTCTTTCCATGAAAAGTCCAAAACATTATGATTTTTACAGATTCTATGTCCGCTCTTCAAGCATTAGAATGTGATAGACATTATAAGCCTGAGCTAGTTGAAATATACCATCATGCCAACCAGCTGTTTACATCTTATGAAGTCAGCATTGTCATGCAGTGGATTCCTGGCCACTCAAACACCTGGCAATGACAAGGTAGACATACTAGCAAAGATGGAAGCACAAGAACAGCCATATACACAAATAATCATGCACACAGTAAAAGTGATGTTGAAATCTGTGAACAAAGAAAATTGGATGAACAGATTGGCCATGGGAAACACTGGGAGGGAAATCTATAAATATATGACCAGCCTAAATCCTAAAGACAACCTCCTAGGAAGGAAAGACCAGAGTATCATCTTCCGATTGCACACATGTACAGCTTAACAATAACCTGAACATAATACAACCAAAACACACTCCAGGGTGCCAGCTGCGCACTCATCCCTATGAAACTGTTGACCACCACCTTTTTGAATGCCCAGCGTTGAATGACATCAGGAAAATGCTTCTCCCTCCAGGGCCAGATAAATGGAACACATTATATGGAACAAAACAACAGCTCACAAACGCATGCATACATCATACAATGGCATTGGGTCAAAGGGCATGAACCCATGGGCTGATGGATCAGCAACCAACATGACTTCAGAACATGGGTGTCAGGCAATATCTTGGTAAGCAAAGGCAGCTAACTTGACAATCCTGAAATGTACTTATAGTCACAGAAAAATACTGACCTAACAGTTTTCCCCATGTTTCTCACTTGTGTAAAGAAAGTTTTGTTTACTTACAACATATTAGTCCCAAACTAGCACGGATAGTTTATATTATTGCTGCCCTTTCTTCTGCTCCCACACTTTATCCAGCCATTCCAGAGTGTGACTTTCATCCATCTAACCTTTCCAGTGAGTATGCATAAATTTCATCGCTTTGGCCGAGTCTTGCGTTGTTTTATTTTAATTTGGGCGGTATGGCGGGAGAAAATGTGTCCCTTAAACCTAAAACAGCAGTGAAACGTCCTCCCACGTCCAGTTGTTTTACAAAAACCAACTTCATACCTTCTCTTTCCACTGTGCAATTTGAAGGAAAATCTAAAAGCCAAGTTAAAAGTTCAGCTGATCTATTAATTAACTAGACTTCAAATTTACCATAATGGCTGATACTATCATTGCAGCCAACCTTTGTTGCTGAGACAGCACTGAATGAATTTGATATCTTGGAACACTGAAGTATCTTGTCATCGCAGGTCTTATGAGAATGACAATGCCTCCGGGAAAAGGTCACACTGTATTACTCTCTATGTTATATTTTGTTAGTAATGGAAGGATAGGGTAAAAGGAAGAAATGACCTTACATCTCACCCTTGCTAAACCCTTACTTCAGTCTATAGAATGGCTTTCTGACTTTGGTCATATTTTGATCATTAAAGTTACATCTTCATCTTATAAATGGATCAGCTTAAATTCTGTAAATATAAAATACAAATATTTCCATTCCCAATAAAAGTCAAAGAAATAAATAACTAAAAGAAATTTCTTGTTAAACAAATATTTCATTTATCGAAATAGAATAACATTTCAAATCTATGTTAACCAGTTTGTGTGACAGCATTCCCAGTCCTAAAAATACTCTTACTTGAAACTGATGATTTGTATGCCTTGTTCTGGAGAATGTTCAGAGCTAATGCTGGCTTGAAAGCACTAAACTGGTAGGACAACAATGCTACAAATCTCTTGCGGAAATCTACAGAAATAAGTGAAAATAAAACCAAAAACTGACATCAAATTACAAGACGGAGTATATATTTGAATTGCTATACTAAGAAAGAACAGCATAAATAAGAACAACATATCAAACAAGTTTATAAAATACTGATTCTATTAAACAATGAATATATTACATAATCTTCACTGATTTCTATACATTACACACACACACACACACATAAATTGACAATAAAATAGGTTTCTTAATTCTAAACATAAACACACACAAATATCCCAAAAGACAATAGAAATTTTCAAGAAATTATATAAATAACCTTTCCAAAATGCTTCCAGCCAAGTTTGTCTTTCTTGGTTTTCATCTGAGGTATTCAATGTTTTTAACATGATACAAGAGTGTTCCCCTGTTAACTCATTCTGTCAGAAAAAGAGTATGAAAACAAGTACAATAGAGACCTGTTAGCAAACAGTAAAAATACACTGGAATTTTTTTTAGGGGGGGGGGGGAGGAATTCATGTTAATTAGTTCAGTAAACTTATTATGGACCTCATATGGTGAGGTGTGCTGCTTTCAACCGCGGATGGTCCAATTTGGTTATGATTTATTTAATTTACAATTGTAATAGAAAAATGTTGGTTCGGTGGTAGATGGGCTAGTAGGACCCTATCCCACAAACACATTTTGGTCAAATTTGCTCGTAGTTTAAAAACCACCGGCTACATTTTGCTGGTGTGATGCAATTGGATGTATTAGTGGTTGTCTCAAAATTCAACAAAAGTTGAATATCAATGTCTTGTACAGGATATGCTTCTATTATTATAATACATTCTGAAAAGAATTATCGCTGTTTACAGACTAACATTTATATTTGAAATAACAGTAGAATTATCTCAATTTTTCCTACCATATCATGTAACACATTTGCAAGCAAGTATTACCAATTTGTGCAACCTGTGCAATACATTTATGTTATATAAGAAAACATCTCTACTACAAGTTCTACCATTAGAAACAGCGAGAGGCAATGCCCACTTGTCAATACTGTCTGTTGTTTGATGATTGAAAATACCATTTCTAATCAAATAATTAGAATCTGAACATATATATGTGATTGATAACGCATTATTACTCACTGTTTGCAAAGTCCAACTATGATAGAATACATATATGAAGAAGTCTTTCACTCATTCAAGATTGTAAAAATTTTTACCAAATAATTTTTGTAAGGAAACTTTCACATCAATTGCACCACAAATATAAAATGTGTTAACATGGAAGGAAACTGTCACAAGGAAAGACTGAATGAATAAAATTGGACAAAATACTGAAATACTTTGATAAACTATGAAATAGATGAAGAAGAAAATGGTGATGGAATATATGTGAAATATATATCAATAATTGAAACTGGGCATTTTTTTAGGCACCACTTATATGCCAAAGTAGCATGACAATGGAACATGAACGGCACAACTTCCACCGCTTTTGAAATGTTACCTAGTTTTCTTGGGGAGTCTGTGACTAGCTAGAATGTATAAAATCAAGTTAAAAAATATTTCATTTTAGTTGTTTATATGTATTGTTTAATTGTGATAATTATCAAATAACAAAATGAGGGTATTTGTATTCAAGAGTTACTATATACTCCATTGTGTTATCAATGAATTTGATAACTAATCAACGGCACAAACTGGACACGAACAAAAGAACAAGAGAGAAAGCTTACTGCATTTGAAATGAGATATCTAAGAAAAGAAGCAAACAGAACAATCTATGGACAAATATATTGAAAAACAAGAGACTGAAATGATTCATGATTCTGCCACTTAATGAGAATGAATCCTTATTAGCCAGCAGCAAGAGCATACAACCTGAAATTGGCAACAGCAAGATGCAGAGAAAGACCAAGAATAAGTTGGATTGAAGGAATTACCAACATTCTAAGATGTCACAATATTGCCACATATCAAACGATGAAACATGCCACAGCCCAAAAACCAATCGTCATTCAAACCTGCGACATCTTACAGCAAAAGCATAGCAAAGATAATAGAAGATAGATAGATAGACTATATACTACAATGATGTTATACACTCTATGAAACACTTACCGATGTCTGTCGTAGATAAACGGGTATATAACCTGCTTTCTTCCAGAATCTGCAAATTACAAACCAGAATGAGTTAATGCATTAGAAAATTACATTACATTTCCATTAACATTCACATCACATATATATAATATTTTATATATATATATATATATATATATAAAATCACATTACAAATGGAAATTTGTCGATATACTGGTGCAGTAGATGGATCTTAATTATAGTTAGTGGTTTATCAAAGAGTTCTTGACAAAGTGCCTCATTAGCAAAAGAGATGTGTCATCAATTTCTGAGTTCAATCTAATAGATTTAGCAAAACACCCTCAGTATATTCACCCTTATTAAACACTAACTCTCTGATTACACATACCTAGGACATAAACATGTCTGTTATCTCATTTACACAAACATCTGCATGTGCAAGGCTGCAGAAAATGTTAGACTTCAGAGATTGGAAACAATTATAAAGGCCATCCCCTTAAACCTTACGTTTTGGATAGGTTGAAGTAAAGATTGAGTGGGAATTGACAACTTCCCAAGTAACTGAGCCAGAGAGCCACTGGAGGAATACAGTAACAGTCTTTACCTACATGAAAGTAATTGTCCTGTAAGACTCATGCACATCAACATGGAACAACATTGATCACCATGATGTATATATCCATTTGTTCACACATCTTTAATCTGAAGGATAGCAAATGAATTGTTATTTGCAGAAGACTAAGCACTAGTAGCATCATCAGAAGAGCCACTACAAAGACAAACAGACATATTACATCAAACACGCCAAACCTTTAACATGAAGATAAACATAGAAAAGAGTAAAGTAATGAAGAGAGGAAGAACAGAAAGAAACACCTACACACACACATATATATATATATATATATATATATATATATATATATATATATATATATATATATATATATATATATAATAAACACATATATATATATTATAAACAACAGACTTAAACAGGTGACAGAATTCACATATCTAGGAGGCAATATAACAAAAGACGGCAAGAGCAGCAAAGAAATATACAATAGATGTAGTAAAGCATGCCATGCCCTAGGGCAAATGACACCAATCTTCAGAAACAAAAATGTAGATGTAAACGCCAAAATAACACTTTTCAAAAAAATTATTATGCCAACGCTGTACTACCAAAGCCAAACATGGACAACGACAGCACAAGACAAACATAAACTAGTGACAGCTGAAATGGCATGCTTACGCAGAATCCTATGAATATAGCTAAGAGACAGAGTGAGAAATGAGGACATTAGACACAAGAAACAGCACCGTTTTGTTTATAACATTGGTAATACTTATACATATTTCCGTTTATTAAGACACTGACCAGGATATGCAATGTTTAATTCTCATGCACTTAAGATCTGTGATATTCTTGTGCAGTGGATGTTGCTGGCCAACAGTAACATGCATATATACAGGGTGTCTACAAAGTCATTGGGCACCCATTTACATTGGTGGTGACACTACTTGATATGAATTGCGAGTATTGATTTGATAAAATCCTATACTTTAGTTTGGCCATGAACATGATAGGAATGCAGTGACAGAAGTCCAAGCTCCCAATCACATTTTCCAATACAAAGATTTCTATTAGCCTGTACAGGGCTAAACAATTAATTGTAAAAATTCAACTTTAAAACAAGCTTGCCTGTATAGGTCAGAGGTCAGGCCATATGACACTCCAAGGTAGTCCAAACTTTCTGGCCTCCGATCAGTTAATTTGAGTAAAAGTGGAGGAAGGTTTCTTCTTGGCTGAATCTGCTCATTCAGCAGAGTCAAATTCTGTGAGATAAAGTTTAAACCATATGAAAGAAAATACCAAAATACAAACCTTCACTTCTGGTAAGACTACAGCAATGAATATGCTTGTCAAGTTAACATTTGCTCATTATTTCTGAATATATCAATGATCTCAAACTACAATCATTGACTTAGGTCAAGTAGTGCGGAAAGGGCCTAAGTTACAGTGTTTGAGATGACAAGTCAGTGAAACCAAAACTGACCAAAACCTTACTCTCAAAGTGGATGCCTGCCTTCAGATGCATTCCTGCAGAATTGTAAGCAGTTGGGATTAAGAAATGCCTAGAATAAAGAGAAGGAAGGAAAATTTAATTGGTAACATATTGTTACAAAATCATTACAATTTGTCAAACAAATACAGATTAGCAATAATGATGAACTTTAGGGTAGACGATTGACTGGCAAAGATAATAAAATACTAAGTAAGACCACATTTTTCCAAAAATTTACAATAGCTGCATGTGTTACTGAGAAACTGCCATGCACCATATTATATAAAATTACCAAAAAGCTAGATCAGATCCAAAAATCAGGATGGGCCGCAGTAACGCAAATATCAAAGTAATAATAATAAATAAGTAAATAGATGTTACAAATGCCTACCACTTCTAATAGATTATAAAATGAAGATAAAAACTGTTGACGTTTCGATCAAAAGATCTTCAACTGAGCGAACATAATTAAGACAAATTATAATCTGTATTCCATTTTCTTACTATTACATATTTGTTCAGATGCAGATCTGTTGATTGAAACATCAACTGTTTTCGTCCTTATTAATTTTATTATAAATGTATTTATCATCTGTTTTATTAGTAGTGGCAGGTATTTGTAGCACATTTTTACTTATTCACTATTATCATACACCATTATCTTTGTGTATCTGTCAAAACATGCAATATCATTATTGTCTTCATCAGTTAGGATTGGACATAAGATAATTAAATGACTTTTATACGGATGTGAAAGTTGGACACTCAATGTGGACACAGAAAGAAGGATTCAGGCTTTTGAAAACAAGTGCACAGACGTTTGTTAAGAATTAGCTATATAGAACGCAAGACAAGCATATTTGTCCAGTAAAAAAAATAAACAAACTTGTAGGTTATCAAGAGCCACTTTTAGTAGTGGTGAAACGGCACATGAGGAAATTATATACATGAATAATGGAAGAATATATGAGTGTAAGAACTGCAATTAAAACTGTTAGACGTTACTTGAATCTGAGAAGATGCAATCTCTCTCTCTCTCTCTCTATGTGAAATGTCCCTTGCAGAACATTATTCTCACTGCCATGTAAGCCTCACAGTTCTGTGCAAGCTGCCAGGATTCTTCAAGTGTCATGTTCAGAAGGTCTTCGATGCAATCAACTAAGTTAAATTCTACTGACTCATCCAGAGCCAGTCTTTCAAAGAAAGAAAGGTTTAGAACCCATGTGCACAGTAAGAGATGGACAGTCTCAGCATAGGACCAATAAACAACAACAAAGTTACCAAATAAATAATCATAAATAAAACATACCCTTCTGCCCTTTTCACTCATGCCATTAAGCATCGTGGTGAGGGGGAGTGTTTGGAGTTGTCTGTCTTTGGCCATTTGAGCTACATTGGCCATGGCCAGCCCATATCTCTTTAAAGTTTCTTTAATTGTCTCCACCCATCTAGTTCTTGGTCTTCATCGTGCCTTTTAGCCGGATCTTCTGCTATTGTTTGTACGAATGGCTGGTTGTGTTGGTTTTATTCTCATGATGTGATCAAATCACCTGGTCTGCTGTTTCTTGATGTAGTCTTCACTTGTGACTGGCTTTATTTATTTCCTGATATCTTCATTTCTCAGTCAGTCTCTTCTGGTGACATTTACAGCTTCCTCAAATATCTCATTTCATATACTGCAATCTTTTTCGCTAGTCCCATTGTCAAGGGCGTTGTTATATGTGCACTGCAAACTGCAGAGAGTTAGAAGTCCTCTGGATACAAATACAAATTTTGGAGAAACATAACATAAGGAGATATGCAACAATTATAAACAAAAACATTTTACAAACATTAAAACTCAAAAACATTCAAATTATGTTAATTTCTCCCATAAAAACCATTAATAGGTAAAATTAATGTACAGCCAGAAAAAAAAACATTCTACAAATTAGGAGAATTCATTGAGACCTCATCATCAATTTCTTTGATGCCTTTCTCTTCATCAGGATCATTACTGTCATTATCATCTTCCATTTCTTCATCTTCTGTTTCCTTTAGATTGAGGAACTTTCCTTGATAGTACTGCTGAAGCTGATCCAGAGCTCTAGAACCATAGCCCATCTGTAAAACATTTTGAAAAATATCTAATAAATCATGACCATCCATATTTACACTCTAAGAATAATACAAAACTTTACTTACAAAAAACTGTTCAGTCATGTATGTGCTTTTTGTTTTACGTGATCAACAAAATTCATTGAATAGTTTACATATTAAATAACAGGACACATATTTATCACACAGTGACATCATCTACATAATTCCCCACTAAGGAAGAGGAAATCACAATGTCATTTATAGAAATCTGGTTGCAATCCTTCCATGTACCAAATATTCAATATTTTTATTAAAACATATTTTAATGTAGCAGTGTTCAAACATCCAGTCCTGACAAATGAAGAAATAAGAAAGTATGAAAGACATTCTGGGAGTAACTAAAAGTAATTACCCCTTGATAGTCAGGATGCGTAGCCACTCGAACAACCCTAGCACCTGAGAGTCCTGGAAAATCATGGTCTTGATACTGAAAGCAAAATGAATTTGTTCATAGAATAAGTTATTGAATGGTTTGATGTCACTATGAATGTAGACAAAACTTTACACTACATAATAACTTCATATTGTAAGGTACTTTTATGAGGGAACAGAATAATATTAATTATGAATTGCAAAATATAAACATACAGAGAAATATAATAGAAAATAATATAAATAGAGATATAGAAAACAATATAGACTCTACAAATATATAAAGATAATTTTGAAAATTATGCCAACAGAAATATAAAATGAAAATGATATAAACATAAGCTATAATTTAAAAAATATGTAAAAATACAGAAAGAGATCATAGAAAATGATATAAACATACAGAGAAATATAATAGAAAATGATAAAAACAGAGAGAGATACCAAAGATTTCCATGTATAAACTGAGAATTTTTGTACATTTGTCCGAAAATGATTTAGGGATCTTAACCTATAAACGAGCACAACACAATTTTTAAAAACATATTATAACAAATGCTGGTAACAAAGGGAAAAAACTTACTGGTTAAAACCAAAAAAACAAATTTAAAAAAAAACAACAATGGCTTGCATGTTCTTATCCGATAGGGATAAAATGCCTAAGGCTATAATATACCAGTATCTGATTGTATTTATTAACTGAACTACGGTAACGAGTAAGTACATTTCTGTCTATGAAAACAAGTGAAATATGCTGATCTGCTGGTATCTCCCGTCTATCCTCTAGGCCTACTGGGTAGTGTTTTGGTAGAAACTTTGATAGCAACAGAAAAATTTTTAAGTGGGTTTGGCTTGCGTACAACAAAATTGGCTGGTAGAAACACAAAAAGCAATACAGAATATCGTCAAATATAATTAACAGAGGCAAAACACTTACTGGCACCTAACAATTGCATTACTGACGAATCGCTTTTTGTAAGATTCTGTGATCACTTTTGGACTGAATATCGGACCACGAATTTTGACCCACTTAGCAGTTGTAATGATGTCGGCTTTTTTTTATGTTGCCACCCTTTGTCACAGCTACATAGGATCACAGTACCGGTATTCATTTCATTTTGCTAGAAGTCTGTCAGTATATTATTCTAGTGGCTGCATGAAGGGAACAAAGCTCCAGGAATTAGTTGTAGGTATGCACAAACCCTGACCTTTGACAGTACACCCTGTCATGCACAAACCGTGACTCGTCTACAGTACTATAAGACCTGTGTACAGAAAATGTAAACATGACCTAAGAGGCAGATTTTGATTATATATATCTGTGTGGTTCATTGGTCGGCAATGGCTATTTTTGGCATGCAACTCCAAGTATATAGTGACCAATGAAAACCATGACAATAATCAAAAGACAAAATGAATAAAATCCTAATGAATTCTGTCCTGAGGTCTTTTACTTATGACGGTCTTGCACAAACACGTCACGTTGAAAACTTTGCTCACTTTGGCAGGTTTTTTTTCAAAAACTCGTGTGGCAGGTAGGGGAGCAATGGAAACCAAAAGTGAAAGGCCTCTTCTCTGTCCATTCGCTTTTACAAAAACTGTTTTCACATCTTTTCCTCCCACAATAAGATTTGAAGACAAATCTAGAAGCCACAAAGTTGTCCAATTCATTGACTAGGCTTAAATTTAGTGTAACAGTTGATGCTATCACTAGCCAACCTTTGTTGTTGAAATGACACTGAATGAATCTAATATTCTTGAACACTCCTAATTTCCTTTTACATTATTTCACTTGTCCCTTTAATCTGATAATAACTGGATTCCACAGTGCCTGTATTATTTTTTTCCACTTTCTCCTATTTCCAACATATAGACATTTTGAAGCAAAATCCGCCTAATTGATACCTGCCCACTGCACATTTACCGGGTAGTACCATCCTGACTGAATGAATGGGATAGCTGGATAACAATGCCGATATCTGGGGGTAATGGATTTAATGACCACTGATGACATTTACTAGGACGGTGGACTGTATTATCTTTGATGTATTGTTCCCAGTTATCCTATTAATTCATTCAGTAAATGTGAGTGTGACAAATAAAAAAATGACCTTGCATCTTACCATTGTTAAAGTGTGTGTTAATTTCCACTGAGCATGATTTTTCTTATTCTTTCATTCTTATAATAATGGGATTCTACATTATTATTCCCAGCATTATGTTTTTTTTTGTACCTCAGTCTATAATCGGATTTGAATACTTTCTGGAAACCAGAATATCCTCCTTGGCTTATTATCAGATTGGCTTATATTCAAAAATCTATGGTAATAGAAAACGATATAAACATACAAAGATTTAATAGAAAAACAAGGTTAAATCCCGGTAAATGGTACCTTTTTTGTGGAAAGCAAAGCAAAATAATTTTTCTATTATTTCCCTTGGCTATAATTCAGTGGTTGAAGTTCGAGATATTTAATTTAGGATGGTTGTATGTTTGGGGCTTTCAGTGAGTAACATGCACATATTTTCATCTGGCAGGAGTCCTTGCAACTGTAACAGACTTACTATATCTCTAACAAACTTATTATTATGTTAGCCATTTTGTATCTAGAACTCAGCTGGCAGTCAGTGACGTCACATAATTACAAAACTTTAAAACCGGCACAGATTTCATAAAATGTTGTATGGTAGACCCGTTTTGCCGGGATAGTACCAAAAACAATATAAACATGCAGAGAGATGTAATATATAATGATATAAACATGCAGAGATATAAAATAAAACAATATAAATATAGATATATATAGTGGCAAATTATATAAACAGTGATATTAATTGTAGATGTGGGACAGTTGTAGATACAGAAACGTACATAAAAATCTGGCAGCAAAAAGCTAATTTTTAAAATGTCTGAAGAAAGAAATTAAATTTCAAGAGAAGAAGCAAATGGAATATATAGAAACAGAACTAATAATGTCCTCACTTGCTGTGAGACTGTCCATGGAATGAGATCTCCTGAAGCCCTCTTTCCTCTCTGTAAGCTGTTCACAATTGTTGATTTGGATATCTCACCTTCAAGACTTACCTTGAGGATACAAAATAGAAAATATGTAATCTCATTGCAGCAAAGTTTAATCCATAATAGTAACTGTTTCTAAATATACATATAATTTCTATGATAATTTCAATGAACTTTCATTGATAGAAATTAAAAACATATATCTGAGCTGTTGCGAAACAAAACTAACATTCCTAATAGTTTGCATATTCCTAGTGGCAATATATGGCTGTGAAATTTGGACAAATAAAATAGCATTTGAAACAAAATGTTACAGAAAATCCTCAGAATATCATGAACCAAAAAGATCAATGATGTAGCCATCCTGAGAGAAATGAATGCAAAAGAAAACTGGCTAAACAGCATGGTTCTTTCCTGAAAACTACAATATTTTGGTCATATCAAATTTCATGACAGCCTAGAGAAAAACATAATGGAGGGGATGATGCTAGGGGGACGAACAAGTTGCAGACCAAGAAGATGATGGACGCAAGATATCAAAGACCACCGAACAAGACAGTCACTAATGAGACTGAAGGGTTCAATGTTACAAGGTAAACAGGCTATAGGCAGGAATGTAGTCCCAGATGAATGTTCACTCAATGAGACTTTAGGGTTCAGTGCTACAAAGTGAACAGGCTAAAGGTAGGAATGTTCTTGTACAATGAGACTGTATGGTTCAATGCTACAAGGTTGAGCAGGCTATAAGTAGAAATGTTCTTGTGCAGACCACATTACAACATAATTATCAAAGACAAATCAGTGGAATTTCATTCCTCACTATTTATCATATTTGTTGATTGACAAGGCATGTGATAGTGTATATTGAAGGTAGAGAGATCTTGCCAGTTTGCACATGAAGAAACACTCCCTGAGAATATATGTCTATGTGGCATGCATGAACATCACTTCATAATCAATAAGAGAAGTTTATCATCACCCCTCGTATTCTTTCCAGCAATTGAATGGATGAGAACAGGTCAGGATAATTTTAAAGTTAGGTAAATGAACTGCTGCTCAATACAAAGGTTACTAATTATTCTATACTTGCTTTGTTGTTTCTGTGATACAAAGATATATATATATATACACACACATAGCAATATCCTTGTTATTCCCATGTATTCAGACATTAATTTACAACACAACAATGCCAACTTCATTCAGTAGAAGTGTGGAAGACTTCTTACCTGCAACACACATAACACTTCTGGAAGATCTCCCTGAGATGGGACAACTGGTCCCAACAAGACAAATATGTGGTGTGCTGGGGCATCTGACAGAAGTTGTAGATCATTGGGAGAATTCTGGCAGAAAAAAACAAAACAAAATAAGCTTATGGTTTGAAATGTGAGTCAAATCTCTATTAATAAGTGTATTGCTTAAAATGTGAGCCAAATCTCTATTAATAAGTGTATTGCTTGAAACGTGAGCCAAATCTCTATTAATAAGTGTATGGCTTGAAATGTGAGCCAAATCTCTATTAATAAGTGTATTGCTTAATATGTGAGCCAAATCTCTATTAATAAGTGTATTGCTTGAAACGTGAGCCAAATCTCTATTAATAAGTGTATGGCTTGAAATGTGAGCGAAATCTCTATTAACTCTTTCCATTCGTAAAAACAATATATCGTTGCAGATAGACATTCAATTCGGACATATCCACAGTTATTTGTTCTTGCTTCATTTCAATCATGAATGAATTAGTATTAAGTTATTTAGTTGTTTAAATTTTAGAAATCTGGCTAACAAAGCCCTTGTTATACTGTGTAATTAGACATGTGTGACACATGTATTTTAAATTAAAATTTGAACAAGGTAGGTTCAGCTTTTCTGAAATTAGCAAAATGGCTTTATCTTTCACTAGTAAGAGAGCTCAAAGATTTAGAAAACATTCACTTTATTATTCTATGAGTTTTATAATTGGAGATATTATTTCAAGTGATGTGCCAGAAAACAACAGTGTTTTCGATTTTGACAGTGGAGATTACCGACTTGGAAATCAGAAAAGAAATAGGCCTAAACCTAATATTATTCATAACAGAAAAATAGCTAAAAAATTATTAAACTGTTCCCACTGCTATTGTTTCTGAAGAATCAGATAGGCCTAGTGACAGCAATGATAATCTTGCACTACATTATACAGAAAATGGAGACCTAATGATAATATTGAGTGAAATAAAGTTCATCTTTGGAAATCCAATACTTGAGACTATAACAGAAAGTTTTTCAATATTTTGATCAGTTCTGAAATCTGACACAAAAAAATGGCATAAAACACTACACAGTTGATAGATTTACTTCAAATAAACTAATGATAAGTGGTTCAAATGTGGCTTCTGAGAAGAATGATAAAAATACCATGGACAGCCAGGAAAACTAATGCAGATGTTCTCATTGATGCTGGCGTAAAAATATTGATCATATCAAACATTAGGGGCAGACAGTCAAGGTTTCTAGGGCATGTGCTGAGAAGAACACAGCTTGAACACTTAATAACCACAGGAAAGATCTCATGGGAAGAAGAGACGGGACAAAAAGAGAGAAGTTGCTAGATGGACTAGTATTGTGCATGGTAGAAGTTCATCAACTGAGCTTATTGACAACACAAGAGACAGAGAGTTGTGGAGAAACATGATCGTCTTCGCCATGGCACTTGATTGATTGAATTATGATTAGGAAATTGATAATCAAATGCCATACTGATTTATGGAAAATGCCTATAAAAGATTGATGATCCTTGAATAAATTTAGCTGAAAATTCAATGTGCAAGTATGGCTCATCTCACTAGAGCACTGATACATCATCATTGGACTCTTACAGACTAGACAATCACAAAGTATAGCGGCCAGACAATTTAATGTGATTAGAAGCACCATTAGTCGACTGTAGAGGTGATTTCACCAAACTGGTTCAGTGGCAGACCAGCAACACGGTGGAAGACCTAGTCACAGCTCCTGCCAAAGACCACTACATACATCTGTGTCACCTCAAGAATCGTTTTGCATCCTCCATAGTCCAGTCAATGCCAGCAGCTTGTAGAATTTCAGATAAAACGGTGAGAAAGAGCTTAATCCATAGCAACATGTATACAAAGTTCAAGATTGATAACACAGCCTTGTGTAAACAATGATAAGTACCTCAAACTGCAGAGTATGTGCTTCAAGAATGCCCAAAATATGAAATGCTGAGGCAAGCAAAGTGGTCCAGAGAAACAACACAGCAATCAAAATTCTACAGGCTCTATAAACCTGACTGGGTTTATACAGAAGACAAAACAGCACATTCCAACCCAATGAAAGAAGAAACAGCAACAAATCAAATTTTACTGAAACAAGACATATGTACTAGACACAAGAGATTAAGAGATATGATCGTCAGTGAGAGGAAATACAAAAACTCGTCCACAAATATGGTCAAACGGATAGTTCTAGCACTTACCTTGTAATGAGATGACACATACAGAGCCATAATTCTGTGTAGAAACTTTTCTGATGCAGGGTGATAAGAAAACAATGTGTCTCTGTTAACGTAGTACAACTGGCAGTTGGCAGGCAGTGGACAGCCTGATACTGATCGTGGAACAGCACTGGCATCGAGACACAGTAATCGATTGAGCCATGCCTCTACAGGATCACCACTAGCATATCTGATGGACTCCTTCAGTTCAACTTCATGAAGAACCCGACCTAAATGCAAGACAACAATATCCCTTATAAGTAGGTCTATCTATTTCTATGTATTGCTTTCTCTGCTGTGAGGAGTTGCAGGATTTAATGATGATCAGTTTTCGGGCTTTAGCCTGTTTCATCGCTTGATATATAGTAATACTGTGCAATAGTAATACTGTGCAGTGTCAGAATGTTGGTAACTCCTTCAATCCACCTTCTTCTTGGTCTTCCTCTGTATCTTGCTGTTTCAATTTTCAAGTTGTATGCTCTTGCCGCTGGCCAATAAGGGTTACTTTCATTAGGTGGCCAAACCATTTCAGTCTGCTTTTTCCAATATAATTGACCACTGTTGGTTCTCCTACAGTTCATGTAATCACATCATTTCTCACATGATCTCATCTTGTTCTGTTTGCTGCTTTTCCTAGACATCTCATTTCACACACAGTAAACTTAGTTGGTGTTTACTGTCTGACATTGATAACACAATGTTGGGATGAATATTGAATTTATGATTTGCCTTTTGGTTTCCATCAGTATGGAATATAAGTAAGCAACAACAAAAAAAGAAAATACAAAATATATGAGAATACTTCTGCTCCTTACTTACATATTCTGTTCATGGGTTTGAAGCTTTCACAATGCCTTCCCTGTGGTAAGTCGAGGTAGTGAAAGGTGTCTGTATAGAGGGTGTTAGTGATTGGGGGAGGGGGAATAGTTCTTTCCCCAGGTTTTGAAGTGCAGGGCATTCAATAAGATGAAGTTCTCTTGACTGCTACAACATTGGACATGGTCTGTAGTAAATTATGTCAATATTTGTTACAGCGGTTTATGTATTTCCCGAAATCTAAATATTGACTTTGTCTCTGTGGACAACCCTATGCAGATATAGATAGGATATGTCTGCTGCATATATTGTTCTTTCTGTTGAGCCAATGGTCTATTGGTCCGTCCAGTGTTGATTACAGATGTAAAACATGTTTTGTTCTCAATAACATCATCTATTATAAATATATATATATATATATACACATCACATCGAGTCATGAAATAATTTAAATAAATAATTTCATATTCATTAGGGAAAGTATGAGATGTGCTCACCTTGTCATGTGACAGACTTTTCATATCAAAAGATATGTTAATAGCCATCCATTGCAGTCAGTGACAAATGTGTATTAGTATTGCTAAGTTAACTAGTGTAGTGTTAATGATGGTCATTGACCTCCATCATACAATATTTCAGAATAGCCACAACATCTACTATATATATTATGTCAAGCACAGAGCTTGACTCTGACAAAAAAATAACCTTTCGTGGTTCAGGTTCTCAATAAGATATTTGATTTCTCCATTAAAATGTGTTCCACATGCTGAGATATTTGGGAATACATCAATATTCATAACACAGAGTATCTAACTTCACAAGTTTTTCTATTTATTATCTGATGTCCTAGTTTGCTGATAATTTACACATACAGCATATTAACCTGAGAGATATCAACAGACCACAATATTCCGCCTTAGAACAGGCTACTGCAGACTGTTGGGTCACCTTTACCGATTGAGAATCTCATACACAGATGAATGTTCATGTGGATCCGGAACCCAGACTCAAAAACACATACTTCAGGACTGCCCAACATACAAAGAGCAGAGACAGCAGACCTGGCCAGAGGATACAGACCTGAGGTAAAAGCTATGGGGCAGCTGCTCTGACCTGGAGAATACGGTGGACTTCGTCTTGACGACAGGCCTGACAATATAACATGACCACAGATGCTGAACGCAGAAGAAGACTAACCTGAGGCTGATGTATCCACTCCTTTCTTGGCCATATTAGCTGCCAGTCTTGCCTCCTTCACACTGCCACCATATGTGCTTGACTGCTGCCTCAATTGCTGAACCAGCTTCAGAGATAGTGATCGACCTGTGCCTTCATATCTATAGATAATACATAAAACTTTCGAAACAATCAAAATAAATGGCAGTTCACAAACATAATCTACTACAAACTCATTTTCTTCCCAAAACAATTATTAATAATAATTTGTTTAAATGTTGAAACAAAACAAAAACTATAACATTCATTAAAGCCCAAATGCAACAGATGGAGGAGGAAAGAGCCAGCTAAATCTGCCCTTCTACTCTTTATTTGTCAATGTTTCTTCCCAAATGTTTTTGTCTCATAATATTTTGGTAGCATAACCTATTCTTCTTCTTCAGCGTACATTCTCAAACTCCTGCTGAATTCTCTTGCAGCAGGACATGTCCTACTAGATTTCCAGCAGAATGGAAATGCGCTGTGTCGCCGTTTTATTTGCGCCAATGGCCCGACACATCCGTCTTCGGCGGTATAACCTATTCAGGATGTAGCCATCAACTCAGTATATAATGGCTGCAGTATTTTCTAGGCAATATAAAGACATTCAGTAGTTTGCCATTGAAATTTTAATGATCCAAGTGCACAATTACTCATAGTGGGATATGAATTCGGTACCTTGGCCGTCACATATGCGCTATGTCAGGGCCAGACTTTTGTTTTATCTCATACCATATGATAAAAGCTCAATCCAGCCTGCTGACCAAAAAACAGGTTGCTAACGTCTGAAATACTAAAGACATTTGAAAATCATTGTAACATTAACTACAATCAAGTTAATAATCAAATACTAACTATAAGAAAGTGAATAATGATTGTTACCCATTGACAGTTGATGACATGAATACAAGATATGGACCCAGCAGATTTTTAACCAGAGGCAATGGGATAGCAGCAGCTTCATCAATACACACAAGTTCAGCCTGTCCCAACTTGTGGGAGTCTGAGGGGTGGATGTACTGCACAAATGACAAACAACAAATTGAATTATAGGAAATAAAACTATTTTCATGGTTGCCAATGAAACAAGAAGAGAACATGAATTATGGTTGTCTCAATGAAAATTACATCACCAAGATGCAATATTAAACTTAAGTACGCTGTAGGCACCAAAGTCAATATATTTTGCGTCACTTTCAACAAGGAAATCATGATTGTAAACTAACATCATTCATTCGGGCAATGCAGGAATTGAAAGAAGACATCTTACCTTTCCGCTTATTTTCAGATTGAAAGGTCATGTTTCATATAGTGACTAGTTCTGAGCATGAAGCGCTGAGGCAGACATATTGGCCAGAGGAAACAACACTGGAATCAAAACTCTATGGAACACTGTATGAACTACAAAAGACAGTGAGTTTTATTAAGGAGACAGAATTACAGATATAGACATGTTTCAAGTGAACGAAAGAAGAAGAAGAATATAGTGACTACTTGTTTAGCCGACCATTTAATCAGTCAAAATCATTCTAAATTGCAGATATTTTTCAGGAAAATTTATAGGCAGGTCTACTGGGCCTAGCTGATAACGTTAGTCATGTACGTGCTTTGTTTGCTGTCATAGATGATATTATGAACACATTAGTTTGACTATGAAATGACATCAAAATAGAATAGACCTAGGCATTTTCATTAGCAATATTTCAGCATTGAATATTTTGAAGTTGTAGGATCATTAAGGCCTAGCCCATATTAGATTGACATGGTTCGTTTGTTTTCACAGATGATATTATGAACACTTTAGTGTAGTTATGAAATGACATATAAATGACTACTAAAAATATTGACAACCAAGTCATTCTAGTTGTCAATATTTTTATGGTTTTGATTGTTATTTGTTTCTTGAAAAAGGTCCAGTTGGACCACAGCATAACAAATTCTCCTTGTTCTATGTTTCATTGTTACTTACTTTTTCTATTGATAGGTATTTTACAGTAATCTCTCTACCTCATTTAGTATTTCCTACTAAACCAAATGACATGCTTCATAGATAAAGAGGCTTTCTTATTATGGAAACTGCATCACTTTATCTATACAATTAGGCATGTATTTATTACTCTGAGTAGGAGGCTACTTCAGAATAAGAAAATAGCACACTTCGGAGAAATTTAGGGGCCTTCTGGGTATGAAATAAAACTCTGGAGAAACCTCCTGATGCACAAAAGGATACAAGAATCGTATTGCTCATAAGTTCTAGAGACCAAAACTAGCATCACATTTTCATGATGTCTCTTTCAACCTGCTAGCATGTAACATAGTTTAACATTACCTGTATAATCTGTCTATAATATGTGCAAACATCTGATTGATGTTCCTCCGTCGCAAGCGAAGATCAGCATGGCATGAAAAACAATAAATGTGATGAACAAGTATAAAAAATAATTTGTGAATGTATAATTTGGTTTGTGAGTTTGTAGATGCCCGATGAGTCCGATTTTCATGCCAGAAAAGTTCTATTGCGGTGCATACAGGAGTGCTGAGAGTTCAGGGTAGGAGAGTTTTCAGATTTGTCCTTCCACTTCTGTCGCTTGCAAATTGTCCACAGTGTTCTTTCTTTTTAAAATTTAGTGATGCAAGAAAAAAATTTCAAATTTAGTGTGCCAAGCTGAGCGATCAAGGGCTGTAGTCTCCCAGAAGCTAGGATCGATACTGCAGTGATTGAGAAATTTTTAATGTCATCCTTGATGTGCTTTTTCTGTCCGCTTGAACATTTACCATAACAAAGCTCAGAATAATCTCTTTGGAAGGCGCTTGTCTAGCATACAGATGGTGTGGCCAGTCCAGCAGGACATGGATGCTTTGCATACAGGATTTTGAAGAATGTATGTATCAGGTACTCAATCCTGCCAATGTACTCCCATGAGGTTTCTTAGGCACCAAAGGTGGAAAGAGTTAACGCTCTTGTTAACTGTCACGAGCAATACGCAGGGCAACATCCTCGTCAATTGTCGCAGTTTGCGATAGAGTGCTGCCGAGATATACAAACTTATTGGTAGTATTCAGTTTTTGTCCCTTTACTGTGGTAACTGGTTCTGTGTAGGGGACACCTGGAACTGGTTCATACGTTACTAATGTGTTCGCAGTGCTGATGGTGAGACCAAACACATTACAGGCCAAAGAAAAGAGGTCCTGCATGTCTTTCAGACTGGTAGCATTTAGTGCACAATTGTCGGCGAACAATGTCCGTCTTAGTCTTGGCCTTCAATCTACTAAGATTGTGAATAACCCTCCATCAGCTCAATAGTGAAAGCAAATTCCTGCACTGTTATTCATGAAGGCATCATTTAACATGGCAGAGAATACCACGCGGAAAAGCATCAGATCCAGGACGCAACTTTGCTTTAAAAAAACAGTTTAACATGAGAATATTACCTGTATATTTAAATACATGGCAACATGTAATACAGTTTGACATGAGAATATTACCTGTATAGTCTGTCTGTGATCTCTAAATATATTGACTCTCACTACAGCTTTGTTCAGGTCTGGGTTTGTTGACTGTATTATCTCATAATCAATGTGCTCCTGAGAAGTTCAATCAAATATGACATAACAACCAGCATGGAATCATAAATATGTCAAACTGTAATAGTATGCTACAGAGGCAGTCATGTAAACACAAATAGAACAATAGTCTTTTCTAGATTTAGTTTCTCATATTTTTGTCTATACAGACTGTAAATATATCTATATAACAGTCTACTGTTATGAACAGAAGAGAAATATTTTTTCACGTTTTGAACCGTATAGTTTCAGGAAATTGGTACAGATATATTTGTGTCTTAGTATTGTGTAGTTTGCATTAAACAATATGGTCTCCAGTTTTGTGCAACTGACCACATCTGTACTGTACATTGTCAATAATTTTGAAATTCCAATAGGATATTGTGTCAAATGATGACAAATTCTTCCCTATTTAACAGACGGTGGTCATCCTATGAAGATACATTTGGTTATTTTATATAAATGTTATGGGTCTCAACATGGAAGAATTACAAAAAGTAGCATCACATTTCTTGAACTGGAGAGTTCTGATTTCTGCCATATGCACCATATTTGACAATTAAGGAACATCGACAATGGAACAGGTAAATAGATAAATGTTATTGGTACACATGGCTGGTGTGTTTTAGCACCCTCCTTGGTCAACCCTCACATTCCCTGCAATTCCAAAATGAAATGGAAGCTAAACTTTGCATTTATGTCATACTCTAGACAATATATCTTTTATGTCTAAAAGTTTATTGAACTGTAATGCATCTGGTACCAATTTTGCATCAGTAAGTATTAAAATATTAATATACGGTATTGAATTTAAAGAGTTATCTCAGTTTCTGTAGCAGCAGCTTCAACCTCTATCATAATTATTGCAGTGTTTCCTTATTGGTAAACAAATAGTGTCAGTGGTGCTAATTTTTATATTCCACATACACCCAACTTGCTACAAAATCCCTCCCTTCAACTCACTAATGGGAAACTTGCAGTATTTGAGTTATTTTAAAATCAACTTGCAACTTTTTTCACTGCACTCTTGATTCATAGATCATTTGGGTACATATTAGAGAAAATTATTCTTTTCTGGGGATTATTCTCTGTTATTGTACACAACTTTCATTACTGTATTGTTTTACGGTTACCAATTTGTAGTTGTATATTTCACAAAAGGGTTTATTCTTGGGGTAACAATGGTTAAAACAATAAATAATCTACGGATATCCACAAACATTAGCTTTTTCTGAATGCACAAAACACATGACATATAGACTTAGTACTGCAACTAATCTATGCATAAATCAACACTTTTTACATTGCCCATAATAGTATAGAAATGAAAAATCACATGCAGTATGTTAATTACAGCATAAATAAAGTATGATAGTTACCTGATAATCAAGAGCATCAAAGCCTTTAAATATAAATTCAAACAAAGTTGTCAAGTTCTCAGGACTTGGAGCTGTTACAAAAATATTAGAGTACCTGGGGGAGAAATATACACGAGGGGTAAAAATTTGCTCTAAATAAGGGTATCATGTCCTGTTGAATGAGTACACAATGAGTGATTTTTATTGAATAAATTTAAACTGAATAATAAATATCAATACCACAAAACACCTATTCCACTTTCTTCATTCTGATTACCATCATTTTGCGACCACAAATATTTCACATTAGACAGCTGTAGTATGCACCTTTCCAGATGACAGTATTATTGTTGTCACAAGAAATTAACTTAAAATCTATGGTCATGATGAATGTGACTCACAAGACCAGTCTGAGCCACATAGAGCCTTCCACAGTATGGAGAATCACAGACCCACTTGAACAGTCATATGCTGTTGTGTGTTTTCACACTATAGATACCTCCAAGCTCATCATGCCAGTCAGATCCACATCTTTTAAGGTTGCCATAAAGGTTATCCACACATGCTGCAACCTATAAGTTTAGATCTTGTAAGAGATCAAACCAATTACTATAAAATAGTAGTTTATTATTCCATACTTTTTCCTATCGCAATTGCCTACAATCATGTGTGTATGCTCAGTAGCTCAATGTGCATGGCCAGAAAATTCAGGCAGACAGGCAATTGGTGGAACCATTGAAGGAAAAGGAATGGGATTCACTCTGAAGCAGTCTCATCTTCATCCCCAGACAGGGTTGCCAAATGGTTTACACTGTTTATGGACGTTTTTGAAAAATAGGACAAACTTTCTCAATTGTGCACATAAGCTACTAAAAACATAGTGAAACTGGCTTAAAATGTGGCGAAATGCAACTAAAAGCTACTGTAAATTTGTGTGTATAATCAGAGGATATGACTTTAATGCCCAAAATGTGACAAAAGTAAAAAAAAAACCCATGTATAGGCAGAAGTAGGAAACTAATTTGGATCACCTTGTTTTCCTGTCTTCTCCTTGAATATGGGGGTACCATTTCTGCTGTTTATGATTGTCATGCATCTCTTACTTTCATTGTTTTTATGCTTTTGAAGAAGTCTCTTGGTCTATCTCTATCTATTCGCTAAACACTGTTTATAGTAATATGTTTTTCAGCATATTTATTTGTCTCATCATAAATATGTGTATAATGCTATCATTTAATTACAGATTCAAAGATTCTTAAAACGTCTGCATGATAAATTCTTTTTAATTATTATACCATTATTGCAAGAAAATTAAAATGGGACCTTACTGTGTCACACGTAGAAGGTCATAAATTTGAAACGTGCACTGAAGATATCATCTCAATTATCTATATCCACCAAATCAGTACTAGTATCACAATGAAAATTAACACTAAATTATTTCCTGCATCAGATAAATTAATGCTAGATTTATTGAGTCTAGGCATCACCATATTTGTAGGTCAGGATAAGATGGCTACACAAGGAAAGTTCAGCTGTTGACTCACAAAAGTTGAAATGACGTTTACAAGCGTGCACAATTACAAAATCTCAATTGTTAGATGAACGATTGAACTAGCCAGTCATAGTATTTGAACACTTTGAGATGATTTCAGGGATAAATTATACGAATAAATGGCACATCGCTCCATAAGGAGATGTCCGCAAAATGGAGTTAACTTCTGTTCTTCATATCCTTAAGGATACATCCAAGGGGTTAGCTGGTTTAGTGTAATGCAGTCTTGAAGGATAACATGAATGGATAATATCAATGACTGGACAGAGTGTGAAGTTACCAAACTCATGAGGATGATAGAAGACATATGTGTAGAGATCTTTCTGCATCAAATGTCTCAATGTGAGATAGAAACAAGCACCACATGATTATGGGTTTTATTATTATATGATACTGCATCTTTAGGACTGACACATACAGAATCAAATCGGCTGTTGGGTCACTTTGACCTAAGCGATTGGACAGCCAACTACACACATTTCTTCTTAGTCTCCTCTTATAACATGCACATGGCAGACCATTGTGTTATTCTTTACTCCCCTTTCGGGCCCTAGACACACACAAAAATAGCAATCATGTGCAAGCTTTTATTGAGGCTGTGCATACATCTTAGTAGTATGCCTCTAACTCTTTTCCCTTCCGCAAGTTCGCCAAACAATATTTGCTGTGGGATATGGTTGTTGTTCAATCTATTCACATGACCCACTCATCTTAGTAGTCTAATGCTGAGTGTTCCCATCATTGATGGTATTTATTCTATGTAGTCATTACATAACATTATCATTGTTTACAATGAAACAAAGTAGCTCACATACTAATTTAACATAACAGGAAATGCTGGTAGAACAAAATAACGTGCAGAGAACAGAACATATCCGGATTTACCCAAATCCAACAGCAGCAGACATGGCCAACCCAAGAGCAGCTGATTTGCCTCGACCTCTTGCTGCTGTCATAACAACTGTACTTCGTAGAGTCTTTTCCACAATGGCATCTACAAACTTAACAAATCCTTGGGCCTAAAAGGAAAAATAATCGGAAAATTCATTCTTATAACAGTTATGCATATATTTTCTATATCAATCATAATATTACAACATTACTTCAGTTACACACATTCTTATGTCAATCATGAATGGTCAAGAACTTAATTGCAAAATACAAGATATAAACCAAATCTGTCAATACTAGTCTCATTAGTCATATTAACAGGTTCAGTAACAATTATCATGTTGTGACGTTTTCTTTCCAATTAACTCCCTGAACCCTTCTCTGTCTTAGGTCATGCAGCTTTCATTTTTCAATGATGTATTCATGTTATCTTTTATGTTTATAGGTATAGTTTTCTTTTTTAGTTGTTTTTTAAAAACAACATTCTGGCAATTTCAATGTGTTCATAATATCTGAGTTTCTCTTCTTTTCGCTCCATGATATTCAAAGTATCTTTCTGTAGCATTTCATCTCAAGGCGTTGATCTTCTTTGCTGCTGTTTTACTTTTAGAGTCCATGTTTCACAGCCATATGTTGCAACCACAAATAATAGTTCATAACAGTTTCGTTTCTATTCTGTTGTTTTTTTCTATATCTTTTTCAAACGTGTTATTTTACAATATGCCATTGCCAACCTATACCCTGTAGTCTCCTGCATCGCTGATGTTTGCTCATAAGTATTTGAAATTATTCACACACTCTGTCTCGGTATTGTCTATTCTGATTTTTGGTTCTTGTGTTGTTATATCTGTTGACATGATTTTTGTTTTTTGCGTGTTTAAATATGTTTTGTGGTTCGCTGTTCTAATCTCTTTATATCATTTGAAAGAAGAACAGTATCTTTTTTCCATTCCTCCGGCCATGTGCAGCTTTCCTACATTTTGCAGCAGTTTGTGGTAAATCTTGATTCTGACCTCGCTCCCTGCGTGTATCATTTCTGTTGTTAAACCATTGTTGCCTGGGGTTTTTCTTTTCTTTAAACTTTCGATTGCGTATATTACTTCTTCCTTTGTAGGTTCGGGCTTTTCATATTCATTTATTTTTTGTTTTACTTGGGTCATTGCACATCTCACAGAAGTATTCCTTCCATCTATGTAAGATATATTTCCCTTCCGTTAGTATGTTTCCTTGTTTATCTTTCAGCACTTTTAATGATGATTAAATTTTGTGTCTCGCAGGTGTCATACATTTTCGAACATCATTTTACTGTTACCTTCATTTTTCTACCCTTCTATTTCATATTTTGTTTGGAGAAGAGTGCACGACCTCAAGTAGCCAAAAGAAGCGCTACAAGGACTCATTAAAGACCTCACTGAAAGCCTTAAAATAGGCCAAGATACATGGGAAGAACTTGCACAAAATAGATCTACATGGCACTCTACAGTCAAAAAGGGCGCATCATCTTGTTAAAAGAGTAGAAACGCAGCAGCTCAACAGCGGAGAGGAGCTAGAAAGTCACAGATAGACCAAAAAGTCTACAGTGATCATTCCATGCCTAAACTGTCCAAGGACATTTGCAGCTCAAA
Source organism: Meghimatium bilineatum (assembly GCA_034231615.1). Taxonomy (NCBI): domain Eukaryota; kingdom Metazoa; phylum Mollusca; class Gastropoda; order Stylommatophora; family Philomycidae; genus Meghimatium; species Meghimatium bilineatum. Next base: position 35,861,769 of record CM067318.1, read on the forward strand.
TAGGGCGTATTAGCCATCTACGAATTCATAGGCAAGGACATATTTCTAACTAAATTTCAAAAGTTGACGTAACAAATGGTCATCATCACTTGTGATGAACGAACAACATTATATGTAAGAAAAGACTGCCTAAAAATACATGACCCGTTGAACAAACCAACAAGTACCTGGTCTAAAGTACGACACATCTTGATGATCTTGCCAGTTGTAACATCAATATCTTGTATTGATGTTTTCAGTTCTTCCAGTTCAATATCTTGAGGTGATAGTGCCTTATCCTTAAGAAACAATCAAATTATTAGACATTGATATTATACTTAAAGATTACTGTTACTACTTGAACTACTATCACAGATTGTTTATTTTACCATAGATATTGAGTCCAGAAATCAACCTCAAGAGGGTTTTAATAAAGTTCAATTCTTAATATTCTCTAAAGAAAGAAGTGTATTACAGCTACAGCAACTGAAATTCTCCCAAGTTCTCATGAACATTTATTGTTCTTGTGCAAAAGTTTGCAACAATAAATATTTAAAGATGGCATGCGGGTTACAAAAGCCCATACAGTGGGAACATTTCATAATTTAATATGGTAGAGTTTACAATATCTTGTCTCTGGGACTGCTGTGTCCATCATGATGATGCCAATTTTCCAAACATGTGCTCTTGATATTATAGAGTTTAGCATCTGACGTGGCATATGTCTACAAAAATAGCTATGTTGATGGATGAAACTAGTATATAATGTAAACTAGAAGCACATATTTGGTTGATAGAGACTAGAGTACCTATGGGTTTATTCAGATTGCAATGATGCTCATTTATCTATAGTTCTAACATTATTGAATTATGATCAGGCTGCGCTGCAACAAAATAAAACTAACTTTCTTTAGAGCCTATATATTTCCAGTTGTAATATATGGATGTGAATCATCGGCAATTACCAATGAGGTGAACAAAATTGCAGCATTTGAAACAAAATGTTATAGGAGAATCTTCAGAATACCATAGATCAAAAAGATCACCATAAAAGAAATTCTGAGAGAATTTAACATAAAAGAAAACTGGATAACCAAGAAGATTCACTTTACAATATTTTTGTCATATCAAACATGACAGCCTATACAAAATAAATAATGGAGGGGAGGATACCAGGGCAACAAAAAAGAGGTACAAAAAAAAAAAAATAGGTATAAAAGATATCAAAGATCACCTGAACATGACACAGTAGGAAGATTGGCTCAGGAGTTCCGAAAGACTGTTATGACTGCTACATCCTATCCAGGATATGCTATCTAATGATAATTGACCAGATTATGTTTGGATTAAGAACCAAGTTCCTTCAATTACTTAGCAGCATGAATGTCAATATTGTCAACACTGAGATCATGAAACAGTACAAATGTTATTGCATAGTAACAACAAAATGAACAAAGATGATTTATAACAACAATGATATTCTCTACACAGACACATGTTTAAAAAATCTACATTTTGAAAGATTCTAAACTGTTCAAATAAACAATTAGAAGACAGAATTGATGCCCTTGAGATGTGGGTATATAGAAGAATGGGGAGAACATCAAGGAAAGAGAAGAAAACAAATAAAGAGGTGCTAAAGACACTTCATATGAAGAAAGATCTACTAAGTGAAATACAGATCAGGCAAATAAAATATTTTGGTCACATTAAAAGACATGACACCCACCTTATTGAAGACCTTACTTGAGAGCAAAGTCAAAGGGAGGCGAGCAAGAGGTAGGCAGAGATACGAGTGGGAGAGTAACATCACACAATGGACAGGTTATAGTCTAGCAGAATGCATTTCCAAGACAAGAGACAGGGGATGTTGGAGATCCGTTGCAGAGACGGCACTTAATGATGATGAAACTGTTCAAAATAAGTCAATGTTGAAATGCTCAATTTAAATAAAACAAATACTTAACCTAATTAAAAAACATATTTGAAAATACACACCAGAGATTTGGCGGGAAGGGCTTCAACAGCGAGAGCATGAGTTGATATTGGTATCAGGTGAAGCTTATCATCTACTACAACACAGTTCTCACACGATGTCAGGGATAGTAGAAACCTATGGACAAGGTTGTTCTTCTAAGTTAATCATACAATCAGAAATAATTATTGTTTGGAAAAACAAACACTATAAAAAGTCATTATTTTTGTCATTTTACAAAATATAATATATTATGTCTAGTAATATTTATAAGTCCTACACGACTTTCAACAGGTTGTATTCTAGAGAGTGTAAATATGTTGTGTCACAGTTTTATGTGCAAAAATTATTTTGATATCTTTACACACACAAAATGTTGTTATAAGTAAAATAACACTCACAAAAGATAACACACATTGTCAAAAAAGAATTCGGGCCCAGGAGAAATTGTGTAATTTTAATCTGAAGCCCTAAAGTTTAATTTAAACTTGATGACTAACATATAACTTTGATAAAACATCAACAAAAACATAATCACCGTTCATTAAAACGACCAACAACATCCTGATGAGATTCTGTTCGGAACCGTGAGTGAACATCCTGCAGGGAAGAAGAACATATATCACTTTTAATTTCAACACACCAAAACAAAGTATTGCTTTTTTTTGGAAGTAGTTAATACTTACAAGAACAGCATATTTTCAAAACAACATAATTTTTTTTACTTTATATGTTATTAATGAAAAGTATTTGAAACATTTCGATCATTGGATTAATCAACTAACATCGTAAAGCCCAGACCGATTTGTGTAACAGAAGTCAGTTCATTCTTATGCGCAGACACAGCCGATATATGGATACCTACAGGCAAAAGAGCAAGGGGTAGACCAAAAGAAACGCTCAGAAGAACAATACTTAGAGAAAGTAAAACAACCAATATTCATACTATTCAAGAACTGTACAGAATAGCTTTGAACAGACAGAATTGGAGAGATCTGACCTCTGTGCTAACTTCAGCGCAAAAGGAAAATTAATTAATTAATTAATTTGAAACATGCTATAACATTTTTGTATATAATTGTTTTTTATATAAATAAAGGAATGGTTACCAAATGTAATGATGTACGTTTTGTTGGTGTATGTGTGATATTGAGAAAATAGATGAAAAATGCACAATAAAAAAACCCACAAACATATCATAAATGACTTACCTGCTCTTGTTTGCAATATTTAAATTCTCTTATATAATGCTGTTAAATGACTAGGCCTATTAAATTTCTGATGTCATTTCACAACCAAACTAAAGTGTTAATAATAACTGTGAAAGCAAATGTAACATGTCAATCTCATTGACATTATCAGAAAGGACTAATGACCCTACAACTTCAGAAAGTTGTGCTGCCAGAGATGATTGTAACCTCAAGGGTCACTATTAACTACACACATGATACTTTTTTATCATCAGACACACTTGAGAAATAACTGATGTCCCAATCCTCTGCAATCTGAAGCTGAGAAATAATATTTACATCTGTAAAATGAAGAAATATTTCATCATCAGTCCTAGAAAATGGTATTAGGAATTTTAATGATTGACAGATTACAGACAATATTCACTAAAACTCTACTATGACTTTGATTTGCACACACAAACCAGGGCAAAGTTACATTTTGTCTTTAGATTCCTTTGTTACCCAGATTAATTATGTTAGTTTATAATCTTGATTTCTCTGTTGAAAGAGGTGTATAGCAATGGGTGACTCAACAGACTACAGTGGAGAAAAATACACTGACTGACTGTAGCCAGTAACGCTAACGGTTAACAAAAAAACTTGACTGACCACAAAAATACTTGCAAATGTATCAAGAAAAATATAGGCTATATATATTGGGAAAAAAAGCAACAATTAACCTAACAATATTCTTCTTCTTCTTCTGCGTTCGTACTCAAACTCCTGCAGATTAGCAGGATGTAGTCCAGAGAACGGAATGCATTGTGTCATGGTCTACAGCATTGCTGCGATATTTTCGCCTTTCGGCCTGATACATCCTACTTCAGCATGGCTTTGGGTCATATATGGGATGACCCTACATATGGGATGGGACAGCCAACTCCATCCCATAACCTCCTTAGTCGCCTTTTATGACATGCATGGAAGGTAAACAGTGTTGCTATTCTTTGCTCCCCTTTCGGGCCCCAGCAACACACGGGCGAACAATGTGCTGATAACTCTTGTCTATATACAACTATGACCTTGCTTAAGCATCTATGTTTTTTAATTTATCGTGTAATTAATTTTGATTAGGATAATACTCTTAAAAAATAAAAATAAACAAATATTAAATGAAACAATTTTATAAAGAGTTCATTTTTAACCTCATGGAATGATCTAATATTAATAAAATTATACAAGACAGCCTAAAACAATTCATACACACAAATATAAATGATTAACATCTTATGTGAAAATGGGTTTTTTGTAAAAACATGTCTATTTTTAACTCACCATTGTCATTGTAGTAAAAACATTTGTCTATTTTTAACTCACCATTGTCATTGTGAATAACTGTTTGAGAGAAGACATTGTTCGTAGAAGTATCACAATAATTCCACCACCTTCAACAGTCTCTATGGTTCTAGCCAGTAAATTTGGAGTCAATGCTTCAAAGTCCTAAATATTGTGATTTCACACCAAAAAAATATAAATTATGGCCTGCAGTTTAATCATATTGATGGCATATACATTCAGATTGAAGACATGAGGCTATCAATTACTTTTGTATTTGTGATTCACAATCATATTATTATTCTTTTGTTCACAATTAAAGATGGTGAATTTAATTTCCCAGTTCACAATTAATAATGGTGAATTTAATTTAAAATAAGCTTCAATTGATTTATCTTCTTCTTCTGCAGGATGTAATTCAGATGCTATATCAATGTCTATCAGCCAAACATATCTTCCTTCAGCATGGCAGTTTTGGGTCATGAAAGGCAACCTCTCTTAGTTACTTCCTATAACATGCACAACAGGTAGTGTTAATGTTTTTTTGCATCCTGTTTAGCACCTTCAATGAATGGCAGGCACATTTAGCTGAAAATTTAGCTGGTATTGTTTTGTACCTGAGTTTAGAGACAAAGATGTATGTTAGGGAGAAATCTATCAGTCTCATCTACACATGCCAGCGCACCACTTTCCTCCTCCTCAACTTAATAATCTAAAATCTACAGGACTACATTCAGCAATACACACTATATTCCATTACTTTAACTAAAAACCAAATAAACGAAAACTAATGCACAATTATTTCTTAAATAATGAATTGTTAAAGCTAGATATTTTTGAAGCAAGGGTAACGACAAACCCAATAAAAAATAAATATAATTTGAATACTGTAGAAAGATTCCTAAAAATATCATTGACAGAGAGATGGCTCCAATATGTTATTCATCAAGACCTAAACACGAAGAAATGGCTTCTCAAACAAAAAACATTTAAAAATTCAAACTAACATATTTTAAGTATATAAAAGGACATTTGGTGTGAAAAACTAATCTTAGAAGGTACGGTTTCAGGAAAGAGAAAATGAAGACATACAGAATTTGATGGACACACGATTGATTCTGTGGCGAAGTGGTACAGCTGAACTAAAAGCAAGTCTGTGACGGCCAAGGTACCGAGTTCGATCCCCACCACAGGCAATTGTGCATTCGGACCGTTGAATATATTTATATAACTACTGAATATATTTATATTGTCTAGAAAATAACTACAGCCAACAAATGCTGGGTTTATAGCTACGTCCTGAATAGGATATGCTACCCAAAAATAAACATGATATTGAAAACTCTTAATAAGAGGCTGGACAAAATCAAGAGGCTTACAGTTTGGATAATGCTATAGAAAAGAAGACCATTAGAAAAACAAAACAAAATACTCACGTGAGAAAATAATAAGTTTATTTAGATATTCTTTTCCATAACTATGTACAGGAAAGCTATCGCAAATAATCTTAATAAAACAAATATGATCCAAAATTAAAGAAGGCAAAAAGTGTTGTGTACCTGCAACACACACATTCCATATGTGTTACCAAGGATCTTGTGCGTTTCAGCATAATAGCAATATCTGATATTTGTGGCAGAGATGAATAATTCAAATGGATCATCCTCTCGTGCGCTAAGTTTCCCACTTTTAATTTTTTTCTGCAGTTCCTTCATTCTCTTTCGTGGATGACTTAAAGAAAATGAAATGAACATTTATGTAAGAACACAGACATACATTCATATGATATCAACATATCCTAGTAACACAAATTTGGTATTATAAATAGTATTTATAAAAACATTTGTGAAACAGATTCAGACCAAACACAAACATGCATTCATGTTATGGAAATGTCCTAATAATACACATAAAGCAGGGTGTATAACATTTATATAAAAGCATAAATTTTGACAACCTACCTGCTGAAGCCTAATTCTTTCTTATAACACCACAAAACAGATGGTCTTGCTTTTAGTTCAGCTTTACTCAGCATATGATGGAGTATCACAACCTGTGGATAAGATTTTTTATAATTTGGTAGTACTTTATATTGATCGTGTGTATACATCAAATGTATTCTTCTTTTGCAGCGGTTTATTCTCAAACTCTCACTGGATCTCTCTTGTAGCAGCACACTAGTCCTACTAGATTTCCAGAAGGATGTAGTCCAGAGAATGGAAATGCATTGTGTCACCGTTTTATTTGCGCCAATGGCTCGACACATCCGTCTTTGGCAGGAAGCATGATAATAAAATGATATGTTAGATTATGCTTCAAAGGTAATTTACAGGCAATTTCTGTAGAGAAATATATTTCTGTAGAAGTGTCATGAGTACTTTCCTGTTAAGTTGGCACACAAATTTAATGAAACAAATTGTAATGTGAAAAAAAAAACATTGTAACCAAGGGGGAAAACTTTAAATATACATACATGGAATGTGTTCAATCAATTCAGTAAAATGGGATGACAGTAACATCTGTTCTTGAGACCAGTGTTCTTTTATTTCATTCTTCTTCTTCAGCGTTCATTCTCAAACTCCTGCTGGATCTCCTTTGTAGCATGACAATGGTCCTACTAGATTTCCAGCAGGATGTAGTCCAGAGAATGGAAATGCGTTGTGTCGACGTATAATTTGCGCCAATGGCCCGACACCTCCGTCTTCGGCGGGTTATTTCATTCAAAATAGCATCAAATGGACTCTGCTTGGATACTATCCATGACTTTCACATAAAGCCCGCTAGATAACTTTTCAGGTGTTGTATGTCCCATGATATTCCTTGCTTGCATATTTTATCTTCATAGGAACTCCACAGTTTGCATTCTCCATTCTTGAGATCAACAATGTTGTATCGGTGATTGACTCAATTGAGCCAACAATTTTTAACTTATTTTTCTGGTAACTTTCTTGGTTCATGGAAAATTATTAATATCCATATTAGCAAAATTCAAAGAAACCATTGTTTTGTGAATGAAAAATAACATATTGACATGTGCTGTCCTTAACCTTTAGCAAGCCAAATTAAAAAATACGAAATGTCTCCCTGCCACCGGATTCTTTTTTGAAAATTTGTGTTATTGATGGTGACTGTTTTGAAAATGTGATAATTTGTTGGTTGTTAGAGATATTTAAATAATATTTGCACATATAAATAAAGAATTGAATTATGCATATATTGGTGTAATTTATGTACGTGTGTGTGTGATACCAGACGTATGAGAAAGTGGTAAAGACGTTTTTAAAAAAAAAACATAAATTTTATAACAAATAAAGAGGAAAAAAATAAATAAAAAAATAACGTACCTTATTTATCGAATTCCTTGGCAACACTGTAAACTAAATCACACAAATCTGTTGTATTTATGTTCTTTCACTGCGAAATTATCAAAATATAGCCGGAGGAACTGTATAAAACATGTAGATTTGCAGTAAAATCCTTCTTTGAGCTTAGGTCTAGTCATTTTTGGTTCCACTTCAACATATTCGATATCAAACGTCTACATGTCTCCAAACCAACGCGGCATTCTGTATATTCACTGCTGTGAAACTAAATAACTCAATAATTCATGATTCAAGCCACAATTCAATGTTATTTATTCAAAATATGATGAAAGATATGTCTATAAAACCGGTCACATCAATGCATCGTACAGGTGTGCAGATGTGGTCAGATTAATTGCTATAAAATTTGTATCTTCTGGCTAGCCATTGTTACAATGATCATGTCGGACGTAGGAATGAACCGGCTTCAATAGCGCATGTTCCAGAGTAACCAATCAGGCTGTGGTGCGTCTATTATAACGATATCTCATTGGATGGGGCATGTCGCCAACGGCGCTAGACGCCATTTTGTTTTTCGGCTGCCGGAGTTGATATAGGCGTGGTGAAGGTTAACACAAGTTATCTAAAAAGTATTATTTTGTAAACATAAAAACACAAATCTATGTGCTTCCACATGACAGGAAACTACTATGTCATCAAACAAAGTATTTTTCTTCTGTGTTTATTCTCAAACTATGGAGATGTCAGTCCTGTCATAATTTATAGTTTGCGACACAATGCATTTCTATTCTCTGGACTACATCCTGCTGGACATCTAATAGGACTATGGTCCTGCTACAAGAGAGATCCAGCGGGAGTCTGAGAATGAATGCTGAAGAAGAATTTATAGCTTGGCTCTGATATCTGCATCTTTTGTACTGTTACATCCAGCTTCAGCTAAGTTTTGAGTCATCTTGACCTGAGATGGGAGTCAACCTTATTCCGAACCTCCTTAGTCACATCTTATATTATTCATGGTATATCAAAGAATTACTATTCTGTTTCCCCCTTCCCTAACTACCACAAAAACTTACCTGATCTTTTCCTTGGTCTCCAACAATAACAAACATGGAACGATGACGGGTCGACACTCCATTTTCTATCATAACACGAATGCGGCTGTCAATCTTCTTCCTCACCATTTTTTTATATTGAGCTTATGCAGTTTTTCAGGAGAAACAAGAATGTCTTATGGCAAGTTATCTGTAAATAGAAAAAAAATCTTTTTTGATGTGGTTTCACTATAATTGTACATGATCATGTGTGTAGATGAATGCTCGTTAAACCAATAAGACAACTAATACTCAATTCCTTCTATATGAAAGAATACTTCATGTCTTCTTCTTCTGCGTTCATTCTCAAACTCCTGGCAATTACCAGGATGTAGTCCGGAAAACGGAATGCGTTGTGTCATGGTTTACAGCATTGCTGCGATATCTGCGCCTTTCGGCCTGACACATCCGACTTCAGCATGGCTTTGGGTCTCTGACCCTATATGGGATGGGACAGCCAACCCCCATCCCAAAACCTCCTTAGTCGCCTTTTACGACATGCGTGGAAGGTAAATAGTGTTGCTATTCTTTGCTCCCCTTTTGGGCCCGGGCAACACACGGGCGACTTCATGTCTGAAATCATCCATTCATATATTTGGGGTATGAATAATCCGGATAAAACATAACATAAAACAATACTCATAATCACATTTGCCTTTTTTTCTGCAACCTCTATATTTCCAGCTTGTTCAGTTATCCTTGCTACTGGTATCTTCTTCTTCTTCTGCGTTCATTCTCAAACTCCAACTGGATCTAGCTGGATCATGGTCCTGCAAGATTTCCAGCAGGATGTAGTCCAGAAAATGGAAATGCGTTGTGTCACCGTTTTATTTGCGCCAATGGCCCGATACATCCGTCTTCGGCGGGCTACTGGTATCTAATCTCCGTAATTTTTCATACGGCATTTTGGCCAGAGCATTGATTCTGACAGTTTTTCATTTATATTTATTTGTGATTCAATCTGTTTATGAATTTTAAAACTTTTTGCTGTATGTAGACATAGTCGTTTCCAGCTTTTGCTAGAAATTCGGGTATGTATCTTCTTCTTCAGCGTTCATTCTAAACATTTTTTCAAACATTGTTTCATTCTCAAACATTTTCATTCGCAGGACTACTAGACCTCCAGCAGGATGTAGTCCAGAGAATGGAATGGTTGTGTCGTCATTTTATTTGCACCAATGGCCCGACACATTCGTCTTCGGCAGAAGGTATGTATCTTATTTCCATGATTTGTGAGTGGCATAAAGTAGGTTTTTGACTAGGAACTAATATACACAAAGTGGGCGACTGCACAGTTGAGATTAAGAGAAAAACAGAAATGGCACAGTCAAAATTAAAACAGTTAAAGAAATTATGGCAATGTACTAAGATAAGAACCAAGTGCTTACTATGAACATGTGTGTTTCCAGAGACGACAAATGAATGCGAAGCATGGACACTAAATAAAAGTGGCAAAGATAATAACATCATTTGAATTAAAGTGATATAAAAGAGTTCTCAGAACTACGGACTGCAAGAAAAACAATCTTGCCCTGAGCTACCATACTCCTGTCTTTTTGTAAATCCATATATACCAGGTATATTTATACTAATTGACTTTCTAATGGATTTATTATTCACCATCATCCACAAGATTTAAAATGGATGGATAGAGCATATGTTAGAGCTTCACCCTACAGGAGTTTTGCCATGGTCATGTTCTGGGCCTTATCCTAGGGTGAGGATAATGCCACCTAATACCAAATGGTGTGGCAGGGTAGAACAGGTTCTTAGCCTTGGCTGGCAGTTAGTATAGGTTGTGAGTACCTATAATAAAGCTTAGCTTGATCTGGCCACTTGTCTTTTTCTAAATATGTCTGTTACCTTTCCTTTGAAGTTAACAAGGGAGGCAGAGAAAAGAATCATGCTGCATGGGCAACATTTCACATATCATGCCACATTTCAGCCTGCACATTATGCTATGGAGAGGTATATTATACTCTATCCCTGGTCATAATTTACACACTACACTACTCTACACAAACAAGGCTCAAGTACAGTATAGTTCTCTACTGTGACCTTTGCTCTAGTTTCGAGGTGTTACCTGACCTTTGTTGTGTGATTTGGCAAGCTTACGGGTAAGTACTTAAAGTAAGGTTAGGATTAGAAATAATATTTCTAATGTGTGTGCGCACCTCGCTCCATGTGTAGCGGGCAGAAATACTGATCGCTCACCACAAATAATAGGAAATTGTAAAAAATGTGTATGTTGGAAAACATGGCTTTGTAGGAATACATAAGTTCATCTGTGTGATTGTCGGATGTGACGTCACGGCAGCCATTATTTTGATTGGTGTTACACAGGAATCCATGACGTTGGATCATTAAAATTGTCAACACTGTCCAATTTATAGCGCAGTGGAGAACTAATCTGTACTTTTACCCACAAACAATAAGTATATGCCTGTGATGTTGGCAAGGTGTGACGTCACTGCACGCATCGCGGTGATTGGTTATCTCGCTTAACTCCGTGACGCCGTCTGCTTAAACATGAAAACAGTGTGCTAATTATAGCGCAGTGACCGTAGATAAGAACAATTTACCGCGATTTCTTGTAGCATACATCACATGATATGGGGTGGGAGTCTCTGTGGCTCCAACTGCTCTTGAAAGTCATAGTCTATACTCGGTACCAGGTAGTCTCGGTGTATAGAGTTACATGTCTAGTTACAGTTAAAACAGTCTAGGTATACACTGTATAATACAGGTATAGACTATTACTATAGTTAAGTTACAGGTAGTACCAGGTATATTCGGTATAGAATACTCGGTAGTCTCCAACTCCAAGACTCTGGTCTATTATATCTAATAATTATCTATTTTCTATTATCGTATCACTGATCAGTCTATCTATTCTATAGTTAGTATCTATCATAATATTCATAATGACATCATAATCATATGGATCAAAATTGTAGTATATATTTAATATATATACTCCACTATGTATAGGCATTAGCACAAAGGAGCTCTTCTGTGTCCAAAAAAATTTATCAAATTATGTCCCTTGAAGAAAATGGCCACTAGTCTATTTCCTGACCATGCAAGTAGGCAGTGACCACATTTTAATTAGATTTCCAGTGTCCCTGATACTATTTGGCATATAGAAGTGGACATTTTTGTGACATCAAGCATTTCTGTAAACAGTTGGGCATCTAATTGACAAAAATAGCGGATATTGTTTGAGTAACTTGTATTTTAACACTAGGTATTGTCACTTATTGTGTATTTTCATTATCCATTTTTAATCTACTATTGCATACAACTTTACTCACTGTCTAAATGTTATATTAGCCATTTATACAGTTGTATACCAAGTATGAAAGACATTATGAGCAGCACTCTGTCCCATACAATGTTTTAAAAAGGTTCACCAAGTCCATGCTGCATGTCCGCCATCTTGTTTTTTACAGACATATTGGTTAACAAGAAATACAATTGCCATCTATTTAAAATATTAAATGCTCTGTGTGTTTATGTATTTACAAAATTGTTAATTTCTTTAAAAAACTAAGCCAAAGCATATGAATGGGAGTTAGTTTGTTTGTTTGCCTGCTTACAAGCCTTACAAAAGGTTGTGTGTTGTCATGACAACTGTCCGACTTGGTTTGTGACTACACTACTGATGTGCTGCAATGTGCACTCTTTGGACTATTGGTATTGCATTGCCTGCAAGTAGCAGCTTTGCTAGAACATGATCTATGCATAATAATACAAATTATATATACAATGGGATTTAGATGGGGGGAAGACATGTATGACATGAGAAAGAAAAATATAAAAAATGTCTACTTTATTCTTACCATTCTAGGAACATTTCCCTAAACAAGCAGTTCACAAAACTAAACACAAATCACATCACTATGTACATGAATAATCCATGAAAGTTTTATCACATTTGTAAGCACAAAAACCCTGTAGGATATTTTATCATAATTCACAAATATATTGAATAATTATTTTAATTATGCAAATTAGCTGCCATTTTGAATATTAATCTTTGGCTGCATATGAAAATTATGTCAATGTGATCCGCAGATTCGTCTTGTCTTCCCGAACACAGAAATGTATAGTTTGCAACATATTTTATCATAAATAATAGAAATGTTTAATAATTAGGCTATTCAATTCAATTTTAATTATGTAAATTAACCCCCATTTTTGAATATTAATTAGCTTTGATTGAATTTGAAAATTAGCACAATGTACTCCCCAGATTCGTCTTTTCTTCCCGAACACAAAAATGTATAGTTTGTTCTATTTTTTATTATTAGTAACTCTGATATGTCATGAATTATCATGAATTATTGGCTAAACTACAATTCTTGGTCACAACTTTGTGCACTAATCAGCTTATATTTCCTTATATGTTCCATGTAAATTTTTTTGATGCAAAATTAATTCAAAAAAATTCATAACTTTTTTTCAGAATTGACGTACAGACTTGATTGAGGTATCATTGAATTGCAATTTTCAAGGGCTATCTAACTGTGGTGTTTATAATGCTGTAAAGCCATTTTGAAAATTTTGTGCTAATGCCTACTATGTATATAACTACACTACAGTAATGTTATATTATAGCATCGACTTGAACATTTTCTACAAATTAGCCAAATGACATTGGATGAGTAGAGTCTCAGACTCAGTATGTCCTAAATGAGAATTTAATAACAAACGTTCCCTCACAACCTCCGATTCCGAACACTAGTTAGTTGCAGTAGAGAAACCAAACTGGGTGACAGTCACCTATCGCAAAATGGAAATCTGAATTAAATTATCCACATCGACTCATAATAAATCGGCGATACAAAACAAGTCAGCAATGTAATTAATACGAACTCTTTAACAATTCACTAATTCTGTACCACACTCACAGTGTACTGTACTGTAGACGTAGTGATGTCTTACTTCTTACCATGTGTTCAATGTTTTTACCAAAACATGGTTGCCAGATTATAATTGTCATTTAAAGCCAAATGAATAATAAAACACATAACATATCAGGTTCGCCACACTGGAGTCTATTGTATATCCTCAGGTGGATGAGGGTAACAATTATCTACACTTGCTGCTAAGCGTAGGGGTGGTGACTGTGAGCTTTAGTTGTCGATCCAAGGCCAGATGCGTCGCCTTAACTACGTTGAACCCGTATTTGTTCAGTGTTATATTGACGGCAACATAGAAATTCAAAATGTTCCATTATTAATTTAAAAGTCAACAATTGTACATATTGGATGGAGACTCATCAAAAGAAATTTTACACATATTGCCCTTGCAGCGGGTGCTTTCAATAAACTACGTAACATCTGGACGTCATACACACTAACAAACACCACACGGCTCCTTTGAAAACAAATGCCTACGCCCCATCGAGGCCAGCACCGTGCAGTGGTGATGGGGCTTAGTTCAGCCAACAGGGGCTGGAAACTAAGACTGGTCGGGCAGTCCCACTCGAGCAGGACCATAGTCCTGCCCAAGTAAGCAGAGTGCTGAAGACGGAGGCATCCAACCAAAAGGCGCACAGATAAACATGATGCCACGCACAAAACACAATGGATACATGTCTGTATTTATAAATAGTTATGGTGCCTGCCCTGTGGCGGACGTTCAGGCAGGGACGGTGCCGGGCCCTATACCTCGAAAGGGCCCAATCTCAGTTACTGGAAGTCTTTCTCAATTGCCCCGAGGAGCCAGGAGGCAAGGGTAGAGCTACTGGCCAAACAAACAAACGACCAATAAAAATAATGCACTGGAATGCTGAGGGTGTCAACAGTAAAAGAGATGGATACAGCAAAAAATTGGAACTTGAAAATGTCCTCAGTGAAGAACAAGTTAATATATGCTGTATCCAAGAAACACACCTCAGCAGCGACATAGCCTTCAAAATCAGAGGCTACCAGTGCTACCGGTCTGACAGAAAAGACAGGCGAAAGGGTGGAATTCTGACACTTGTTAAAAACAATATCAGCGCATGTCAGCTGGAAGTATATATGGAGGGGGCAGAATACCAGATGCTCCACCTAAAAACAGACAGTGCAGAATTCCATCTCCTGAACTACTACTGCCCAAATGATAAACCATTGGCACTAGACACAATTCCAGACAAAGAAAGGCTTATGGTGTGTGGTGACTTCAACAGCCACTCTCAGAGCTGGGGCTACGATCATATCGACAAGAGAGGTGAGGAACTTGAGAGCTGGCAGGATGAAAATAATCTCATTCTTATTAACCAGCCAGCAGACTCACCAACCTTCTACTCGAGAGCATGGCACACCACCTCTACACCAGACCTGGCATTCTACTCACCAGGCCTGGAATGGAACATCACACGTGTCGTTGGAAAGCAGCTTGGGGGTAGGGACCACAGACCAGTATTTCTGGAAATCCACAATGAATTTACCAAGGACAGTAGCACGCTCACTGGGTGGAACTATAAAAGGGCAGACTGGAAAATGTACCAGCATTTAACCAGTGTTCTAGCTAAGGACATGAACTTGGACAAAGACATCAATAGAGCAGTGAGTGAATTTAATAGATGTATACTACATGCTGCTAGTAAAACCATACCCAGGGGGGGGGGCACGCAAAAACTACAAACCCTACTGGAATGATGAACTGGAAAAGCTGCAAAATGAGATGGAAACATCTAGACAGCAGGCTGAGAACAGACCTAGCCAAGAACATCACAACAAATATCGGCAAACAAAGGCTAAATTTCAAAGAGCCAAGTTACAAGCCAGACGGAGCAGCTGGAAAGAAAAAAACAGAGTCGCTGAACCTAGAAAGAGATACTAGGAAATTATGGAAACTTGTAAAACAACTAAATGATGAAGGTACAGGGAGAAATACCAGGATCGCACTTTATAAAGATGGAAACATTTTAACAGGTAAACATGCAGCTGATTACTTTGCAGAAGACAATAACGTCAGTCAGCCCAGACAAACAACAGGAGGTTCGTGAGAACCAGCAAAACATTGGAAAAGGCGAACATATACCTGAAGTCATGGAGGCACCAATCACAATGAGAGAACTGGAGCATTCAATATCCAAATTGAAAATGAAAAAGTCCCCTGGAGCTGATGGAGTGTCCAATGAAATGATTAGAAACCTGGGAATTGCAGCAAGAGCAAAGCTACTGCAGATCTTTAACACAAGCTGGTCCACATGTAATGTACCACAGGCGTGGAGAGAAGCAATAATGATACCACTCCTCAAATCAGGAAAATATGGCAACACAGTCTCCAACTACAGGCCCATCAGCCTCACAAGCTGTCTATGCAAAACAAAGGAACGCATTATCAATCTTAGGATGCAGTGGTACCTTGAAAGTGAAAACCTTCTGGTATCACATCAAGCAGGTTTCAGACAGTGCTACTCTACTGAAGATCAGGCAACCTACCTCTCCCACGAGATTGAGGATGCCTTCCAAGATAAGAAACTGGTACTAGCAGCATGGATAGACCTCAGGAAAGCATTTGATAAGGTCTGGAAAGAAGGGCTCCTAAAGAAATTGCGAAATTGCAGTGTTAGCTCAAGAATGTACAAATGGGTAAAAGCATACCTGCATAATAGAAGAGCCAGGGTACAATTAGATGGTCGCATGAGCAAGAAAGTTCTACTGCGTCATGGAGTCCCCCAGGGAGGAGTCCTGTCACCCACACTTTTTTTTCACATCCTACTACTTTGACCTTTTTGAGGATGAAACAACCAACGCGAGCCCAAGGCATGCTTAGTAGCCTCTTACAACATAATTGGCAGGTAATAATGTCGCAATTCTTTATCCCCACCCCCCTTTCTGTCCTCTT
Organism: Meghimatium bilineatum; assembly: GCA_034231615.1. Lineage (NCBI taxonomy): Eukaryota > Metazoa > Mollusca > Gastropoda > Stylommatophora > Philomycidae > Meghimatium > Meghimatium bilineatum. Next base: position 35,878,489 of record CM067318.1, read on the forward strand.
GCAACAAACGGGCGCCAATTTGGTTATATCAATTTTTTGTAACCATAAAATAATAATAGAGTTCTGGTAATCCAGCCACCACGAGTTCGAGAGTAGGCCTATGTATTTAAGGGAGTGGTGCAGAACCATAACCACCGAGTTATATATTCAATACGTTTTTGTCATCACAATGTTAATATTGGAATCATGGTGACTGGATTATCTGCAACAGTAAACCCCCTCCCTTCTTTTGTGGCTGAAAGGCGCATACCTCGCCATAAGATACTTTCTGTATTTTTTTTAAAGAAAAACTGAAGAAGGGTGATTATTTCGGTAAACTGTGAATATACTATATATATCCACAATATATTCATAACTTTCGTATTGCAGGAATGGCAAAGAAACTAACAATATATATGGTGTCCCTATAAGCTACAGTTTACTCAATTTGTGTACTTTGAATCGCAGGTGCTTAACATGACTAGCATACCCACCTCAGGACAAAGATAGTGCCATAGACCTCACACTCTAACATCCACGCTTCCTTTTCTCACTTGCTGTCTTTGGAATAAATGAAAGTGATAATTTGTCATGTGTATCACGTTACAGAAAACTCAAACTTATCATCCATTACTCAATAAATTACAGCGACCATGACTAACCCTTATACATAATAATACTAGACAACACACTGTTAAAATTATATTCCTTACAACTCCCCCACCTGTGTTAAAATTATATTCCTTATAACTCTCCCACCTGTGTTAAAATTATATTCCTTACAATTCTCCCACCTGTGTTAAAATTATATTCCTTACAATTCTCCCACCTGTGTTAAAATTATATTCCTTACAATTCTCCCACCTGTGTTAAAATTAATAAATCGTAGAAGTTCTCTGGCAAAGAACCCCGCAATAAAAGCGAGCACATGGTTCAAAAGAAATAATAGATTAATGTTTTTGAGATTGTTGAATAGTCCAATGTCAGATGAATAGCTTCTAAATCCATAAATGTGATCCATAAATGCCCAGTGAATCCAAGGTGGAGAAAGTGAACAATGTATAACCCAAGTATGTAATTATTGAGCACTGTGAACATTCTGCAGTTATGTTGAATGTTGTACAGGATTTTTGATTTAGTTAAGATAAAAACTTGCAAAATGCAATGCCTGAAGAAGGCCATTGGAATCACCAGACTCAACCAAAATGTGCAATGAGAACATCAGAAAGATAATAGATAAAACACCATGCATAGAATATATATAGAAACAACAGATAAAATAGTTTGGACAATGGAGGGAGGGGGTTTAAATTTCAGTAACTATTACTAATACGGACGTTTTTATAAGAACTGTCTATTGTCATAACGTCCACACTTGCAGCTGAGCGTAGAGGTTTGTACAGAAGATGTAGTCTGTGTTCCAGAGCCAGGTGTGTTGCTATGGTTGTAGTGCAGTCATGTTTATTCAGGATGGTCTTGATGTTGTCTATCTTTTCCTATGTCTGCCCTTGGCTTTGTATCATTATTTAAATCTTGTTATAAGCTATTATGGGACCGTTCATCATCATTGGACGTCCAAACAATTTTATCTGTTGTTTCTCTATATACTTGATGCACTATGTTATACTTAGTATCCGTCTGATGTTCTAATTGCGCACCTTGTTTAATCTGGTGACTCAAATAGCCTTATTTAGACATTTCGCAAGTTTCGATCTTTCTCTTATGTGTAGGTGTTAGCTGCCAAATCTGGCATTGATAGCATAGTGTTGGCACAAAGTTGCTCTTACTTATGTGTAGGTGATAGTTATCAAGTCTGACATTGGTAGCATAGTGTTGACACAAAGATGATCTTACTTATGTGTTTCTTTACTTCCATGTTGTTGTTTTTGGGTGCTTTAGCAAAAATGGCATCTAGTATATCACAATATTTTCATTTTGACAATTTGTTTCTATCTCTCAATTGACTCGTCCGTCTTCTGTGAAGATACTTCGTAGGTGCTTGAACTCTTTGAATTGTATTATTTTTGTGTTCTCTATTTGAATGTTTAAATGCTCTGTTGATCTCGTTATTTGCATAGTTTCTGCCTTTTGTCTATTGATCCGCTTGTTGTATGTATTGAATATTCTTGATAGTGAGTTGATGTGAGTTTGCAGTTTTTCTTCGTCATCATTCATGATGTTTTTATCGTCATCGAAAAGCAGTTCATGGGTTTGTTTTTATGTTGTTCATTCTCTGCTGTTTCATAAGTCAGAAGTTGTATAAGAATACGCATATAAATTCTACTACATATGACTATGTGTTGTTAGTCCATCACAAGTGATGATGACCATTTGTTACATCCACTTTTGAAAATTCAATTTTAGTTATGTCCTTGATTATGAGTTCGTAGATGGCTAATGAGCCCTATTTGAGCTGTAAATGTCCTTGGACAGTTTGGACATGGAATGACGACTGTGGACGGATCTTGGTCTATCCGTGACTTTCTAGCTGCTCTCCGCTGTTGAGCCGCTGCATTTCTCTTCTTTTCACAAGATGATGCGCTCTTTTTTATTTTAGAACGCCATGTAGATCTATTTTGTGCAAGTTCTTCCCATGTATCGTGGTCTATTTCAAAGGCTTTCAGTGAGTTCTTTAACTAGTCATTGTAGTGCTTCCTTTTGCCACCTTGAGATCGTATACCCTTCTCTAGCTCACCATAGAGAAGTATCTTTGGCATACGCACCAAATGATCTGCCCAACGAATCTGTGTCTGCATCAGGATCGTGTCAATGCTTGGGATACCAGCTCTATCAAGGACAGTGGTATCTGGAATCTTACATACATACCCATACACGTGCACACATATACACATACACAAGTATATATATATATATACACACACACGTGTACATATATGTGCATAGTGGGAGCTGGCTTTCATGTGGTTGGTTTTTTTCGTTTTCTCCCCCCCCCCCAATAATATTGTAATAATATTTACATATATATGTATATACAACATATTTGTAACGATTACAGTATAGAATATAAAAGCAACAACAATAGACATATGTAATGTAATGAAATTTTGCCCGCGAGTTGAAATGTGGAATGATGGACCTTTACAATTTTGTGAAATGACATGAGGAAATTATTAATATCTAAACAAATTACAAACAAATTAAAAATGAGAATTATAAAATTCTACATCTATTCCATATTAATATATGGCTCAGAAACATGGACACTAAATAAACAATTAGAAGACAAAATTGATGCCTTTGAATTGTGGGTATATAGAAGAATAGGGAGAACATCATGGAAAGAGAAGAAAACAAATAAAGAGGTGCTAAAGACACTTAATATGAAGACAGAACTACTAAGAGAAATAAAGATCAGGCAAATAAAATACTTTGGACACATTAAAAGACATGACACCTTATTGAAGACTTTACTTGAGGGTAAAGTCAAAGGGAAGCGAGCAAGAGGTAGGCAGAGATACAAGTGGGAGAGTAACATCACACGATGGACAGGTTAGAATCTAGCAGAGTGCACCACCAAGACAAGAGACAGATGTTGGAGATACGTTGCAGCCAACCTTCGTTGCGGAGACGGCACTTAATGATGATGATGAAATGGGTGATACATGGATGACAACAAAATTAATTGATGAAAAAAACAACAACAAAGGAATAATTGTTTACATATATTCGTACATGTTCATATTATGAGTAAAAGCTAACAAAAAGTCATGAGAAAATTTTTAAAAATTGTCCTCTGGCTTCCTACTTAAATTTACTTGTAAAAATAAAAAGTCATGATATAGTACGTTCAGTAGCAAAAGTTTCTAACATTGGAGATAATAAAAACTACAAAGTATGTTTGGAAAAATAGTTCATTTGAAACATTTGGTCTTATATTGTGTCTCCTAGCGGAGATCCTTAGTAAATCATTTTATATACACAATTTACGTGAAATATTTATCGAAGTAATGACAATAGACATATGTAATGTGATGAAATTATGCCCGTGAATATGTGCCCGTTATGTGGAATGGTGGGCCTTTACAATTTTGTGAAGTGAGTGATACATGGATGACAAAAAAAATTTATTGATGAAAAAAAAAACGCGTGATGTTTTGCGTATTTCTGTACATGTTCATATTATGTGATGTGTCATCTGATTGAATATGTGTAAAACTGTATGTGGTTGATATATTGTATTGTGAAACACTGCCCGTATCCGACAAGACCAGATCAGGTATCTGTATTGGAATAACAAGATGATCAGTTTGTTGTGTACATCTGTTGTCTGAGGCAGTACGTTCAACATGATAGCTTTGTAAATGTCCGTGTTGTGTACATCTGTTGTCTGAGGTAGTACCTTCAACATGATAGCTTTGTAAATGTACGTGTTGTGTACATCTGTTGTCTGAGGCAGTACGTTCAACATGATAGTTTTGTAAATGTCCGTGTTATGTATATCTGTTGTCTGAGGTAGTACGTTCAACATGATAGCTTTGTAAATGTCCGTGTTATGTATATCTGTTGTCTGAGGTAGTACGTTCAACATGATAGCCTTGTAAATGTCCGTGTTGTGTATGTGTGTTTTTATTATGTCTCTTAATCTGTTTCTGGTAGGAGTGATTGTATTGCATGTGTAAAAGATGTGGTCTTCTGTTTCTGGGATGTTTCTTATGCAAAGTTTACATTTTGGCGTTTGCTCTAGTCTGCGTGCTTATTTCCCTATAATGGACGTCATGTTGAATAATATCATAAAGGCTATTTCCCTGGCTTATGGCGTGACCCCTGGAATGTGAAGGTTGTTGAAAGTCTCCGTATAGTCTGTCATAAAATATGTGTACCATTTCTTAATTCTGAGATGTAAAGGGGGGGGGGGTGCCTGGAGAGTAACTGTAACAATGAAACAGTATTTTTTTTTCAGTGAGAAATACATAAGTCTTTATTTCTATTTCTCTTGGTTGTTTTGTTGGTTGGTTGCTGATCCAGCGGTCCATGGGCTCATTCCCTTTGACCTAATGCCATTAAATGGCATTATATTGCTGAGAAATATGTGGATTTTCGGCCCACCCCGGGACAGAGCCAGAGAATAACTATCACACCTCCAGGAAGGTAGGTTTCAACCTAGGCACTGTTCCTAGCCACTGTAGCCAAGATAGAGTTCACTGTGCTCATTCTCCGCCACCAATTGACTACTGGTTATGCCGAACTTCTCTATTGCTCCAGGCACGCAACCAAATGTTCAAGTCAAAAGGATTGTCACGTCCTGAGTCACTGTGCCTCTATGATGGGTTTCAGCCATAGGAAAAAACAGTGTTGTCCGTTTCCTCCTCCCCAGTGCTGCACAGTACATCTCTGGCTCCCTCCCAACCACAGAGGGTGCGTACATATATATGCAGGTAAAAATGACACACATTTCAACAGCAAAATAAAAGCATAATTGTATAGATGACGTGCCATGAAGATTCTCTAAGAAGGTAACCTCAATATAACGGCATGTCATCCACTAAGGTTTTCTGTAGCATGGGTGGTTTGTCTAGTGGACCATTGGTGAGACCCACAAACGCAATCACATGCCTCTATCTCTCTTAAAAACATTCAAACACCATTCTCGAACAAACAATAATAGACAAGGACGAACAATTTGACTGTTGTTATCTGCCATCAAATACAATCAATCGTCTTGTTCTCTTCTTGTACATGATTCTGTAGCCGCACTCTCTGCATCGTATGGGATCTCTGACCTTTATCTCATTCTCTGCATGACATTCTCCGCAGATATATATATCATAGTCTGTTGTTTTGGGGGAGTTGTTTGACCCTTCCTTCGCTGTCTCCACATTAGGGGTTATGAAAATTTTACTGATTTTTCTTTAGGCTTTAGCCTACGACTTGAACGTTATTGTTTAATACAATCTTATATCCTCTGTGACATCTCTTGAAAAACGCAATGAAAATTTTTTTTAATTGATAGAATAAGGGGATCTAATTCAAATTTCACGTTTTTGTATATAAGAAACACTTCGTGTGTCGGTCTAAATGTGAGAGTTTCATAATAATTAAAAATTTCTTTTTTAGACAGATGGATACTCTTAACAAAAATTAAAAAAATAAAATAACACACTAAATTGTAAATGCAAGTTTAAAGTGAAAGTACATCAGGAATATATTTTTCAACTTTGTTTTAACACATTAATTAATAAAAACAAATCTGTTCACAACTGTACATATTATCTCCCCTTCATTGCAAACGTAAAACCACCTTCTAAAAAGTTGACTTCTATAAAGTGGAAAGTTCTCTGTTTACTGTGACTAAATTATTTTATTAATGAAGCATTATGTTTAGTCAGTGTGACTATCTAAGACACAATAGTCAAGTTTTCTTCTAGTAAACAGAGCCCTATTTCTATCTCGTGATCACAGTTCAGGAAAGTAAGATTGCTCTTAAGATGTCAACATTAGGGCTAGTAAGAAAAACCAAAACACAAACAATGCGTGATGTGGACTGTGATATGTGGTTTAGATCAGTGGTTGTGGTTTAGATCAGTGGTGCCAATGTGGTGTGCAAAAATCAAGCAAAGTTAGTGGTACTGGTATTGTTGCCAACCTTGCACATCGTAAAATGTGACTAAGAAGGTTATGGGGGGTTGAGTTGGCTCTCCTATTCAATAGAGGATCATGTTATCCAGAAGTCATGCTTAAGTTGGGTGTGTCAAATCGAAAGGCGCAGATATCGCAACCACGATGTAAATGATGACACACCACATTCCATTCTCCGGATTACATCCTGATAACATACAGGAGTTTGAGGACGAACGCATAAAAAGAAGAAGCAGATAAAGATCAGTGGTTCTCAAAATGTAATTAGGTCTACGTTTGTGGCTATATATTTAAAGGAAGGGGGATAATTGCACCAAAAAATGAAACTATGGCGCAGATTCTTCCAGATCTGCGACATAAAAATAAGTTTTTGAATGCTTCTATTCTTTTTACAAAACTGCCCACTTCATCGCACCACAAGGGGGAAACGATGGCTAACTGAAACAGCTCTGGCGGAAAGCTCTACTGCACTGCCTAACTGCTGCACTGGAGCTTTTCTTTGAACAAATTCAGTTCTTTGATGGAATCCATATCAGCATCTGACCTGCTGGAAAACGAGGAAGAAGGAGAAAAAAATTATGCGAGGCATAAGATATACGATAGTAGTAATCCTTGAGGAAAGATGAAGCTTTTTTCTGGTCTATAGGAATTAATCTCTAGTGCCGGGAACAACACATCGGCTGGAAATACGAGGACTGAGGCAACACAGTGCAATATAAGGAAAAACGGATTTAGATACAAATGTTATCAATATGTATACACACGACATACTAGCGAATAGACGTAAAGACATACGACGTTTTGAATAAGAAACCATCATCAGGACAAACGATAGCTGACTAACAATGAATAGAAACACACATATGACGAAATGGGAGGCAATGGATGATGAAAGTGAGAGAGAAAGAAGTGAAGCACAAGTGGATATTAAGGGAGTGATATTACGGACGATGTGATCAATCCTGGTAACAAGAGATAAAAAGGACATTGAGATCTGGTCAACAGATGCTTTCCATCTTAGTTCTCACACTGGATAATTGAGTTTCTGCGTTTTTTCTAAAACTCCTGCAGATTAGCAGGATGTAGTTGATAATGCGTTTTGCCATGGTTCACAACATTGATGCGAGATGTTCGCTTTTGACCTAACACATCCGACTTTAGAATGGAACTGGATCATTTTTATCTTATATAGGATGGGACAGCCAACTCCACAATATAACCTCCTTAGTCGCTTCTTAAAATGTACATGGAAGGCAAACAGTATTGCTATTCTTTGCTCCCCTCTGGAGGCTTTAAAAAAAACTCATGGTGTGTGACTTTTTAAAAACAATTTGTGTTGTCTAGTGCTTTTGACGGAATGAGTTGGTAGCACTTGCTTAAACACAATACGTATTAAAAGATGGTTATTTTGTGCATCAATCATTCAGGGCAATATACTGCTAATTTTCCCAATCAACTTGCATATCATATATTAATAAAAGAAAAGTATGAAAACCAGAATACTGCTTTCATTAGTTATTATAAATATAAAGAATGCAACAGATCGCATGTAACCCATGTCTGCTGAAAGACACAGTACAAATAGAAATGACCGGAATATACCGGTGTGGTATCAAAAATTCCCCATTACACATAGTTTACTACACTGTATAATCTCTTCTCTCAATTAGTTGTGTGGACTATTTGAAAATAATCCATCTGAAGTCATATTATTTAACCATTACAGTGATTTTCATTGGTCACTTTTGTATACATTGTGTCGACAGCCAATGACAAATCAACGTCAAGTAAAGTCATTTAGTAGAATTTAGTAGAGTTCACGTGACTGTATTTGACGAGAGACACGGTACAGTAAGTCGATATGACCTAGCAAAAGACACCGTATAAAAAAATGTACAAACAAAAATGTAATAGTCATGATTGAATGATTGTCCAAACAAATGTCATGAGTTTTGTTTTTGCGAAAACTAATTGTACTTGAATTAAACTCACAACTTTAAAACATGACTCTTTATTAAACTCACAACATAAAAACATGACTATTTTTGCAACTTGACGTTTTAAAAACATAAAAACGCGATTGCAATGCAAAAATAGTATAAAAACTGAGGCTCTGTATGGAAAAATAATTTTGTGAAATATATTTTGAGGCTCTGTCTAGGATAGCAGGGTTATAGAGAGTGGACATTTCCATTATTCATTAAGGGTCATAACCCCGCAGATACTATCAGATAAGGGGATGTAATACATGTGAAATGTAATAATATGTGCAAATGTATTAATAAATCATAAGAACACAAATATTTTGATCTGATCATGTGGTAATATAATTTAAATAAACAACTCTCATTTATCTTGAGTGATTTTATGTAACTCTTCCCCGTTCTACTATTTATAAAAACGTTTTTTTGAAAGCAATATGCACGACATTCTTCCCTAACTGTTGACATGGTGAACACAAGTGTGGCACATAAACTTTTGGATGTTAAGGGATAATGTCCGTATCAGGTTCAAGTTCCCCGCGGAACTTTACAAAAGTTGGCTCTTGACTTTGTATGGGAACTAGTGTCAGTAGTCCGTTCACATGTCTTAGACTCCACCGCGGGGTCAAGGTTCAGCCAGTGTCGAGTCAGCTCGCTCGTCACAGTACCGCTTGGGATCTAGGCTGGTTCCTCCCCATATGACATGTTAAGACAGGACGAAGTCACCGGGGTGAAGTTTTCGGTCGTACGGAATGTTAACAGCATAAACGTGCTCAGCTGAGTGGTGAGCTATACTCAGCGTCCGAGTGGCTTTCGAATGTCGGCGCCTGCTATGTCATACCGCCTCGAGAGAGGATTACGGGGGTATAGGAGAGCTGCTTAGAAAGTGCTTCACTCGACTTTTTTGTCATGAAATTACTTAAATTTTGTAATTACTTAAATTTTAGTATTATTTGTATTTACACCCTTACACTTAAACATATTTTTGATTTAACATTTGGATACTGCTATTTATTGGAAAGAATAAATAAAGAATTTGATAAAAAGTAGTAATGTAGATTTACAGTTTTTATGGCCATAATTCTTAATCCGTAATTTAAAAGATCTTAATTATCTAATTATAATGTCGTTAACAAAAGAAAATAAATTTAGTATTCACGAGGAAAAAAATGGGATTGCAATTTGTGAGTTTTAAAACGCTTCATTTTTTTTTTAGAGAAAATTTACTTTCAACAATAACCTATTTCACAATATAACGACATCCACATGTGTCAGCTGAGTTTTTTTTAAAAAAAGCTCAAAATATTTTGACTTGATACATTGCTTACTAAAATTGCGGAAATATACATTTGTTTATGTTAATGGCACATATCTATTGTAATTGTATGTATTGAGTGCAAAGATGTGTCCAGGTTTCATCGAGATTATTTTGGTTTTATAACATTGACTTATATCTCGCCCTGTTATGCATATGTCCCAGTTTCTATAACAGTTTACAAATACAACGAATGTGTTACGTGTTCAAATCAACACACTTGGTCTCGCTTCGGTTAAGCGAATAAACACGCTTGGTAACCCTAAATGCAGTCGAGCGTGAAGACTTTGATTTATTTATACATAGATCAGTGGTCATAAGGTATTTTCTGTAGACGTATTAATTAATTCACAGTATTATGTGTTGCCATGTGTCTTCTGTCACTGAGATCATCCAATAAATAAATTACATTTCTAACACAGCTGACCCGTGTTCTTTGTTATAATTAAAAAATTAGAATCTCTTCAAGAATCTGTTTCTAGTAAACAGAAATCTGAACGTAGTGATAGTTAGATAAACTTAATTTCCAATAGAAATCGTCCTTGGTTGGCGGGTCTGAAAGGGGAGCTAAACTGTTACCGGTCAAGCATATCGTAAGCAGCAACTAACAGGAATTTAAGGTGGAGTTTGTTGTCCCATAAAGGCCAGTAGATAAGGAGGTTGTAGGGTTGAGATATTCAACTTCCCGTCCTTTAGCAAATCAGAATAGGTCTATGCCTTTTAGCATTAGAAATTTGGCCAAAATGCGGGTAAAAAGTCCCCCGTTCTCTCCTCTCCCCCCCCCCCCACGTAGATATTTTCACAAAATGAACATCACAATTCACATGAAGAAGATCTGATACACGAAAACACAGGAATGACTTTTTTAAAAGGGAATTACTCCTCCCCCTCCCCCTACTTTATAACATATTTATAACACTGGTCTCACCCCACAGTGTCAAATTGACCTAGATGCTATGCTGAAGTTCGATTTGTCAGTTAAGCTGTCAATTATGGCACAACTTTTATCTGGACTATATCCTGCTGATCTGCAAGAGCTTGAGAATGGATACAGAAGATGAAACAAGAAGTTGAAAAAGATGTTTACACCAGAAGGCATCGATCTTGAACAGATGTGTACACCAGAAGGCATTGATCTTGGTGAAGAATGGATTATCTTTTCAAGACTATCTTTGCCATCACTAGACAGTTCATTGATAAACATTTGAATGTGAATGAATGCTGTGTTCACGGAGTTCATCTCCGAACATTTTCCTGACACGGATGTTGTGAGACACAGACGATCAAAATAATCCACAATTAGTGGTTCGAATGAACTTTTACCACCAGATCACGTGGAAGAACAGTTCACGAAGCCAGTGGAACCTTCACCAAACAACAATCAGCCTAACGATGTGTGTGTTTGCTGTAACGCAAGTACACTTGCTAGAAATTGAAGCCTATTTCCGTTAAGACATTATCAACATCATCACCAGGTGCCATGCCGGCTGGCGTAGGCGATCATGGCTCTCCACAGCTCTCTGTCTCCAGTCTTATGTATCGAGTTCGCTATTGTTTCCCTGCCATTCCAGGTTGTCAAACTTTCTGTTTTCTCACGTTGTCGCCCTCTGTCTCTGTTGCTGCCTCTCTTGTCTTTTGTAACTATGTTTTTCAAACTTTCTTGTCTCATGAAGTGGCCAAAAATATGAAGACTGTCTTTTTCTTATATTATTTAATAATATTATTATTATATTATATTCTTATATAGTCCGTTTCGCATTTGACTCTTTCAACACTTCCACGTTAGTTTTTCTAGTAGTCCATGATATCAACATATCTTAATCAAAAGGTTATAATCCCTTACCGACCAATCATCAACTAAGGAGACATTTATTCATGCACTGTAAATGTCACGTGAATGTGTCTCCTGTGTACATCGTTATTACACGTTTTATAGTATTCCTGTATTTCTCGGTTGTTGGTTTTTGGTGTTTTGTGTTGGGAGGGGGTGGGGGTTTACCGTGAGCATAAAGTCTGACCTATTTTATTCGAGATTCTTAATCAGGGTAAAAAAGTGACATTTCCCCGTAAACATGACAGAAGTTTAACATTACAATACGCTATTCATTTAAGATGAAGTACCGTCTTCGCACGAAAGGTCAGCAACAGTCCCCATTGTCCTCATGTTCCTTTCCCTGCTTTCACACTATACTATAAGCGTATAACCCGATGTTGTGGCCAACGCCCACAGGTGGAAAGGGGGGGATTTCATTGTTTAGGGGGGACACTTCGTTAAAAAAATTGTACTTAGATTTAGTTGTCTATTATATGTTTTGAAAATTTAGCCTACTTGACTGGTGTTTTTTGTTTGTTCTAATAATTCTCTAGTGCTTTCTTCCTAAAACCTAAGTCTAGTGTCCTGAACAAGTTGTAATTAGGTTTCATTTATGGAATGAGTCAATTTTTGAATAGACCTATAAAAAATGTAGGGCCCCTTTATGTTTACATGGTGGGGGGGGGGGAGAAAGACATCATAATTTTTTAAAGATTGAGGTGGGGAAAGGTTTAAAGAAAAGGTTGGGTAACACTGCTATAACCTGCCAGGTTCACAGAAGTACCACATTGGATCAAATAACACCCAGAGTTCTCCAGCAAATTCTATCTTCAGCAACGCAGATGAGTGTGAAAATACCTTGACCTATCCAGCGCTAGATGCTGCCTTCCATGATTTTCTTAGTCTTCGTCTGTTTCTTCTACCTCCACTGTTCCCTGTAGTATAGTTTATGACGAATGATCATATATCACACATCCAAAAAACTATCAGGGCCGTAGACAAGTTTTCATTGAGAAAGGGGTTTTACCTATAAAATAATGTGAAAAAAGCATTCGTCCATTTTTGTATGTACTTCCCTCTTTTTGATGCGAAAGTTGATGACTTTTTTGATGCGAAAGCTGATGACTTTTTTATGTGAAAGCTGATGACTTTTTTTATGTGAAAGCTGATGACTTTTTTATGTGAAAGCTGATGACTTTTTTTATGAGAGAGGTGATGACTTTTTTTATGCGAAAGCGGATGACTTTTTTTATGCGAAAGCCAATAACTTTTTTCATGCGAAAGCTCATGACCTTTTTGATGAGAAAGGTGATGATTTTTTGATGAGAAAGGTGATGACTTTTTTAAATGAGAAAGATAATCTTTTTGTGAAAAATCGTTAATTTGGGGTTTCACCAACCTTTTGGCTAAATTCCTAGCAACAAAAAAAAATGTTATGATTTCCTAAGGGTTGGAGGGGGGAGTAGAACACCCACCTCCCTTAACAACAGACCTATAAACCATGCAAGTAGGTATATTTGTCGCTTTACTATTGGCAGTAATGATTCTTACAGACCTGTATGAATCTATTTTATTTCTAACGTATACACATTTGTCGCTAGATGGACTAGTATTGTAGCTTGGTAAAAGCTCACCAACCACATCACGTGTCCATAGTCCAACTTTTTAATATTGTGAGTAAGAAAGACATCTCCAAATAATCACATGTGTATTTTGATAATTTTGTGTTTCTTGTTTATGTGTGGAGCTAGTGGAGAACATGGCCATGTTGTTAGAACTCTGTTCTCAGACCCTTGATGTCCTGGGTTAAATCAACAGTTGGGACATGATTTTATCTTTTGGAGGTTAAATTAAAATCGTTCCTATATACGTTGAGGCGTCTGCTATGGCAAAGCAGCCTTTATTTCCACAGCCTATAGAAAGTCTCTATGCACTCCTTCACAGGAAAATATGCAGTAACAAAAGTTTAAGATTTTCTTGTTTATGTGTTTCTTGAAAAAGGTCCCAGTTGGACCGTAAAGTAGGAAAAGGGTCTTTGTTCTTTTGTTTATTACTATTTATTTATTTTTTACATTGATAGTTAGGCTATAACAGTAACCATTAGTATTTCATACAGCTTTTTGTGACTTGGAGATTAAAAAATCACAACTTCAGTGGCAGATAAATTGAGCTGCATGCAACGCACTGAGGGGTACCCCTGCTATGATCATACTGGGACCCTCTCAGTGCGTAGAGTGAAGATAGTTGGATGTAGCGATTTATGCGTCTTATCAAAATTTCGTTTTGTTAACTACTGTATGGTGTGTTTAGTTACAAATGTGGCCACGTCTCCCCGTAATAAACACACATTTCACAATAAGAATTCCTAAGACACATTCATTGTATGATGCTATTTTGTTCAGTTGGACAGTTTTTTAAACAACACCATGCTATCAATGCCAAACATGGTCTTTAATAGTCTCGCAGCAAATAAAAATCGTTATATGTGAAATGAAATGTATGAGAAAAGCTGTAATGGTTGCTAAACTAGATAAAATAAAAAATAAAGTAATTAGGAAAGGGGTAGGTATACTATCATGTATTGAACATATCAAAAGACAGCAAGAAAAATGGTTTGATCACCTTATAAGAATGAACCTAAATACCAATAAGAGCATATAATAAAAGAGTATCCGGACATAAAACCACAGGCACACCACGAAAACGGTGGATAGAAAAATCAAGATAACCTTGAACAAACATGGACTCAATTCAACCAAGGTGACACATCTGGCCCTGGATTGACAACACTCCACCCGAGTAGAACGCTCCTTCATTAGGCATTTGCATTAAGCCGAAGTCTCCTGGGTATGAAAGAACGCTCATAAAAACAACCCCACTGCACATAGGAAGTAAGAGCTAATCGCTTGCAATTCCTGGTGCTAGAAAGAAAGAAGAACGGCAGGTGTGAATAATATCAACCATAATTCATCTGAAGAAAGACAACAGCTTTTTAAAATAGATTTAGCAAAGTCCCAGATGACTGGTTAAATGTAACTGTAGGGAGCAAGTCCAAGATGACTGTTTAAATGTAACAGTAGGGAGCAAGTCCAAGATGACTGGTTAAATGTAACAGTAGGGAGCAAGTCCACGATCACTGGTTAAATGTAACAGTAGGGAGCAAGTCCACGATCACTGGTTAAATGTAACAGTAGGGAGCAAGTCCAAGATCACTGGTTAAATGTAACTGTAGGGAACAAGTTCGAGATGACTGGTTAAATGTAACAGTAGGGAGCAAGTCCAAGATCACTGGTTAAATGTAACTGTAGGGAGCAAGTCCAAGATCACTGATTAAATGTAACTGTAGGGAGCAATGCTAGGATCTGGGAAGTCTTTTACTTTAGAGAGGTCTTTGCTGTGACCATCCTGCATTTTTTAGACAAACTGTTAGGTAAAAAGGGTTTATTCCCTACCAGATGTTCAGGCATGATTTCTTCCCAGAAGTCATTGAAGAAAAAATCACGAGGATTGGTATAGTGGAATTCCTCTATAGAGAATCCTCATATAACACATTTCCCTATATAGCAACACATTTAAAAATCCCCAATTATATTTATTCTTTATTGTTTGTACTGTACATGGTAAATTTCTGTTATTACATAAAATATTTTGCTGGTCTGGACCAAGTTGTTATAAGGGGATTCCACTATAATAAACCTTACATCTTCTTAGTTTCCTCTCATAGTATACATGGCAAATTGTAGTATTATTCATCTTTGCTCCACCATTGAATCACTGTAATATAAGCAGTTAATTTTGTTTATAAAAATATAGCATAACTTTCTGTAATATTTAGAATTTACTGAATGGCTTTTTGCATCTTGCAGACGATCATTAAGAAAACAAACAAAAACAAGCTAATGGGCTTTTTCTCTCAGTAATGGAAAACTTTCTAAGCGATCATGTTGCTAAAGCAACAGAAGATGTTTGTTTTCATCTTTCCCTTTTATCTTCCATATCTTTTATTATATTGTTCCTAAACAACATCGCAGCAGCCAGCACGCAGATTGTGCCTCCTGACAGCTCAAGTTTTGGCCATGTTTGCCAGATTTTGAAGAAATATTTCATTGATGACTTACAAATGTCTTTGTACCTCAGCATGGGACTACCACAGGCCTTCAGAAGTTTCTCTGAATAGTACTTATTGTGGAATGCGACAATTTGGCATTCTGTGGACATGGTCCAGCCCTCGCAATCTATTTTTATTAAATGTTTCCATGGCAGATGGTAGCTGAGTGTGGCGTAAAAGTTATATATTGATGATTTTATCGTGCCATTAATGTAAGATTTTGCTGAGACATCTTAGCTGACATGTGTTTAGTCTCCTCTCATGTCTTGTGTAGGTTGTCCATGTTTCAGAACCATAATATAGTTTGGATTACCTTGTTGTGAAGCAGACATTAGCCATTTCAGCAATATTCTCTTGTTCGGCTGGTCGATTATACTATCGATATAATCACAGACGTTTCTCCTTGATGGTACCAAGACTCTTGTCTAGTTTATCCTTGATGGTACCAAGACTCTTGTCTAGTTTATCCTGGATGGTACCAAGACTCTTGTCTCGTTTATCTTTGATGGTTCCAAGAAACTCAAAATCTAGTTTCTCAGAGTGCTTCTTCATCAATATTTTTGTTTTGGTAGTGTATTCTATTCAGGAAATAGCATCAATACAGCATTTTTTGGCTTTATTTATTTTCTATGCAATATAAATACATTCAATACTTTGCCATCTCTCTAAACAATATGAATATACAATTGTCTGCGGTTAGATTTGAACACAGTACTTTGGCCATCACAGACTCAAGAGTTTGTGAGCTGGAGGAAGTGGGAAGAAGCTGTGAATGGGTGGCATTTAGCAAAGATAGAAAGTTATTGACAACAGCTGTGATTCAGCTGGGACGAGAGTGCAGTGACTGGGTTACCAACAGAACAGAGGGATAATCCAAGAACTCATACTGCAGCACTTGAAGCTACATATAATTTACACATATGGCTCAGTAACACAAGAAATACACATGTGTGGTTGGGGTTTCGTGGCCTACCAAAATGGCAGGAAATTAGCTAAGAAGTGAGCTGCATATCCCACTATAACATCAAGTACGAGAATGGAAATAGAGGTAGTGACAGCAGATCTCACTTGGCTGGCAACGCAATCACCACCAGACTCAGTGATTTTATTGAACTCTCTATGCTGTGCAAGATAGAAACATGTTATGACCAATTATACTGTACGCCTAAAAAAATACTACAAAGGAGGTGCATCTAATGTAGTACCGCAATGACTCTGACAGATTATGGGTCTATGAATAGATGATTCATTTGCCATGTCAGATGTGTTAAGTCTAAGGCATATGGTTCTTGCATTCCATGTACCCAGTCTGAGTATTACTGATTGCTTGTTTTGTCTAGGTACAATACATTATTAAAATCAGTTTTTCCATGTTTCATCTATTCCAGTTTGTCCAATGAGGCAGGCAGAAATAATGGGCAACACCTAATAGCAGTGCAGATTATGCCAGGTGTTAGCTGACCAGTACAACTAAATTGTTGCTCTCACTGAAATGAGTGACTCGTAGTGAACTTCCACCAATTTAAGAGAAATTGAAACTTGTAAACTGTCCCTTTCCGTGTTGTGTACATGAAGAGGCGTTCTTCAAGGTATGGTGGGGGTTGAAAGAAGACTAGAAGGCCAGAAGAAGACATGGCTAGATAATATCAATGACTGGGCAGGGTGTGAAGTTTCAAAACTCATCAGGATGGTAGAGGATAGCGATGTGTGAAAATCTTTCTGTACCAAATTTATCAATGTGACACTCCTACGACCCTGACGGACTATGGGTTTTATTATTATATCAGTATATTTTGCCCACCTAAACTTCTACCATTGCCATTTAACTGTGATTAAATTCTATGACGCGACTAATGCATGCAATGACATCGCCATTCCAAGTGAACGATTGGCTTTCATCCGATCATATCGCCAGTACAATGTGAACGATTGGCTTTCAAACCACCATCTCACAAGCTAACTCAACCAAGTTGGGTTTGTGAAGTGAACCAAAAAACCTCTCTACCACCGAGCCAACATATGGAGAAAATGTGTGTTTTCAAACAGTGTTCAGAATAGAATAGACTTCTGGAGATAGTGCCCACTGCAAACGTTTGATGTTCAACACTGAAACAAAATTTTTTTACTTCTAGTGCAGGAAGTCTCCATCTCCTGATGTTTTTTGGCAGTTGGTGAAAACTGACTTTTTTGGCACTTCATAGAACTAAAAGGTTTTGTTTGATGTGCAATTTTAAATTTAGCTAGCTACAAAATTAGGATCAGCCTACAACTTACAGCTGTATATTTCCATGTGACAAGACTAAAAAACCTTGGCGGAGATATCCACAGAACTTTAAGTCAATAAATCTTCCATTCTTACAGTGAGTTATAAATATGACATGACTGAAAAAATCTTGGCGGAGACAACAGAACTGTTAAGTCAATAAATCTAAATTAACATTTTCATTTTCATATTTTGTGTCTTACTAACTCTAACCTTGTGAAGTAATCAAATATGATCAATGTACTTATATATTCATATTCCGTATCAATTCCTCTTTCCAATGATATATTCATATTCCGTATCATTCCTCTTTCCAATGATATATTACACATACACTATTTATCAATATTAGTATGTCAAGTGATACAATGAAAAACACATGTAGGGAAATTTTTCTACCCCTGAAATATTTTCATATTTTTATTGCTTCTGGTGTCAATCAGAACAATGTACAGAGCTAACATTTATTGATATAAATTCATCAAATAAAATGCATAATGATTAGAATTGGATATACTTGTGTAAACATTCTTGAAAAATGGATATCATCAATGACAAGTATGGATACATTTGGGTAAGTCACAATATTTATACTAATAAATTAACATTTTCATTTTCTTGTTTTGTGTTTTACTAACTCTAACCTTGTGAAGTAATCAAATATCATCAATGTACTTATATATTCATATTCTGTATCCATACCCCTTTCCAATGATATATTACACATACACTATTTATTAATATTAGTATGTCAAGTGATACAATGAAAAACACATGTAAGGACATTTTTCTACTCCTGAAAATTAATTTGGTCCAAATCTAAAAATAATCAAGTCCTGAAAGAGATAATCAGTAAATAGTAACAGAAAACAAAGGAAAATGTCATAGTAACACTATCTACCTTCAAGAGTGTCGTAAAAGGCGACAAAGTAAATTATGGGTTACGTTGTTACATATCATGATGCAAGTCTTGGACAATATTTTAATCTGGATAATGGAAAATTAGAAGCGATATGGGTGTCGTTATATAGAATAATGATGAGAGTACCATGGGCAGCGTGGAAGACGTAAATATGAAATTCTAGATTAATAACGTCAAGGAAGGGTCTGGACATGATTTTTATGCACTCGTCCAAATGGCTGAGGACAGGTATTTTGGGGACTTTTTGTTTTGAGATCTCCTATGTGGCACGCCAACGACCCTGATTGGTTATGGGCCTATGTATTATTATTATATTAATATTATGTGTTTTCTTTCTTTGCTATTCGATAAACGGATTTCCTCCTGAAAAGAATGGCAAACTACAGGAGTAATGTGCCTAGTATTTCTATTTTGAAGTGTTAAGATCAATAGTCGTCGACTCCTTAACAACATCTTAACCAGAAAGCTTTTTTTTGGGTGGGGGAGTTACATAAAGAGACATAATAGCACGGAAAGATGAATATCAGAAGACAGAGTTAATGGCAACAAGGGAAGATGGCGATCAAGACGACGATGGTGCAGTGATATATCCGATTGCTTAAACATGTGTCTTGCTGCAGCATGTCAACTCACCTAGAATCGAGGAGTGTCCAAAAAATCCATAAGGAAGACCACGTTCTGGAAAGAATAAGTCACATGATGATGATATTAATAGTATTATATCATATGAAGCTTTCCATTCCTTTAATGACATCCTTTCATATATCATCTATTTATAAACCCATAACCCGTCAGAGTCGTAGGGATACTACATTGGATGCATCAACACACATAAATCCTTCAGTGTTTTCTATCTTCAAAGAGCGATGAAAAATCACATGTCCAGTTTTTGACACTGTCTGTTAGGACCCCCCCCCCGCCCCCTCTGCCTTTTCCACCTTCGACTGTTCCTTGTAGTACCGTTTTTGACAAGTAATTATGTCGGCGTACATTTCCAAACTATGCAAGTTTTCACTATTGAAAGTTATGGCTCTTGTGGGCCTGTATGTAGCTCTATTTTATTTCTCACGTTAACATTTTTCTTATGCTCCCTATACGAGATGAATAGAATTCATATGTAACATTTGTAGTCGAATTCATGTAATCGTCTCCCCATGTCTGCAGTAAGTGCCCAATTATCACAGAAATATGATTTGGAATTATTGATGACATGGTCATTAGTGAAAATAAATAAATGTATAAAAACACAACAAAAGTGTGCTTTTAGACGGAAGTGTCGTATTCTCAGTCGAAATATTGTGACTTGTTCGTTTCTGTTCTATCTGCTGATGTTATCTTAATCATGTCTGTTATTTACGTTTAGTTCTCTCTAATGAAGTCTCATTAGGTTGCCGTCAACCTAACCATAGAAAATAGACTTTGATAGTTACAGATTCGCTTTGACTATAAATATACGGACATGATTAATATCACATCCAAGAATGACCGAAGTAGGGCATGTATCCAAGTAAATCTGGGCATTTATGTTGGTTTGATTGCGCTACATATTACCTAACAGACTAGTTTCAGATCGGGCAGAGGAACAAGAGATTAAATTCTTAGCATGAGACTTATTATAGAAAAGTGCAGGGAATTCTCAACTGGCCTGCATATGTGCTTCATAGATTACTCAAAAGTGTTCGACTGAATCTATACCACCAGAAACTATGGGAGATAATAAACAGCACGGGTTCCTCAAGACATCTGATTCACCTAATTGAAGAACTTTACCAAGATCAAAAAGCTCAGTGAAGTTAGAAGGCGATCTCTCAGAGTGGTTTGATGTACAGAGTAGAATAAGGCAAGGAGTAACACTCTCCCCATACCTATTCAACATCTACGCAGAAAATATGAGGAATGTGAGAGAAGACATACACAATGCTTACTATCACGTTTTAAACATCGGTGGTTCCCTTAACTACGCTACGCAGACGACACTGTGTTTCTTTCAAGTGATATAAAGGGATTGGAACAACCAATCAAGAACACAAAGAAATACAGCGAATCACAAAACTTATATTTAAACGCGTAAAAACATAAAGCATGTCAACAGATATAACAACACAACAACAAAAAATCAGAATAGACAATACCGAGATAGAATGTGTGAATAAATTCGAATACTTAGGAGCAAACATCAGCGGAGAGGAGACTGCAGGGCAGAGATAAGGAAGAGATTGGTATTGTCATATTGTAAAATAACACGGTTGAAAAACATGGGGAAAAAATTGAAACGAAACTGTTAATTCTGCGAACTTTTATTTTTACGGTTGCAACATACGACTGTGAAATATAAACCCTTGGTAAAACGGCGGCAAAAAAGATAAACGCCTTTGGGTTGAAATACTACAGAAAGATACTTAGAATATCATGGAAGGAAAAAGAGAAACTCAGATATTATAAACACATTAAAGATTCCTTAGTGTTGGTTACTGTTGGCTTGGAGAGTCCCACAAATTGTTTTGCAGAGACGCCACTTTGGGCTAGACCAGGGGTGGGCAAACACGGCCCGCGGGCCGCATGCGGCCCGCCATTGGATATTTTGCAGCCCTCAAACACATTTTTATATACACGAACATTGTAAAAATATTTGCAAAACCTTTTATTCATATTTGAAAATATACTGTTATAGTGTAAGTCTGTTAGAAATGTAATTTATTTCAGAAGTTGACAACATTATGTAGAACTACCATTATTTACAATAAAAATATTTAATTGATTACTTACCGAGAATTTTAAACTTCTTCTTCAGCGTAAAATCTCAAACTCCTGCTGAATTCTCTTGTAGCAGGACATGTCCTACTAGATTTCCAGCAGAATGGAAATGCGTTGTGTCGCCGTTTTATTTGCGCCAATGGCCCGACTCATCCGTCTTCGGCGGTGAATTTTAAACAAAAACATACATGATATTATATGCGGCCCTCCAATAGCTTTACAATTTTCAATGCGGCCTAATGCACAAAAAGTTTGCCCACCCCTGGACTAGACTGTTGTTCTGTGAATAGTGAAACTGGGACAGTCCTATAGTATGTGTAATGTTATCTGTGTTGTTGCTCTACAGATGCATACCGCAGAGTCGCTTATGCCGCTTTGATGTAAGTGTGCTTTTAGACGGAAGTGTCGTATTCTCAGTCGAAATATTGTGACTTGTTCGTTTCTGTTCTATCTGCTGATGTTATCTTAATCATGTCTGTTATTTACGTTTAGTTCTCTCTAATGAAGTCTCATTCACTCGCCGAAGACGAATGTGTCGGGTCATTGATGCAAATACAACGGCGACACACAACGCTTTTCCATTCTCTGAACAGCAACCTACTGGAAATTTAGTATGGTCATGGTCCTGCTACAAAAGAGATCCAGTGGGAGTTTGAGAATGAACACTGAAGAAGACGACTGTTTAAGCAGAGACTGATTTTCACTGAAACTTTGGGGTAGAAGGAGGTTACCTCCAGTTTTTTGCCAATTCGTCTACTTTTTTTTAAATTGTCAGGAGTGTCACATTGATAAAGATCAGGCAAATAAAATACTTTGGACACATTAAAAGACATGACACCTTATTGAAGACCTTACTTGAGGGTAAAGTCAAAGGGAAGCGAGCAAGAGGTAGGCAGAGATACAAGTGGGAGAGCAACTTCACACGATGGACAGGTTACAGTCTAGCAGAGTGCACCACCAAGACAAGAGACAGGAGATGTTGGAGATACGTTGCAGCCAACCTTCGTTGCGGAGACGGCACTTAATGATGATGATGTCACAATGAGCTGGTATCTATTGCAGTACTAGTTTTGTGTTCGAGGATAATCTGAAGGTGTTTTATCTGATATTGGGAATAAGTTGTCGTGTTTAGTATGTTGAATACTTGTAAAACTATTTTTGAATCACTGAAAATTGCGATTTGTTTGCGACCAAAAGTCGTAGAAATTGTACCTAAGTTGTCAATAACGACACAAAGCATTTCATTATTCAGGCAATATGCTGTTAACTAACATGAGTTTGAGAACCAAGAAAAACAACAACAAACAATAAAATTTGATTTCAATGATTGATTGTTCACTGTTATGTGACCTACATAGATAATAATTACCAGTTGCACGGTAAGCAATTGTTATCAGCTGAAATCTCTACATCTAGTTAGACTTTTCACTATCAGCAGCGGACAAGATACAGCCTTGCCCCATCATTTGAGATGATGTTTATCAGACGTGGTATGCACACGTTATATAACTGAATAAAGAACTTATATTTTCAAGTCATATCAAAGATGGATTAGTGTTGGACCGATTCACGATCGTTTATGTGTGTGGGTCTAATATATTTGTATTAAACATTATATTCAGTTTTTACCGATACTACAAGCCTCACCCATGCTTACTATTTGCTTACAAATTATTTAGTTAAAGTTATTATTCATTTATAAGTAGCAGTACACTTTCTCTATTGGAAGTAAGAACCGGCAAACAAAATATGCATAACTTACAATAGATTTACTCATGTACAGAGTACAATTTTTTGAAGCAGTCTGTGCTGTGTAGACTTTTAATTTCTAATTGGAAAATTGGAGATGATTTCTTTAGCAATTTTGTACATTGCTTTTTTATCAGCGACAACAATAGGTGAGTGTCGGTCTGCCGATTTCACTTTCATGTTAATAGCCAATAAGATATTTCGTTACAATTTCAATATACTTTTGTTTATTTCTATCTCAAAATGCGTAGAGAACTGACTTAGTTGTACTCGGATTTCCCTGTATTTTTTAGTGCTTCTTATGGTGAGATACTATACTTTTAATTGATTATTTATAAAGAAAATATGGATAGATATAGTAGAGACTGGACAAGATTAAGTTTCTCCACATTTAAACTGAGAACAGAGAGGCATGATGAAATTTATGTATTTATTTTGTCAGTGTCACCATATAACCCTGAGCAGTAATGCGTGTATCAGATCAGATGTTTTACTATAAACAAACTCCATCGAGGCTAGCACCGTGTAGTGGTGATGGGGCTTAGTTCAGCCATCAGGGGCTGGAAACTAAGACTGGTCGGGCAGTCCCACTTGAGCAGGACCATAGTCCTGCCCAAGTAAACAGAGTGCTGAAGACAGAGGCAACCAGCAACAAACGCGCACAGATAATCAGGATACCAATCACAATAACACAATCAACTATATGTTCAAAACTTAGATTTAATACATGTAATGTAAGAATGTAACTTGTCACAAGTAATGTAAGAATTGTCCAGTTGTCGAACACCAACATATGTTCCTTGGTGTGAATAGAATCTTCGCCCATGGGTTGCCGGGGCCCGAAACGGAAGCAAAGAATAACAACACTGTTTACCTTCCACGCATGTCGTAAAAAGGCGACTAAGGAGGTTATGCGATAAAGTTGGCTGTCCCATCCCATAAAGAGTCAGTGACACAAAGCCATGCTGAAGTCGGATGTGTCAGGACGAAAGGCGCAGATATCGCAGCAATGCTGTAAACCATGACACAACGCATTCCGTTCTCCGGACTACATCCTGCTAATCTACAGGAGTTTGAGAACGAACGCAGAAGAAGAAGACTATAAACAAAAAAATAGAAGTTGTTGTTCAACAATCACAACCTTCGTGGTATAAATAAATTAGGTATATGAAAGGTACAGCGTCTACTATATTTGTTAGGAATGGGGTTAAATTCTCTTTAGGCCAAGGCACGCTCTTTCAAACTAGGGCCTTGTGGTTATATCATGACGAAAAGATAAGTATTCTGTCCCTCTAAATAGAGCAGCTTGACGTCGGGGCGGTATATACATTTTCAGTAGAGAGGGAGTTTTACATAAAAATAGCACTCTCTCATAGCACGCAACTTCCGTCGCTTCAAGCACAAATCTTCAGGTTCTTCGAAAAAAAATTAATTTGTAACAAAATATTTTTGAGCAAACGATCCTCTGAAACAACGATCTTAGGGGCCTACTCTATCTATGGTCAAAAATCAAGTGGATGTTCTACACCTACCAATAAGCGTAAAAAAGGAGGGTTATTTAAATTTAAGTTTTGCCCCCTTGTTGACATTTTATTTATGTGTCATCATCATCATTATCAGGTACCATACTTCTACATTAGTTTTTCTGGCAGTCCATGGTATCGCCCGTGTGTTGCCGGGGCCCGAAAGGGGAGCAAAGAATAGCAACACTGTTTACCTTACACGCATGTCGTAAAAGGCGACTAAGGAGGTTATGGGATGGAGTTGGCTGCTCCATCCCATATAGGGTCAGTGACCCAAAGCCATGCTGAAGTCGGATGTGTCAGGCCGAAAGGCGCAGGTATCGCGGCAATGTTGTGAACCATGACACAACGCATTCCGTTCTCGGAACTACATCCTGCTAATTTGCAGGAGTTTGAGAACGAACGCAGAAGAAGAAGAAGAAATCCATGGTATTATCCGCATTCGTCAGTTTATGTGTACCGTGACATTAACCAATAGAAGACATACATACATAATCCAACACAATCTTCTGGGTCATGTTTTATGTTATTCCTATGCATTTCGTTGGTCGGCTTTGAAAGGTGACACCCGGGCGACACAAAATATAGAGCTTATAAATAGGGACCAACGAAAATCACGGCATTAATTAAAAAAAACTCACATAAGAAAGCTGATTCTACTTTGTTTTGATTCTGGTGTTAGATGTTATTTGGCGATTGGTCACAGTGTACAGTGTCCTGGACGCAGTGTCCTGGATGCAGTGTCCTGGACGCAGTGTTGTATCCAGAGTGGATGTCATTTGTTGCCGTAACGTATTGGCAATTTTATCCCTAATTAATCAATCAATCAAGTGCCATGCAGAGTGGCGTAGGAGATAATGCTTCTCCACATCTTTCTGTCTCTTGTGTTGTTAATAAGTTCAGTTGGTGACTTCCTTTTGTGCCACAGTGACAACCCATCCAGAAATTTATTTCTTTTCTTCCTGTCACTTCTCCCATTGATCATACCGATGGTTACTAAATTTCTTGAAACACGATTCTAAACACCATCATATGGTATTAGCACTGTTTAAAATTTTGAAAACCGTCATTGGCTTAATTCTTCATCTACGGAAATCCGTTAAAACAGTAGTTAAGCAGATCACTTGTGCCGTTAAGCTAGTAAATCTTCAATTTCATAGTTACGACTAAAAGGCCGTGCCGTCCTACAATGCATAGAGACAGTCACATCAGGCGGCACCAATTAAAATACATTGTCGGCGGCGGAATTTAGAAGACAAACTAGTTAAAAAGGGGGGGGGGGCAGCATTTGGAAGACTTGCTTCATACTGAGAAAATCTACCGCATGACCCTGTGTCTAAGTACATTACAAAGAGTTGGAAAACAATTAAGGAGTTTAATAGCGCAATGTATGTTTTTAGGCATAGGGCCTATTTTGAATGTTTGTGTTCCACTATCTCGCAATGTCACCCAGTGAGGTGCGCACCCGGCTCCCTCCCCCTTCTTGATGTTCTCAAGTACGCGTGTTGCTGGGCCCGTAAGAATAGCCACATGGTTACTTGTCACATTGGCCTATGTTGTAAGATGCGACTATGGAGATTACGGAGGTGGGTTGCCTGCCCCTTTCAAAGTGACGTATCAGTGAAGCTGAAGTCTGACCGATAGGCGCATATATTACAATCAAGCTATAAACTATATCACAGTGCATTTCGGTCTCTTGACTGCGGCCTGCTAAATTGCAGGAGTTTCAGAATGAACGAAGATGATGTTTTCTACCCATCTGTTTCTTCGTATTCATTTAGATCAAGGTCTTCTGCTGTAGGCATATGATGTCTTCTTATGGTCTATAGCATGTTGCATTTGTTATCATGTCTTCTACATACTTCTATTTCGTGTATAAATAACCAAAACATCGGAGGATATCCGACAAAATGGAAAGCGTCGCAGTAACCAGACAAACAAGAGGTAAATACGAAGTTAAGTACACAGGTTACTAAAGATAACCAACTATCAATATAAAATAAACAGAAATAACAATAAAACATAGAAAAAAGACAATTATCGATGGCTCTGTCCTATTGGGACCTTTATCAAGAAACAAAAATCAACAAAGATAACACAACTATAAAAAACAGCAATGAAGACCTAGGCAATGTCTCCCTACAAGAGACCATTGCGAAAATGGCGGTTCTAGCGCGACTTTCATATGAGGTGCAAAAGGATGCTTTCAATATGTGCAAAACTAGTGCAATATTGACAGACAGAAATGGGCATGACAAAAATTATGAAATGGAAACCCTAAGCACAAGAAGAAAAATGTAAAAACCAAGAAAGTGGACACCAATTCACGATCCCAAGGGGGGGGGGGGGGGTTAGGGGCGGGAGATAAAAGGGGAAAGGATAGAGAAAGAAATTAGTAAGCGGAAAGGGGGGGGGGCTACAAATAGATACGGAACACACAGAAATGTACAAGGAAGAATAGCGATCAACAGCACATAGGATAGATCCACATCAAAATATACACACACCAAAACAAATAGGCCCTATATATATATATTTATACAAATATCAAAACACACACACAAAAGCACATACCGACACGAAATACTACTGCACACATGTGTATAGGTGCCCACACACAGCAACACCATACAATCACTTTCGATACCGTTGTTCTTTCATGCCACACTGGTTATTAAGTATCTTCTCTTTAGGTATTCCCCTTCTCCTACATGATGGTAGTTTACTAACATTCGTTAAAAATATAGTTCTATGAATAAATCACTTGATATTTCAGAATATTATTCTATTTCTAGATGAGTTCGTCACACGGTGCCGTGTCCATCATACTTCTGATGTCTTCTTCTTCTTCTTCTATGTTAATTATCACATTCTTGTAGATTAGCAGGATGCAATCTGGAGAATGGAATATGATGTGTCATGGTTTATAACTTGGTTCCGATATAGTATATAGGCCTATGCGTTTTTCGACTTCAGCATGGCTTCTAGGGCACTTCTGAGGCCTCGGCAATACAGGGTGAGTTTTGCACTCTTAGCAAAGAATATTTAAAAAGAGTGGTGTTTTTCCGACACTTATTTGTCGGAAACACTCACATTCTTATCCCTTACCTAGTTACCATACACCCATATAAAATAATATATAAACGCTGTATCGGGACAATCCCAGATCGTATGGTAACCATAGACACGGTAAACTGCATTCAGATCATTATTATCCAGGTCAAGCAGTGAAAAACATGGTATAAAGGAAAGTGAAAGTACAGAGCTTGCCTGACCAGAGGTAATATTTCAGTAATGTCTTGATATCTAGACTTAGGGCCCATTAGAAATTATTGTTTTCTGCGCATTCTGACGTGATAACAAGAATACAGATTGCAGGTTCTCATTTCCGACCGTATTCCTCCATTTTTGTGTAGTTTACTTTCAAATATAATCAGCTCCTTGCATCCAGAAGCTCCTTGCATCCAGAAGCAAGGAGGATTTTTATTATGCAGCAAACGGGATTTGAACAAAGTCCGCTCATATGGTACACACTCGCAGTGCAACTTGAGTTAACACGTTTTCCGTGTAGAAACAGACTGCACTATCTGTTCGGTCGAAGACGAAAAAAAAATATGTTCACACACGTTGCGAGGTGAGTGGATGTCATCTGAGCGAAACTGGTTCAAGTCCCGTTGTTGCATGATTTTTCTTTGTGTCATGTTAGGATAATCCAGCAAGAAACGCATTGCCACTGTTTCTATATCTCTGAGGCATCCAAGAATGACACGCATCACTTCATTTTGTATTAGGCCTATGTCAAGCCTCTCAAACTGTGCTAGACTAAGGGCAGTAAAGGTCAGGATAGCCAAGGCATACTCTACCACCGACATGTCTTTAAAAAAAAAATAGTAATAAAAATGACAAGCAGACAGTAAAACATATGCTTAGGATTGAAGTGTTGAAGAAGTAATTAGAGCAGAGATGTGGCACTCCACAACCAATCTGAAATAAAAACTGTATACCCTAGAGACAAGCGTGAGACAGACCACCACCACCTTTATAAGAGACATCAATGTAGTGGTATGAGTGAATGACGAAGCAAAACAGAATTAATAACAATTGAAGCATATTATAGCTTTTCAAACATTGTAGAATTTTGAGGTGTCAATAATACATCACCAGTACAATCTGGAGATGATCTGATCTGGAAACGACGGTCAAATTGTTGTTTGTGAGAAAGGCCACTATTCATTCTTCCACAGAGCCAGTAACAGTAGTAGTTGCAAACAAATAACGCAGATAGCTCCTTTACATCACTATGAGTTTTCTATAAATTTGTGTACTTTACTAGTGAAAACTTGGTCAAACTGGTTATAATATCATTTAGATAATTTTCACCAGTAGGGCCTATAGCTAGAACATGTAAATACAATAAGGGAACTCCCAGCAATGTTTATGTTGACAACTGTTGCCTCGATGTGATATCCAATAGTTATATAGTACACTATTATATCACAACTTACTATGTAGCAGATTATAAGGTCAAGCATAGCGCTACAGGTGAATCTTATTAAATATGGTGTTCATATTTTTTACAGAAGCAGCCTCTTTTAACTGCTCATTTGAGCAAGACCTGTGTGATTGGACACAGGCTCAAGATGATGATTTCGATTGGGAAAGGGTGAAACGTTTCTCAAGCACAACAAATATCATACCCATTGGCAATAGTAGTTCAAGCAATGCAGGTGAGTCCTTTCTATCAACGAGCTTATGTCAGCACATATATCTTTTTCTTCTATTATGTGAACTATGTATGTTCAAGTAGGCAGTCATTGATCTCTAAAATATCCTACCGCTTCTGTTGTTGACTTTCTTTCATAACAAGAATTTTTCCTTTCTTAAAATTCATTTTGGTTTGAATTATAATGTATTCTTCTTCTTCTGCTTTCAGCATCTGTGGTCATGCTATACCATCAGGCCTGTCGTCAAGACTAAGTCCACCGTCTTCTCCAGGTCAGAGCGGTTGCCCCATAGCTTTTGCCTCAAGTCTGTATCCTCTGGCCAGGTCTGCTATCTCTGCTCTTTGTATGTTGGGCAGTCCTGAAGTATGTGTTCCGGGGTATAATGTACTCTAATTTTTCTCTAATCCAGACATACCCGGGTACTCCAAAACCATGTCCAGACGGTTTTCACCAATATTATTTATTTCCATAAGCCTCAGTTCAAGGCATTTATAGTGCTGCACTATCTGTGTGTTGATAGCAACATTGTGAATTGACATACATAAGAGGCAACTGAGAAGGTTTGGGTCTGGAGTTTGCTGTCCCATCCATAGGTCAAAGTGATCCAAATTTCATGCTGTAATCAGATGTGTCAGATCAAAATGTACAGATATTGCAGCCAAGCTATAACCCATAGCACAATGTGAACCACATCTTGTTAACAACAGCTGATTTCACAACAGCTGAAATCTGTTGTCTCGGGTTGACAGGCACAGATAGTGCAACCAAGCTGTAAACCATAACACAATGTATTATATTATGTGGACTACATCCTGCTAACCAGCAGCAGTTTGAGAATACATGCAGATGAAGAATATTGTTACACTATAATGTGTTGTTACCTGCTCTGAGATTCATTGTTTAAAAGCAGACAGTTGTGTCCAATTAACAGTCAAATCTAGACTACATAAGTGTCTTGTAAACTTGAAATTCGTCATATATTTTGCAACTGACACATAGTTACACATTTCATCCCAGTGTTGCCAGAGCCCTAAAGGGGAGAAAAGAATAACAATACTGTGACCAATAATGTGCTCGATAGTCTCTGTTATAAGCACTATTGTTTTTACTGTTTTTATTGTTTTTGTGATGTTTGTTTTGAATATTTTTTAAGACCTTATGGTTGAAATGTTGAAAATGTCTTGTATATTGTTATTTGTATGTTTCTGTCTATATATGTCATAGTCAGATAGTTTGTTGGTGATCATAAAACTTCAAAAAAACCTGTTTTCTCCGCAAGTTCCTTTTATTACTTGCCTTTCGTTATAAACAGAGAACACCATAGACAGCTAAAAATACTAATATTGATATACTACTCTATTATTTCCCATTAAGAAGTGCATGAAGGATTTTATAGGCAGTGTAAATAAATGCAGGTACAGTACAAGAACAAGTGCCTACATTCTAATTCTTTAATATTATGTGCAGTTCCATTCAATCTTTGGTATAGTACATGCAACTTCCATGACATCACTATGATCATGTAACTAGTAAGCCTTGTTGTAAAAATGGTTAATTTAATCAGAGATTAAAAAGTTGCAAGGATTGCTGCCTATCAATCTGCGTGCTATGCGATGAGATCCTCCATCACAACCTAGGAGCATCCGGCAGATGTTCAATGCATGGAATGTAAAATGCATCTTTATTGATATTTAGTTTCGTTAAATAATGTAGGATTATTTCTATTCAAGTTTAAGATTTGTTTCATTAAAATGTAGGCACTTCTTCTTGTATTGAACCTAAATGCTACTTCGCCATGTACAGTAAACATTTTAAATTTTACCTTCGCAAGGTAAAATTCTAAATCATGATTTTAGCTAGAGACCAACTGATTATGAGACTGGTGTTTCAACAATTCTACTATTTCTGAATCATTATGTGAGCAGAATTTTGTCCATAGAGCAGAATACATTGTTTCATGGTTTACAGCTTAACTGAAACATTGATATATTGAAAGGGGTTAACAAACAAGGCAAGTTCATTATCAACATTAGACAAAGATTTCTCTTCTTCAGTATTCATTCTCAAACTTCCACTTATCATCTCTTGTAGTAAGACATTGGTCTTACTAGATTTCCAGCAGAATGTAGTCCAGAGAATGGAAATGCGTTGTGTCGCTGTTTATTTGCGCAAATGGCCCAGCGCATCCACCTCAATGATAAACAAAGATAAATTCATCACATTTCAGTATTTTTCAGGCATTCCATAAGAAAAGAGACTTGGAACAGAACATAAAAACTTGCTAATTCCGTGGAGAATGAGATAGAGAATAAGAGGTGTAGAATTCGAAAAAATGTAACTTCTTTGTACAGAAAAATGTTAACATCTTAACTGATAGTCACAACAGAGATTTGTGGAGACCCATGTCTTATTCTGCTCACATGATAGATGAATTCCTGTCAACTACAAGACATATTTATTGGTATTTCAGCCTAATTTAGCCTCTAAATTTCTATATTTTGATCCCAAATTCTGTATAAAGAGTACTTTAGTCATGGTACTTGATCAGTATGGACATATATAATGAAACCTTAGCCCATTCTGTACAAAATACAAAAACATCTGTAGAGTATAGGTATAAATGATGTCACATATCTTTTTATTGCATGTATTTATAGCAACAAGAAGTCTACAAATGTCGACATACCGGTATTTAATCTCGCCATAGACACCCGATGTTGACATGTCACATTGAGGTAGCCATTTGTAGTCATGGACAAAAATCGCCCATCATAATTTCCCATCATTCCCTTATAATGACTATTTGCTAGAAGTGATTTTCCCTGAATTTTTTGCGGTGATATAAATACCCAATTGTAATTTACTTGACATCTTCATGTTTACAAGCCAAACTACTCGTACATGGACCTAACATCATTGATGTTCAAGAATTGTTCATGGATGATGATTCAGACAAAGATGATTTTTAAGGCTTCAGTGTTGCAAGTACTGTAGATCTCTGCCGAAGACGGATGTGGCGGGCCATTGGCGCAAATAAAACAGTGACACAATGCATTTCCATTCTCTGGACTGCATCCTGCTGGAGATCTAGTAGTACTGCTACAGGAGAGATCCAGCGGGAGTTTGAGAATAAAGCTGAAGAAGAAGAAGAAGAAGCAGGTACTGTAGATCAACATATGGGGGTTAAAGGAGATGCTGATAATATTTAAAAGAGATGTAATTGCTATTATTTATGACGAGAAAATTGAGGAGACGATTTTCTACAGATAGGCCTTTGAATGACCTTGAAACTGTAAGTCCTTGTGTGTGTTTGTCCACACTGTCGAAGTTGGTTGTCCACAACATAATATTGATGCAAACACAAGCAAACAACACCTCCAATCCATATCCAGAATCCCCGCAGAAGATGGATGTGTTGGGCCATTGGCGCAAATAAAACGACGACAACGCATTTCCATTCTCTGGACTACATCCTGCTGAAATTCTAGTAGGACAATGGTCCTGCTACAAGGGAGAGATCCAGAGGGAGTTTGAGAATGAACGCTGAAGAAGAAGAAGATATCCAGAATCCACTTATCTCTATTGTCTCCAAGTTTGAAATAAATAACTCAATAAATAAAAATGTTATGTAAAAAAAAAGCAAACACATCCAAAGAGCCAGAAATAATATAAAAAAATTGCTGGTTGCCAAAAAAAATTTACTTATCTCTGGGTTGCTACGGGATATTTTTTACTTCTAGTAAAATGGTGCTAAATTGTGTTCTTTTTGGGCACAGCTGAGTAAAATGTTGCCCCCTGACATGCTACCATTATAATAGTTAACATAATATTGACCTTGTCTTTATGTGTTGGTATCTCAATCTTGGGACACCTACAATAGTTTGTGGGCTTTATTATATTATTGTATATTTAGTTATTCTGTTGTTATCTTTCTTTCTCATCATTTCCCTTGCTTGACAATAACAAACTTTTTTCTACATGTAGTTGTCATAAAAATTAAATGATTTCTTCCTAAGATTTGTACTACATGTCCACAAACCCCAATGATCATCAGATCAACCAGAAAGCAAGGTTGGTAAGCCCTGTCGTTAACATAACGACTGGTCACGCAAAATGTTTCAAGTTCATCTATCTTATGCATGGTACGAACATCGGTGCTTTGAGTGTGTATCTAAGTATAAATGGGACAGCGTCTGTCCCAGTGTGGAGCAGATCTGGGACGCAAGGGGTCTTTTACTTAAAGGGACAAGTTACAGTAAATGCAACAGCAAATGTGAGTCTGATTCCTTGTAAACTGTGTTATTGCATATCTTAGATTTACACTTACTGTGGATAAGGCCATCCATGTGTCAGCAGAGTATGCTACTTTTCTATAACAAAATTGACCAAAGTTAAATCTGCAAAATTAGCTGAATTAAAATTACATTAGAATATCAGAAACAATTTACCGGTAACAAAATTATTGGCTTCGGACGAAATGTAATAAAAAATTACAACTCATTGTGAAAATTCTTGCCCAACTAATTAGATATCTGTGTTTATGTGGTCATTAGTGATAAAAAAGTATACACCACCCAGAGAAAGTTGGAAAATGATGCCGTGAGATATGGGTCTTCTCTCACTCCTGCAATATCTTGATGTCTGTCTTAACCAAAAAAATTAAGGTCAGATTTAGAAAAAAAATGGATTGAGTGTACATATTGATGTAGAAATTATGAAAAAAGGTTTATGTTATCATGATCAGAAAACAGGAGAAGTGGCTGGACATTCTATCTCAAATTATTTCCACTGCTGAAGACGAATGTGTCAGGCCATTTGCACAAATAAAACGGCGAGACAATGCATTTCCATTCTCTGGACAACATTCTGCTGGCAATCTAGTAGGACCATGGTCTTGCTACAAGGGAGATCAAGCAGGAGTTTGAGAATGAATGCTGAAGAAGAAGAAGAAAGGATTTTCAATCTATGAAAAAGTGCTTGAACACAAACACACACGTAAAGTAAAGGTTTTGCCATGACTGATTGATTCTACAACAAAAACACCAAAACATGTGAACTTGCTAAATAAAACATCTAAAAGATAAAAAGGGCCATATATTATGATTTATTAAATATGTTTCAGGCTGTCTTCATGGTTTGTTTGTACTTGCAATAATAAAAGTAACTAAAAGGTGTATTGTGAATCAATTAAAAAAATGTTCAGTTGTTGTCTCTTGTTGTTCAGTACTCTTGGCTGCTCAATGTGGTTCTTAAGAAACATGTAGATCTTCTGGAGTTGACTTAGTGATCCATACAGTGAGTAAGTGACTGTTGAGTGTCTGTAAAAGATTTTTCCTGTCAGTTGAGAGGGAGGGGCAGTCAATGAGGATGTGTTCAACAGTTTCATTAAGATGAGAGAAGTGACTACATGTGGGTAATTGCAGGAGTTTATCATAACATGGTTTAAATGGTTATTGACTCTAGCATGTCCTGTATTTTAATTAGGTATTCATTTAAGAAGGAAACTGCGACAGGTCCAGAAAACATGTAGGGAATTTGAGTATTCACAGAAACCTGCTCTAGACATTGTGCAAGAACTTAAAAAATTTTGATCAATTTTGAAACAAATCTATCCGATGGAAATCATAAGGCAAATCATAAATTCAATCTTCATACCAACATTATGTTATCGATGTCAGACAAAATAACAAGAGAGAAAACTTACTAAATGTGAAATGAGATGTCTAAGAAAAGCAGCAAACAGAACAAGAGATCATGTGAGAAATTAGAAGATTACAAGAACTGTTGGAACAACATCAGTGGTTATATATATTGAAAAACAGAGACTGAAATGACTCTGCCACCTAATGAGAATGAACACTTATTGGCCACCGGCATGAGCATTACTATATGAAAATGGAAACAGCAAGATACAGAGAAAGACCAGAAGAAGGTGGATTGAAGGAGTTACCAACATTCTGAGATGTCACAATAGTACTGCATATCATGCGCCCAAATATGCCATAACCTGAAAACATATCATCATTCAATCTCGCGATGCCTTACAACAAAAGCAGAGAACAGACAATAGATAGATGTCTTGTTCAAAACTGAAAGATAGGGATTAGTTTCTTCTGCAGAGTTTGTTTATGTTGAAATTGTCCTTTGGTCGTTTCATTTGTGTCTTGTTCAATTAGGAAAATATTTCTGTTTGTAGCTATATTATTTCCCTTTGAGAAGTGCATGGAGAATTTTATAGGCATTGTAAATAAATGCTACTTTGCCATGTGCAGGTAAAAAATGCTAAATTTTACCTCCGCAAGGTAAAATTCCAAATCATGATTTTAACCAGAAACTAACTGATTGTGAGACTGGTGTTTTAATAATTCTACCACCATCTTTATTTCTGAATCATTGAATGTGTGATGTGTGTGTGTGTGTGTGTGTGTATGCGTTCGAGAGCATGTGTGTTCACACTTACATAAGAATATATATGTTTGACTAAATGCGTACAAGCTGTTGTAAGTGCATATCACTCATTCAGTGTAATCATTGTGAACTATAGGGACTATAAAGAATGAACTGAGAAGTCAATGCAAATTTTTGTCGAGAAACAGGAAATCATATGTTCCTGGTTGTTTCTTGCTGATCACTTTCATTGTTTGGATGTCACTAATCTAACATAGTCAAATAATAAAATAATGACATATGTACACTGTAGATCAAATATTAAAAAAAAACACATTAATCATGATCTTATTAGACTCCTCTTTATTGAGTCAAGTAGATTTCTTTTGCAACTAATTATTGTAAATATGTGTTACAAAAACCTACTGCTAATAATAAAACATGATAGTAGCAATTACAATAAAAAAGAATAAGGATGAAAACAATTGTTACTATGGTCCACAATCTGATTGTTGATTCTTCTCTGCATTTTTTTGTAACTATATATTAGGCAGGTAATCTTGTTCTGGTTAATATATCTATTGTTTGTTGAAGTAAATTACACTAAAATTACAATTACAGTAAAGGTTATCATCAGTTCACACTGGATAAGTCCATTGTGCTTGGATCTCCATCTCAGTAATTTCATCAGAATGTAGCTGCTCACAGTTCCATTTCAGTATTAATTTATCAGTCTATTGTTATATTTGCTGTGCTTCCCTTTCCAACTGTTACAACCTTTATTCCAATTTCATAACGAGTTAAACAGGTTACTAAAACACTTACCTTGCCTATTAATAAAAATATATTTAAAAAGAAAAAAAATTATATATAAAAAAACATACAATAAAACTAAACAGGACAATTCTCCACGTATCGGCTCAAATTGAACCTTTTTCAAGAGACAAACAACAGAAAACGACAAAATAAAAAACAAAATAAATGACTATATTTCATCAAGCCCCGTCTCCATAGCGGCAAAAAATGTAATGAATATTCTCTTTGTTCTTCTTCTTCTTCTTCGCTCTACAGTCAAAGTCAGAAGCTGATATGGATTTCATCAATGAACTTTACTGTATTCACCAGACCTGAGACGGTTGTGGAGCTTTTTTGACAGAACTATTTCGAATGACCATATTTGTCCACTTTTGGTGTGTTTTACAGTGTTTAGTTCTGAAAAATATGTGCTGTGTTCATTAGAAATTGTCCACATTGACACATTTTGTTGTTTAATGATGGTTTTTGCCTCATGATGTTTCAACTTAGGACTGATGTCTATTTTGACATTGGCACGTATAAGTGTTGTCAACTCTAAAAATCCTGCACATGTGTTGTCTGAGTCTGCTGTTACCTTTTTTTCAATCTAAAAATGATTGTTCTCTTCTTCTAATCTTGTGGATAACATTGTCTTTTTTATGTGATGGGTTAATTGAATTCCAAGTGTTTATAAAGCTTTTGATGTGGATTTAATTTCCGGAAATGATAATGAATCTTCCATCTGTTATTGTTTGCAGTTGTCTCCAGTTTTAATATTTTCTCTTGTAGGTGATTATTGAAGGCACTGGATCATCTGGTAATGAAGGAGACATTGATATTGATGATGTGTTGCTCATTGATGGTTCTTGCACATGTGAGTATTTCTTAAATTTTATATGACAAAGAATGAGTATCTGTGCATTTGGGAAAACAAGTACAATTTGAGTATTACAGCATTTAGGAAAACAAATAGGTTACAATTTGAGTATCTGTACATTTAGGAAAACAATTACAATTTCAGTAGGCCTATCTGTGCATTTAGAGAAACAATTACAATTTGAGTATCTGTGAATTTAGGAAAACAATTACAATTTCAGTATCTGTGCATTTGGTAAAACATTTATAATTTAAGTAGGCCTATCTGTGCCTTTGGAAAAAAATTATAATTTGAATATCTGTGCATTTGGAAAAACAATTACCATTTGAAATAAACAATTCTTCATCATCATCATGTAGCAGAGCATTACTCTCCTAAAAAATGTTTAATCAGCAACAAATTCTCCCATCTGCTCCATTTTCAAATCAATTGTTTCTAAGGACTTGATTTCATTCTTAAAAGAAGATTAGTGCAGTCTTATCACTGTATATGTCATCAAAGTAATCGTACAACAGATCCCTAGGTGTATTGGTAGGGATCAAGCAGGAAATTAGACAGAAGGTACATTTGAAAAAAAGAGAGGCTTTAAAACAACAAAGAGGAAGACCCTGCAGCATGAGAGTGGTAAAAGAGGAAAACCCTGCGCTGTGAGAGTGGTGTCAAAAAGGAAGACCCTGCAGGATTAGTAGTCAAAAAGAGGAAGACCCTGCAGGATTAGTAGTCAAAAAGAGGAAGACCCTGCAGGATTAGTAGTCAAAAAGAGGAAGACCCTGCAGTGTGAGAGTGGTCAAAAAAAATTCTCAAATGGCAGTGTTGCTGGGACCTGAAATGAGAGCAAAGAATAACATTATAACTAGCCATGCATGCTGTAAGAGACAACTAAGGAGGCTTTGGTGATTGTGTTGGTTGCTTCCTTTCAAAGAGGATCAAAGTGGCCCAAAACTGATTATGAAATTTGATGTATTGGGCTGAAAGGTGCAGATATGTTTGCCAAAATGTGTATTATAATGCACATTCTGACTAAAACATCCTGGTAATCTGCAGGAGTTTGAGAATGAATGCAGAAGTTGTCTTTAAGAAATAATAGAAGAGAAATCTTGCTGAACTGATGGAATCTATAGCCGTCTAAGTTGAACCAACCCCAGCTACTACTCTTGTGTGTGTCATGTGATGTATTCTCTCCAGAACTTTATCTTCCCAATGAACTCTCTGAACCTCTTTCTGTCTTGGGCAATACTGCTTGCATTTTCCAATGATATATTCATATTATCTTTAATGTCGCAGTCCATCATGTTCTTGGTCTGCCCTTTCTCCTTTTTTCCATGTACTCTGCCCTCCATTATTTGTCTTTCTAAACAGTTGTGTCTCTTTATATGACCAAACAGATGTAGTTCTGTTTTTGCTATTGTGTTTAGTAACAACACTCTGGAATCTTAAATGTGTTCATAATATCTGAGTTTCTCTTTTTTTCCTTCCATGATGTTCTAAGTATCTTTCTGTAGCATTTCATGTCAAAGGTGTTGATCTTATTTGCAGCTGTTTTACTTAGGGTCCATGTTTCACAACCATATATTGCAACCGGAAAAATACAAGTTCGTAGCATTATCAATTTCATTTCTATTTTGTTGTTTTTCAATATGCACCATTGATAATTGCTCCTAAGTACCGGTATTCAAATTTATCCATACATTCTATCTCTGTATTGTCTATTCCGATATTTAGTTGTTGCATTGTTATATCTGTTGACATAATTTTTGTTTTTTTGTGTGTTTAAATATAAGTTTTGTGATTTGATATATTTCTTTGTGTTCTTGATTAGTGTTTCCAATCCTTTTATATCATTTTAAAGAAGCACAGTGTCATCTGCGTAGCGTAGTTAGAGGTTTCGAAGCCACAGATGTTTAGACTTGTGTAGATAATCCTTTTATCCCAATGAAATAACTACTGGGTATAAACATATTCATGGAATGCCCTTTCCTCTCAATTACCAGGGCAAAACCTTTACAGATACCCTTCACAGTCTTTCTCACTATATATGAGGCATGTTCAAATGAAACCTTCTGTGCTTCGTCACCTATGCCAGCATGTGAGGATCGTGAAGATGTCCTCACAATAGTAATAAGTCCACATTAATGAACAAAAAATCATGTGTTCGTCTCTTCATATACTTAGTGTCCTGTGCAGGCAGTCGGCAACATGACTAGTGTGACAATGAATCCGTCCAAATATCACCAGCAAGCAGCGTAGTAGAAGACCTGCACTCTTTTAAGAATGGCATTCAGCTGCCAAGATCAGATACAACTCAGCAGCAACTTGTTATTAACAATAACAACCAACATTTTAAAAATATGTTATCATGTCCTATCATTCAAATACTTTATAATAAATAAAATTCACAAACACTCACTCACATGCACAACTAAAGCTCATACACTCACTTTCACTCTCTCAGCAGCAGTTGCACCAGCAGGATCTGTGAACTCTCTCGCATGTGACTTTGAGTTGGATGATATTTGTGGTTACACAAATATACTAGATGATGATTTAGACTGGCAACGAACTCTGGGTGTGACATCAGGAACAGTTGGCTCTTCATATGATCATACAACCAGGACAGCTCAGGGTAATTTTGGTAGAAAATGTATCGGTATCCTAGAACACAATTGTTATCAACACAAACACATGCAGGCATACACTTAGTGCTGTAAATAGATTTAAAGCAAGAGTAGAACAATTAATTGTGAATATGAACTACAAAGACTAATAGATCAAGTCAATAAATCAAATAATGAATATGGACTGGATATAAATATCCAAAAAACAAAAACCATGATAGTCAGCAAAGACACAGAAGAACAAGAACTAAACATAAACATACATGGAGAGAAACTACAACAAG
Organism: Meghimatium bilineatum; assembly: GCA_034231615.1. Classification (NCBI taxonomy): domain Eukaryota; kingdom Metazoa; phylum Mollusca; class Gastropoda; order Stylommatophora; family Philomycidae; genus Meghimatium; species Meghimatium bilineatum. Next base: position 35,919,176 of record CM067318.1, read on the forward strand.
TAACACATTATCAATATATTGGACACATAGTCACAAATGATGGCAGATGTGAAACAGAAGTTAAAAGGAGAATAGGAATGGCTAAAAGTACCTTCAATGACATGAGGAAATTATTGATATCTAAACAAATTACAAACAAGTTAAAAATGAGAATTATAAAATGCTACATCTATTCCATATTACTGTATGGCTCAGAAACATGGACACTAAATAAACAATTAGAAGATAAAATTGATGCCTTTGAGATGTGGGTATATAGAAGAATAGGGAGAACATCATGGAAAGAGAAGAAAACAAATAAAGAGGTGCTAAAGACACTTAATATGAAGAAAGAACTACTAAGAGAAATAAAGATCAGGCAAATAAAATACTTTGGACACATTAAAAGACATGACACCTTATTGAAGACCTTACTTGAGGGTAAAGTCAAAGGGAAGCGAGCAAGAGGTAGGCAGAGATACAAGTGGGAGAGTAACATCACACGATGGACAGATTGCAGTCTAGCACAGTGCACCACCAAGACAAGAGACAGGAGATGTTGGAGATACGTTGCAGCCAACCTTCGTTGCGGAGACGGCACTTAATGATGATGAGAGAAACTAAAGAGAGAAAGAGTATAAACTAGACATATAATTCGATGTTTGCCTTCCCAAAGAAAGAAAACTGCTTCAGTATCTCATTACTTGTTTGTTCTCTACTTGACTTTCTCTTTACATATTGACAAGTTCTAAATCTGTGTTTCCTGTAACCAGAAAGCAAGCAGATATTTCAATTGATAGGTTAGTGTTGTTGTATCAGTTTTCATTCTTCTGTGTTCACTCTAAACTCTTGCTGATTTGTAGCATGTAGTCTACAGAAAATAGTGCATTGTTGCATGGGTTGCAACTTGGCAGTGATATCTGCACCTTTTGCCCTGCCATGATTTCAGCTATTAACATGACATGATGGCATTTTTAAGTTCTTTTGAGAATTTACAGCATGAGGTAGCCACCCAATGCCCAACCCTCCTTAGTGCCATTTTGTGACATTTGTGGCAAGTGATGATATCATTCTTGATTCCTCCTGTAGGATCTAATATCATAAGGACATTGTATCTGTAAGACAATCCACATTATAATGTTATTTATCCAAAACCCTATTTGTTCGTGGTTATTTTTAAAATTAATGACAAAGAAAACAAATCAATCTAGAAGAATCTACAATCACAACAAGACTATTGACCCAATGCAACAATCCTCCTAAGATGGATATGTTGAATACATTTTTATATTGGTTAGTCTTTAAAAAAATTTAAAACACCCATTTTGAAGACAGAGAAGGGGAAAGTAAAAGATGACTTCAAATTATTTGTGTTATGGCAGAGCTGCAATGAGTGTTAACATACCATTTTGATTTGCCCAATGTGTCTGTTGTTGCTACTGGCATAAGAGAATAAGCTAGTTAAATAGATGAACTCTGCCAAAGACAGATGTGCCAGGCCATTGGCACAAATAAAATGGCGATACAACATATTTCCATTCTCCAGACTTTATCCTATTGGAAATCAAGCAGACCAATTGTCCTACTACAAGAGAGATCCAGCAAGAGTTTGAGAATTAATGCTGAAGAAGAAGAAATAGATCAACATAGTTTACAGTAGAAATGTTTTCATCTATCACAAGTGATGATAACTATTTGTTACATCTACTTTATGACATCTATTTAGGGTTGTGTCCTTGTCTATGAATTCGGAGATGGTTAATAAGCCCTATTCTGTTCGTAAAGGTCATTGGACAAGCCGGGCAAGGTATTATCACTTAAGATGGTATTTAATCTGGCTGTGTCTTTCTAACTAGTCTATACTATTGAGCTACTGCATCATGCTGATGAAGTCAGATGGATTAGGCTGAAAGGCACAGATGTTACAGCTAAGCTGTAAACCATGAAACAATGCATTCTGTTGAAACAACACTCCGAACTACATTCTGCTGATCTGTAGGAGTAGAATGAATGCAGAAGAAGCTACTGTATTTCTACTTTTTTCACAAGATGTTACACTTTTTTTTTACTCTATCCCCATGCATCTCTGTTTCGTGCCCGTCTTCCCACGTAGTTTATATCAAATGCCGTCAGTGATTGCTTTTACAAGTACTTTTAGCACTTCTTTTAGTCATCTTGAAAAGATATGCACTGAGCATCTCACCATAGATGGTAGATAACACGTTTTAAAAATAATTAAAATTATAATTGAAGCATATCCTGTACAGGACACTGTTACTCAACTATTATTGAATTTTAGGCAACAATAATACATCCAATTATAACACTAATACTACCAATCATAACACTAATAAATTCAATCATATCACTAGTACAATGTGGACTGTCAACTTTGAAAACCATGAGCTATTTAAACCAAATTGGGTTTGTGAGGTGGGTCAACTATCCACTTTACTACCTAGCCAATAATAACTTATTTAAATGTTTAAGAATTGCACAATCAATACAGGTACATACTAAGGGCAGCACTCCTATATTTACATAGTTTCAAGTCAACCAAAGTGATCCAGGCTGCTGATCACTTCATGGTAAAACTGCATAATATATGAAAATTCATAAATCAATTATCTTCACATTTAGTAGTACAGCTTTTGAAGCATTAGTTTCAAATAAATGGACATTTTTAATCTTTCAAACATGATAAGACTAACCCTGGTCCCAGTCTTAGAAGGCTTCAGCTGCATAAATTTAAAATTTATTATATCTTCTAATATAATGAAGGTGTACTTGCATCAGTGGTTTAAGTCTGCACCTCACAAAAAAAGATGCATTGTCCCCATTTACAAAAAAAGTACCACCACCGCTTTAAACATACATATACAGACTTTAACCCTCAAATTTTTAAATGTTTATGCATCCTAGTTTAAATATTGTGGTTTTTATGTCTGTTGTTTAATGTTTGCCTCACCCCAAAAAAGACTAATCTCCCAAATTCATTCTCACTTCCCGCATTTTTTAAATGCAGCTGTTGAGTTGTACCAGGGGTATTTGATAGCTACAGCTTAAAACAAATTGTTGTAGAAGCTACAGCTTAAAACAAATTGTTGTAGAAACTACAGCTTAAAACAAATTGTTGTAGAAACTACAGCTTAAAACAAATTGTTGTAGAAGCTACAGCTTAAAACAAATTGTTGTAGAAACTACAGCTTAAAACAAATTGTTGTAGAAACTACAGCTTAAAACAAATTGTTGTAGAAACTACAGCTTAAAACAAATTGTTGTAGAAACTACAGCTTAAAACAAATTGTTGTAGAAGCTACAGCTTAAAACAAATTGTTGTAGAAGCTACAGCTTAAAACAAATTGTTGTAGAAACTACAGCTTAAAACAAATTGTTGTAGAAACTACAGCTTAAAACAAATTGTTGTAGAAACTATAGCTTGAAACAAATTTTTGTAGAAACTACAGCTTAAAACAAATTGTTGTAGAAACTACAGCTTAAAACAAATTGTTGTAGAAGCTACAGCTTAAAACAAATTGTTGTAGAAACTACAGCTTAAAACAAATTGTTGTAGAAACTACAGCTTAAAACAAATTGTTGTAGAAACTATAGCTTGAAACAAATTGTTGTAGAAACTACAGTAGAAAATAAAGAATAATGACTTTTTAAAAATCTATAGTGTTCATACTTTTGCAATAGCTCTTGCTGAAGCAGAAATCAAAATGGAATGGTCATGAGTGTATTTAGTCTTTGGATCTTTCAAAATGTGTTAATAATAATGTATAATTGTTCTGTTATCAGGAGCCTGTATGACAGTCAGTGGGAAAAACATTAATGCTCAAGGATCACTTAGGTCAGCAAATGTAACAATGCAAGGGGAATACTGTCTGACCTTCTATTATCGTGAGCGTGGTTCAAATGTGGGGTGGATTTCAATTTCTATGTGGACTTATAATCCAGATACGAATGTTCTGATTTGGAAAGATGATGGTACAGCTCCAGGAAGTCAATGGAACAAGGCACAGCTGTCCTTAAAAATAACAGGTGTCACCCAGGTAAATCTTAGTTATGAGCAGAAACATAGGTTTGTATAACATTTGTATTATGTATCTGTAATATAAAAATGTAGTGAAATAACCAACATATGCAAGTATGGTTCTGTCACAGGAGATGAGCTTACATTTTTTTACAATAGCACAACAAAATATAGGATAAACATGGAGACAAATCTGTATTATTATTTTCTGATTATGTCCTGATGATTTCCCTTGATAATATTTATCAGTTGTTTGTATCAATTGTGGATGGTTATTTTTAATAATTTAAAGACAGGCCAGTTAACTGATGAAAGTAAACATTTAGCAGCCTAAGAAGCTCTGTTTGTTTTTCATGCAGGGAAACATAGCCTTTCCATGAAATCAATGGATTGTACATCTGCAATAGTTAGAAATTTTTTTGAAAAGAAATTTACATGTGGGCGAACAAAGTGCAAATCAATTCTAGTAAATGTCCTAGCAACTTTTGCAATGCGAGAAATAGACATATAATTTAGAGAAGCTAAATATATTTCAGTTATGGTGGACACATAAAACCATAGGGATTTGACGTTGATACCAGTCCTTGTTAGATATTTTATTCCGGATAAAGGCATTCGAATCAAGGTGATTGAGTTTCAGAACATAACTGGGTAAACAGCAGCACTGCTAGCAGATCACATTTTTAGCATTTTGCAGAAATATAAATTGATGAAAAGGTTATTGCATTTTCTGGTGATAATTGTAACACCAATTTCGGTGGACAAAAGAGCAGGTTTCAACAATGTACTTGCAAGACCTAATAAAGTCTTAAAAACAATGTTCATGGTATTGGTTGTGCTGCTCATATGGTATTCAGACAAGTGCAGTTCTTAGTCATGTGGGAAAGTCTTATTTCTGCAAGTTATTATGTCACAATACTGTTATGTCTATGCTTATAATCTGAAATACTTTAAAAATGTTAAAGATAATGCTACAACTCTATAATACACCAGTTATATATTAACAGTGAAAAATAACTTGTTTAAATATGTTATATACTAATTGCATACTATTGAATTTTTATGATGTGTATCCCCTTTTTGTCCTCTTTTTTTAAGGCTGGAAAAAGCAGAAATATCCCATTTTTGGGTCTAGGAAATCAGGTCAACCTAGGTTAAGATGACTGTGCCATATATGAATAGAGGATGGAGAAGTTTCCAAAATTAATTTCTGAAAAACTGATCACATAAGTATGAATACTGCAAACATGGATAAGCTTACTAAAGAGATCCAGTTGGAAGCAGGTTATATGATCGAGCATGTAAACTGGAGTAACCAGATTGCAACAGATGACTGGCACTAAAAATGACAAAAAGGAATCATATCTATTCATGCCCAAAACATGGACACTAGATCTTATATCAAGTGCCAAGTAAATGGTATCTGACTTTCAGAGTTGATATGGCAAAACAAAATGTGGAAAGATAAATTAAAACAATACTATATACAGTGGAATATGTAGACAAATAGGCTATCAGAAAGAAGAATCAGAAATTGTATAGTTGTTAAGCTACTAGACAGGAGAATTAGAAAGTGGCAAATTTGTTAAGCTATTAGACAGGAGAGTCAGAAAGTGGCATAGTTGTTAAGCTATCAGACAGGAGAATCAGAAAGTGGTATAGTTGTTAAGCTATTAGACAGGAGAATCAGAGAGTGGCATAGTTGTTAAGCTATCAGACAGGAGAATCAGAAAGTGGTATAGTTGTTAAGCTATCAGACAGGAGAATCAGAGAGTGGCATAGTTGTTAAGCTACCAGACAGGAGAATCAGAAAGTAGCTCACTATGTGTTGAAGAGGTAGAAGCTTCGAATCCTATTCACAATATTTTGTTTATAAGTGGATTATTTATTCTGAGATCCCTGCAGATTATTGCTTGAAGTTACAGTTACATGCTATGAGTGGTACACTCCACAGGTTGCATGCTACATCAATGAGAGGGATGGAGTACGTACAACCCACGTACAATGAAGTAAATCCTTTATGCCTCTTGATCCTTTTTTAAGCCTATAATTAGAACAGCATAAATATCTTAAGTTCTGTAATACACTATTCAATACACTGGCGAACGTGAACCCAGTGTCAATACATCAATGGATCAATATTCTGCTTCTACTTTTTCTTCTTGTGCGTTCATTTCACACTTCTGCAGATTAGCAGGATGTAGTCTGGAGAACAGAATGCGGTTTGTCATGGTTTCAGCTTAACTGCGCCTTTCGGCATGACACATACAACTTCAGCTTGGCTTCTGGGTCACTTTGACCCTATATAAGATGAGTAGCCAACTTCACCCCAAAACCTCCTTAGTTGCCTCATAAAACATACATGGAAGATAAACATTGTAGCTGTTATTTGCTCCCCTTTCAGGACCTGGCATAATATGGGTTAATGGATTAGTCTGACTTAGTGTATGCAGTAAGGTACCTTGTTTGCTCATAAAATTTCAAAACTGTAAATCATAGTCATTGGAATGGACTTTAAAAGGAAACATGATAAATATGTGAAAATACTGATAAATCAGCATCAATCTGGAACTATAAGCTGCCAAACTGTAATGGATTGGGTCAGAGCACCAATGGGCTTGTCCAGTATGTGCTGATAACCTGCAGTGATAACTCACGGACATATTCAATGAAATCTAATATATTCTGAACAAAATACATGCAATCTGTACAGTTAACAGGTATGTGTAGTCATGTCATTCCTTGATCTTCACTTTTATTTCTATTTTATCCACATATGACTAAAACACTTCTAAATACACATATTTATTTTTGGATTATCATTAACTTTATGCAAGAGATTGTGTTTGTCCTGCTTGTTCATCTTCAAAACTAACTTCTTTTTTTCCTTTTGATTTCCAGTCAAGTGCAGGTCTTTATGAAATGTTGTATTATAACTTGTGTTTTTCCTAGCTGGCCTTTGATGCAACCATTTCTGGTGGATTTGGGGACTTATCTATTGATGATATTAGCATTGTCAATGGATCTTGTGCAACACCACGTAAGTATGAAAAGAACCATGAATATTTGGTTTCTAAATTATATAAAATGAATGAAAACAGACTTCCACTACAAGCATTAAAATGGATACCAAATGGCAAAAGAAAAAAGATGACCAAGAGAGACTCTTCACAGAACAACCATTAAAGAGGGTAGACCTATGACTGTTGGTCTTAACAACATGTAAAAATTACATACAGTAGTATCACATTGCTCGAACTGGAGAGCTCTGGTTTCTGCCCTATGCACCGTATTTGGCACTGAAGGAACATAAACAGATAGATAGATAGAAAATATATAGGTACCTAGACAGATCTCCAGAGAACTCTTCTACCTCTGACGCTGTAAGGCACAAAGGGATATAACATGAAAAGAAAGAAAGAAAGGGAACTCAAAAGGTGTAGAGAATTGACTTCATTGTACTACATTTTCCCATATGCTCTCAATTCCTTTGAACAGAGCAACATATTGACTGTCAAGAGTATTGATATGAGCACATAACTTCATAGCATGTGAACCTCTGACAAAATGCACATGTAAACAAGAAATCATGAACTTACTTTGAAATAGCAACCTGGTGTTAGCAAGGAAAATGATGACCACTTGACCATAGAAATTATGCTGAAGGCTTCCTTTCTTCACTGTTTCATAAATTTAAGAAATGCAATTTCAGACTTTTAAATATATTTTCAGATTAAGTGGATGAAAATGCCATATAGTTTGAAATCTGAATTGTTTGCTCATAAAATACAAATCAACAGAAGATAACAAAGAGGTATTAAATTGACTCTCACCTTAACTCTGGAAGATATAGATTCTTCAAATGCCCTTTCTCTTCCATGTCACACATATAAAGATGTCCAATGAAAGATCTACCATTTGAGCTGGTATAGCCAGATTGTTGAACTAAAGATCATTCTGATTACTGAGTAGAAGTAAAATAATCCCTTCTAATATAGCCATCTAACAAAAACTGTTTTTACAGGAGACAGCCCCCCCCCCCCAATCCAATAATTGAAAGAGGGAGGAGATACAAATGTTGTCACATAGTCTGCTATTAAAGGTATGAGACATGGGAGTCTGTGGTCAGGTTGATAGTAACACAAGTGGTTGCCAAAGGTCAAGTAAGTGTGACCATGTAGCACTCAGATTTGTCACTGACAGGCAGTACAAGCAATGCCTATAAGGAGGTTGAAATATATGACTAACCCACCAGAAATATGACTATAACATTCACTAGTCAGTGTAATTGGTAAAAACACTGAATTTATTAGTTACTACCACTGAAGTTGGATTTCTTGGGTTATTAGTACAAACAAAATGGCAACACTACGAATATCTGTTCTTTAGAATACATGCTGCTGGAAATCTAATAGGTCTATTGTCATGCTACAAGAGAGATCCAGTCAAAGTTTTATTACAATCCCTTAAGAAAAGATGGTGGATAATTTAGCGTAGTGACTGAGCATAGGTGTCCTTGTCACTGGTAGTGTGAAAAAACTTCCATGGTCGACTCAGCATCCAGGAAATTGATACAATTGCTTATGCTTTGGAAGACAAAGAATGGTACCATTGCTGCATAATATGTACTGAAGGCAATACCAGTAAATTTGTTTCTGGTCAACCATTGGCTAGATGAAACTTTATGAGCTCTAGTTACAGGAGGAAAATAAGAATGGTAACTGTTGACTACTCTTTTCATATCAACTCTAATATATTATCATGAACCATGAATATTAATTGAAATGCACACGATTTATAAAAAACTAAATTTTTTAGTCATACATAATATGATAATATTGTAAAAATGTTGTTTTTTTTCAGCGGACTGTAACTTTGATAATTATGATTTGTGCTCATGGAGGAATGATATTCTACATGATTACTTTGACTGGGAAGTCATTTCACCTGTAAGTGATGTGCAGATGTTTGCACCTTGGAGAGATGAAGACAATCATACATATGGTGATATTTCTTTTCTGTTGTTACTGTTCTTGCGTGTTGGCTGTTTGTAATACAAAAATAAGTTATGTTGTAATTCATGATTTTTTAAAGTAATATATTGTTGAGCTGCATAAATATTATTGATTTGTTGAATAACCCAATATATTTTTGCTCTAGTGATTTTTGTAGGAAATATTTACATTTACTTCCAATTGCTTCTTAGCAGTCTGGCTGTCCAACTGTCTGCTACTAAATTTTAACCTGTTATCTTGAGTTTCTGAGAGACTCATTCACTACTTCAACCACTGAGCCAGTCATACATTCTAAAGACAAAGTTATGTTCATTGAAATAGAAATGGTTCTTAATTTAGTGTTTGCATGTTGTGACCAGTTATAAAGCCCAACTTGAACACTCATAATACCAAATTCAATTTCTGCTACTGGCAATTGTGCATCCAGACAATTCAGAAAAAATGACAACCTACTAAATATAAAATATTGCATAGAAATTTGCTATTTGTCTGTGATATGTCCTTTACAGAATGTTGTCCTAACTGCCAATCTGTAAGTTTCTTAGTTTTGTGCAAGCAGTCCAGCCTCTTCCAGAGTCGTATTCAGGAGGTCTTTAATATCTTGTGTCCATCATAGCCTTGATCTGCCTCAATCATTTTATTTGGCCAAAATATTATAGTTCTCTGTAGCAAACCATGTTGTTCAGCTAGTTTTATTTTACATTTCATTTCTCTCAGGATGATCCTATCTGTGATTTTTTTTTTTTGTTGTCCAAAATATTCTGGGGATTATTCTGCAACATTTTGTTTCAAATACTAATCTATTGTAAACTGTTTTTTGTGATTGTCCAAGATTCACACCTGTATTTTGCCACTGGGAATATGCAGGCTTTTAAGAAGTTAGTTTTGTTATTTTGTTGCAGCCCAACCATATGTGTTTCATTTGTGTCAATTTCATTGATGCCAATGCTGACCTCCTTCTTCATATCAATCAATCTTCATATCAATCCTTCTTCATATCAATCATTTTTGTTGCTGATAAGGTATATTTATTAAAGGTATTTAAATCAGTTGACTTGTAGTTTTCTGTTGTCTATTGTCTATCCCCAGGTGAATGATGGTTGATCGTATTCACACTTACCGTTAAGTGAAGGGAGGGAGCTTACGTTGTTGCTCTTAGGCCAGATATGTCACCTTAGTTACATTAAGTCGATTTGTGTTCAAGGCTATCTTAATGTTTTCTATCTTCAATTTTCTTGGTATACCTTTAGCTTTATGCCGAATATTAATTTGTTATATGTTCTTATTAGTATTTGGTTTAGGTTCATTCTCATTTAATGACAGAACCATTTTACTTGCTGTCTTTCAAAATGTACAATACATGATATGGTACAGTACAAGTAGACACCACCACATAGTCAAGTTATTTCTCATGTTTGTACATTTCATATTCATCATTTAATAATTTAAATATTAATTTATTTTAGGGTTAGGATAATTGTGTTTTACATAACTAACCCTAACCCCAACCCTAAATATAAAAATATTTCAATTATTAAATGATGAACATGAAATTTACAAACATAGACAAGGGAAATAATTAAATATGTGGTGGTGTCTACTTGTACTGTACCCATGATATTATACAAACTCTTTTCCTAATTTCTTCATTTCTTATTTCATCTAGTTTAGTAACCATTGCAGTTTTTCTCAGACACTTAATTTCACATGTAAAGATTTTCCTCTGCAGCGAGGCTGTTAAAGACCATGTTTGACATTGGTAGCAGAGTGTTGGTATAAAAATTGTAGATATTACCTTCTTTTGATTTCCATCTTGATATCTTGATCTTTGGGGGAAGAAGTAATGGTGAAAGTTGATAGGTCACTGTGTTTGCTTTCTGGCAACTTGTTTCTTTTTTTGGAAAAAATGCTGCCTAGATATTTAAATTATGTGGCTTGTTTCACTTTTGTGTTATCTATTGTTATATCCATTGGTGTTGCAGACTTGCTAATTTTCATAATGTCTGTGTTTTTTTTGTATGTTAATTTTCATTTTATACTTCTTATATGCTAATAGCAATACATTGATGTGGTTTTGCAAATTTTCCTGATCTTTATATATTATATTTTGATCATTGGCAAATGGTAGTTTGTTGATTTCATTATTCAGTTCCTCATCAGGTTTATTTGCAATGTTTTTCCCTTTGTTGACGTGAGCTTCCTTTATTATTTTGTTCATGTGTATGTCTTCAAATTTAAGACTTCCCATCTAAATTCACTAACAGTTATTTTCTTACTGTTTTTTTTAAAATATTTTCTTTTAAAAGTACTATCTAAGCAAAATAAAGGACAGATGACTTTAGTATTATTCTTTGTCAATTTTTCTTTTTCCGCCTTTCGGCTAGCCTCGCAATCTGTCACAATGTTATAAGAAAATACATGAAGAACATTTTGAATATGTTATAAGAGAATACATGTAGAACATTTTGAATATGTTATAAGAGAATACATGTAGAACATTTTGCAGGTTCAGTGTTGAAGTTTGGGACATATTTTACCAATGTGGTCTCATTTGAATAGTGAGATATGAGCACATGCAATCTTCAGCACACACATATATCTATAGGTATTCTGATTTCTATCTAAAAAATAGCAGTATTGAGTAGAATGTATTTTTAACAATAGGAAACCTTGTATAACTGGACACATAATCTTCATGTGAAATAATCTTTGTTATATAAATATGGGTTATAAAATATTGCAGGGGGTTTCATTCTCTTGGACATGTCAAGCAACAAAATGAACACTGAAGTCTACCTGGTCAGTGAAGTTATTACAGTCACAGGAGTCCAATGTTTTGAGTAAGATCAAATACATCTTTTTGTTTTACAGTAGAATTCTTAAATACAGTATAAAACTGAACTAATAGCATTGAGAGAGAAAAACAGTCCATGTATTGGGCCCAAATTTGGAGCAAGAAATAGAAACACTAATTACCTTCCATAAGCAGAGACTAAGAAGGTTATGGTGTGGAGTTGGCTGTTCCATCCCATTTAAGGTCAAAATATCCCAGAATCCATGCGGAAGTTGAATGTGTCAGGCTGAAAGGATCGGAAATTGCAGCAGTGTTGTAAACTATGATACAATGCATTCTGTTCTCTGGATTACATCCTGCTAACCTGTAGAAGTTTGAGAAGGAACACAGAAGACGCAGAGACAAAAACAGTAGAAGTGATTGTCAATTCTGCCACGATACATATGCTACATAATCAGTTTATGACTTAAACATTTAATATTCCCTTACAAATAATTTATATTTATTTTGCCTTATCTTTGAAATGTGGGTTAATATGACTATGCATAGATTTGGTTGCTTTTAAATGTAATAAAATATTTTTAGCAAAATTAAATATGGAATGCATGCACAATTTTTGATAATATGCAATATATTTCAGTTTTGTTGTTTTCTATCAATCAAGCCTACAATTTGCATCAGATGACCTTTTTTATTTTTGCTATTTTGTATTATTTCTGGTGCATATGTGTTTATATTCTTAATCTCAAGTTTTAATGTTTTAATTTGTACTGTGCAATGACACATGTACCTATTTATAAGGGAGCCTTTACAGTGCAGTAGCACAGTTGGGAACTGGCTTCCTGTTCAGGTAATTTAAGCTTCACTTTCCAGTTCAACTTTAAATGACCAAAGGCTCCTAGAGCAACCCAGTCTAAAGAAATGAGTACTAAATCTTCTGGGAGAGTAAAGTTTGCTTATCAGGCAACCAAATATTGAGTTAAATTGTCACTCACTTTTAGCCAAAAAACTAAACAAAAATGTCAACATTTAGCAGGTAAATGTATCAAGATTTATCTATGGAAATATTGAGGAATGGCGTAATCAATGCAAAGTATGTGCTTAAGAAGACACTAATCGGACAGTTTCTGGTCAGCTAGACAGCTGAGCATGGTAAAGGCATGTGCTATGATGCTGATTCATAAATCAATTGTTTTTACCTACCTGCTTGTATTACATTTACTTGTGTCATGTGATCTACAGACTGTGTCATAGTGACAGTCATGATGTGATGGTATTAGATGAATATTATATCAACATTTGTATTGCTAACAGGTTCTATTATTATCCAATGACAAGAAGCAGCATTTATGAAAACATACCCATGTGGTTGAATATCTATGTGACCACTGGAACAGAATTTCCTGGGACTCTTTACTGGACTTATTCTATGACCAAACATGCAACTGCATTTGCTCTAGGAAGACTGCCTCTTCAGATGAGCCAAGCCTATAGGGTTTGTGTGTGCTAGTTCTTTAAATTAATTCATTTGATTGTAATGAATGAATATATTTTTGCTTAAAACTATTACATGCAAGCAAGTGGGATGGCTAAATGAAAGAGGTGATGATAACTGTGTCCTTATGGTGTTCATATAATGTTGGTAGCTCCATTTAAATGTTAAATTGGTAAATTACATAGGTGATTTTGTATAGTTTTTGAAGATACTAAGGAGTAAGGATGTGGGTGTTGAATCCTTCACCCCATGATTTCAGCTGTGAGGAAACCTGCCAAAGACACATGTCTAGACTGCTTCAGAGGGAATCAACCCCTTTATCCGTAGCATTCTTCGAGATTGCTAGAAAATCACCGTAGCATTCTTCGAGATTGCTAGAAAATCAAAGTCCTTTCCAGAGTATAAGACTGTTTATCTTATGTCATTGCACCCTACAGCAATAGTAAGTTAAGCTTTAGTACCCCAGATTAAAATTACACAATTTCTCCCTCGGGTCCAGATTTTGTTGTTGACAATGTACATTATTTTTTGGTGAGTGTTTGGTAAGCGCGATAACTTTTTTGTTTGTAAAAATATCAAAATAATTTGTGCACATGTAAACAAAGGAGTGAATGATCTGATGCATATAATCGTGTTTCTTTTGTTGTTGTATGTGTGATATGACAGTTGTCAGCAAGTTGTGAAGTTGAAAATTGGGGGAAAAAAATCTCAAAATGCCATTTTTTAAAATCACAATAATTTCTTGATGATCCTAATACTTGAGCAATGTGTGGAAACAATGATAAAATCCTTCTATATACCTATTCCTGTGTATATATATATTGTTTCATATCCAAACTAATACCATATGGACTGAACAAACTAATAAAACGTAAAGAAATCGCATACAATGTCTGTATGTACAACACTAGGTTTAGAACTACATACAATGGAATCCGACACGTGACACCCCTGATACATATTGTGTTTGTGTTATTCAATGAATAAATGAACATTCTTATAATATAACAACAACAGAAACAAAAATCAGCAATTAAAACATGTAGATATTACTTTACATGAAAATCACTTACCATGCTATGTGGTACATTTGATAGTAAAATATGGCGTCGAAAATGGACATTGTTTCAAAAATTCACTGAAAAAAATCAACCGGCTTTCTCCTTCCTACAATCGTAATGTGTAAAAAAATTTGACCTCTAAGCTTTGATGTATTTCTAGCTTCGTGTGGTGGGAATCCTACGTCATATGAGCTTAACTTCGTGTGATTCCGCACTGATGAATTGGGACATAGTAACGGAGTTGACTGGAGACACCTATGGGCCCTAGTTACGTAATGGTGTTGGCTAGTATAGATGCCTATGGGGCCCGTAAGGTTAACACTCATCTGGAACTTACAAAAAACAGGACAATCTCCATCACTTCTTCTTCTTCAGCGTTCATTCTCACACTCACACTGGATATCCCTTATAGTAGGACCATGGTCCTGCTAAATTTCCAGCAGGATGTAGTCCAGAGAATGGAAATGCGTTGTGTCGCCGTTTTATTTGTGCCAATGGCCCGACACATCTGTCTTCGGCGGAATCTCCATCACTAATAAGTGAGACTGTAATAATGCAAATTTATAGAAACAGTTACTTATACAAGACACAGGATAGTTATGTTTTTATAGAGCAAAAACAGACTTGTTGAGTTAATGGCTAGCTGGGTACATACAGTATAGATAACAGTATACAGAATAATTCAACGTTTTAACCATACAGTCTTTATCAAGAGACATATAGAACAGAGACCATACTGTCTGTAAAAATAATAGTAATATCACAAAGGGACAACATTTTAGACATTTCAACCATGTATTAGCAGGTCCAGATATGTGCTAAATGTCTACAGACTAATTAATTTGTGGTATTACTATTATTTTTGTTTGTTCTCTGTTTGACTTGTATTTCTCTTGATAAAGACCTTATGGTTGAAATATTGATTTAGCCGATCTTGTATACTGTTATCTACATATTTTTATACCTGTCAGTTTGTGCTCTGTAAAACTTAACAACATTGTGTTTTTTTGTTTTTCATAAATAATTATTGTGTTTTTTTGTTTTTCATAAATAATTATTGGAAAATCTCCCCATAAAAAAGAATGCCAGAGAAATACTAATATTTAGCTGCTTCAGAGGACTTGTTAAAGAACTCACTGAAAGCCTTTGAAATGACCATGATACATGAGAAGAACTTGCACAAAATAGATCTACATGGCGTTCTAAAATAAAAAAAAGCGCATCATCTTGTGAAAAGAATAGAAATGCAGCAGCTCAACAGTGGAGTGCAGCTAGAAAGTCACAGATAGACCAAGATCCGTCTACAGTCGTCATTCCATGTCCAAACTGTCCAAGGACATTTACAGCTCGAATAGGGCTCATTAGCCATCTAGAACTCATAATCAAGGACATAACTAAAATTGAATTTTCAAAAGTGGATGTAACAAATGGTCATCATCACTTGTAATGGACGAACAACAAAACAATATTTTCATTCATTCATTTTCCTTTTGCGCTGAAGTTAGCGCATAGGACAGAGGTCAGATCTCTCCAATTCTGTCTGTTCAAAGCTATTCTGTGCAGTTCTTGAATAGTATGAATATTGGTTGTTTTACTTTCTCTAAGTATTGTTCTTCTGAGTGTTTCTTTTGGTCTACCCCTTGCTCTTTTGCCTGTAGGTAACCATTCAAGAGATTGGTGGTGTATTCTGTTGGTGTCTGCGTGTAGGACATGCCCGATGTAGGACCAACTGCATTTTCTGATAACATCTGTGATGAAATTTTGATGTGTCTCTTCTCTGATTTTATCATTCGATTTGAATTCACTCCAATGGGTGTTAGTTATCCTACGAAGACATTTGTTCTCGAAACTCAGTAATTTCTTTTCTGAAGATAAAGAGCTTTTCCAGCTCTCACATCCATATGATAGCACCGGAATATCGCAGGAATTAAATAAGCGCATTTTCTTGTGTGTGCTGATTGACTTTGACTTCCATATATTAGACAGTCTGTTATTTAGCTGATATTGAACAATATTTAGCAGATAGTAAAACTCCACTACTTGGTACAAGAGTGACAAACTTGTACTACTTTAAGGTATGTCATCGTTGGCATCATCATCATCAACTTTATAGACGGCAAAAGAGAATAGGCCTACATATAGTTGCATCACTGATGATAGAGAGCTTTTCATGAAATTATCTGAGAGTAATTTGGGTTATTGGCCAAGAAAAAACCCACAAAAAATACTAAAAATGAATAGATAAAAATTACATGCAGCAGTTTCTATAACTTTATTCAATTACCCTTTCAGATTGTCATAGGAGGTTATGTAAGTCTAGGTCAAGTACTTTCCCTGGATACGTTCTCACTATCAGCAACTAATTGTACTTATACACCTCTAGGGACTAAGCCATCAATTCAGACAACATCTGCCACTTCACCTGCAACGACCAAATCTTGGCAGCCGTCAGCCTCCACTGGTTAGTATAAATGAATGTCGGTAAATTTGTTTTGTAATCAGATATATATATATATATATATACCCTTTTATTTCATTTTGTTTACACTGCATTGCCATAGTCTATTGCCTAAACTAGGTCAACATCTTACATTTTCATGAGCAGTAGAAATCATTACTGCTTGAGAGACATTCTTGAAGTTTAGAGGGATGGAATCGGTAACAATGAGGTACTGACTTCTGTGAGATATCTCAGCATAGTCACTCTTTTCTGTCAAAATATCTAATGGACTACATTAATCGAATAGAGGATATAGCCTCTTAAAATATACTCTGTACAGAGATTTGACATCCGGGCAACAGAACGGAAGGATCGTCAATTTTTCACTTTATAATTTCTGTAAATGTGATCTGAAGTGCTTTTTGTAGCCAGGGTGCACAAGGGAGCACAGAATAGCAACACTGTGTACCTTCCATGCATGTCGTACGAAGCGACTAAGGAGGTCATGGGATGGAGTTGGCTGTCCCATCCCATATAGGGTCAGTGACCCAAAGCCATGCTGGAGTCGGATGTGTCAGGCCGAAAGGCGCAGATATCGTAGCAATGTTGTAAACCATGACACAACACATTCTGTTCTCCAGACTACATCCTGCTGATCTGCAGGAGTTAGAGAATGAATGCAGAAGAAGAAGAATAAAAGGTGACAAGAGGTTTGGAGATGGTGTTGGCTATCCCATTCCATTGGTTAAAAGTGACCCAAAACATTGTTAAGCCAAAAGATGCAGATATTGCAGCTAAAGCTAAACTATCAACCATAACACCATGACACAGTGCTTTGCATTCTCTGTACAACATCCCACTAACCAGCAGGAGTTTGAGAATGAAGAGATCTTAAAGTACTAGACATTAATACAGCTGACTGGGAGTATCTCCCCATCAAGGCAAACTCCTTGAAGTGGAGATGGGGCTTAGTCTAGCCAACAGAGGCTGGAAACTAAGATTTGTCTGGCCATCCCTGACATCAAACATGACCATAGTCCTGCCCAAGCAATCACTGGTGCTGAAGTCAGAGATATCAGGCCGAGAGGTGCATCAGCAAACATGGTATCATATAATACGACTAGATGACATGTCTTCACATCCGGGAGGATCTAATCTACAGATTCAACTGAAAATAGACAATACATGCCTGGAAATTGGAGAAAACATATTTGTGAAAGATATTGATACTGGATGGGCAATAATGAAGCAGAAACAGTGCTTAATCGAGTCTGCATTTAGGAGCTCATCTCTCAAAACAGAATTTCAAAGCAGAGAATAATGGCAAGCATTAAATAGTGTTTAATATGTAGACATATCACTTGTGTTAGAATATCTAAACTTTTGAGTCTTGTTTGAAGGTCCTCCTTCCATTTGGGACTGTGACTTTGAGATAGATTCATGTCACTGGAAAAGTATCATTGACAGTACTACAAATTCATCATGGACCAGAAGGCAGTCTGCTAATATTTATGGACCTCGGTTTGACCATACAAAAGGGCCAGGTGAGTTGACACAAGTAAGGAAAAAGTAGATCATAAATAAAATGGTAATTTGTGGAAGAAGTGAATTATGCATTCCTTCTGTAGTGTTGTTATTACTTTAGGATTAGAAAGTGAAAAACATTGAGTACATTATTATAACAAGCTATCGTGTTTGGGGGAGGGGGGGGGCATTCGGAAACCAGGTTGACAACACATTTGAATTTGGAAATATATTATTACAATGCAAAATTATGCTGATTTAATTATGTTTAAAGTCATTATCTTTCTTGTTCTTCTCAAATTAAAAGGTGGCAATGGATCCTTTATGTCAGTAATGGCAGGAGCAGGAAATTTACAGACTGGCACTTCCCTGAAAGCCAGCACCAACTACTGCTTGATGTTTTGGTATTACTTGTATGGCCCTGCAGATTTTGAGTTTAGAGTGCAAACTATGGTGTGTAACTATTTGTTATAATTGCCATTTGCGTGTGTGTTGAAAGGGCCTGAAAGAGGAGCAAAGAATAGCAACACTTTGACCTGCTGTGTATTTCATAAGATATATTTTGCTTGTTTTGTGTTTGTTCTCAAACTCCCACCAGATCTCTATTATAGCAGGACAATGGTCCTACACATTTCCAGCAGGATGTAGTTTAGAGTAAAAAAATGTGTTGTGTCACTATTTTATTTGTGCAAATGACCGACACATCCAACTTCACAGTTTCCCATAAGAGATAACTAAGGAGGTTTATTAGTGGAGTTGGCTGTATCACACGGATAGATCAAAGTGACCCAAAAGTCATGTTCAAGTAAAATATATCAGGCTGACAATCACTGTTGAACTAAATCATGACACTGTGTATTCAGTTATCTGAAATTTATCCTGCTAACCATCAAGAATATGAAAAAAGCGCAGCAGAAAAATAATAATATAATAATTGAATGCTCTATTAAATTAATTATAAGATTGTTCTGTTGTCATTGTTGGTTATAAAGTGAAGTCATTGCAAACACATAGACACTCTATCATTCTTGTTAAATGTTAAAGAATATGCGCCCATGTGTTGCCGGGGCCCGAAAGGGAAGCAAAGAATAGCAACACTGTCTACCTTCCATGCATGTCGTAAGAGGTGACTAAGGAGGTTATGGGATGGAGTTGGCTGTCCCATTCCATGTAGGGTCAGAGACCCAAAGCCATGCTGAAGTCGGATGTGTCAACCCAGAAAGGCGCAGATATTGCAGCATTTCTGTGAACCATGACACAACACATTCCGGTCTCCGGACTACATCCTGCTAATGTTCAGGAGTTTGAGAACGAACGCAGAAGAAAAAGCAGAATATGCATGCTTTTGATTCCCAAGGCTCGGTTAAATTACTCATCAATTTGCCATATCTAATACTGATTTCCGTCAACTGTAATAGATGTTTCATTAATCGGGGTGTCACTTCAGTACAGGAATCACTTGTTATGCAACTTCAGTATAGAGTACCTTCATCCACCATCCATTCACTAAATGTAGATGATAAACTGGATGCAATTCTGCCCAGTCTTTCATTGCATAGAAATCATTACTATTATTGTTGTTACAGTATAAGCAATCGCCCACTCTTGAGATAAAATGTAAATATTGGTAAAATGGGCGCCATTGACTGAAAGGGGAAAAAAGAATAGTAATAGTATTCCACGCATGTCATAAGAGGTGACTAAGAAGGTTTTAGGGTGAAGTTGGCTGTCCAATATTTAAGAAATTAATAATATTTAGAAAAATATTTTTCCTCAATTTATTTCATTGTGCTAAAATTTTAAAATCATCTAACAAGAGATTTGATGACTGATATTTTCATGCAATTGTAATTCATTTGTTTCCAAAATTCATGTATTCATTCATTCTATCATTGCAGAGCACAAGTAAAACTACAGTACTGTACAAACATAACAGTATGGACTCACAATGGCATTTAATGACTCTAAATCTGCCAGCATCATCCGCTGCATTTAATATTCAGTTTATCTACACACAAAAAACATTTGAGAGGTACTATCAAGTAGCTTTAGATGACATCCATATTTCTGAAGGACAGTGCATCTTAGAGGGTGAATATTTAGGCTTAAATGTGTGTGTTGTATAACTTATTAAATAAAGTTTCATTTAGAGTTCTTGTTTACAAAAACTGGATTGCATACACAATGCTTCAACATTGTGATGGTCTCTGTCTTTCTCTCCCTCTCTCTCTCTTTCTCTCTCTCTTTCTGTCTACATGAGTTGGACACGTACATGTAAGCATACAAGGGGGTTTAGATATGAAAACTTTCAATTTGCAATGCAAGTACCAAACACAGCCCCATGCAAGTATTGCTGACAGTATTGTTATTGAGATGTCAAGAGTGTCTTGCAGGTGACATCATGGTACTAATGAGAACTACATGATGTCACATTAGGAGTGTAAAGATATCTACACACTAATAACATGCACCAGGAAACACCTTATGTTATCCATTTCTAGAGTCACCAACTAAATGCCTATCTTTGGTCGAGGTGTTTCGCTGCTGGCAAATCATTCTTGTGTAAGAAGAAAACTCAATTTCCCTATACAATTGGGAATACTTAATAATTTTCTCTGTATGACCGTCTTGTTAACAAGTGGCAGTCAAATTGGACTTGGTTCACCATCATAGATGAGACATGGAAATTTACTTGCTGCACTTTTGACCAGTAGGCATTTTTGTTCTGATCTCTTATTTAGGAAAATCTAACAGCATATTCCTAGGGGTAGTAGGAATCTCCATTTCTTTAAGGAATTAGCAATAAAAAAGGTAGCAAGTTCACAATCCAAAAATTACTCTACAACAAATGAAGCACGAGTAGCACAAGTGAAAAATCTCTTGCATTGAGGAGACAACCTTCAGCTTTATCCAGCTGCACTAGTCTCCTAAATAATTGGTCTTTGTATAGCATACTTATTTATTTTCAACAAGGTTTTATTTCGAAAATTAAATTTTGCAGCTGGTCCTAACTGTACATTTGATAGAGGGTTTTGTGGCTGGATGAATTCTAAAGTCAGTGACTTCAACTTCACCATGAGTTCTGGAGCACATCAAGATGCAGGAGTGATTAAAAATGATCACACTACAGAAGCAGATCTAGGTATGCTGTTGTTGTTGTTGATATCCAAATGCTGCTGAGTAGTTCTCTTGGCAGCACAATGCCATTCTTAACTCTTTCCGGACCAATCGCCAGTATACTGGCTTTATACTATGGGTCTACAGGACCAATCACCAGTATACTGGCTTTGATTTGATATTTTATTACTTCACAAGGCTAACTCTAACCTTGTGAAGTAATCACATACCATCAATGTACTTATATATTCATATTCTCTATCCATTCCCCTTTCCAATGATATATTACACATACACTATTTATCAATATTAGCATGTCAAGTGATACAATAAAAAACACATATAAGGAAATTTTATAAAATTAATTTGGTCCAAACCTAAACATAACCAAGTCCTGAATGAGTTAAAAAAGAGCAATCTTTAGACAAAATATTTCTCATTATTTTCATGAGCTGATATCCTTGAAAATGTCTAAACCATATACTTTTTGTTATTTCTGGACCATGCAGAAATAAGTCCTCATTTATGTCATTCAAGAAGTTAACATATTCTATAGCATCATTTTATTCAGCTAACCAATATATTGTCAGCCAGTTTTTTTTCTATAATTTACCAATATATTTGTAGAATTGTCCAGATTTCAGAATATGCCAAAATGAAAGGGAATATTGTAATATTTTAATATGAAGCAAAAGTAAAAAAAATTATGTGCTTAGTCTCTTGCAGATCTTCCTGGCATAGTGGTTAAGTTGTTCTTCATGTGCTCAAGAGGTCTGGAGTTCAAATCTGGCTTAGGGTTTCTTGTTTGCAAGATGGATTTTTTCAGAGATCCCTTGCAATTATCATTTGAAGCTATGGAATTTCTTGATATGAATGGTTTTATCGGCAATCCACTTTATTGAGAGGGACAGAGTACATACGAGGAACCCCAAGAATAATGACGCTAATCCTTCATGCCTATTCAACCCTTTCATTAGCTAGCTGAAGTTGTTATCATATAAGTAGTTGCACAGAAGCTTTTGGGAAAATTATGTGAACAACTACTGTACTGTGAAATAAATAATTTACAACACTATGATTTGCTGGGACCTGAGTAGGGAGTAAAGAATAACAACACTGTTTACTTTCCATGCATATCATAAGAGACAATAAGGAGGTTTTGGGATGGAGTTGGCTGTCCCAAACCCATACAGAGTCAAAGGGGCTCAAATGTCATACTGTGTCAGATGTGTCAGGCTGAAAGATGCAAATATCACAGCTCAGCTGTAAACCATGACAAAACACATTTTATTCTCTGGACTACATTCTGCTAGTCTGCAGGAGTTTGAACACAAACACAGAAGAACAACACTTTCCAAGAACACTTTACAAGTTGAACTCACTGCCATTGTGTTTTGCAGGCTCCCTAAATATTCACTGTATTATCAACTCTATTATCTTCATTAAATCTTTCCCGAGTGTTGGCAAGGGGGGAGCAAGAAATCATGACACTGTGACTTGCTGAACATATAAAAGGTGACTAAGGAGTTTTATGGGGGAACTGGCTGTCTCATTCTATGGAAGGTAGTTGTCATCCAAATCCAGGCTGAAGTTGGACGTGTCATGCAGAAATACAAAGATATTTCAGCAAAGCTGTAAATGATCTATCTGTCTGTCTGTCTGCCTTGCCTTGTCTGGCCTCATCATCATCATTAGGTGCCATGCTCCATGGCATAGGTGGTCATGGCTCTCCACGGCTCTTTGTCCACAGTATTATGTATCAAAGTCGTTGTTTCCTTGCCGTGCCAGGTTGTCAAACTGTCTAATAATTTCTCATGTCGCCCTCTGTCTCTGTTACTGTAAATTTTGCCTGTTGTGATTATGTTCTCTAAACCTGCCTGTCTCATGAAGTGGCCAAAAAAAGAAGGACCCGTTCTTCTGATCTTTCTGGGGAGGGAGCATTTTCTAGCCAATCTCATTTCTTCCATTCTCTACATTGTCTTGTTTGACTTCCTCCTCATCTTCTTGTAGGGTATCCATGACTGCTCTAATCAATTCAATCCTGTTTTCTTATCTCGGTGCCATTCACCAAGACTTTACCAGCCAACATATCAGCTCTTTTGTTACCTTTGACCACAGCATGACCTGGACAGTAGATCCATGTAATGCTCTGCTTGTTGTTGAGAAGAGTGACCCATTTAGCTCTGATCATACACTTTTCTATCTTGAGCAGCATACTTCTAGAGTCTGATAAAATCACTGAGTCTGTCGGTGGTTGCATCGCCAGACAAGTAAGAGCTGCTGTCACAATTGACAATTTTTTACCATTTTTTTTAATCTTCTCCCTCTCCACTGTCAACAATACAACTGTTAAAAAATCAGGAATATTGCCCTGGTTAATCTTAACTATGGAAATAAAAATTACTTAGCGTCCTCCCCTGTACATCAGATTGTTTTTTACTATTGTGTAATGAAAATATGCAAATGTGTGTGTGTGTTAAATTTCAGTAATTATTATTATATGGATGTTTTTATAAGAGTATGCATATGAATCATTTTGTCTGAAATGGTTCTGAAATTGGATGTGTGTTGTCACAGTGGAGCGCATGGTCATGGGATTAGAACGCCGTTCTCAGACCCTTGAGGTCCCAGGTTCAATCCATGGTTGGGACAGGATTTTTTCTTTTGGAGGTACAATCAAAATCCTTCCTTTACATGTCACTATGCGACATCTGCAATGGCAAAGCAGCTTTTATTTACACAGTCCATAAAAAGCCTCCCTTCACTCCTTTCACAGGAAAACATGCAGTAATGAAAGAAAGATTCATATAAATTCTACAAAATTTGAATTTATGAAAAAATTTGTTGACAACTATGTCATAATATCATCTATGAAATAAATAAAACACTTAGATGAATCTTCAATAGTAGCAGATCAAAGAAAACAATTTTTTCACACACATATTTATTTTAAATGCGTTAGGTCCAGGTCTAATGTTGTTGATGTCATTCCATATCAAGACTAACATGTTTATACTATCATCTTTGAAAACCCATGGAATTTCCAACAATTCCACATGATTATAAAAAACAGGGCTAAAAAATTTCACTAAAATGGCTTATATTCCAGCTGGATTTGTGAAGATTGTAACAGGGTAACTAACATTTTAAAAACATCTCCCTTCTGCCAGGTTTTTTTAACCTGACTTTGACCTGAAAGTAAGCTAGATTAATGATGCAGTGTTACAATGCTAATATGGGTCTCAACAACATATAAGAACTACACACAGCCACGTAACTTCAATCAAATTCGATAGCACTGGCTTCTACCCAATGTGCAGTATTCAGTGCTGAAGTAAGATAGATAGATTGTAAGAAGCCATTGTTGTGAATTTTAATAGATTATTGCTTTTATTTATGTAAGCCCTATGCCAGATTTTTTCGTTTTCACAAACGTTTCCATAACTATGTTATGTAAAAGTATTTTACATTTTTAATATCTGTTTTACATTTACATGATTTTTCTAATATTTTTCAGGTTTCTTTATCATAGCTACAGCAGGTAACCATTCACAGGGTCAAAAGGCTCACTTTGAAAGTCCAAAACTTACATTTAACAACTCTGTCTGTATGCGATTCTACTACTTTGTATCACCATTTTGTGATAGTGGCTTGAGCATAGAAACACTTGGACCGCAGGAGAGACATTCAATTCCTCTGTTGGATCTACAGGACATTCTAACTGGATCATGGCAACTAGTGGAAGTCACAATTAATGATCCCCAAGATATTCAGGTGTGTTAACTAGCAGAAATATTTGCATTATTTAGATTTGTACTTAATGTTTGTGAATATAGTGATTTGTATCTTATTCCCTGACAGAAGAGGAGACTAACACCAACCATGAGCAAAGAAAAGTGAGATGGTTCTGAAATTGGATGTGCTAAGTCATATGAGGCAAATAAAATGGTTGCACAATGCATTTATGCTGTTGCTTAAGTAATAAAAGTAGTCATTGTAGTTATACAAGAGTGGATGCAAACAAACAAAAATTAAGCATTTTAAACTCTTTTATCAGTTACGTAGCTCTGAGCTTTATACACAAAGTACAACTGAAATCAGATATGTTGGACCAGTTGTGCAAATAAAATTTTCACAACTCTTTTCCATTTTCTGGATTACATCCTTCTGGAAATGTAAGAACATTAGTTTGCTGCCAAAAAAAGATCCAATGGGAGTTTGGAATGAATGCTTTAAAAAATAATAATAAAAAAAACAACTAGCAGCATACTATAGGTTAGACATTCATTATGTTGGCTTCTGAATATCAAAGAACAGAAATATACTATAGAAAAAATATATATATTTTAATATAGTCCCATATATTGAACTTTTCCCGCCAAAGACAGATTTGTTGGGCCATAGCGCAAATAAATGGTGACAGTGCATTTCCATTCTCTGGACTACATTTTGCTGGAAATCTAGTATGACTATTGTCCTGCTACAAGAGAGATTCAGCGGGAGTTTAAGATTTAATACTGAAGATATTGGATTTTCATTCTATGTTTATTTGAAGTCATATAGTTGGACTACATGTTGAAAGTTAATAATTTAAATACTGCTGCAAGAATGACTATGAAAACATAAAATTCTCAAACATAAGGAATTTAAAAACAGAATTATTTTAATAATCATCAAATGAACTTCATTCTTCAAAAGCAATATCACAAGTGCATACACTATTTAAAATATTGTCACCATTGGCTGTAGGCCCTATGGATGGTAAATTATGATTATAATTTCATAGGTTCTTCTTCAAGATAGACATCGAAGTAGGCGAAGAACAATTTTGTGTTAGGAAAAACAAGGGAGCCAGAAAGCTATACTTTTCTAAGAAGAATATGATTAAGAAGACACACACCAACACATGTTGAACAAGTGAACCTGTGATTCCTTGTACATACTGTAGAAGACTCATTGTGACTCAGATTGGTCTTGTGAGTCATATCCATCATTGCTATGGATCGTAGATTATATTTCTTATAACACAATAATAATACTATCATCTGGAAAAGTGCTTTCCAAGAAATGCCTCCAAGAAATATGGTTTAATGGAAAAGATATTAGACTGGTCAGAAATATATATTGAGAATGAAACACATTAATAAGGAATGAGAGTAGTTACTCAACCCACATAGAAATAAAAAGAGGAATAAGACAAAGATGGGAACAGTTATTGCAGAACATACCCCCTACTATTTCCTTTTCACAGTTTTTAAGAATTGTGTGCCCATAAAAGTTTTTATTGCAGGGGAAGTAATAAATGAACATAGCAAGAACACAATTGTTTGTCTCCCTCACCTGAAGGGGTGGGACATGAACTAGCGTTAGATTTATTGTAAACTCTATACCAAACCCTGCCACACTCCCTCCAAAGGTCTTAAAATCTAGCAGTATTATTAGTAATTGTGACATAATTTCTTAGACAGTACAATAAAATGAATGCAATGCACAAACCATCATACACTGCTAAAGAACATGTGCATTGAATCTTGTTTCATTCACATCTCGCTATAATAACGAAATAATGGTAGTATGCTTTGTGATTATAGAACCCAAAGATGTATTTGATCACCCAGCCTATTTAACATCTACACAAAGAAAATTAAGTGAACAAACAGAAGGAATGTCAGGACTACAAGATAAATTCGAAATTAATAAATAATATATAATATGACAAAATGTTTTTACCTGATTATTGGTTTATTATTCATTGTTGCAATACTCTGGGCAGATACATAAGTGCTCAGTCTCCTTCAACAGTTGATGAAAGGTAGGCATATGCATGAAGATGGATTTTATGTAGGATTGAACCCCTGAAACTCGACCTACATCCATATATAAATAAGGCCTTGAATGCAAAGATCATTGCTTAACGAATAAGGGCTTCCAGGATAGCTACTTCCAAATGAATCTATCATGATAGCCCTTTAGCTCGTCTACTTCTAAAGGCAGAAGTAAAATAAACAGGTACACAGGATTCCAGGAATCACTTATAGCAACAGTTAAATGAAGAAAACTGATTTGGTTTGGACATGTCATCCAACACCACTCACTGTCTAAAACAATCTTGCAGAGAAAAGTGAAAGGAAGAAGAAACAACGGGAAACATAAAATCATGGATTGTCAAAATCAAGGAGTGAACAGGACTTGAATTATACACACTTGTCCACACTGCAGAAGAAAATGGAGATCTTTGTTTTGATGCACCATATCTATGACCCTAATGGGTTCTGGGATATACTGCTACTACTACTACTGCAAGATAATGCGTGAAATAGTTGATATCCCAGGAACATCAGTGGGAAGACATAACATAACTAATTTGAGATATGTGGATGACACTGTTCTGATTGCAAAAAGTGAGGAAGGCCTTTATGATTTAATTAATGTAGTAGTCACAGAAAGTAAAGAGAAAGGCCTCTTCCTAAATATCAAGAAAAAAGTACTGGTTATTTCAAAGAAACATAATACCACACCTTGCAAGATCAAAGTGAATGATATAGTATTAAACTAGTCCACCAATTCAAATATTTAGGTACAACGATTACAGCAGATGGAAGAAGTTCAACAGAAATAAGAAGCAGAATAGGGCAGGAAAAAACTACATTCCGAAAAATAAAAAATATGAGCCATGATCGCCTATGCCAGCCGGCATGGCACCTGATGATAATGATGGCTACTACTGCTATTGCTGTTGCTACTACTAAAAGTAGCAACTGGTTAACTGCATTCTTTTAAAAATAAGTTTAAAATCAAACTGATTATAGGAAATAGATGCACAAGAGGTTGACATGATAATCAAGAAATAATGTTTGAAATCATCTTTAGGTGATATTAACTGTTACTGTTGGTCACAACAAGACAGGGGCAGTTGGTTATGACGATATTACATTCCTTGTTGGAGAGTGCTATTATGCAGGTAATCCTTTTCTGGTCGAAAGATTGGGATTCATTTCTTTTTCTCTTATACTTTTTAAAATAATATAATGCTGCAGATTTAACTAAAAGAGACATGTGGAAATTTCAGTGCAGACATGTACATCTTTTTCATAGACTACTCAAAGACCTCTGACTGTTTAATATACCAGAAATTATGGAACATAATGGAAAGCATGAGCTTCCCACACCATCTCATATATTGCTCATTAAAATGCTTATTAGAAGCAACAGGTCTGTGAAGGAGAAACATCTAACTGCTGTTATGTTTAAAAAGAAGTCGGGCAAGGCTGCATCATCACATCTGTTTGATATATAGCAGAAAATATTGTGCGAAAGGTAAGAGAAGACCTACATTATGAACAGTTTCAAATGCTTAATATCAGAGGAGGTCATGAGATTCTAAAAATTATGTAGAAGATACCATCTTCTGCCAAAATGGCAGACTAGAACGAATGTGTTCTCTTTACGGTGCTCGATTAACGGTTGTTCCTTCCCGAAAGTAATGGCAACCTACGGGAATATTGTGCCTAGAAATTTCCAATGGATTAATCTAACTTTTTCTAGGCTGCAGTGAAGTTAGAGGACGATCTCTCAGAGTGGTTTGATGTACAGAGTGGAGTAAGGCAAGGGTGCACACTCTCCCCATACCTGTTCAACATCTACGCTGAAAGTATGAGGACCGTGAGAGAAGACATACACAACACTGACTACCACGCTTTAAACATAGGTGGATTCCTAATCCCGGAACTTCACTACGCAGAAACACAGTGCTTCTTTCAAACAATATAAAGGGATTGGAACAACTAATCAAGAACACAAAGATTTATAGCGAAGCACAAAATTTGTATTTAAACACACAGAAAACAAAAATCATGTCAACAGATATAACAACACAACAACCAAAAATCAGAATAGACAATACCGAGATGTGTGGATAAATTTGAATACTTAGGAGCAAACATCAACGGTGCAGGAGACTGCATGGCAGAAATAAGGAAGAGATTGGAAATGGCATGTTGCAAAATAACACGGCTGAAAAACATGGAAAAACAACAAAATAGAAACGAAAGTGCTAATGTTACAAACTTTTATTTTTCCGGTTGCAACATACGGCTGTGAAACATGGACTCTAGTAAAACAGCGGCAAAGAGGATCAATGCCTTCAAGCTGAAATGCTACAGGAAGATACTTAGAATATCATGGAAGGATAAAATCAGAAACTTAGATATTATAAACACACTGAATATTCCAGAGTGTTGGTTACTAAACACAATAACAAAAAGAAAACTACGCCTGTTTGGTCATATAAAGAGACATAACTGTTTAGAAAGACAAATAATGGAGGGAAGAGTACCTGGGAAGAGGAGAAGGGGCAGACCAAGAAGACGATGGACTGACGACATTAAAGATAACATGAATACATCACTAGAAAATGCAAGTCACATCGCCCAAGACAGAGAGAGCTTCATAGAGTTCATTGGGAAGACAACGTTCTGGAAGTAATACGTCACATGACACACCATCCTAATATCAAGAAGTCCCACAGGTATAGAACACATGATTATATCAGTCAAACATCATAGCAAAGCGCAAAATCTTTTCCTCAATGCAAAGAAGACAAAATATATACAAATCAACAGAAATGAGCCCACACATACAATAGTCGTTGACAAAGTACAACTAGAAAATGTTAACAACTTTGTGAATATCTTGGTTAAACCATCAACACCACAGGATATTGCTCAGCAGAGATTAGCTATGGCCCTACAAAATATGAAAAATCTATGGTGAGGGGCAAATAGAAAAGTAAAATTATAACTATGAAGAAGCTGTATTGTTCCAGTGGCGACATATGGTGGTGAAACATGGAAAATGACATTTGTAATGGACAAGAAAATATTGGCATTTTAAATGAAATGAAATAAAAAAATTTCTAAAAATATTTCATGAACAGAAATATAGTCTAATGCAGACTACAGACGTCCAAAAATATTTGAAAATAGAAGAAGATTGGCTCTTCAAAACTATCAAAAATGTAAACTAACATGTTTTGGATATATACAAAAACCTAATGGTTCAGAAAAAAATATTTATGGTAGAAGGAAAGGTTCTAGGAAAGAGAGCAAGAGGTAGACCAAGATGGACACAGGATATCTAAGACCTTCTGTCTGAGCATGACACTGGAAGAGGCTGGACAGAGTGCACAAAATTGACAGGCTTACAGAGTGGCACTGAGGACAATGTTCTGCAAAGGACATGTCACATAGATGATGATGAGGATGCAGATTTCAATCATCTATGGTCATTGGATTTTATGACTTGGTGCTAATATAACAGTGATTTACTGTGTATGCTGAAAATAGCAGCTCATGTCACCTTTTAACTAGAATTGTGACATTTATTAGTAATAGTTGAAAGTATCAATTTCAAACCCATCAATGATGAAGTTGATTGTATCAGGTTGATAGGTACAGATATCACAGCAAAGCTGTAAATCATGACACACACATTCTGTTTTTCCGACTACATCTTGCTAATCTACAAGAGTTTGAGAACAAACAATAGTACTAACGTGAACAAGATTTTTTGAATGTTTCACTTTAATAAGATGGACTATCACTAAGGGATTATGAGGTTTAAACATGAAAACAGACAAATGATAATACACAAGACATTTTAAATGTTTTTAACTGATAGTTCTTTCTCAAGAATATACAAAACAAACAGTGAAAAACAATGGGAACAGTAAAACTATGTTACCACCACAGAGGCACTGAATATATTATTAACATGTAAACAATACAAAGTTCATCATGGGTTATGTGTCATGATGGGTTTTATGTAAGTGCTATTGTTATTATATTTCACACAGTATTACCTTATATTGAGAGCAAACAACGACGAAGAAGAAAATCCATCAACTAGTACAGTTGAAACCCGTTATAACAATTTGGTAAGGGCCGACTAAATATGTTTGTTACAACAGAAATTTACTATATACAGTATAATCAATAAAGAATAAATATAATTGGGGATTTTGAAAAAGTGTTGTTTTATAGAGAAATTTGTTATAAAAGAATTTGTTATAGAGCAGTTCCACTGTACATGTTTTCCTTATATTGTACAGAAAATACTTAATTTTCATTGACTGTACACAAACTAATCTTCAGTGAAGTACTCATGCAGAAAAGCTACATCTTTTCTATATTAATGTATGGATCAAAATCATGGACAATGAACAAATAATTAGAAGACATAAGTAATTCCTTTGAGATGTGGATATTAGAAGAATATGGAGATGGAAAGAGAAAAAAAACCAACAAAGAGGTTCTAACAACACTTTGTATGAAAAAAGAATTATTGAAGGAAGTAAAGATCAAATAAATAAAATAATTTAGACATTAAAAAGGCATGACACTTTGTTGAAGACCTTACTTGAGGGTAAAGTTGAGGGGAAGCAAGCAAGAGGTAGGCAGATATACAAGTGAGAGAGTAACATTACGAGATGGACAGGTTAAAGTCTAGTAGAGTGCACTACCAAAACAAGAGACGAGATGCTGGAGGTCTGTTGCAAGCAACCTTCATTGTGGAGA
This sequence comes from Meghimatium bilineatum, assembly GCA_034231615.1. Taxonomy (NCBI): domain Eukaryota; kingdom Metazoa; phylum Mollusca; class Gastropoda; order Stylommatophora; family Philomycidae; genus Meghimatium; species Meghimatium bilineatum. The sequence goes on from CM067318.1 coordinate 35,951,211, forward strand.
CAGCATTTCATGATGATGATGAAGGAATAAGAAATATGGATTTGAAGTGCTCAGAAAACAAATGTCTCTGTAATGAAGTGATTGTCAATGCAAATAGACAGGACACATTTGTGTGTTTTTTATTTTCTAGTTATAGTTACATGCTCAGTAGTATGAGTTTATTCTGATTTATTTTGTTTTGTAATATCTTTTTTAAAATTCAAATTCCAGGATCAACAGATTTTGAGACAGGATTTGATGTCTTTCACAATGTGTATTCTAATGATTTTAACTGGGTTATTGCAAGTCCCAGTGATGGCAGATTTCCTTGGCTTCCGGCTAAAGACTCTTCAACAAACTCTCCAAACGGTAAAGAAAATAAAAAGAACCACTTTAACAGTAAGAACAGCATATTAGTCATAAAACTACTGCACTAGTCAATATATAAACAAGCAGGAACTCCACAGATACAAATGTGTAAACACATTTTAAAAATCATGTTTTTTTTAGCAGAGGCTGATTCCTTGAAACTTTGAGCTACTTGGAACTGAGAGAGGTTACCTCCTGTTTTTGTCAATTTATCTGCTTATTCATTTCCAGGAATGCCACAGTGAGTTAGTATCCATTGCAGTACTGACATTGTTTTTCTAGGTAATTCAGAGATGTTCAAAAGTAAATCTTTTGGAAGACCCCGAAGATCATACAATCAATACCTGACGCAATCAGTATCTGAGTCTACATACACTGAGATGGCTGCTGGAAAGGAGAGCGGAATGTCCACGTGCTGTGAAGCTAGTTTCTAATCAAGAATCAGAGATATAATGTCTGATGTTATGAATAATTTTGTTTTGTTTGGTGTGTTGGATGGCTTGTAAAAATTATTTTGGATCTCTGAAGATTGTGATTTTTGGGCTAGTGACTCTTGATTCCAGTTTTAGATAAGATCATGTATAATATGTATAACATTAGTAATTTTTATTGTGTCAAGATGTATACTTGAAACTAGGTTTGGGCTTTCTCTATTGTCATATTTCTTTACTTGGCAAGGAGGATAATGCAGGACAGATGATTCAACAGGTGATACATTCATTGAGAAATGTTTCTGAAAATGGATCAGCATATTTTTCATCCAGGTCCTAATATTAATCTCCCCAGATCCCCATCTCAATAAACCCATCAGAATTCAATGACTCACAGTACCATTTCTGTGTTGATTTATCATTCTCATCATAAATCTAATTATATTTATCTTTAAAGACTGTTCCAATAATGACACCAAACTCCCGCTGTTTTGTGACCGCCTATGATTCACACTTTTGAAATATATCTAGATATCAATATAAAATATGGGCCATATTCCCCAATATATCCTGAATGCATCTCAATGACATGGAAAAGGAACATTTTACTTTTTATTTATGATATATTTATTATTTGTTTCTTCTCAGGTCATTTCGCTGTGGCATCATATAACGTTACTGGATCAGCTGGAATGAAAGCAGAATTATGGAGTCAGCTGTACCCAGAAACATATTATTGGTGCACCAGTTTCTATTTGTACGTGTATGGCAGTAATCCAGGAACATTGAGTGTTATGTTGGTTGACTATTTGGAAGATACCAGAACAATTGTTTGGTCATATACTGCTGCACCAAGCAGTACAACAAAAGAAATATATGGAAAATTTCCACATGTGTATACCAGCAAGTTTTATGTGAGTGCTGGTATAATTATACATTTTTTTTACATATGTATGTCAATCAAGTTTTATTGAAGTTCTGGTACAGTTATAAATTATGTTTCAACATATGTATGCCAGCAAGTTTTATGTGAGTCCTGGAACAGTTATAGGCCTACATTTTTTATACATAGGGCCTATCTATGCCAGCAAGTTTTATTTAAGTTCTGGTACAATTATAAATTATGTTGTAATATATGTATGCCAGAAAGTTGTATGTGAGTCCTGGTACATTTATCTCTATTGTTTTTATACATGTGTTGCCAGCAAGTTTTATGTGAATTTTGATAGTCATATTTTTATTTTTCTCATGTGAATGCCAGAAAGTTTTATGTGAGCCCCTGTAAAGTTATCTATACTATTTTGACATATCTATACCAGAAGTAAGGTGGGGGCAGCGTAGCGCAGTGGTTAGCGCACTGGCTTCACATATTAGTGGTCCTGGGTTCATTCCCCTGTTGAGATGGAAATGTTTTTCAGATCGCAACGGCTCCCGGGTCTATCCAGTCTTAAATGGGTACCGGATTAATCCAGGAAGTAAAGACTGCGAGGGAGAGGAGATGGCTACTGCCCTCATATAGCACACTGAAATGTGAGATCGCTAACATCTCACACCCCTATGACATTAATAAATGCTATGGGTAACTTTACTTTACTTTATACCAGAAGGCATGTGCTCACATTTGAGAATCAGCAGACTATGAGCTATAAAAGAAAGCAGAAATTGTATAGCAATATCATTTATTGTTTCAGTGTCGGTTCAGAGAATCATTAATCACACTGATTATGAAAACATCACTTTTATAGAATGAAGAGTGATTATGAAAACATCACTTGTATAGAATGAAGAGTTTCATAGGTTTCATATTACTTGTTAAAGATATACTTCTTAATAAGCAGAAAGTCGAAGAGCAAGAGCACAAATTACATCTTGGATTTTCATAGTTTATTATTTATTATGTAGAATGCTGCTCCTGTGTTGCTGGGGTCTGATATGAAAGCAAAAAATAGTGACACTGTTTCCTGCAACATATGTCGTAAGAGGCGAGTAAGGAGGTTTTGTGGTGGTGTTGTCTGTCCCATCCTATAATGGGTAAAAGTCATCCAGAGGCTATGCAGAAATATGATGTCAGATCAAAAGGTGCAGATATCACAATCATGCTATAAACCATGACACAACACACTCTATTCTTCAGACTGCATCCTGTTTGTCTGCAGGAGTTTGAGAATGAATACAGAAAAAAATAAGAAAATGTAGAATGTGTGTTTACTATTAGACTGCCAGTTAGGATTGTGACATTTTCTCCTCTCTACAGGTTGTATTCACAGTTACAATGGGTTCTAATGGAGGCTGGGCTTTGGACAATATAGCAACTCGAGGATCATTTTATCTTATGTGTCCAGGTTTGTGCATATGTTGTTGTTTAAAATACTTTTAACATACAAATATGATTTCAAAGATATTATTATAAAATATTACAAAATAAATGGGTGCCTGTGACTATATTGATAGAATGCAAGACAGATGCATAGGTGAAGCATATTTGACTGTGGTTAGCTTTGAGGTTGGTGACCAGCAGCATGTAAATACGGGAATCAGTTATCCTGTATGGCTGGCATACTAGCGATATTATCACAGATGTCCACTATTCAGTAAAAGTGGTAAAAATACCTAATGTATTAGTTACCACTGCCAAAGTCAGATGTGTCTGACCATTGGAGCAAAAAGAACAGCGGCACAACACATTTTCGTTCTGTGGACTACATCCTGCTGGAAATCGTGTAAGACCACTTGTCCTGCTGTAAGAGTTTGCCCTGTGGTGGAAGTTTGAGAATGAACAAAAAATAAATAATTTTTTTTTTGGATTATTTAAAGCAAACATGAAACAATATGGAAATGAAGACAGACTTGAACAATTCAAACATTTCTTATATCTTAAACACACAACAAAAAAGTGATGGAGATGTGAAACAGAAATTAGGGAGATCATAGAAATGATCAAAACTTTCTTTAATAATATTAAATAAATCTAAAATTTCAAAGACATTAATAATACATTAAGCGAGAGTCATCAGGTGTTGTGTATATTTTTTTTATTAATCAATAGAATTTATATGAACGATGAATAAGCAGTTTGATAACAAGTTTTTAAGGCAAGCTTGATAAGAAGTCTTTATGATTTGAATTTTAAAATAGTTCTAAGTTGTTTGAAGCAAATCCTAGTCAAAATATGGTGCCCAGATTGTTTGACTAGTGATTTTATAGAAATTATTTTACATTAAATAGGTTGACATTGCTTTCCTATTGGTCTGAATTTACAACTGCTGAGGTCAGACTGTGGTGAAAGTTGAACCTGGTAATGTAGCCATCCGCGAGACATACTCTGTATCTCTACACTACAGAGCTGGACATGTGAATTGCATTTCATAGAAATCAAAGCAAACAAATAAAGAAGTAACATTCACGATATATATTATAAAAAGTAACATATACTTGAAAAATATTCAAATATTCACATGTTAATTACAGTAATACCTCAGCAATTAAGCCTAATTGGTTCCATAAAAATTAGTGTTAACAATAATTTTTTTAGATAGGAGATAAAGCAAATTGTATTATTAATCTGTCCAAGACCCCTAAAAATATACTTATATGAGTCATTTTCTATTACTTTTTTCTTGTCAGCTCGATGGTAGAGTGGTTTGTGAGTTCATCGCACAAACACAACTTTGTCATACTTGCTCATGGTTAGAAATCCAATTGTCCATACTGTACTGACAATGCGATTGGATGTATTAGTAGTGTCTAAAATTTCACTAATAAATTGGAAATTAAATTAGTTTCTGATTTATGAATGACTTTGAATGCTTTAATTTTTGCATCATTACTCATTCTTGTGATATATTTTTCAACAGATTAACATGAAATAGTTTTGCTTGTTCACAAATGATAGTCTCAGATATGCTATCTACAATGTTTTTTTTATTAATGCAAATAATGAACAGTTTTTCAATATCTTCCATTGTCTGTGATATATGCTTCGTTATAGCTATTGTTTTTCAATATCTTCCATTGTCTGTGATCTATGTTTCGTTATAGCTATTGTTTTTCAATATCTTCCATTGTCTGTGATCTATGTTTCGTTATAGCTATTGTCCCCTTATCTATAACCCATATTGTGATTGTCAGCTGGACTATATGATAATATTCAACAACTAAATCAGACACACTGACACCATGTTTTGTTATGAGCTGCTAAAAAACTGGATGCTATTTTTATTTCTGCAGTAAAATGTAAAACAACACACATTGCCATGTTTCATCTCAAAGACCAAGCTTTTGTTCAATAGTGAACAATTTCTCAAGAATCTAGTAGTTCAGTTGTTAAGGTATTACTGTACTTTGAATATCAGTGTTAACTTCAACAGGAGAGCAAAAATAAAAGACAAAGTTTCAAATGCATTAAGAAACATTACATGTTGAAAAGCTTACACAAAGAACATTTTGAGGGAAGATAGACAGAAGGAGGTCAACTCTAAAATAGGTGAAGGAAACATCAAGAGGAAGATGTTAATCTGAAATAATAAACCTTATTAGAAAGAAACATAAAGTATTGGTGATTCATCAGATCTAACCTTCATTGATATTCATTTACATTGAGATGATATTCAGTATTGATCAGATCTCTTAGTACTAATCAGTATTATGGTTGGGCTTATTAACTTTGTCAGTGTTTCTGTAATAAAATATCATCACATATTAGTAGACTTTTAATTTAACCTTTGGTTGAGAATGGTCATGTAGTTTTGTATTTTTATTACTTTCTACAGTTCAACCTGACTTTGCAGTAGCTTCAACTGTGGCTCCACCAACTTACCCAGCACCCTTGACTACTGCACCTTTTGGTATGAATTATTAAATTGTTTTGAATGAATAGAACAGACATCCTTGTAATAATGGCATGCAATGAGGAGTCAATCTCCACGTACCTCATATGTGATGTCATGTGACGTATTCAACACCTTGCAAACAATGGATTATAGAAATAAAAAAGTAAATGAAAACAAACATATGAAGCACACAAAAAGGCCATCTCCAGAGAACTCTTCTACCCCCTGACACTGCAAGACACAAAGGGGTATAAAGCTAAAAGAAAGAAGAAGACCATTTATGTGATGATCAAGATGAATTTAAAAAGCATTTATAAATAAACAACAACAAAGAACACAAAGTGATCTGTTGCTACAGTTGGCAAAAAAACATGCTGGATTGACATTTATATCATAAGGTCTTTATCAAGAAAAGAACTCAAGACAAATACTGACAAAAATTTGGACTAAGATATGAAACAGCAAAGTGGAAATATTTTTTCTTGATACAGATTTTTGGTGAATACATCGATAAAGGTTCTATTAACTATGAAACTAAATCACTTCATGTTCTCTGTTTTTGCCTATTGTTATACATATTTACTGCAGTCCTACCTATAACTGTTTATAATAAATTTGGAATTGGCCCATATTAACAAGCAAAATCTGAACGAACATAGATATCATGCACAGGTTCATTTCAAATGAGTTATGGTGTGCACAGTCTTCACGCTGTCAATTAAATTACATCACTTGCAGAGCGTGTCACCAGAAATAACAAAAATGGCTAATGTTAGCAGAGGTTACATTATGTCACGAGTGTGCATTATAGGAGAAGGGATAATGCTAGAGTGTTTGAGGGGGGGGGGGGGGGGTTGTGAATTAGACATAGTATTAGAACTAACCCTAACATCCAACACCTCTTAAACTCTATACATCTGCATATGTATCATTATCAATTGAAGGCAGGTTAAACACCAATACAGAAACCATTGCAATAACAAAAAGAAATGTACCAGCAAAGTGACATCACAAAATGTTGGGTTCCGCAATGCGCAATGACATTACAACCTACTGAAGAATAAGACTGGTGCAAATTTCTTAAAAACTGTGATCAGAAAGGTAAGCCCTTCACAATGGCCTGTTCCATAAATTTTCTTCTATTTTATTATAAACTATTAGAACCTAAGTAGTGATTACCCTTTATAATAATTGCAGAAAAAATGGTTGGACACAAGATTATTAAATAATGTCTGTATCTCAACAGTGCATACAAGTGTTGGAGAATGTGATTTTGAAGTGGACTTGTGTAATTGGTACATTCCTGAGGACATTTATTTCATCTGGAACAGAACCACTGGAGATCCAAATATTCAATTTTCACCAAAACATGGTCGTCCTGGAGGTGTGTGTTTAATTTATCAATCATGGTTTTCTTTTTTCCCCCTTAATCAGTACATATGGATATTGTTTAACTTTATGAATCTTTAGATATTTAATGATCTCTGTCCTGGTAATGAGGATGATGTTTCTCCTTTAGTTATTTTATGATCTCTGTCCTGGTAATGAGGATGGTGTTTCTCCTTTAGTTATTTTATGATCTCTGTCCTGGTAATGAGGATGATGTTTCTCCTTTAGTTATTTTATGATCTCTGTCCTGGTAATGAGGATGATGTTTCTCCTTTAGTTATTTTATGATCTCTGTCCTGGTAATGAGTATGGTGTTTCTCCTTTAGTTATTTAATGATCTCTGTCCTGGTAATGAGGATGGTGTTTCTCCTTTAGTTATTTTATTATCTCTGTCCTGGTAATGAGGATGATGTTTCTCCTTTAGTTATTTTATGATCTCTGTCCTGGTAATGAGGATGATGTTTCTCCTTTAGTTATTTAATAATCTCTGTCCTGGTAATGAGGATGATGTTTCTCCTTTAGTTATTTTATGATCTCTGTCCTGGTAATGAGGATGATGTTTCTCCTTTAGTTATTTAATCATCTCTGACCTGATAATAAGGATAGTGTTTCCCCCGAAGTTATTTAATTATCTCTGTCCTGGTAATGATGATGATGTTTCTCCTTTAGTTACTTAATGATCTCTTTCCTGATAATGAGGATGGTGTTTTTCCTTTTCAAGCAATGATGCGCACGGAATTTAAAAAAAAGTTAATTAGGTTAAGTGTTTGGGAGTCCAGAGATGGCTGAGAAGTCCAATCTGGTCTCAGAAAAACCTGTTACAGAATAAACAGGTATGAAATCTGGACCCAAGTGAGAGCTCTTAAATTTCTCCTTTCATTTTTGTCTCTTTCAAATTACCTGCAAAAATTACTCTTTTCAAAGTTTGCAATACCTTTGCAATACCTTTGCAAAAAAGATTGTAAAAAAGATTTGACCATGCCATTATGTCTTATGTTCAAAATATGTTATCTGGCTTTTTTTGAATGTTTTTCAGAAGCCAATTTTCTTTTTTTTTCAGACATCTGAATTGAATCATCACTATGTCTATGATATTCTTGATCCTTTTATAACATTTCATTTCAATTTCCGGATGTTTAATTTTCCATTGCAGATGTCATTTTCAAGTCTTACAACCATATGATACCATGAGTGTGTTTTTTTAATAAACTGTATTTCTACATATTATGTTTAATGTTAAATTATATTTTCAGAAATACTAAACTATTATTATTCACACAATTAGATTACAATTTACAATTACAAATCAAACTTTTATATAGGTATGCCGCCATTGTGAAAATAAGATATAGAGCCTATGCTTGGATTCCTCTAATCTCTAGTAAGCTAGTTAACAATTACGTAATTTCTCTCTTGTCACTGGATTATTTTTTGAAAATTTGTGTTTTTTTTAGTGGCTGTATTGAAAACGTGATAACGTTTTGGTTGTTAAGTTATTTATATAATATTTATACATGTAAATAAAGAATTGAATACTGCATATATTGGTGACCAGTTTTGTTTGTGTGTGTGTGTGGGTAGTACCAGACGTGCGAGAAAGTGGTTAAGATGTTTTTTCACAAAAAACAAACAAATTATAACAAATAAAACAACACAAAAATAGTTATTAAAAAATTACCCTTTTTTCTGAATTATCTGAAATGTGTCATGTGACGTATTCCTTCCAGAACGTTGTCTTCCCAATGAACTCTCTGAACCTCTCTCTGTCTTGGGCGATGTGGCTTGCATTTTCTAGCGATGTATTCATATTATCTTTAATGTCGTCAGTCCATCGTCTTCTTGGTCTGCCCCTTCTCCTCTACCCAGGTACTCTTCCCTCCATTATTTGTCTTTCTAAACAGTTATGTCTCTTTATATGACCAAACAGGCGTAGTTTTCTTTTTGTTATTGCGTTTAGTAACCAACACTCTGGAATATTCAGTGTGTTTATAATATCTGAGTTTCTGATTTTATCCTTCCATGATATTCTAAGTATCTTTCTGTAGCATTTCAGCTCGAAGGCGTTGATCTTCTTTGCCGCTGTTTTACTTAGAGTCCATGTTTCACAGCCGTATGTTGCAACCGGAAAAATAAAAGTTCGATCTGAAATGACAAGACTAAAAACACATAATTCTACAGTATTTATGTAGTTTCATTGTCAATTTATCATAATATCAGTGGGAAAAATGAACAAACCATGTAGATTTGCTGTAAAGTGTTCTAGACCTAGTCATATTTTGAATTGCTACAAAACATTTGATGTTTCGCTTGTACATAAAAAAACCAGTGTTGTGTACTGTATATTCTACTATGAAAACTAACTACCTCCCAAAACTTCATCATTAGAATCACAATCCATAATGATTTTACTGAAAATATGATAAAACAAAAGTCTATGAAACTCGATTCACTTTCATGATGCTGTGCCAGTTTGAAGATGTTGACAAATGTCATGGATTTTGATATTACAACAACCAGTTGTCTTTATTAGGTCAGTGAAATATTGAAAATGGAAGTTAATTGAACAATAAAGCTATAATTTGTAAATTTCAGTTACGTTAACACCAACATTGCTGTTTTCTGCCCCAAAAGAACTCTTTATCAACTGGCAAACACTTCTGTCAAAAGCGATGTGAACCTTGTAAACAATGAGCATACATTATTTATTATTAGTCCAAGTCACCTGTGTGTTGCCTAAAGGGGAGCAAAGAATAGCAGCATGGATTACCTTCCATATATGTTGTAAAAGGCAACTAAGGAGTTTTGGAGTGGATTTTGCTGTCCTATCCCATTTAGAGTCAGTGACCCAGATGCCATGCTGAAGCCAGATGTGCCAGGCCAAAGGCGCAGATAACACAGCTAAGCTGTGAACCATGACACAATGCATTCTCCGGACTATATACTACTAATCTGCAGGAGATTGAGAATGAATGCAGAAGAAGAAGACTTGAGTAAATATTTTAAAATAGGTTATGTTCTTGCTAATTTTGTAAATGATTGATCATTTCTTTGCAGGTAAAATGTATTTCCTGGAACTACCAAGGTCTGCAAACCCAGATACAACATTACTTCGATCTCAAAGGTTTAATAATGTACCACCAGATAACAACAATGTTGTGCAGATAACTCTTAGATTCTGGCTGAACATGGCTGGAATGCAAATTGGACAGTTTACTGTACAAATTGACACACTACATTCATCCAGTACTGTTTACTATCGTGACTGGGCCACAAATTCATGGGAGCAAATTGAATTTTCTGTGTCAGTCACTGGCTCATTTGCTGTAAGCCTCTTTTGCATTAAGATTTGACACATATGATCTAATTTGATATCATTCATTACTGCAAATAATTTTTATTGAAATTATAATTTATACTGCAAAGGTGCCAGGTTTGAAGCAAGTTTTAGTTAAAATATATTTCTCCTAATAATAGAACCAGGAAAGGCTTAGGACAATGCTAAACTTTGCATGCACTCTGTGATTGATGAAGTTTGAAACATATCTTTGCATTAGTAAAACAGGAGTGCTATGAGAACATAGCAGTAATAAATAACTATATTATAGAAATATAAGTTAAGCACATTCAAATTTTGATTGTATAAAAAGTATTTCTAAATTATCATAGGTAACCATTGGAGGAAAAAGAGGTTCTTATGATTTAGATGCTATTAGCATTGATGATATTGAGTTCTCCTACGCACCAGTCAAAGATGATGATACAGGTATAGTTTCTCCTAACACATGTTGTCTAAAAATTGTCATATTTATATTTTCTTTGATTGAACTATCAATATTGCTGTGGTTTGAGAGCATTTCTCATTGAATTTCTCAATTTGGACATATTTAAGCCATACAGTCATAATTGTGTTCAAACGACACCAACATTGATAACCATTAAATGGTTTCATGTGTTTTTATAATTGAATGTCTGCATACAAAATGGTGGACATGCCTTTTACATATGAGAGCTGTTCTCTAAGTTCCAGCACACATTTTTGTGAGGAAAACTATAATAATACATACAATCAATATAAGGTAACTGCGTGAAATGTAACAACAATGTAACTTACGTAAAACACAGGTTTTTATAATAGCTTCACTCAGACAAGACGGACTATCATTGAAACTAATGGGTAATGATGTGCACACAAGAAAACATACAAATTACAATACACAAAACATATTCAATGTTTCAACCAAAAAGTCTTTATTAAAATTAGCACAAAACATCAAAAGATGATGCATGGAAATTATAAGAACACACAAACGTATCCAACGGAAATATGGAAATGAGATGCCGGAAGGACAGGACGTACATAAAAAACGTAAATATATGTGGAATTGAAACAGACCACACAAAAATGATGTAAATGACGGAACAAAATGAATAAAGACAAAGAACACACCAACCCAGTACTAAACAAAAGAGTGGTCGGAATTTAGTCCAAAAGGCTTGAGGGTACCCAATTCAAAAATAAGACGATTTTCTAGAGCGTACCTAGATCTATCATTGGTGGTGCAGGATCTGATGGAAGTGACCTGAATATCAAGAGCACCATGATGGCCATGGTTGAAGTGTGTGGCCACAGGAGTAGATGTTCTGTGCTTGATGGCATGAAGATGGTTACAAAAGTGATCGCTCAATCTTAAGCCGGTTTCCCCGATGTACTGCTTGCCGCAGCGTTTACATATGATCATGTAAAGTCTTCTTCTTCAGCGTTCATTCTCAAACTCCCGCTGGATCTCTCTTGTAGCAGGACTACTAGACCTCCAGCAGGATGTAGTCCAGAGAATGGAATGCGTTGTCACCGTTTTATTTGTGCCAATGGCTCGACACATCTGTCTTCGGCAGAGATCATGTAAATAACATTACGGGATTCACATGTAAAGGCCTCATCGATGGAAAAAGTGGCCTTGGGAAATGAAATGGAGCGCATCTGAACCATATAAGGACATGTATAGCAATGAACAAAAAAATATATGGTATAGAGATGCTATGCTTCAATTGTGTTTGTTATTTTTTTAAAAAGTCTAAGCTGGTGCTCTTACATTGTCATGTTAGATCTACAACTTCAATCTACAGTTTTGTTAGACTTTTCTTACAAAATGGCAAAACTCTGCAATACAAGGGCTTAGTTATGTTGCGAGTAATTGCCAGATTGGATTTCAATAATTAATATGACCAAAATAATAAATTAGTTATACTTTCATGAAACATAAGTTCGCTAGAAAATATATATATTAAAAATATAAGGAAAAATAGTATTACACACCACACATGTTCAAAACTTATCAATAATTTACAAAATTGATATCATAACACATCAAAATAATGCCAGAAGTAATATGGATATATTACACTTTCAAGCAGAACCATCATTATGTTGATATAAATACCGAACATGATTAAATTAGCAAAAGAAAGGAACTCATAGGAGTTACTTCATCTGAAGACAACAGTTTCCAACTCATACAAGTTTCTTTGGGTGGAATCAGATATATATATATACATATATATATACTTACAGTTTTGAAATGCATTTTCATACAATCATTTTTCTTTCTACAGTATATAAGTGCACATTTGAAAACTCAGACCTGTGTGGTTTCAAACAGGACAATACCAGCGATATAAACTGGCAGTGGCATCAAGGATCAGAAGGAATAATCTCAGCTGATCACACAACTGAGACTTCTATAGGTAATCGCTTGTGACATAAAGGCTTGCAGGCCCATTATGAGGCACAGTGATGTAATTTTCATCCCATTCATCTAGCTACAACTTGTTGCTTTAGCCATGGTGCTGAGTTTTTCTGTTATGTCATTTTCTCTAACTTCTGCAAGTCTGAGTCTGATGGCACCAACTCGTCTTGCAACTTGAGTCAATACATGTATTTCTGTTTACAAGAGGCTAATTTATAGGCATAATTTGGTCATTGTAGTATTGAGGCTTTCTGAGGCCAAATTATAGACATAATTTGGTCATTGTAGTATGAGGATTTCTGAGGCTAATTGTAGACATAATTTGGTCATTGTAGTATTGAGGCTTTCCGGCACTTAGTGTTGAAAAATGTGTGGTTCTTGAAGAATTTACATATCTATGTGTGTGTTGTTGTTGTCTGTGTGTCAGTCAATCAGGCCATATTCATAGTAGCTTGAGCATATACACATTGGAAGTCTTGACTAAAATCATATCATTTTTTTAGGGATGTTGTGTTATTGAACACTGAAGATGTGTTGACTTAAGTTGTGAGGCGAGTGGGTGCCATCTGTGGACCTGGTTCAAATCACATTTGCTGCATGATTTTTTTTTATTAATGAATCCTCGATGATTCTATACTATATTATTAAGAAATTATTGAGCTTGCAAAAGACCATGTATTGCTTACATGACAGTTCACAAACTGATCATTGTAGACAACAATATCCTACAGTAATACATGTTAAGTAGGGGTAAGAAACTCTCTGTGACCTAAAGATTAGTGATCAGAACTCACAATCCCAGTTCAGTTAATCTAGCTCAAGGATTGTGTTGTAGTTGAAGCTGCACTGGTATTATTACAGGATGTGAACCAGATTCATTAAGGTGGCACTTAATAATCTACCAACTTAGGTCAGCACATTTTTCTGAATTCAACCAATCCACATCAATTAAAAAAATGCAATTTTAGTCAATTCTTCAAATGTGTATATTCTCAAGTTACTATGAATATGGACAGGTCATTCAACGCACAGATAACAGCAACAAACACACTGCACATGTATCTAAATTCCTCAAGGAATCAAGACATTCCTCGCTTGTTGCTAAAAGAACTGTCATCCATATTTCTGATTTCTGGGATCTGTTGTCTTTCGATGTTAAGGGGATCAAACTCATTGTGGGTCTGGTCATCTCTTAAATTTCTCATGATGTCTGTATAGATGTTGAACAAATAGGAGAGAGAGAGAGAAACTTTGCCATACTCCTTTCTGTGCCAAAATCCTATCTGAAGTTTTACCTTCTACTTTTACAGCTGCTTCTTGTTTATGATACAACATTGCTATTATTTGTATGAGGTATTTTGGGAATCTCTTGTTTTCCGTAATCAACCACATAAATTACATGGTAATGTTTAACATTGTCAAGCTGTGGTCTAGTCTTCAGCTTTGGTGTAGTCTATGAACATGGCGATATTTAACATTGTCAAGCTTTAGTGTAGTCTATGAACATGGCGATGTTTAACATTGTCAAGCTTTAGTGTAGTCTATGAACATGGCGATGTTTAACATTGTCAAGCTTTAGTGTAGTCTATGAACATGGCGATGTTTAACATTGTCAAGCTTTGGTATAGTCTATGAACATGGTATATGGGTGAGAGTCTTGGACAATAAACAAACTGGAAAGTGGGAGATTGGAGGCAACAGAGATGTGGTTCTACAGAAGAATGCTGAGAATACCATGGACTGCCAGAAAAACTAATGTAGAGGTGTTGAAAGAGTCAAATGCGAAACGAACCTTAATCAACAATATAAGAAAAAGGCAATCTTCTTTTTTTTGACCACTTCATGAGACAGGCAGGTTTAGAGAACATAGTCACCACAGGCAAAATTGAAGGCAACAGAGACAGAGGGCGACAACGTGAGAAAATATTAGACAGTTTGACAACCTGGCATGGCAAGGAAACAACAATGAATTTTATACATAATACTGTGGACAGAGAGCTGTGGAGAGCCTTGACCGCCTATGCCAGCCGGCATGACACCTGATGATGATGATGAACATGGTGATGTTTAACATTGTCTTTGGTGTAGTCATCAGCTTTGGTGTAGTCATCAGCTTTGGTGTAGTCATCAGCTTTGGTGTAGTCATCAGCTTTGGTGTAGTCATCAGCTTTGGTGTAGTCATCAGCTTTGGTGTAGTCTATGAAACAGCTATGGAAATATATGGTCCTACTAGATTTCCAGCAAGATGTGGTCCAGAGAATAGATTGCACAGTATCAGTTTTATTTGAGTACATGGCCCAATACTTCCGACTTTGGCATGGTAACTAATATGTGAAGTATTTTAATTGAACGGTAGACATCTGTAGTCATATCACTAATAGGCCAGGTATATGTGAGAACTGGTTCCTGTACTGTACACTGGACACCATGCTAAATGCTTACTACAGTCAAGTATGTTTGACATTTTAGCAGCTATCGCTATCGACATAGCTGCAAATGCCCACTAAAATCTTTGTTAAATTCCCTACATTTTTCTATAGTTATTCACATATTAAACATGTGATCTCTTGTTCCTCTGCCAGATCTAAATCCAGCTTGGATCTCTGCTTCTAATTTATTCTGCAATATTTTCATTATAATATGTAATAATATTTTACTAGCATGTCTTATCAAAGTGATAGTTCTACAATTGATGCACATTTGAAAGTTGCCATTTTTGGGCGAGAATCTATGTGTATATTTTTCAGTCCTTAGGCCAACATAATTGAGACTCTGTAGTTGTGAATCTACAGAGAAAATATCTCATTTCATTGATTTAAAAACAGACAAATAGACATGACTTGGATAGATATAGCCTAATAATTTGATATAGAAAGATTGTGTAAAATAAGAAATAAGCAAGTTAGATAGCTTGCCCACATTAAAAAAAGTGTGGTTCATTGATGAAACCATCCTGGAAGGAAAATTTGAAGAATTCTATTTGTTTTTCTCCACAAAGGTCACATGATTTGGGTGCCCCAGTCTACAGGAAAACCAGGAGACATAGCTAGATTGATTTCTAAGTCAGTGCCACCAATGTCAGGTTGTTTGACCTTCTGGTTGTTAATGACATCTGATGGAAGTGCAGTAAGGGTGTATGTCTCCAGAAGTAACCAAGAGGTAATTGTATTTGAATTAATTGTCGAAGTGTTTCCCTGGATATTGGTAGATAACAATGTTTGTTTGCTTAATAGTATAAATATTGAATTGGATATCACTTATAGGTGATGCTGATAAACTTGTTCTGAAACATGGACAATAAACAAACAGCTAAAAGACAGAATTTATGTTTTGAGATGTGGATATATAGAAGAATAGTCAATTAAATCTAGAAATATGTCCTGGATGATTTGCATCACTGGATATATAGAGAGATTCTATTTCATAAATTAAAAATGACTACATAGAACATAGCTAGTTAAAACATCAGACAAATTTGTTCTACTTGTAGGTCTCCCCCCCCCCATGCGTACTAATTTCTTTCTCTATACTTCACCCTTTTATCTCCCCCCCCCATTCTTGGTATCTCGAATTGGTGTCCCCTTTCTTAATTTTTGCATTTTTCATCTTATACTTTGGGTTTTCATTTCATCATTTTGTCATGTCCATTTCTGTCTGTCAATATTGAATGAATAATATATCCAGTCAATATTGAATCAAAGTCTTGGCTGTTTTTTTATAGTTGTGTTGTCTTAATTGGTTTTTGTTTCTTGATAAAGGTCCCAATAAGACTGACACATCGATTGTCTTTGTTCTATGTTTTATTATTATTTCTGATCATTTTATTTTGATAGTTATCTACAGCAACCAGTATACTTAATTTAGTATTTACTTATTATTTGTCTGGTTACTGCGGCACATTCCATTTTGTCGGGCATTGATGTTTCGGTTATTTATACAAAACATTTTGAAACTTTATGACATATTCCCAAGTATTGGATTTTCAATTTTAACTTTATGCCACTCAATATTATCATTAGGCATAACTCTATTTTTTGTTCTTCTGCATTCATTTTCTTATAATCATATCAAATAGATTGTGTAATTTCCACCTGGGAGCGTGAAGTACATTATACTGCAAGTTCCACAGTTGAACTGTGTTATTTGTCTCTCAGTTGGCTCACTTTCATTTTCATCATGCTTTTAATTCAGGTAGTAGGCTTCTCTAGCCAGTGACAGCCTGCCTATCTGTCAACGAGTGCGCGACAGTATAATGACTCTGTGCTGAGATGATTGTCATTCACGTCTATCTCGCACGAGCTGTTCAACCGTCAATGAACTTGCCTCGTGTAATTAGACGTTCTGTGCCTGTGCCAATCGGGTACTGAACCTTTTCTCCTCCTCAAGCCTGGTTCTGGTGAAGGAAGAACTCGGCAGAATAGTTGGACCCGGGCTCTTTCACCTTCTTAGCTGAGGTGTCGTTCACCGACATAAATGTGCAAACCTCATCCAAGTCTGAGTCACACAAGTGTTTGGGAGCAAGGCGTATTCTAGTTGAACGACCTTGTCCCATTTGTGCCTAGCCCATTGGGGGCTGAACCCTTTCTCTCTGCAAGCATGTTTCCAGTATAGGAAAGCTCAACATTAGAATTGGGCCAGGTCTTCTTTCTTTGAAATGCGCCCAGGATTGGGTCTGGATCTCTACCCATAAGGAGCACAGGTAACTAGAAGCTTGTCTTGAGCTATCAGAGCTTGTAGTTCAGATTTCCTTGAACATTTTCATTTTCTATTTGCAGTTGGCACTGCCCTCTGGTGCTGTTTAAACAGCTGAATAACATAATGCTAATTCATTTACGATAGAAACAAAACAAATTTAGATGGCATATCTGCAAGAACAAATAATTGTGGATACGTCCAATATGGATGTCCATCTGCAACGATTCATCGTTTTTACGGATGGAAAGAGTGTTAATATTGTGTAATATGAGGTGAGAAAGAGAGCACTGCAGTGCTACATTTTTTGCTATACATACTTTGCTATAGTATGGATGTGAGTCCTGGACATTAAACAAATAGGGTAGTGGGAAATTAGAGGCAGTAGAGATGTGGTTCTATGAAGAATTCTGAGAATACCATGGATTGCCAGAAAAACTAATGTGGAGGTGTTGAAAGAGTCAAATGTGAGACTGAGCTTAATCAATAATATAAGGAAAAGATAATCTTCATTTTTTTGACCACATTATGAGACAGGGAGGTTTGGAGAACATAGTTACAACAGGAAAAATTGAAGACAAGAGAGACAGAGAGCGACAATGTGAGAAAATATTGGACAGTTTAACAACCTGGCATGGCAGGGAACAATAACGATCTTGATACATAATACTGGAGATAGAGAGCTGTGGAGAGCCATGATAGCCTACGCCAACCGGCATGGCACCTGATGATGATGACCTCAAATTAGATTGCAGACTAAAACAAAAGAAGAAAAAGTTTCCTAATATCCACCACTTTGATACTATGTCTATGCCATCAGATGTACAAAAAACTGCCTATTACAGTTAAAATTGGTAGCAATACTTTCTAAATATTTATAAATGTCATGTTTGTAAAATTGTAAAAAAATTATTTTCATACGTTTTATATTTTTTTATTGTTCAACTATTAAGTTATACATTGCTTTTCAATAGGAGCTTATTTTACAAAAGCAAAATACACAAGGTTCTGACTGGATAAAGAGTGAAGCCCCCATTTCATCTAATGTGCCATTTACGATCATTCTGGAATCAGAAGTACTCGGTGCAAGAAACTCATCTCTGGCAATTGATGACTTTGCATTGTCTCCTGGAACTTGTAATACACAAGGTATTTTTATGGTTTTTGTGAAATATTTCTGAAACATTGAATTTTGGTGATTTGAATCAACTCTGGCAGACCAATAGAAATTCTAATCTATCAGAAGACAACAAAGCTATATATGTAAATATTTCTTGTTATTTGCTAGTTTTTGTTGTTGTTTGCTTCCATCCCCAGGAATTATTAGTGATGAAGCTCTTGTTTTCTATGGTATAGTTCTCTAGCGCTTTCTTTCATACCCAGAAGCTTTCAACTCATTTTGTCCTTTGATCTGACCATTAATCTTGCTATACATCTGTCATTCACAATACATGTGTTGGAGCTTACTATAACATGTCTCAAGTGGTACCATGTCTATTTTGAACAACAGATTCAGGTTCTTGAATTCTGAAACTTAATTAAAGATAAGACTGGGGATGGCCTTGACTGCTATTTTAAGACGAAATATAATATGGATAAGCAACATCAGTGTTGGAGGGAAAACCAAGATTTACAACTCACCAGTGCTAAATATTATGCTGTATGGTTGTGAGAGTTGGATACTCACTGCAAACATGGAGAGATGGACATAGGCCTTCAAATACAAGCGTTATAGATAAAGTTTGCATATTTGCAATAGAGATGAAGACAAATGTTTTCATAAGAAATAAAAGAGAATCTCGTAGTTTCACAAGAAACACTACTTTAAATCTTTAAATAGTGAAACAATGTATGCTGACATGATTTCTTGTCAAAAGTGATATTGCAGGGTACAGTTGAATGTGGTAGAAGCAGAAGAAGCCAAATAAAATAATAAACAATATCAAAGACTGGATACATCAAGATTTGTCCAAACTCATCAATATCATTGAGGATAGACATCAGCCACTGGAGAACTGCATGTTGCAGTATTCAATGTAGGACCTCTACAACAATGACGTGATATGTGTTCTTGGCAGATGGATGTCTATTTTAAGTAGCACATTTCAAACTCCTTGGAGTACAATATGGCAAAATTAAACTACATTCCAACTTTTTTAAAGTATGTGAAGCTTTATTCCAACTTTGTTATAATATGTGCAGCTTTTGTGTTGTCACTGAATCAGCGATGTACTTTCTGAGCTTGCCAGCTACAGACAAAGATGCTGTACCTTTATTACAAACTCAAGGAGTGCCACAAAATGTAAAGATGGATGTTAGTACATCCAATAGCCCTATATTACTACAGTGTTGGAAGAAATTGGAAATGCAATGTAAGATGACACAGACAGTGCATAGATGTAAATGTCGGCACCTAGAACGAACCATCATCCTCATGAATCAATCTGTACCCACACCCTCCCCTGCTCCAATTATACCCTTCTAAAAGTCAGAATCCACACCCATCCCATTTCTCTCTCTTCCTCCCCCTCTCTCCCAAAATCTATACATCTGTCTCTCTTCTCCACAAAAAATATGTTCACCGGGCACTCACAAAGGGAAATAATAATTGTTACATTTATGCTAACACTGCTTATCTGCCCATAGATATATTTATGTCGTTTCACTAAATTATGTGGGCTCATCTCCCCATATTATACGCTCCATGGATTCAACATTGAATTCACAGAAGATGCATGTTAAAAAATAACATTATCAAAATATGAAAGAGACATACTTATCACATGGTTGAAAATGGACGGGTGTCATGGCTGGATGAAAATGGATGGGTTACAGTGCATTAACTCGCCCAGCTACACTCGAAACCACAAGACATAATTATATACACATATATGGCTCCGATAACAGAAACACAAATAAAATCTGTTGGGGTTTCTTTGCCTACAGAAACGGCGTGAAGTTGGTTAAAAAATCTTCAGCGTATTCCACTGTCACATCAAGCATGAGGATGGAGATAGATGGAGTTACAGCAGCATTTAATTGGTTGGTAACTGATACATCAACACACTCAGTAATACTTACAAACTCTCAAAGCATGCTGCGCAAGATAGAAAAGTTCATGCTGAGAAAAGAATGGTGGAACTTATTGAACAATTGTCCAGAGCATTACATGGATATACTGACTTATTGGCAGGCAATGGGGCGATAGACGGCACATTGCTGAGAAGAGATAAAGCAGATTTAATGAAGCCTGTAATAAATTAATTTCAAGATGAAGATGATGTCAATGAGGCTGAGAACGTACACATACAGAGAATGTTAGAAATGGGAGTATCTAGACGTGAGGGGAAAAAAGTAAATTTTTTGAAAAGTCCTGAAGATCACACAATCAACACCTGACCAGGACTCTGAGTCTACATACACTGGGATGGTTGCTGGAATGGAGGGTCGAACACTTAAGGGAATGTCCCACTTATTGTGAAGCCAGTTTCTAATCAAGAATCTAGAGAATGATCGAAAATCCATAAAAATATAGCAAATATACATTCCACTGAATTTCACTAACAAACTCATGAAAATGAGTAATTAATATGGATACTGGTACTCTTATTTCACCTAAATTGTAAATTCTGTGTTTCAGGAGCTTGCTCATTTGAAAGGGACATGTGCACATGGGAGAATACTCTGAGGATGGGGGATGACTTTGACTGGATAAGAGATTCTGGAAGTGCTGTAGGTGCACCAGGTCCAGCTATTGACAGTACACTAGGAACACCATATGGTACAAATATATTTCTGCAAAATTTAAATAATCAGTTAATTCATGTCCCCAGCTCACAAACACAACTCAGTCCTACTTGCTTGTGGTTCAAAGGTTGATTGTCCACATTGTACTGCTATGCTTTGGATGTTATCAGTAGCATCTAAAAATTCAGCAATAATTTAAAAAGTTATGTAGTGTACAAAATATACTTAAATTATTATTTACCATATATTTCTGAATATAAGCCAAGAATTTTTGTATTTTGCTCCTCTATTGATGTAAAGTTTTCAGCTTATATATGCACACAATAAAATTTTTTTTTTAATTAGTGGTAGTGACACAAATATAATAACACAGAATAGTCAAATAGGCCTACTGGTAAAAAAAACAAACTTACCAGAACAAAAATAATTAAAATCTTTCATATTCAACTGTCTCAATTCTGAAACAGTTCATGAATGTAATCCTCTGTCATGGGACCATCAGGGTAGATATCATCAGTCTCTATCTCATTGTCTACCGGTACATTTTAGGCAGTGTCCTCAAAGATAGCATCCTCACTTCCATCCATTGCATTGCTGATGGAGCACTTTGTGAAAGATTTGACAAGCATTTCGGACAGAATATCTGACAACAATTCTGTAACCTACTTAGCGATAGTGATGATGTAATTTTTTTTTAATGCTGCCACCCTTCCTCACAATTAAATTAGATTACAGTATTCACTTCATTTGCTCGGTCTGTCCTTAAATGCTTAAAAGGGAGACATCTAGTGGCTGCAGGAAAGAGGTGAGGTCACCAAGAATTACAAATACAGACTTGTTCATTTCTGTTTTTATGCTTACAAAATCATATAAAGTTTAAGAGAAACCTTGTGTTAAGACAGGACATGACATCATTTTTCATTCACGTCTTCTTTGAATGTTGCTAATCTGGATATTATGAACCTTCCGCAAACTGAGAAAGGTTACTAGACAAACAAGTTCAAAATTGTTGACTGTTAGAACTTGAAAGTCAGTCACTGATACAACCTTATTGATCCCAAGATTGGAGTTTGCATGCTGTGTAGAGGCTATGTGAAAGTGCAAGATGAACACAAAAAAGAAAGATCATGACTAATGGTGAAGAATTCATGGCTAAGAGCCTAACAGAAATTATTACATGCTATTTTTAATGAAATACTGGTCTAAAGAATAGAATGTGCTCTTGTTTCATTTGTACTCTTGTTTTGAATAATTGTCTATTTCTGAGGTGATTGCTTCCCCTTGTTGTAATTGTATTCTAAATTCTTCCCTTTTGTTACAATATATTTCATTTTACGTTAAACTTTATTACGTTAATGTGTGTGCCTGCTTAAAAGGAAAGTACCATATTGTGATTAATTTTTGTTTTATCATTCTTGTAATATTTTGTTCCATAATCATGTATCCATTTGTGTTTAGACATTTTTGACAAATGTTCTTTTATCACCACAGGTTACTACATGTACATTGATGCTAGTGGCCCATACAAATATCAACAAAAAGCATGGCTGGACTCTGAAACATTTTCTAATGAAATTCAGTGCCTTCACTTTCACTATAATATGCGTGGTGCCAGTGTTGGTACACTAAATGTCTACATGATTCTACTTGAATCTGACAATTCCACACTCATATGGTCGTTATCTGGGGATCAAGGCAATGATTGGAAGCCAGCTCTTGTGACAGTGGGAACTAATCTTATGAATTATTATGTAAGAATACATTCATATTCTTTACATGAGACGAACAATTAAAAAAACATAAACATGTAATAACTAAAATAAAAAATTATCTTCTTCTTGCATATTTTCTAGTCGAAGTCAAACACTGATATAGATTTTATCAATGAACTGTACTGAACTGTGGCCACCAGCCCCGAGACAGGGCCATAGAGCTTGTCCGTCAGAGCTGTTTTGGATAGCCATAGTTTATTTCTTGTGATGTCATACAGTGGACATTTCTGTAAAATATGTTCTGAGTTTTCTGAAGATTTTCCACAGGGTCACATTTGTGGAATCCTTTACCCACCAATATTTAATGGGCGAAACTCATTTTTCTCTAGTTCTTCACTTATATTTCTTGTTATATTCTCTGCATAAATGATAAAAAGATAAGAGGATAGAGTACACCCAGTCTCACTTCACTTTGTACAGCGAACCACTCAAATGTTTCTCCCTCTGCTCTTACTGCTGGTTTTTATTGGTGGTATAATGTTTTAATAAGATGTATTAGGTGTTTTGACCATGTCTCCTATGATTCCCTTTATTAATTATAATTTTGCCTGCTGCAGCATCTCTGTGTTTTGTCCTACAACTTGATGCTCATTTTGTTCAGAAGACAGTGAAAGTGAAATATATTGAGTCCTCTCTCATACGTAGAGTATGATATCCATGTTTCTGAGCCATATAATTCAGTATAGAGAACACAGACCTGATAGATTTGTATCTTTGTCTGCATAATTGTATGTTTTTATATACTTGCCTTGACAAATCTTCCAAATGTCTTAGCTGTATTTCCTATTTGTTTATTGATTTCTTCATCTAATGACAGTGGAACCAATGTAGTAGTGTACTTACTGGGTAGTTGAGATGGTTATCATTGTGAAGGATAGTTGTCAGTACAGTAGCTTCTTGACATGAAACTACAGTTTTGTAAAACATGTTCAAAGAGAAAAATATCCCAGGATGTTGCCATGTTGATGATAAGAGATTTGTAGAACATCCTCAGAATGGGAAACCAATGCAGCATCATCAACAAAAAGTAGTTACCTGAGAAGAAGAACTGTGATTTTTGTTTCAGCTCTTAAACTAGCTAAAATGAAGGGTGACCCATGAGGTCTTGCATAGATAAGACATATATGACTAGTCATTCACTATCACAAATTATGTCCCACAAGAAGTACTAACATGACTGAAAAAAAGACACATTCATGATTCATGAAGATTTATGAAGCAAAAGACAAACACTTTTTTCATCTCCAAAAACCATAAATGTCTCAAAATTGTATTACATTAAAATAAAGCCCCAATAAAGTTAAAATAAAGTAACGCAGGTCTGCATCTTGAGTGACTCTATGAGTATGATTAAGAAGGTACAAGTGGGTCTCGTTCACGAACAGTGGATTGAGGCCTTGAGAAATGCGAGCTTGAAGGCAGTTACATTTATTTTCGTGCCGGGACATGTGGGCGTTCGAGGCAATGAAAGAGCGGATCAACTGGCATCGTGTGCGATTGTGGCAAAGGGCGATGGGGCAATGGATCGCGCTGACGTTTTGAACTCCTTAAGAGATATAACACGCGAGAGTGAGACGAATGTGGATGATGATTCCTTTTCAATGGCTAGGATTAAAGATCAGGGATTGAGATGCGGTGTTGCTAGAGGTGAACATTTTGGAGGGCGCAGAAGAATGATGGTCAACCAGCATAGGACCGGTACTGTCAGCAGAAGTGTGATGGCGGATACACTCAAGGAGAGATCGGAGCAACTATGGATGTGTCCAGTTTGCAGTGATGATGATCCGACGACTAACTAACTAACTAAAGCCCCAAGTTTGAAATTATTTTTGGTTTACGACTGTCATTGATTAAAACAAATCAACAGAAATCTGGGTACTTTAAAGAAATTAATACTGAAATCACAAGTGATCAAACTGGGTTTCCATAGAAAGTTATAGATCTTTTGATGGATTGTAATAAGATTTTGTTGTATGGCTTTTTTGCTTGGCAATAAATCTTAGTAACTTTTTAACCATGAAAAGAGGCCATTGCAGATGCATTTCTAGTTTCTGATGAAATCCTAATGCTAAATTTAACTCTAACACTAATCCCGACCCTTTGTGTGTGTTGCTTGTCAGTGAAACTCATTGTATAATTTACAAACTTGGTCAAAGAAAAATTGTCCTGACATGATTTTTAAGCACTCATCTGATGGGATAAGGATAGAAGTATTTGAAAGGTTTTTTTTTGTACTGGTCTCCATTATAAAATCGCTGCGGCCATGATGGTTATAGTGGTATTATTATTTTTATAAATACGGATCAACAAAAAAGGAACGACACTTCGTATAAAGAAAGAATTATTGAAGGAAATAAAGATCAAGCAAAGAAAATATTTTGGACATATTAAAAAAACATGACACCTTGTTGAAGACCTTGGAAAGGTCAAGGGGAGACAAGCAAGAGGTAGGCAGAGATACAAGAGGGAGAGTAGTATCACCAGATGGACAGGTTACATTCTAGCAGAATACACCACCAGAACAAGAGACAGGGGATGTTGGAGGTCTGTTGCAGCCAACCTTCATTGCAGAGATGGCACTTAATGATGATTATGAAATACGGATCAACAGCATGGACTTCAGCAGGCACTTACTATTTACAAGCTCTGGACAAGGTACATAATATAGTACTTCATCTTTTGACAGGGGCCATCAAGGCCTCTCCCGTAAATGAAATGGAAAAAAATCACAGATGTAACCCCCTTAGCATACAGACGGGGACACTAAGACCATGATCCCCGCAGAAAAGTACAAGAACATACCAGCACACCCAATAAAGATCAGAATTGGTGACCTAGCCACTGGAAAAACTGAAGAGAAGCAGTTTTATTCACAGATTAAAAAAACTAAACAGAATACAAGGATGAACTACCAGACATAACAAAAGAAATAATATCTATACTTTTCACAGTTCTGTGGGAGCAATATCAAAATCTCACTAATAGAATCACTATAAACAACACCTGGACTATGAGAGAGATGAATACTCTTCAAAAGGAAACAATAGTATGCAACATGATTGAAGATATGTACCCCAGAGAAGCATGGATACAAGTATGTAGTGGATACATGTATAAACTGATTGATCAGCAACCAAAACAGTGAAGAACGGAGGTGCTAGAATGTACGTAAAATATTAAGAAACAAAAAAATGAATTAATATGTTTACCAACCAGAATCTTCTGCTCTTGAAGTACTAGCAGTACTCTGTGGAAGTAAAAGCCTAAGCTTTGCTGCAGAAATAATTAAAAAACACAAGCTAATGACAACAGGTAGTATGTGTTACTGATGTAATTTCTGTCCTACAAGCCCATCATAGTAATAAACTGTGAGACTTGAAGGCAGCTATATGAAGTGTAGTACTACAATTGATACCATTTAATACCATCCCACTATGGCATACCAGGAAATGAAAAGACAGATAAGCTGGCAAAAGATGGAGTGACACGGGAACAGAAAGACCAAGAAATTGCTTACCAGGAAAGAGAGACCTCATCAAAGCTATTAGGAAATTTGACCACCAAAAAGACAAGATAACTATCATTATCTCGACAGAGCTGAACAAGTTATTATCTTCCACATCACGACATGACACAACAGCCAAAACAGCCACTTCAATACACTAAGACTGATTCCATCACCTCTGTCCATGTGGGCAGGCAGCAGAGTCACATAATATGATTTAAGTGCTAGTTAGGTGCTCTCCATGCTGACCTGCTAACACTTCTTGTTCTTTTGAAATTTTACAGCAGTGTTGTTTTGTAATAGTGGTCTCAGGGCTTCGTTGTGTACAAGTGTAGGACCTACACACAGCAACATTTGTCTTAGGTTTTATGTTGTCTGTCATATGCTTTTCGGGATCAAATATTAATTGATTGTGTCAAACCACTGCAAATGAAGACTGATAATAAGTGAGACTGCTGTAAAAATGTATAAAAATAGTATAAATAATCTCTGTTTATTTTAAAGCTAATTGACCTTGTCTTTTGTGTAAGTATTAATTATATTAAAGTAATTTACTGCAAATGAAGGCTCCTACTAGAGCATGCTAGAGTCAATAGCAAATTAAACCCTATCCAGAAGCAGCAACTATCCATGTGTAGATACTGTTCTCGTGCCAAAGAAACAACTGAAGACCTAATATCGACTCCACTTCTCTATAAACTGCCAGGAAAACACTTTTAAAAGTCTCTAAACAGTAACTAATTCACTGACCACTAAGTAAACTTCAGAAGACCTACACATTTTTAAGAATGGCATTGGGCTGCTAAGAGTAGAACTTCTTCAGTGTTCATTCTCAAACTTCCACTAGATCTCTCTTGTAGCAGGACAATGGTACTATTAAATTTCCAGCAGGATGTAGTCCAGAGAATAGAAATGCATTGTATCACTGTTTTATTTGCGCAAATGGCCCAACTCATCCATCTTCGGTAATAGAGTAGAACTAAATTGTGTTATTTGTTATATCATCAACAATTGGATATCAACAACAACCAGAACATCAACAACAATAATGCAATTTGGAATTGCTTATTATTTTATCAGTTTTTTTGTGAAAAATATACACAATGAAATTTGACTCATGTTTATTATATTGTAATGTGTTTCAAGTATAGGTTTATTTATGAATTTGAATTCAGAGTGTATTTTATTTATTTGTGTTTAGATTAGATTTGAAGGAGAGCTTGGCTTCTCTGTGACAAGCAATATTGCCATAGATGACATTACCTTCATGCCTGATGGATGTAACAGTAAGTGTACTGTAAACCTTCATATGTTTTACAATTCTGATTGTTTGTGATATCATAGAAAACTGAACTTTTTGTGGAATAGACCCAATTCCCCTTAACCAGCCACATAGTGTATGGTGTAAGCTGCTTACAAACTAATATTTGCATAACATAATATGTCGTAAGAATGTTATAGTAAATTATTGTATAACTCTGATTCAAATATTTCAAACAAATAACATAATTTACTAGAACTCTCCTGTACACTGGCATGAATAACATTACAGCAACTTCATTTAACATCTAGAAATGTATTATCAAGTAGGTCTGCACTCGCAAATTACTATTGACAAAATATTGACGTAAGTGGATGGTCTTGTAGTATAGATTACATCTTTCTGCTTGGCTTGGGAAGTTATTTAAGGCGATGTGGAGCTCCATTCTCTACATACCTTTTAAATCCTATCAATATATTGCAAACAGGGACAAAAAATTCACAAAATTTGGGGTCAGGTAGAGTTGAAGGGAAAAAAGCAAGAGGTAGGCAGAGATACAAGTGGGAGAGTAACATCACAAGATGGACAGGTTACAGTTTAGCAGAGTGCACCACTAAAACAAGAGACAGGGAATGTTGAAGGTCTGTTGCAGCTAACCTTCATTGTGGAGACGACATTTAATGATGATGAGATACTGACATTACCGGATGCAAGCAAGATTAGCTACTCCTGACAAGACAGTTATCCAAATAGGATCTTGTCATCTAAGGATATTCAACTGATTGAGTCATTTGTAGTTTCACTGTGAGACAGTGTGAACTTAGACATGCATAATTTCATCTTTGAGAGAAACATATGATTACTGACAGGAACAACCAGATATCTATCACCAGATACTTACATGACTGCACTAGCTCAGGGAAGTGTGTCAGCATTCTTTGAAAAGGCTCTAAGGATATTGTAAAAACTCGAGCTGATGGCACCTACTATCACCTTCTATCCACGCCAGCCCAGGACTATCAGTATCAGACCATATATTAGGATATACAAGCTTGACAACTCAGTTATCAAATTTCGTGATAAATTATCAAGTAGTTACAGAAGAGTATGTAAAGAATGAAACATAGTAGAAAATAGCAATGATAACTTAAATTTTGGAGATGAAATAAAGTCATCTCTCACCAAAAATAAGCACAAGTAAAAGTGATACAGGAAAAAGGTTTTTATGATAAGAGATTAAGAGAAGCAGAAATTTGACGTGGACCTTATAGATCAGTGTTTCTGAAAGCTTTTTAATGCTGTCATCCCTTTTGTACAGATTATGTAGGTCACCTGCCCCAGCACATTCTCAGTTTTAATCTTAAATTTTCTACTCTCAAATTGCCTGTTTGTGGTCTAGAAATGTTTCCATTTCAGCTGGAAAATTTAACTTGGAGCACTTTATAAGGATGCAGTGCACTGACCATTGAGCTAATGTGGCTATCTATGATGGTTGTTTAGCTGTCTCTCTTGGTCTTCCTCTTTTTATTTTGCCATTTGGTATCCATTTTATTGCTAATAGAATTTAATTTATTCTCCAATGCTTTTGTTATTTTCCAAATATCGTAACCATATGATAATAAAGATATTACATTAAAGTTGAACAGTCGTAGTTTGGTATATTTACGTATTGTTTTTTATTTCCAGATGTTTGTTTGGTTGTTGAAATGCACTTGATGCCAATGCAATTCTGACAGAAATCTCTTTTGTTGTATCTCCATCTTGTGTCATTTTTCTGTTTAAATAGAAAAAGTTATCAACTGTCTGATGATACTGCATCATATGAATTGTATTTAGTGCAGACTTATGCGTCATAAGCACACAGCGATTTCATAGACATCCTATATATCAAGTTTAAGATCCAGATATCTCTCATATTTGCCAGTGTAATACATGGCCTAAAGGAGAGAAATAATAATAACATTACCACATGCGATGCAGGTTTTAGGAGACAACTAAGAATGTTCAGCATATTATTGACTATCCCACTAATTTATTTCTTCTGTGATGAAGTCTTCTGAAGAACTACACCTAAACTGCTTAGAGTGAATCAACCCATTTCTCTGCAGCATGCCTTGAGATTGTAAGAAAGTTACAGCAAGTTAAGGCCCCCTGTAGAATAGATGACTGTCCAAATTGTTGCATTGACCCTACAGCAGCCACATTAAGTAAAACAGTCATGTAGGACTTGCAAAAACTCTGGAGAACCTCTCCATCAAAAAAAGAATGCCAAAGAAATATTAATCTGGAGTTAAAGGTAAAAGAAATCTGGCATTGTGAACAAGAGTCACAAACTTTGTGTTCTATAATAACCATCATTCGTCATATTTGAATTATGCCTACTACTTTTATACTGATGCAGCATTGCTGCAGAAGTGACATTCATAGAGAGTACAATATTCTACCCGGTTCTGGTGTGGAAGCCATGTCTCCCTGCTTATTTTAGGATTAATTAATCTAAATATTTTTTATATCAATAATTAATTTAAATATTCATTTTTAGGGCTTTATATAACTAACCGTAACTCTAAATAAATTTATAAAACATAAACTGATAAACTTAGCCAAGGGAAATAATCAAATAAGGGTACACAGGTTCCAAACCAGAACCTTGTATCCAAATATTGTCTTCTTGGAGATAGGACATGCATTAAGACTAACAGAAAGCATTGTAAGACAGTCATTGTTCTACAACCCACAGGGAAAGAGGAAGACCAAGAAATACTAGAAGGAAAGAATTAGATGCAGAGACAGAAAGAATTGGTAGAACATGAAGAGAGCATGAAACAATAGCTAAAGATAGAACAAAATGGAGGTTGTTTGTTGAAGACCTATGATCCAAAGGCAGCTAAAAGGAATATAGATAAATATTGTTTTATTTCACAAAATATTGTTTCAGTTAAAGTTCCCAGATATCTGACTAGTGAATCTTTAAAAAAAATTCACATTTCAGTTTCATTATTTCTCTAGTTCTGCCACCAGAAGCTAAAGTTTTCAACATGATGTCCACCGTCTCAACAACAACAGTCAATGGACAGAGCTCTCAAATCATCCTACAGAATTGTAACTTCAGTGATGTTACACTGTGTGGTTTCAAAAATGACATAACAGACAACATGTGGGTTAAAGCATCACCAAATATGCCAGTCTCAGGCACATTAATTCCCTTCGCTGACCATACTTCTTATGATCCTTATGCTTTTATTTATGCTCAGGTAATTTTGTAAATAATTTTCTTGTATTATATGGAGACTGACAGAAAGAAACATAGAATTATCTGTTATGTGTTGTGAATGATCTGTTTGTGTTGTGAATGATCTGTTTGTGTTGTGAATGATCTGTTTGTGTTGTGAATGATCTGTTTGTGTTGTGAATGATCTGTTTGTGTTGTGAATGATCTGTTTGTGTTGTGAATTATCTGTTAGAAACAAGACTGCATTTAGTAACATAATTTGCTGAGACTAAAAGAACACAGTAAAAGCTATGAAAATGGTGGCACATGTTATTAATGCTTGTAATTAAACAGATACAGTAAGTGGAGGGGGATGGTTGTAGACATTAACCCCCCTCCCTTTAAGAAAATAGAAAACTTTTAGTTCTAAAAACAAGTAAAAAATGGATAAACCACACTCACCCTTTC
The DNA here is from genome assembly GCA_034231615.1 of Meghimatium bilineatum. Lineage (NCBI taxonomy): Eukaryota > Metazoa > Mollusca > Gastropoda > Stylommatophora > Philomycidae > Meghimatium > Meghimatium bilineatum. The sequence continues at coordinate 35,982,608 of CM067318.1, forward strand.
CTTAGCGAAGTCGTAACTACAGTCCTTTTGGTTTAGCTAGCTCATAATGTGACCACATGGTCTTTACCATTTTAAAATATTATACCAGTTATTATATATATATATAGGAGCCTATATATGTAAATTTTACTTATTGGCAAACAGAAATTACATAGATGTTATCTCACTGGAATTATATACAAACAAGTGAGAAACTAAAGCCACAGTAATGTGAACAATGCTGAGATTCCTTTAGACAGCTAAACAAACTACCGGTAGGATTTATTGAGGAAGATGGGCACCAAATAGTACCGTACCAATATCAGGAAACAAATATGTGCATATTTATTTTCCATGTGAGATTTACACCACAAGAAAGTCCCTTACCAATATCATTGTTAAAAATCCACATTTCTTGGCCACATTGTGAGACAAGGAGGTTTGGAATATGATGTAACAACATTCAAAATTAGAGGAAAAAAGGTGACAGGACAACAGAGAGAGAATACTGAGTTGTTTGATATTATCTTATATCATGTTATATGTTGATATGCAGGGGAGGTGTTGTTTTGGAATACAACGCAAAAAACAGTCAAAATTGATGGACAAATTGATGGGGTGAATCACAGAGAGAAGATTGGATATTTTGGATATTTCATAACTTAGTGGAGAACCAGTGGTGGAGCTAATACACAGTATAGATAGAATGTTGTGGAGATCAATGATATCCTTAGGCATTAGTTGATTATCTTCCTCACACACAGGACATGTCTATAGATGCTCAGATCTCTGCTTCAGTAAATCTCTTAGGGTGTAATGGCTGATGGTTCTGGTTCTATGTTGGTTCATTGCTCTTTTATCTATAAAAAAGGTAAAGTAACCCATAGCATTTATTAATGCCGTAGGGGTGTGAGATGTTAGCGATCTCACATTTTACAGGCTCTGCAAATGAGGGCGGTAGCCATCTCCTCTCCCTCGCAGTCTTTACTTCCCGGATTAATCCGGTACCCATTTAAGGCTGGGTCGACCTGGGAGCCGTTGCGATCTGAAAACATTTCCGCCTCAACTGGGGAATGAACCCAGGACCACTCATATGCGAAGCCAGTGCGCTAACCACTGCGCTAACACTGCTCCCTTTGATCTATATCAACCATCATATCAGCTGAAATACCATGGAATATAGCACCACTTTACGGGAAGTCCAGTGATATCCTATTGCACATGATGACTATGATAATCATCTTCACAGGTGAAGTGTATTTTTTAACTTGAGTGTATCTCTGTTTTTAAAATATATCCAACAGGTTGACAATGGTCTCCAACAAAATGCCACAGCTCGTTTCATTAGCCCAGTATATTCTGTAAGAAGTGGAGAGCCCAAGTGTTTAGAGTTCTACTACCATATGAATGTAAGTCTAGTTGTAAAAATTTGTTTAGAGTTCTACTACCATATGAATGTAAGTTTAGTTGTAAAAATGAGTTTAGAGTTCTACTACCATATGAATGTAAGTCTAGTTGTAAAAATGAGTTTAGAGTTCTACTACCATATGAATGTAAGTCTAGTTGCAAAAAAAAGGTTAATTTTTGTATGCTACATTTGCAATTTTAGAATTCATCATTTAGAATGCAATTTTTATGTTATTTCTATTCTTAAGCAATTCATAAAATAGTACTGATATATTTAGCCTACAGTAGGCCTATGCATCATCATCATCAAATCCATAACCATTCAGGGTCGTAGGTATGCCACTTTAGAAATATCAATTGGGCAGGCTAGGGAATCCCACCTGAATTAAAGGCAATCCAAAAACGGATGTTCTGGACTCTCCGGGGAGCAAATAACACTCTGCTGTGAAACTGGCAGCACAACATACTTCATGCTTCCTGGTGGAAATCACACATTTTCGTGTTGGTTATCAGAGAACGAACACAGAAAAAGAAGAAATATCAACACAAAATCCTGCCGAGATTTTCAGTTACTGTTTAAGTGTGAGAAATCTTATTCCTGTCCAATATTTAATATTATCAATATAATTTCCTTTTTCCTCTTCTTTACCCGCCCTCAAAACTATTCCTTGCAGGACATTCTTAGAAAGAGAATCATGTTTCATTATGTGCTTGACCACATAAGTTAACAACATTTCACTACTGCCAGGAGATGTTCTTGATTACATGGAAGAGCATTTATTTTGTTGCTAAAAAAATATAAATATAAATGCTGTTAACTTTATTTATAGTGGATAATTATGTAAACATGTGTAGTTTGATTTATAAAGCACTTATTTTTTAAATTTTGTATTATTTACAGGGTGATCAAGTTGGACAGTTGAATGTTTACATTGCTCCTGATGGACAAGAGAAGTCACTAACAAAAGCCATGCGTCTCTGGTCCCAGAATTTTGATGCGGGGCCGGGTTGGAAGAAGGGTCGTGTTCCTATACTTCAGTCCACAAATTATCATGTGAGCACAGATTAGTGATTTTTTTAAATAGAAATACTCAGAATTATAAATTTAATGTCCCTTTTAATACTGTTGATAGAATGGTTGTGGTCATGTTGATATGATCCAGACAGCTGCAAAAAAGGTCAAGCATCACTGAACTTTACTAGTATTTAGATTAGAGATTGGGCCCAGAGATGATATTCACACCAGAGTGCACCGGCCGGTGCTCCATAGCTGGTCAAGCATCAGAGTCAGTGAACCACAGCTGGCTAAGACCCTCAGTACGCTTCCACGCAGTGGGCCTGGAGACAGGAGTGCAGCAACCCTGCTGTAGCCTGGCCAAGTACTAGGGATCAAAGATACAGGAATGCCAAACGGCCCCAAAAAAATGCCGGCTGAAGACGGATGTGTCAGGTCCAAAGCGTAGATAACGCAGCTTGCTGTAAAACATGACACAACACAGATCACCCTCATACGTCCTTCTCAGGACGGTCAGCGAAATGCTTTCAGAGGGTCTGCTGCAAGGCGTACGACGAAGAAGAAAGAAGATTAGAGAATGGGGCAAGCATGTAGTGTGGAAATATGGCAGGTGTTTAATTGTGAATATAATCATGCCTTCTAGTTGTGACATTTGTTGAGAATGATAGCAATTATGTAACGACAACCAGAGTTCTCATATATATAACCTGTTTATTGCTTCATCACGACCTCAAAGTTATAACATCTAGGGTTACGACATCAATAATTCAATGTACAGCATCTGAGGAAATATTAAATATCTCTTTCCCCCGAAGACGGATGTGTTGGGCCATTGGCGCAAATAAAACGGCAACACAACGCATTTCCATTCTCTGGAGTACATCCAACTGGAAATCTTGTAGGACCATTGTCCTGTTACAAGAGAAATCCAGGGGGAATTTGAGAATGAACCCTGAAGAAGAAGAAATATCTCATAGTTTGTTTTTTTGTTTTTATTTTAATTTTTGTGTGTGCTTGTTGCAGTGTATTTTTTAATTTTGTACATGTATGCACCCACTGTGTTTGTTGTACTGCCACAAATGAGATTCAGTGAGAGTTTGAGAACTAACGTTAAATAAATGCTGTTGCATGTATAATTTTTGTTAAAATACTAGTGATAAATAATTATTTGAATCTATGCTATGAAACTGTCCTAAATTTTTACAGGTAGTCTTTGAAGCAATTCGCAGCCAATTTGATTACTATTACGGCATTGATGACCTTACAATATTCGACAATGAATGTGAACCTTCAGGTGAGATTAGTGTTACATTTTAAAACTGTATACATTATTCTATCCATGAGAAATTACATCTCAGTTCTAGCATTAATGTTATACAGTATCTGTACAGCAAATCCAAATCAAAATTGTAAAATATCCAATGCAGATGATAATGTTGTCAATGATATATTTACATACATGATTATGTCATTTTGCATCTTCACAGAAAATTTCAAAAGTATGAAGAGGCCCCTCAAACTGGTTAATTTGCTAGGATACATAATCCCAACATTTTCCATATGATTGTTTGTCTGTGCAAGTTTTATGGAGAAAGTGCCTTACCCATTTGCACTAATCTCATCTGGGTTCTGTTGATTAAAACAACCTATGATAGCAATCATGAATGAAATTAATATGACTGAAATGTAAATAGTGTGAATAGAGACATTAAAAACTGTCTCCATGTGTGTAGGAGTCATGTGGGAATTAGGGAGTGGTGGTCAATACGACATACAGTACAAAGATTACTATCAAAACCTAACTAACAATGTACAAAAATAAATAATAAGCAATAAACAAAAGAACAAGGACTTTTCTCCATGTTTCGGTCTAACTGAGACCTTTCTTAAGAAACACATAAACATTGAACAAGAAGCATCGAATTGTAAACCATTATTCTGAGATGTCCTTATTACAGCAGGATGCTCCAAGTACTGAAAAACACCCTCAAATAATTGTTGAATTGTGGGCGTTCAAATTGATTGCACACAATTGACACACAGAATTTCCCATATATTCAAGGAAATGGGATACCAAAAGTGATGGAAAATCACCTGTTAAGGTGTTAATCAGAGAAAATTAAAGTCACATGGCAAAAGATGAAAGATATGAATACAGACCACACACACAAACCGAATATTGTGTATGTGGAAAAAAGCATGGGGGGAAATGATGGGGAGGGGAGAGAAATGGAAAGTTAAAGGGGGAAGAGAATATGAAAGCATTTAAAATAAGATGCATGAAAATAGTTGCAGGGGAGGCCACCAATAAACGTATATAAATGAGTAGGGGGATCAGTAGTTGACAGCGCCTGGAATAGATAATGCATCAAACAAAAAAGGACGAACAAAAATTGCTAATACATACAAATACATATACACACACACACATATATATATATATTATATATATATATATATATATATATATATATATATATATATATATATATATATATATATATATATATATATATATATATATATATACACACACATATACACACATACATACATATATACACATATGAATATAAATATTCAGGCCGACCTAGAAAACAATGGACCACCGAAATAAAAAGAGGCGACAAATTCTATAATATACTCAGCACACACGAGGGCCATCTCCAGAGAACTCTTCTACTTCTGGCGCTGAAAGGCAATAAAGAGTTTAGCGAATAGATAGATGGAGTTTTCATCATTCTTCTTAAAAACCTCTTGTTTCCTCCAGCATATACACATGTGGTTATGTCTATGTCACTAGACAAATGGCACACTAGACAAACCACCCTTGCAACAGAAAACCTTAGTAGATGACGCCATTATATTGAGGTTCTCTTCTTATAGAAGCTTCATGGCACGTCATCTATATAATTATGCTTTCTCATGCTTGTATTTTGTTGTTGTAATGTTTTATGTTTTGTTATTTTTATATATGTATGCACCCTCTGTGGTTGGGAGGGAGCCAGAAATGTACTGCACAGCACTTGGGAGGAGAAAACTGACTGCACTGTTTTTCCTATGGCTGAGGCCTATCATAGAGGCACAGTGACACAGGACATGAGAATCCTTTTGACTTGAACATTTGGTTGCATTCCTGGAGCAATAAAGAAGTTTGGCATAACCAGTAGTCAATTTGTGGCAGGGAATGAGTACAGTGAACCCTATCTTGGCTGCAGTGACTCAGAGTAGTGCATAGGTTTAAACCTACCATCCTGGTGGTGTGATAGTTATTCTCTGACCCAGGGTGGGCTGAAAATCCACAGAATTCCCAGCAGTATAATTTTGGGTCAAAGGGCATGAGCCCATGGACTGCTGGGTCACCAATCAACCTCCAGCATAGCTTGGGCACTTTTGTTTACTGTCCATGCTTCGCTTCCATAAAGAAGAATTAGCTCAATATAACATAATAGCACTCAAACTCATGTATACATTGATATTATTCCATTGCATATAATTTTCCTCATTTTTTGGAGTGTTGATTTAGCCTGTGCTATCCTGTTCTTGATCTCATTGAAGTACCTGCCATCTGATGTTAAAATGGTGCCAAGATACTTGACTTTACCACTTGATTTAATTTTGCACCATTGATAGTAATACTGCATTTTAATTGTGTGTATTTCTTTTAAACAACCATTACTTCTGTTTTCTTCTTGTTTAGACTGAGTCCTTTGTTTTCAATTACTTATACTACTGCTTCTAACAGGGTTTGAAGTTCTTGTTCGCTCCCTACAATCAGAACTGTATCATCAGCATAGGCCTATCTTATTTTATTTATTTATATAGTTTTACACAAACTTATAGAGACACTTTTAATACAATATTAACATTTTTATTTCCTGAATTTTTGTGTCATGTAATATTTATCAACATTGTAGTAGTGGAAAGCAAAGACAAAGACGATTTTAAAAAATACAAGATGCCAGAAGTGACGTTTTGTTTGTAACAAAGAACTAGAAAATTTTCTAGTGTGAAAGATCAAAGTAAGTGTCTCAATACTCAAACAGGTTCATCAATTCAAGTATTTAGTAACAATGATATTATCAAATGGAATTCGTACAACAGTTATAAAAGACAGAATATGGCAGGCAAAAGCAAAATTCCTAAATATCAGTAATACACTGTATCATTAGAAGTGAGGAAGAGAATTCTTTAAAACTACATAACAACAATACTAACATATGGATGTGAGTCGTGGACAATAAATAAACAGGATAGTGGAAATTTAGAGGTAACAGAGATGTTGTTATGTAAAAGAATGCTGAGAATACCATCGACAGCAAGAATAACTAATGAGGATGTACAGAAAGAGTTAAAAACTAAATGGGGTTACCTTATAATATCATAAAGAGAGAATTTTGTGTGTTGGACACATTATGAGATGTCTGGAGGACATAGTTACATCAGATTGAAGACATGTGATATCGTGGATGACAAAATTAGAAAATATTAGATAGTTTAATGTCATGGCACAGCAGTGAGTGAACATTTATCCTAATACAATATAGTAGAAATTTAGAATTATTGAGATCCATGATCGCCTATGCCAGTCGGCACGGCACCTGATGAAAATGATATTTCTTTCCATCATGATATTCTGACTTTTTTCTATCATCCTAAATTACAGAATCATGTGACTTTGAAGATGACTTATGCTTATGGAGCAATGATGGAGGTGACACTGCGCCTAATGAAGCATTTTTTTGGATAAGGTACCAAGGTCACCAGAGAGCTGCAAGCTTTGCTCCAGCAGTTGATCACACACGTCAAACAGTATCTGGCTACTATATGTTAGTTGAATCATTCTGGGAAGATTATGGGAATATTGCTCGACTTTACAGTCAGGTTTGTCAAGTACAAATATTAAAACACAGTTATCACCGTAGATCAATTATGGAAATCCTGTTTGGGTTGGTGGGCCGGGTTGAGCATTTTTATTTGGTATGGGCTAAAAACAATTTTGTTATTTTTTTTTGTATCTCCAAGTTTTTTCTGAGCTCTGGGGCCAGTGAAATATAATACTTTTAGATCAGTCTGACAGGCTAGAAAATAAGGGCCACATTTGACCTACAGGCCATATTTTTCCCAAATATTAATGTATTAATATCCACAGATATTATTTATTATAGAGGTTGAGAATAAGAAATTTAGAAATGATTTTCCTTGAAACTTAACTAATATTAACTATATACGGAATGCTAGCAAAATTAGATGACAGTTCAAATACTGAAGGTAAATGGAAAAGAATATTTTGTCTGTCTGTTCCAAATATTGTACACGGGGCAAAAACCTGTGCTCTCAAATACAAGAGATATGGTAATAAACATAATTTTTTCAAGTTGTTTACATTCATAGTCAAACTTTTTGTTATTCTTCTTCTTCTGCATTCGTTCTCAAACTCCTGCAGATTAGCACGGAATGCGTTGTGTCATGGTTTACAGCATTGCTGTGATATCTTTGCCTTTCGGCCTTACACATCCGACTTCAGCATGGCTTTGGGTCACTGACCCTATTTGGGATGGGACAGCCAACTCCATCCCATAACCTCCTTAGTCGCCTCTTACGTCATGCGTAGAAGGTAAACAGTGTTGCTATTCTTTGCTCCACATTTGGGCCCTGGCAACACACAGGTGATTTTGTTATTGATTACTATATGAAGAATCTATCTTGGTCTTTTTCTTTTTTTCTGCCATAAGAACACTTGTAATGATAGTCTATTGTCATTCTATTTAAGCATATGTCGATACCAAGTTTCATTATTTGATATCTTACTAGATGTAACTAAGCTATCCTTTCTTTAGCTTTTATATTTTTCAGTTCAATTTTTACACTTAAGATTTAACTTCTTGATTCTTGAAATACAAATTTCACTATAGAGATTTAACTTTAATTATTTACTCATTACACTTGGTTTTATCTGTCGTATGTCCAGCTCTTCAGTTTCAGTATGAATACTAATATATTTAAAACATCTTCTAATGACAGGTATTCAGAGGCACCAATAGTCCTTATTGTTTTCACTTCTGGTACTATATGTTTGGAGAAAATCTGGGACAGCTCAAGGTTTATGTGCGTAACAGCATATCTAGTACCAGCTTTTATAGGTATGTCTACATTTATTTTGTCAATAGGTTTGCTAATGATTTTTCAGTCATCTTTTCTTTGAATTTGCATATGATGTAAGCATATTTTAGTGTAAAATATTTAATGTTATGATAATATAATCTCCCTGTGGTAACCGGGATATAGACATATAATTCTGTGTGCAAAGAATAGGGACACTATCTTTTTTCCAGGTGACTAAGGAAAGTTGGGTTGTAGGTGATAGATAGCTTGTCACCCGTGAAAAAAAATCTTCAGTGCCTGTCCTAGAAGACCCTTGGGGAAGGTGGAGGGACTCTCAGTACATTGCACGCAGATCAAATGATTGGTAGCAGATGCTGCATGTATTTTTATCTCCACGTCACGGAAAATGTTTGAAATCAAGCTTAATATTAAAATGTTGGAATGTGTATGGACACATTATCCCATAATGAACTCTTCTGTCTTCTATCAAATAATCCCATGTATGATGAAGAGTTGGAGGTAAGCGTACATAGTACCTGTTCCATTTTGTGGCAGACTCATAAGTGCAGGGATTATTAGACGTGCCATCAATAGAGATTGGCCCAGAAGTATGTGCTGCACTTCCTGGTAGAACATGATGATAATTGTATACTGCCGCATTGGAATATCTCCCTACAGGGACTAAACATGCATCCATTAACCCCACTAACACAACTTTTCCTTTAAAACAACAAACCTTATATGAGTACAAGTGTCAACTCCATTACCCAATGGAAAAAATACCTGTACTTTTGTCAAAAAGCCTATAGGCTGTCAAGAGCTACCTGCTCACAGTTAAATGGATTATTTCATCATCATCATGATAACATATAGCAGCAGGACAGAAAATGAAGCGAGATACACTAATACATAACTCTAATAGTTTTGTTTTGTCAACTGACTTACGTGATCTTGCTCTCAAGATAATCTTATCCTTAATCCTGCTTGCAGATTCTGTGTTTCACTTTTTTCCAAATTATGATATTAAACTCCCCTTTATCTGAATAATTTTCTCACAATTATAGTTGCTACTCTAACCAAACCAAACTCATATCATTCCTAAAAAATTAACACTTCTTTATGCTGTATTAATTTTGTCCACTCAATTATCATTAGTCATTGTAGTTGATGTTTGACAAATCCATCAACAATCCTTTGGAATAATTTCACATCGATCATATTCCATTTTCTCTTTACAACTCACAGTAAGCTTCATCATTCAGATCTTTTGTGACATTTCTTATGCATTCACTTCCTAGCTGGAGTAGCTCAATTTTTATTGAACTGGCTTACCAGTCTCGAAATCCAAGGTTCAGTTTCCAATTCAACTGAAAATATTTTTAAAATCACCAGCAGTTCCTAGGTGGACCCATGCTATGGAATGCACCAGATCTTCTGAGAAAGTAAAGATAAGGTTGCATCTTCCCTAAGCATGCTATTAGTCAATGAAAACTACAGCTCCTAGGTTGATTCAGCATAAGGAATGCACATGATCTTCTGAGAAAGTAAAGATAAGGTTACATCTTCTCTAAGTATGCTATTAGTCAATGAAAACTACAGCTCCTAGGTTGATTCAGCATAAGGAATGCACAAGATCTTCTGAATGTCACATGGATTCACTGCTCAGAACATGCTGGAGTTCATAGAAATGAAAGTGCTGATAGGAGAATTGAGAATGGATAAGGGAGACATTTCATGATTGTTTGGCAACTATTTGAAATAGACACCACTATAGATGATGTATCTAGGATACAATTGGGATAATTTGGTATTCAGTGTGGTATGAGTAGAACAGGGCACCTGAGGGGCAGAATGGGAAATGTGTTAAACCAGTGATCCATGAGAACCATCAGTTTGCATACACTTCTATATTTGTTTGGGGAAACTGAGCACCTATGGATTTACCTGAAGTGCAGTGATGTTGGCTTAAAATCAATAATCTATTAATGGTATTAATAGATTGTTCTCAATATGTATAAAATTGTACAACAGAAAATAACCAGATATTCAGAACATAAACATACACCCACAGTCCATTTACTTGATAAAGTACAAATACATAAAGTTACAATATGGAGTATATTTCAATCCTATTATACATTTTCTAATCCTAGTGATGCTGTTTTATGGGAGCTTGATACACCAACTGGTGATGGTCAGAAAGGAGATCAATGGTATCTTGCTCAAGTTAACATATCTAAAGCGTATACCCAGAAGCCCTTTATGGTAATTATACATTTATTTGCTTCTTTCTTCATCTTTTTTACAAGAGTCATCATGTAGAAAGATGTGGAGACTGTAGTATGATAACCATTATGAAAATGGAGATCAGGGCACTTGCAGCAACTCTAAAATGGTTCTTTGAAATAGTGGTAGCCAAGGTCATTATTGTGTTGTGCTCTTAATCCATGATCCACAAGATTCAAATTGGATGGCTTCACCATGAGTGGATGGAGTGTATTGAGATTCACACTTGCTGGGACTTAATGTGAATATTTTGTACCTGTCATGTTCAGGATATTGAAAGAACTTACAGCCTGGCTTCAAGAGCACATATGTCAGGGCAGATGACAATTAACAATAGAGACATTTTGAATTCTCGAAGTATGCTTCTTTTATATGAGGACACTGTGATGATGAGACTTTTATTAGAAGATTGAAAGAGTTTAAATTACTTAGGTAGACAGTGCAGGGGGGATGATTGAGTGGTAGGATGAGGAAGATATTTAATAAACCGGCTACAGGAACTATCATCATACATTCCTTTTACAATCTGCTGACAGAAATTGAACTTTTATGACAATGCCCAGAGTGTACTGCCATTGGTTAAGAAATTCGCTAATAATTAGTCACCAGTTGCTGCTGATTTCAAATTGTGTATTTATAGACACAAACAACACATGTATGATTTTAATAGTAGTGGCTAATTTTTTGCTGTCCAATCCCATCTTTTACTGGGACTTGATCCTACTTTCAGCTGGATATCTAAAGTAATAATGTCTGCATTGAGAGGGTGAAGTATGATTGAGCAGGAGACTCATTACTGATCTATTTATATCTCACTAATATTGGCCTACAATTCTCTAATCTTCAGGTTTTCATAGAAGCTACTGTTGGATCTAGTTTGCTTGGAGCTTTTGCAATTGATGATACCCAGTTTGAGATTTCTGAGTGTGGAACACAGCCTAGTGCTGCTAGTGTAATAGCTGATTGTGAGTAGCTTTTCTGCACAAGAAAATACATTATCTATTATGTTTAATAATTAAACCTGAATGAATAGCACACATAATAAAACAAACTCTTATCAAAGTATATTTTCAAATAAATATATCCACAATTTATCTCTCTAAGAAAAGATACTATAGGAAGTTTCAAAGAATATCATAGACAGAGAAACAATCCAATGTAGATGTCAGCAAAGATCCAAATAAGAAAAAGATTGACCTCATAAAAATGCGAGCAACACACGTTAAATATTTTAAGTGCATAAAAGGATTGCGTCAGAAAAAATGGCGGGTGTGATGGTGGAAACGTTCGCGCTCCTGCCGTGTCATCTTCTGTGACAGACCTAGCAAGTCGATAGGAGAATCTGTGTGCTAATATTTATACAATGAGCTAAGTTTTGTGACAGAAGTTATGAAAATTAGCAAGTTTTCAACACCAATGAATATAACAATAGATAACACCAAAGTGAAATAAGCCAAAGAATTTAAATATCTAGGAGGCATTTTTTCTGAAGATGGAAGACTAGACAAAGAAATAGAAACAAGGTGCCAGGAAACAAACACAGTGACTTACCAACTTTACCTATTACTTCTTCATCCAAAGATCAAGATGGAAATTAAAAAACAAATAATATCTACAATTTTTATACCAACACTGTGCTACCAATGTCAAACATGGTCTTTAACAGCTTCGCAGCAAAAAAAATCATCACATATGAAATGAAGTGTCTGAGAAAAGCTTCAATGGCTACCAAACTAGATAAAATAAGGAATGAAGAAATTAGGAAAATAGTTGGTATAATATCATGTATTGAACATATTGAGACAGCAAGTAAAATGGTTCAGTCACCTTATGAGTTGAAGCCAAACCAAATACCAATAAGAGCATATAATACAAGAATATTGCCCATGTGTTGACGGGGCCCAAAAGGGGAGCAAAGAATAGCAATACTGTTTACCTTCCATGCATGTCATAAGAGGTGACTAAGGAGTTTATGAGATCCTCTCATATAGGGTCAGTGACCAAAGCCATGCTGAAGTCGGATGCGTCAGGCCGAAAGGCGCAGATATCACAGCAATGCTGTAAACCATAACACAATGCATTTTGTTCTCTGGACTACATTCTGCTAATCTGCAGGAGTTTGAGAACGAACGCAGAAGAAGATACAAGAATATCCGGATGTAAGGCCAAAGGTAGACCAAGAAAACGGTGGATAGAAAATATCAAGATAGCCTTGAACAAACATGGACTAAATGCAACCACGGCGACACATCTGGCCTTGGAACGACAGCTTAAGCTCCAACCCCTATGCTTAACGGCAAGTGTGAATGCAATCAACAATCATTCACCTGGGGAAAGACAATAGACAATAAAAGGAACAATTAAAAAGACTAATCTTAGGCTCGTGTCCGTGGATGTGAAGGACGTAGATGGAATGAGAATTGCCTGCCAAGAGACAAGCAATATCTCTGAGACCTCTATGTCAAACACACCCAACAGCACTGTCAGCACACAGTAACGTAAGGCATTGTGCATTCCATCTTGGTCATCCAAGAATGCCGAAACATGGCTGGGGCAGCAAATATCAATGTCCCGATATAAGTAGATCCTAAGATATGGTGATCCTATGAGTACACATTGAATCTTGACATAGCAACATGCACTAGAGAGTAGTGCTGTGTATGTGATGTGATATAGTGACACCAACTGGCAGAAGTGCTTTTCATGCTCAAGAATACACAGGAGCCCACATGTCCCACCATAATTGACCCTCATTCAAAGTAGGAGTCATGATTCAGGTATAGGATATGCCAACTTGAACATGAATTCCTGGATATGGAAAAAAGCTTTGAATATCACTTTCCATTGCACACAAGAAAAACATTGAACAAATGTTGGGGAGCGCATTGTTCAAATTTCTGACTGAAGCAGTGTTGAGACTCAGACTCTGAGCAACATAGATGGGGGAGCAAGTCCTTGTCATTGAGGACATTGTAAACCTAGCCGAATTCGACTATCACCATTCCCAGCATGGCTCATACAGAGAGAATTGGGTTCAGTACCCAGGGACCCACTGTGAAATTCCTCGTCTGAGATAGGCGTAATCTACCCACGACTTTGGGTGATATGTGCAATGGCAAAGATTTTAAAAAACACAGACCTTGTGGTGCTAGATCAGAAGGCCATCACATGCGGACGAGGCGATGTGCGTGAGAAATGCATAGGTCTAATCCTAGACCCCCCAATGTGTTTGGCAAAGCAGCACCTCATCTAGGAAGGTGTATCAACCCTGACTCTAATTCGACTCGCATTGCCCAACACGGCTCATACAGATGAAATTAGGTCTGGGACTTAACGACATGAAAGGTGGTAATGGAATGGTCTTCCTACACAAGAAATAGCTCACTAGCTATGAAATACCTTGTCAGGGGAAAGAGACACAATGGGTGATCCAAGCAAACTGTCAGTCCATCTCATGACTTGTACCCCCTCTGAGAAGAAGACTTCTTGAGATTTTAGCATTGCACTAAGCCAAAAGCTGAACCCTCCTGGGTATGAAAAAAGCTCTGAGAAACCTTGCCACTCCACATAGGAAGTAAGAGCTAATCACAATTCCTGGGGTTCTCAAATCAAATTGAAGAAACATGAGCATGTATAGAATAAGCAATGTGATTCTTAGAAAATCTATTAGTTAAAACATGCACTATGTATATTCTCATTAGATATAATTGACATACACAACTTACAATATCATTTTGCAGTCTCAACATTGCCTGACTGTGACTTTGAAGATGGAAGCATATGTAACTGGCACTGGACCACAGTGGGTTGGGTAAAATACAAATTTACTGTTAATAGTGCAGGTACAGGTATCCCATCTGATCACAGTAGTGGCACAGGTATGTTCACTTATCATGTTTCTACATATTGAAATTTATTTATGTATCACTAATTTTATTCACGTAAGATACTTATAAATAATATGTTAGTTAGTTAATCATCAGATTATCATCATCATTGCACACAGGGCGCATCCATAGTTGCTCTGATCTCTCTCTCAGAAAATCAACAATTGCACAATAACTGAAAGTTATAGTTCTCTGTTAATTGATAAATATTTAATTATTTGCAGTTTATAATGTTGATTATGTCTAATGGCACACATTTCCAGGCAAGCTCCTTTATTCTGGACAAGGAAAAAAATATAAATCTATCATCTGTCAAATACTGCATGTTTCCCGTTAGTTAGGGAATTGTCACCCTCATTAATTAAATTAATTAATTTCCAGCTGTAATTTTAAGCTCATTAACCTGTAGCAGCCCAGCTAAAAATAGCACATATTTCCTTTAACATCCTGCCATTTTTATGACTTCTGGTTTTTCTGCACGTGTTTGCTTTTTTGGCATAACATTTTTATTTGAGTTATTGATTTCAAATTCAGATACAATAGAGGTAAATTGGTGCTGAATATGATTTGGAGGTGTTATTTGCTTGTGTGTGTCAGTGTGTACAACCAAAATCAAGAATGTGGACAAATGCACACAAAAAACTTACAGCATCAAGGTCATGTACAGCCCTAGCTGAATAAAACATGGCACCTCAAATTCCTAATAATAAAATACATCAATTAAATATCACTATTAAATATTATAAACAACTCTCTCAAACACCATACATTGATCTACAGTAACTGAAACACTAAAGCTTTAAAATTCATCCTTTTCTGAATCATAATCTGTGAAGAATTAGTGAAAAATGGCGGCACTCAAGTTAGGCCTATGCAGTTCCGCTTGTAAACATGAGAGATCAAATAAATTACAACTGCGTATTTATATCTGTGGAAAAATACAGAACAATACTCTAGCACACACGTACTATAAGAGCATGATGGGAAATAAACATGGACAAATGTTGTCATGATTACAAATGACTACAATGATGTAAACATTTGTTGACAGTGGGTTTCTATCACTAGATTACATTTGTCGAAATTTGTTGTCTTTGGATTACTACAGGTTAAAATGCAAATGACCAGGAACAAAATTGTGACTAATTTCAACTTTGACCGCCCTACAGCCTCAAGCCTCTGTTCACAAATAAAGTGCTCTTGTAATTTTCTGATCATGCTCATTAAGTTGCTGAGAATGCAGACATTCCAATGTATTCCAATATAGTTTAAGATCTTGGACACTCCATAATCATACGACTTGTAATCACAGCAAAAGCTCCACTCTCTTTTCTGTCTCCCCTTCTTTCCTACACTCTGAGCTGTGAAGGCCAAGCACTGTGCATATGTTTAACAGACCATATGTTTATATAATCAAATCAACTCCCTTTGAATTCTCACTGACCAATGCCTGTACCTCAGATTCAATAGCAATAGGACACCACTTTCTACTATATATATATATATATATATATATATATATATATATATATATATATATATATATATATATATATATATTATAAACAACTCTCTCAAACACCATACATTGATCTACAGTAACTGAAACACTAAAGATTTAAAATTCATATGTTCATATATATATAAACATAAATTATACAATTATATTCTTCTACTTTTTCTTTCGTTCACTTGAAACATGTCTATATCTGTAATTCTGTCTCCAGAATAAAACTCACTGTCTTTTGTAGTTCATACAGTGGCCCATAGAGCTTTGATACCAGTGTTGTTTCCTCTGGCCAATATGTCTGCCTCAGCATTTCATGCTCAGAACACTCTTGAATTATATGTTATTTTTATTGGTCGTTGGTTTGTTTTGCCAGTAGCTCTATTCCCTTGCCTCCTGGCTCCTCAGGGCAATTGAGAAAGACTTCCAGTAACTGAGCTTGGGCCCTTTCAAGGTATAGGACCCCGCATCATCCCTGCCTGAACATCCGCCACAGGGTAGGCACTATAACTATTTATAGATACAGACATTGTGTTTCCATTGTGTTTTGTGTGTGGCATCCTGATTATCTGTGCGCCTTTTTGCTGGTTGCCTCCGTCTTCAACACTCTGCTTACTTGGGCCGGACTATGGTCCTGCTCGAGTGGGACTGCCTGACCAGTCTTAGTTTCCACCCCCTGATGGTTGAACTAAGCCATATCACCACTACACAGTGCTGGCCTCGATGGGGATAAAATTATATATAACATATAAATAAATATATAAAACTAGAGAATCACTGCAAAGTCCTCTCTGGAGTAGAAGATTGTTCAGTTCATGGCATTGCACCTTACAGCCACATAGAGTAAAACAGTCATCTGGTACTCGTCATCTCCATTAAGGCTAGGGACGTCCACCAATCAGTGGACTTGATAAAATACCAAATGGAATTGGTGGTATCTAATACATTCTGTGTTTTACCAATCCCATTGAATGAAATATCTGAGAAACTTCACTATTAAAAAGAATGTAAGAAAGTAAAACTCCACCACATGGCATAAGGAGTAACAACAAGAACCTCATACTCCCTAAAGGTTCTGCCATCAACATTGTTGCCATCATTTTCATCATAAATAGCTACTTTGACAAAGTCTATATTTTATGCTATAATTAGAGTGTTTGGTTTTGTTTAGGTAAATTCCTTTTGGCAGACAGCAAAAATATACCTCAGAACACCACTTTATCTATTCAGTCTTCACTTCTGCCACCAACATTTGGGACCAGTTGTCTAACTTTGTGGTACAAGTGAGTAGATGTAGCATATTAAAACCACTAGATTGTCCTGAATGCTAAGAAATTGGTAAATGTATTGCTGCAAAAAATATGAATGAATAATGGCAGATGTTATAGTTTAATTATTCATTTATTTTGTTCATTCCTCCAGTACTCTCAGTACATTCACTGTGTACTTCTTCTTCAGCGTTTATACTCAAACTCCTGTTGGATTTCTCTTGCAGCAGGACCATGGTCCTATTAGATTTCCAGCAGGATGTAGTCCAGAGAATGGAAATGCGTTCTGTCACCGTTTTATTTGCGACACATCTGTCTTCGGCGGAGCTGTGTACCTTGTCATGCATTTCTGTTTTGGACAATTTTCTCAATCTCAGCATGGATGCTAAAAAACAATAAAGTAAAAAATTTATTGCAACAAATGAATTTCCTGCAAAGAATGATAGAAGTAATAAAAATTGGCTACCAGTAGATTAGAAATTATGACATCTGGAGATAATTGGATAAATTACTTGTGCTAGACTACATTAAGAAACAGCATATCAAATGGTTCAGATATCTAATGAGGCAGTGTTCCCCAGTAGGAAATGCTGTTTAGGTGCAATGTTTTAAAACTAAAGGCCCTCCATGCAAAAAGTAGAACACAAAAATAAAAATACTGAACACCAATGTGTATGAGAAACATTCAAAACATCTAGAGAGCTCTTCTTGCCCTGACACCTTTAGATAGCCTATACTTTTGGTCTTGCTATCAGTAAAATAATAAGATAAAAAATAAATTAAGCTAAGGATTAGAATATTATTAGGATTAGAATATTATATTAAATTTGCAACAATTCTTTATATGAATTATGAAGCCAGCTACAGCTTTCAGGCATCATAGATATTTCTCTTCAAATAAATTTATAAATTTAAACAAGTAAGACTTTATTGCAGACTACAAGTCATTTGTCTTATATATATATATATATATATCTATGTTTTCTGTATTGATAGTATGCAGGTAATTGGATTGTCTGCTTTGTCACTGATTCTGATTACTGGAGGCAATGATGTTCCCCTATGGAAAGCTTATCCTGAAAGAAGTAATGAATGGTTGCCAGCCAGGATCAATATTCAGAGCAATTTTGATTATGAGGTGATGAGATCTTATATTGCTAATTTATCAATTCATAGCCTTTCATTGCATAATACATTGTACCTTCGCCCGTGTGTTCCCGGGGCCCGAATGGGAGCAAAGAATAGCAACACTGTTTACCTTCCACGCATGTCGTAAAAGGCGACTAAGGAGGTTATTGGATGGAGTTGGCTGTCCCATCCCATATAGGGTCAGTGACCCAAAGCCATGCTGAAGTCGGATGTGTCAGGCCGAAAGGCGCGGATATCGCAGCAATGCTGTAAACCATGACACAACGCATTCCTTTCTCTGGACTACATCCTGCTAATCTGCAGGAGTTTGAGAATGAACGCAGAAGAAGAAGAAGACATTGTACCTTTTAGTGTAGTTTTGCCTTTTTCTTGTTCCTATTCTGTAAATAGTGTAGCATGTGGTTGAACAGCTAGAATATTGGTCTCATAACCATGAGGTCTGTGGTTCAAATGACAGTTGAGACTGGAGTTTTCATTTGGAGGTACAATAAAAATTCTTCTTGTACACATGTGACACTTTGCTATAGCAAAGCAGTATTTATTTTATATGCACATGTGGTGATTGCAATAATAAAGCTGTGTTTATTTCTTGTACACAGGTGGTGATTGATATAGCAAAGTAGTGTTTATTTCCTGTACATATGTGGTTATTGCTATAATAACGCAGTGTTTATTTCCTGTACATATGTGGTTATTGCTATAATAACGCAGTGTTTATTTCCTGTACATATGTGGTTATTGCTATAATAACGCAGTGTTTATTTCCTGTACATATGTGGTTATTGCTATAATAACGCAGTGTTTATTTCCTGTACATATGTGGTTATTGCTATAATAACGCAGTGTTTATTTCCTGTACATATGTGGTTATTGCTATAATAAAGCAGTGTTTATTTCCTGTACACATGTGGTGATTGCTATAGCAAAGTGGGGTTTATTTCCTGTGCGCATGGGATAATTTCTAAAACAAAGGGATGTTTATTTCCTGTGGTTATTGCTTTAACAAAATGGTGTTTATTTCCTGTACACATGTGGTGATTGCTATAACAAAGCAGTGTTTAATTCCATGGTATATGGCTTATAAAATGCCTCCATACACTCCTTACAGAAAAAAAATATAGAAACATAGAAGGTATTCTTCTTCTTCTTCAGCGTACATTCTCAAACTCCTGCTGAATTCTCTTGTAGCGGGACATGTCCTACTAGATTTCCAGCAGAATGTAGTCCAGAGAATGGAAATGCGTTGTGTCGCCGTTTTATTTGCGCCAATGGCCCGACACATCCGTCTTCGGCGGTAGAAGGTATTCTATACATTAATTCATGTAAACAGTAAGCTTAAAAAGCCAGTTGTTTTTCCATTCTTTTTTTGTTGTTTTCTTCTTGATAAATTACTATTCTATTAAAAATGTAGTTTCTGAATCTAGAGGTTGTTTTTTTTTTTTTTAAATTAGTTATGTTCATCCATTTTTTTTTCAACTTTACTTTGGTTACCATGGCTGTCTGGCCAAAAGATCATTGCTGCCAGCATATGATTCAATCAATAGCCATCTACAAACTCATTGTCAATGACATAAATCTAAGCTGAATTTTGTAAAGTGAATGTAACAAATGGTCATTATCACTTGATGTGCATGAACAACATACTTTAGTTACCACATATTTCATATTGTAAACACAAATTCACTGTGAGATTATAGAACAGATTTTATACACAGTAAAAATATACATTATGCTGGGAGCTGCATCAACATAGCTGTTAGTGTATTGGCTTCCTAGTCCGATAATCATGATTATAATTCTGCCCATCACAACCAACATGTGTTACTTTGATTGGTAAATACCCAGTTCCCCCATAATTCACTACAAGTTTGTCATTAAATTCAAATTTAGCCATGTTAAAAGTTAATTTATTGATTTAGAATATTTTTTGCAGTGCAAAATTATCCTGTATTAACTCAGCCTCTGAATGTTACGGAATATCATTTTTATTTATTTATTCATCCACAGCTTTTGATTTTAGCTATGGTTGGAACAAAGGATGATGGAAGTGTGGCAATAGATGACATCAGTTTACTACATGGAGCTTGTCCTAGATCAGGTGAGAGTATTCACAATCTGAACTTTTTATCTATGCTAGAGTTTGTGGTTCTATGCGAGCAAAATAATACCATCTGCAGAAATGTGGAAACATGCTTGCCATGTGATGTGAATGTGTTAGAATTGTATACAGCATTGTGTTTTGTGTTACTTTTGCTAGTACAGTTTTGTGATTAAACCAATAAATTTTATAGAAATTAATTACAATAAACTTCTGGAGCATGTTCTGACTAAAAACAAATGTGTACACTTTTTAAAAAAAATGCAATATATTATATGCACTTTGATTGGGTTCAAACCACTCGATGACATCAATCCTACTAAGTTGTTGCGATAAAATGGTTTGTCATCGATGTAAACAAGTATCAATTCATGTCAGCACATGCTATTGCTACTTTAACTACTTTTATGACAACTACTACTTTTACTGCTACTGCCACAACTACTAATGCTATGAGGGATGGTCAAAAAGTTGTTAACTTTACTAAGAAATTGTAAAGACAGATGGGATAATTGTGTATCATTTTAAAGATGCACTATTCATCAGAAAACACAGCTGGACACACATCGGCCACATACTTAGAATGAAGGCAGACAGAATTCCATGACAAGCCTCCATGTGGACACCAGACGGGTAAAGGAAACAGGGAAGACAAAAAACAACGCTCAGAAGAACATTTATGAATTAATTCAAATCAACAGGCATAAATGCACAAGACCTGCAATCCCTGGCAACTGACCGACAGGCATGGAGAACTATGACATCCGCCCTATGTGCTAAACTTGGCAAAAGAGGAACTGACTGACTATTGGTTGACAATTCCCGCATGTTCATTTTTCTGGGAATCAGGACTTTATTATTGAAGTTCCAGGCCCAGGATGAGGAGTTCTACAATCAAGGTATAAGGAAAGCATTATATATATATATATATAATAAAACCTGTAATCCAATATGGCAATAGGAATGCCATATTTAATATATCAGCACAAAAAGTCAGCCAAACATCCATATATTAGGTCATGCGGATAAATCACACCCCCACCATTCTTTGATGTTATCAAGCCAGCATTTCATTGGCCACCTCATCTTCTTCCACCCACAACTATTCCCTGCAGGACAATCTTTGAAAACAAACTGTCTCATTATAATTTCAAACTACGCAAACATATGCTGTTTAAACCACTGTCAACAGTGATTCCTGTCAATCTGCATGTTCAATTATTTTGTTTCTGACAAATACATTTGTTTTATGTTCTTTAAAGCAAATTTATAATACACTCCTGTAACATGTATTAATATTACTGCAAAGTTTCTTCTGTACCAGCGATGAGTGTCCAACTTTCACATTCATACAAAAGAATAGATAGTACCATGTATAGGCCTATACCATATTCTGTGCTGAATGAACATAGATAGACAGGGACAGACATGCAGGCAGGCAGATGAAGATAAATAGCCAGACATGCAGGCAAACTTTTAGTAATTTTGTGCTAGTTTTATGATTGTAGTAAAGTGTTTCAAAGTGCTGGTCTAAGTAGAACCTTGTTGCTCTGTTTTATTTCTACAGAAAGGATTAATTTTGAAGAAGGTTTGGCTGGTTTTATGCCTACAGATGCCTCTAACATTAATTGGATGATACAGTTAGCAAATAATTCCTTTACTCAATTGGATCATACATACAATACAAATGCAGGTGAGTTCAAGTGATTCATTTGTATGAGATCATTGGTGTAGTTTTTAAAGCAATTACATTACATATACATTTCTGTTCTGATTTTGTGAAAGGGTCAGTGAGACAGTCTCACATTCCCATTTTGTGCAGACTAGGTAATGGTTGAGTGCAGTAAAAGAAGTGTAGCTCCATTGGCAATGCTAGCTACTGTATGAGGCATGCCTTAAATATTCAAGACTAGTAGTAAAACAATGTCCTTTACAGGATATACTTCAATTATTTGTTAAATATTTTCTAAAATACACAAATAGGCATAGCTTTCCAATAGTACTTACAAAAAACACAGCTTTTTAGAAAGTTCCACTTAGACACGATGGATTATCACTAAAACTAGGGGGTTATGATGTGTAAACAAGAAATCATACAAATTACAATACACAAAACATTTTCAATGTTTTGACCATACAGGCTTTATCAAGATACGCACAAAACATCAAAAGACGACAAATAGAAATTATCACAACACACAAACGTGTCCAACCGAAATATGAAAGTAAGATGCCGAAAGGACAGGAACAGGAATTACATAAAAACATAAATATAGGTGGAAACGAAACAAACAAAAAGATGACGTAAATATGGAATAAAATGAATAAAGACAAAGACCACACCAACCAGAACTAGACAAAAGTATGGACAGAATTTAGTCCAAAAGGGCTTGAGGGAACGCAACTCAAAAATAAGACGATTTTCTAGAGCGTACCTAGATCTATCATCAGTGGTGCAGGATCTGATGGCAGTGACCTGAATATAAAGAGCACCATGGTGGCCATTGCCGTTGAAGTGTGTGGCAACAAGGGGTAGGTGTTCTATGTTTGATGACATAAAGATGATTACAGTAAGCGGTCGCTAAATCTTAAACTGGTTTCTCTGATGTACTGCTTACTGCAGCATTTACATATGATCACGTAAATAACATTATGGGATTCACATGTAAAGGCCTCATCGATGGAGAAAGTCGCCTTGAGAGATGAAATGGAGCACATCTGAACCACGTAAGGACATATGTAGTAACGTCCACGTGAGCAATGACCAGTACCAAAATGATCGGGAACAGAAGACTTAAGGTGGCTATGGACCAAGATGTCCTTCAAATTTTTGTAGCGCCTATATGCCACCAGAGGTAAGTCCTGGAAAGCAGCACAGGTGTCAGGATGGAAGAAGTTTGGGATGCTGAAAAAACCAAATTGAATAAATAAATACAAATGTAAGATTTTTTGGTTCAGAATTAAATAAGTATCATTTTAAAAATTGTATGAATGTTGCCTGGGCCGGAAAAGAGCAAAGAATAGCAACACCACAGACTGCCATATAATATCATAATATGTGACTACGGTGGTTTATGGATGGAAATGTCTGATGCAACCCACAGGTCAGCGTAATATAGAAGCATTGAGGATTTATTAATAAAGAAAATCATGCCGCAAATGGGATTTGAACCAGGTCCACTCGGGTGGCATCAAATCAACTCGGAGCTTGAGTCAACACGTCTTCCATCTTCATCCACACTGCATCCCTAAAAAAGATGTGATTTTAGTCTAGACTTTCAATGTGTATATTCCCAAGCTACTATGAATATGGACAGGTTGATTGACACACAGACAACAACATACACGTTATCAGCGCGTGTGTGTTGCCTGTGTGTCGATTTACCATATTCATAGTAACGGGATGCCTACCTCTTGAATATGGTAATATTTACCTTATTCAAGAGGTAGGCAGAGATACACGTGGGAGAGTAACATTACACGATGGACAGGTTACAGTCTAGCAGAGTGCACCACCAAGACAAGAGACAGGAGATGTTGGAGATACGTTGCAGCCAACCTTCGTTGCGGAGACGGCACTTGATGATGATGAGTAACGGGAATATACATGTTGAAAACCATAGGTCAGAGTGAACCAAAAGTCATGCTAAAAGAAGATGAATGTGTAATGTCAAAATGCACTGATATCTAAACCAAGCAATTTTGTAATGATTCTTTAAATAATTATGTAATACATTTCATTCTCCAGATTACATCCAGCTAACTAGCTAAAGTTGGAGAATGAACATAGAAGTAGAAGATTGTTTTAAAAAAAAATTATTTATCTTAGTTGGCAGCACAGATTAATTGATTAACTCCCTGATTTATGAATATATTATGCATTGAACAAATATAACTTCTCTGTTGCAGGGCATTTCTTGCAAGCTGATCTTGGTAGCATTGCAACCACTCTGAAGACAGCAGAAATTCAGACACCTCTGTATCCATCAGTTGGTGATGAATGTATGGAGTTCTGGTATGCCAAAAAAGGTTCCACTGGGGGCTGGTTAAGTGTAAAAGTTTCAGAAAATGGTCCAGGATTTGTGGCAGGGGACTCAAACCCTTTGTGGGTGACTACAACAGATACAGCTGGGTCTTGGTACCGTGCATTGGTGGATATTTCCTCTGATTATCCCTACTGGGTATGATTATTAGTTATAAAATACAAATCAGGTTATATCTATGTGACTTGCTGAACATTGTCTTCATAGCTGTTCTATAAGTCTCTCAGTTCTATGCAAGTTGTCCAGTCTCATGTTCAGACATGCATAGTTCTAATAAATAAAGCAATTTATAGAAATGGTAGACCAAACTAAAGTTAATAATTGAGAGAAAAAAATGCTGGACAATGACAGAATAAGACATCCAAACTTTCAGCTGTTATACAATATTTCACTGGAAAATCCTGTCATATTGTGGTTGATGGCAAACTCTAACCAAGATCTGCCTGTCTATATTAGTGGGGGAACATTATTACCATCATCAGAGAGTGGTGTTAGAGATAGCGGTGTAGCCATGTGAATTTCCTGATACAACACTGAGACAGGATTAGCAAACTGTCAGTGAGAACACAATGGCTCATAGTAAAATGAAGAGAACAATTAACGCTTTGTTACCAATTCCAAACATGGACAATGACAGCACAAGATAAACGTAAACTTGTGACAGCTGAATTGGCATGCTTGCACAGAATTCTAGGAATAGGAGTGACATTAGACAGAATGACGCTAAGAGACAAAGTGAGAAATGAAGACATTAGACAAAGAACCGGTACCACTCCAATCTTGGAATATATTAAACAACAGTTAAAATGGTTTGCACACATCAGAAGACTACCATCAGACAGCATACCACAGCAAGCTATATTACACAGATACAGTGAAAGCAAACCTAGAGGCTGACCACAAAAATGATTACCGAAATAAAAGAGACGACAATAAAAGAAAACACCACAATATACTCAGCACACAAGAGGGCCATCTCCAGAAAACTCTTCTACCCCTGACTCTGAAAGGCAACAAAGGGTTTAGAAAATAGATAGATAGAGAGTGACATTTCACACAATATACCTGTGTGATATCCTGTCATATTGAAACTTATTGGAAAACCTAGAACTGCCTACCTATATCAGCAATGGAATATAAATACCATGATCAGAGAGAGGACCTGGTGGTAGAGTGACCATGAGCACAGAAACTAGTTCTATTGTTGCTTACTTATCTGATACCCAGGATTGCGAGCTTTCACTCTTTCTTTCCTGTGCCAGGTGGTGGTAGCTACATTTCTTCTTCAGCTGTGGTGTGTCTGTATAAAGGGTATTAGTGGTGGAGGGGTTAGGTGGCAACAGTTGTTACCGTAGGACTTGTAGTGCAGGGATTTCAATAAGGTGGTGTTTTACTTTTTTCTCTTCTTATCTGTTGCATTTTGGTGTATGGTCTTGTGGTAATTCTATGTAGGTGTTTGTTGGTTGGCTGGTTGCTGATCCAGTGGTCCATGGGCTCATGCCCTTTGACCTGACATTATATTGCTGGGAACTCTGTGGATTTTTGGACTACCCCAGGCTAGAGCCAGAGAATAACTATCACACCACCAGTACGGTAGGTTTCAACTTATACACTGCTCCGAACCACTGCAGCCAAGATAGAGTTCACTGTGTTCATTCCCCGCTACCAATTGACTACTGGTTATGCCGAACTTCTCTATTGCTCCAGGCATGCAACCAAATGTTCAAGTCAAAAGAATTGTCACATCCTGAGTCACTGTGCCACTATGATGGGCCTCAGCCATAGGAAAAACAGTGCTGTCAGTTTCCTCCTCTCCAATGCTGCACAGTACATCTCTGGCACCCTCCCAACCACAGAAAGTGCATACATAAATAAAAATAACAAAGCATAAAACACATTACAACAACAAAATACAAGCATGAGAAGCATAATTGTATAGATGACATGCCATGAAGCTCTATAAGAAGAGAACCTAAATATAACTGCATGTCATCTACAAAGGTTTTCTGTTGCATGGTTTGTCTAGTGGACCATTGGTGAGACTCATAGACACAATTGAATATGTGTAGGTGTTTGTTTGAGCTATGCAGGCGTTATTTAAACCTATGTATTGTAGTTTAATCTTTGCGGTGTAGTCTATTTATGCTGTCTTGTGGATTTGATTGGGACATTCTGCATATAGCACTCTTCCTTTTGAGCAAGTGGCACAGCAGTCCATCCATTGTTGTTTACAGTTGTTGCGGATAATGTGTTTAGCTGTTCTAAGGTTGGTGGAAATTTCTGATAAATTTCTGATTCTAGTAATTTCTGATTCTGATTACTTGCTCCCTTTTTTGCCACTACTATAAGATGGGTGCCTCATAATATCATTTATAATATTTTAAGCATATCCTGTATAAGACATCACTATTCAACTATAGTTGAATTTTCAGGTGTCACTAATGCATCCAATCATATTGCTAGAGAGAGAGAGCGATTCATTAGGAGTTTAACAACAAACACGCACAAAATGTAGACACAGCACAGAAAGTACAGCTGATTACTCAGTGATCTTGAATACTCTCCAAAGTATACTTACTTGTATCCTAATATATAAAAAATCATACTTCTCTTGGTCAATAATCAGCATGCATTACTGTTACAGATCATATTTCAAGCAGGAGCAAACAACGGCCAAGTCAATGATGTCATAGCTATTGATGATATTAGCTTCAGACAAGATGCATGCCCTTCTGTTGTAACTTGTGACTTTGACTTGAACTCATGCGGCTATATTATTTTATTCAATGGCTTTGTCTACTGGCAAGCTGTCACAGGGACTTACTCTGACTCACTGATGCCTTTTGATCAAACTCTTCAATCTGACCAAGGTTAGTTAAATACCAATATTTGTATTTGTTTTGTCTTGTCCTATCCATGTGTGCCACTACACATCATGGGGAGCCAAAGACTTCTTTCTTTTGCTAGCTGTCACAGTGTAGTATTGGTGTTCTAGTATTTCTCTGATGTCATCTATCCATCTTCGTCTGGGTCTTCCCCTGTTTCTCTTTTCAGATCTTCTATTGAAAGCTATCAATGGAATGTGATCTGGTTTCGTTCTGATTAGGTGGCAGAACCATTTTATCTTTTGTGTGTCTGTATTCTTTGCAAGATAATTTTCATCAGATTTCTTATAGTGCCATTATGGTCCAGGTTTAACAAATGTGGCCTCATCATGTGATAAGTCCAACTTTTTAATATTACATGTAGTTTCATTCAGTTTTCGTGACCTATCTGACCTCGGATTAAAAAATCACTAATTATGATTTGAACTCATGCTACACAATGAGATCTCTGCCTCAGGATCAGCCAAAGATGTGGGGGGCTCTCAGTGTGCAGCGGGCATTTCAATGGGTCCACAAGTAGACTTAGATTCTGTGAAATGCGTTAAATAATGTCCTATTTGTTTCATTAAAGAAGAGGCCACATTTGCTTAACTTAAACAGTCATTGTTTCATTCTAACTCTCTTTGTAACCCCAGTGTTGTTCTCAGGCACTTCATTTCACATACTGCAAGTTTTTGTTCTAGTTTCTCTGTCAGAGTCCAGGTCTGGTATTGGTAGCACTGTGTTGGCATGAACACTGTGTTTTAAATTAAATTTAGGATTACAGTAGTCAAAAAGTGCATTGCTAATATCAAATGACATCTTTTTCTGCACTCCTCTCAGTTCCTTGTGGAACATAATGCTGCAACTGTCACTCTTTATTGATTTATGTGCCTTGCCATCTTCTTCAACTGTATCGACTGATTTAATATATTCCTCCACTGTTATTCTTGAGGTGTTAATCTGTCCTCCAACACTCCTCTTTTTCTGTGGGTTCCAATTAAATCTTGTATGATTATACTGTCAGACATTTTTCTAACATCAGAATTTATGTGCTTTAAAAGAAATTGAGTTCATGACACCATACAGGTTAAAAATATAGACTTGAAAATTGATGGAAAAGGCCTTGAAGTATTTTGAAACGTTGTACTCTCACAGAATAAAGGATGAGTTGGAAAAAAAGATGAAATGAGTATATTTTAATATATAAGGATAAATAATCTTCTTCATTTGTTCTCAATTCCTGCTAGTTAGCAGTATATAGTCTTGAGAATAGACTGTGTTGTGTCATGGTTTACAGCTTGACTGTGCTATCTGCTAATTTTTGCCTGGTACATCCAACTTCATCAGGACTTTTGGATCATTTTGACCAATGGGATGGGACAATGAACTGCATTCCCCTTCCCAAATCTCCATAGTTGCCTCCTGCAACATGTACGAAAGGTCACAGTGTTACCATTCTTTGTGCCTCTTCCAGGTCCTGACAACACATGGGTATCTGATGTTCAAATAGACAACTGCTGAAAAGTGCACACAAACGTTGATTGACATGACTTAGTCATTTGAAATAGTCTACAAGAGTTATTGGAAGCATATACTATTCAAGATGTAGCAATCAACCAAACATGTGGTGATCCTGGGATACTGTTGAACAGGAAGGATTTTCTTTTGTGACAAATCATACATCCATAAAAGCCAAAACACAACCATGACTTTGAGACAAAGATAATATAGACAAACACATGTACTCATTGCACAAAAATGAAATCCAGCGGGTAAAGCTTTGAACAGGGTAATGAAGTTTCAATAGTATTGTTCTTGCTTGTTTTTTTAAATATTTTGTATGATTTGTGTGTATGATTTGTGTGTGTTATTATGTGTGTTTGATTAGCAAAACCTCATTACTATGTTCCAAGCTTTAACTTTGAAACAACAAACATTATTGTCAGTAATGCTATCGGCTGTCAAGAGCTACCTGCTCACAGATAAAGGGATTACTTCATCAGCATCAATCATCATCACATTGAGCTATAAATCAGCATAACAACATACAGTTTTAGTTAAACAGAAACCTATTGACTAGTGTTACCTTCAGCACAGACTCTGTAGTCATGGCACTATTCCTCAATCTTACCAGAGTGAATCCTGGTAACATCTTGATGAAACTGTTTCAGTTTAGTGTTGTCAAAT
Organism: Meghimatium bilineatum; assembly: GCA_034231615.1. Classification (NCBI taxonomy): domain Eukaryota; kingdom Metazoa; phylum Mollusca; class Gastropoda; order Stylommatophora; family Philomycidae; genus Meghimatium; species Meghimatium bilineatum. The sequence goes on from CM067318.1 coordinate 36,012,406, forward strand.
TTGAAACACTCCAAGAGCCACTATATATTGGGCTTGAGCGAGCATTGTCATGTCTAAAAATTGTGTTAAAATTTGTTGAGATGAATGATGGAGTGATACAGAGCGAATCTCAGATGGCCAAGGTATCACGTTCAAATTCTGCCATAGGCATTTGAACCATTCTGAAAGCAATGCAATCTACTGAATATATTTATATTGCCTAGGAAATCAAAAGTAAAAAATGCTGTGTAAATTGCTATATTCTGAATATAACATGTTACATACTGCATGAATATGCAAGAATCTTACATGGAGTTTCTGCAAAGTTGCCAAATAGTGATCAGAGTTGGCAGTAATGTCATTCTTCAGAAATATTTTGTTGTTATTAAGATTGAATCTGTGATGTCTTTTGGTTTCCATTGGGATAAATGTGTGTTTCAAGACTGGTGTAAGTTCATGTTACATAGCTGGCTTTATGAATTCCAGTCTTGATGTCTCTGTCCATTCTTCAAGTGTCTATAAAAATGCTCCCAAGTTATTTTCTGATTCTTTATTGATCAGGCCACAGATGTTCCATGTACCTATCTTAACTGCCATTGTTTTATTGTGTTGGATGGCAGATTAATACTTGTGTCATGTGAGTTATTGTGTTGGATGGCAAATTGATACTTGTGTCATGTGAGTTATTGTGTTAGATGGCAGATTAATACTTGTGTCATGTGAGTTATTGTTATTCTGATCTTTGATTAATTTTCTTAAGTTCTTGAGCAGTGTCCAAGCAGATTTTTGTACTCAAATCCCCCACCAGTATATTAGACCTGTTATAATTTCATCCTTGAATCCCCATCAATGCCAACTCATTGAAGTGGAAATAGGGCTTAGGCCAACCAACAACGGCTTGAAACTAAAATTGGTCAGGCTTGGAATTAGCAAAAATTCATTACCTTGTTTCAAGATTTGTGAACTAGGATAGTGTACTATTGTTACTTGTTTAACTAATAAATAATAAAACTAATGTAAAAAAGAAATAGCAGAAAACAAAGAAGTAAGGACTTTCTCTACATTACAATCTTACAGGGACCTTTATAAAGAAACAAACACAAATGAAATAAATACACAAAATCAAATTAAAATATAGAGAGATAGTTTCACCATCTCCATGTCGTTGTATTACAAATAGAGAAAGATATGCAGTTATGTTTAGTGACCGGCAATATTGCCACATGTCAGAACATACTATTGATAGATAAAAATAGAAATAGAATAAGAGGAATGCCATAAGTTAAGGAATCATGAGTATCAAATCAGACCAAATGAAAGCCTCAAGTCAATGATGGCATGTACACACAGACTATACAAACACACTAAGTAGTGTGCATGTGTATGATCACACAAAAACAAAAATGGAGGTGGGGGACTACCAATAAAGAACTTCAAACATTTGGGGGAATAGGATGGGGTTAATGGTTAATTATGGGAATGGAGGCTAGATTTAATAATATTTATTTATTTTAACATAGGCCTACATGTATGCAATTAAACATATAGAAATCAGCATGCAAATCAATCTATATATACTCAAGGATACTGAGCAACTTTGGATATGCCTGGCATACAATTACAGTATACATCGCTTCATAATCAATAACTAATAGTCAATTTTTATTACAGCTAGCACTTATTTCCATGATCAACTAACATTTGGAAATGTATCTCTTTACAGGAATGTACATGGAAGTAAATTTACCAGACAATAGAAACTTGATAGCAATTCTTATAAGTCCTACAGAAACACAGACATCTGACAAATGTCTCATCTTCTGGTACTCTGCAAGTGGAAAAGGTAAGGTGTAAATTAAAAACAAAAGTTGATGATTATCTTTTGTATAGAACTAGTGTAAAATATAATTCTAATACTTGGATCTCTCAAGAATTCACTTTATATGTTATACGTTTATGTGTATTTTATGTCCCTTCATATAATATAGACCTAAATTTATCTTTTTGTGTGTATTTTTGTCACTTTATATGTTATAAGCCTATCTTAATGTGTAATTAGCATTTCTTTTTTAACTTCACAGAATGCACTAGAAGTTAGTGTAATAGTTAGTTAATTAGTTGTTGGATCATCATCACTGCACTCTGGACAAGTCCATAGGTGCTCAGATCTCTCTTTTCTTTGAGTGTATCCGCCATTACATGTTTACTGACGGTCCCAGTATGCTGTTGATTGACCATCATTCTTCCTCACCCATGAAACTGCTCCTTTCTAGCGACATCACATCTCAAACCAAGCTCCCTTATTCTAGTCATCGTCACTTATACAGTCAATTGTTCATGTGTTTTCCCATAGGGCATTCAAAATGTCTGCACAATCCATCGCTCTGCCAACAGCCATAGTAGCCGCATATCCTGCCAAAATATCTGCTCTGTCATTACCCCAGACTCCCGCATGTCCCAGCACAAAAATACAAGTTTCTTTCCGCACACAGGAATTCTTTTCTGCATCCAGCCACTGTTCCCGAATGTACCCCGCCTGCACTTTCACAATAATGCTCATCGAGTCACTGAGTATACAGGCATGTGTCCCAGTCTGCAATTTCCCATCAGAGAGGAATGTGGTGCATTCGCTCAGACAACAAAGCAGCATGACAATGGAGATTTTGGCAGTAACCAAAGCTTTGAAATGGGTGCAATAACTATTTTCTTTTTGGAGTTTTTTTAAATAATTTTTTTATGGAAATAAGGAAGTGGTTACTGAATGTAATGTTAATTCTGTTGGTGTGTGTATGATAGGGCCTATTTGAGAAAATGGCGAAGAAGAAAAATGCACACACATAAAGGACTCACCTAGTCTTGTTCGATATGCTGATATTCCATGCAGGATATAATGCTGCTAGATGCCTAGTTCTATTCTATTTCCGATATCATTTCATATACAGACTAACATGTTCATAATATCATATGTGATGAACTAATGAAAAACATCAACCTCACTATTGTTATCAAGCTAGGTCTAATAGTCCTATGATATATTCAATGTAGTGTATAATGTCGTTAGATGTCTAGGCCTATTTCATCTCTGATATCATTTCATATCCAAATTAATGTGTTAAAACAAAACATGTCAACCTCAGTAATGTTATTAGCTATGCCTAATGGTCCTACAACTTCAGAAAAGTTGCAAAAATAGCTGCCATTTTGAAAGATTTTGACGAATTCTTGAGATGGCTCTATAATATTCACTAGACATCTATAATAGGGTGTAATTTTTTGAGAACTAATAGAAAAGGAAGTTAATTAGACATATATCTGTTTTTGATTTCTATGTTACCTGCATGATTGAAGTTAGTTTGCAATCATGATTTCCTTATCAAAAGAGGTGCATAGCAACTCGAGTTTCAAACAATAGCTAGAATCTAGCAACTACTGTTGCCAACAGCTTGCTAAAAAAGACATGACATGTTGTTGAAGATATTGCTGGAAGGTAGCATAAAGGGCAGTTAGCAAGAGGTATGCTGAGAAACAAATGACAGAGAAATATCATGAAATGGACAGAACGCAGTCTATCAGAGTGCACCATCAAGACAAGAGATAGGATGTTGGATGTACGTTGCAGCAAACCTTTGAGGTGTAGATGGCACTTGATGATGTTAGTAATTCTTACAGCTAATGAGAATTGAAGATAATAGACATGTCAAGGTGTTTTTAATTATGTTGGCTACTAGAGAGATCTTTAGTCCTTCTGCAAGCACTAAATTTAAGAAGTATGTTCTATAAATATTTTAGCATCACTTTTAAGCTCGGATTAATTAAAACTATTTACATGAAACAAATGTAGGATCTTGCTTAACTTTTGGTCTTTATTTTCAATTAGGTACTTTTCAAGTGCATACTCTAATAATTCAAACAAGTCTACAGGAGATGTTGGTGAATAAGACATTCTCAGGAAACGTGACAGAAGCTAGATTATATCGCAGCTGGAAAAAGATACAAGTTGATGTGAAAAGAGCTTCCCCGTACTCTTTTCTGTATACAGCTGCAAACCAGGCATCAAATAATTTTTCAGTTGCCATTGATAGCATAAGTTTAGTGAATGGCACATGTGCCAGTATTACAAATACACAACCGCCTGCTAGCTCATTGCTTGATCGTAAGTTTTATTTGTTTTATATAAACAAAGAAATATGATTGTTTAACTTTATAATGTTAATTACTATTATTCATGTGACATATTCTTTCTAGAAAATATGAATGTTCCAAACATCTACTATATCCAGATGAATTGAGCCGCTGTTTAATAATTTGGCAAAATTAAAGATTTAATATACAAAATACTGCCAAAGATGGATGTGTCCTGCCATTGGCACAAATAAAACAGCAACATAATGCATTTCTATTCTTTGGACTTCATCCTGCATGAAATATAGTAGGACCATTGTCCTGTTATAAGAAAAAACCAGTGAGAGTTTGAGAATTAATGCTGAAGAAGAAGAATACCGGTATATACAAAATAGACCTACTATTCTAGACCTACTTATCAATAGTCAAGTTTTCCCATGGATGTAGTAACACTGCAATTGTCTAATCTTTGACATTTTTTTATTTTAATTTTAATTTATGAATAAATTACATCTTGTTGGTAAGTTCATACTATTCAGTTTTGGGAAGGTAAGCCTACGTTGAAATGATTTGATGATATTACACTATTTTTTGGAGTGCATGAATCAAGCCCAAATTACTTAGAAAATTTTATTAAAGGTTCAAAACTCCAACAAGGTGCATCTTGGATGGAAGGTGTACAGAAAATGATTGCTGAGGTCACCTATTTTGAAGATAGGCCTATATATTTAAAGAGTGGGAATAAGAGCTGAAGAAAATTTGTCATCGAAAATTAATCATTACACTTGTCAGAAAATACAAGAGGCGGTGTAATGGAAAAGCTGATATGGATATTTTAAAAAGTGATAGGCCTAAGTAACAATGTTTGAGAGAATTATGTTGCTATATACACAAATGGTTCTTCTCAGAGGGGGCTAAGATCAGGCTGGCATATCTCTACTATTTTAGGAGGTAGAGTCATTGCTGAAAAGTGTGGAGCATATACAGTAGTGAAACAATCTTCAGTACGAGAAGAGAGATCGAGACAGTTATGGCAACCATAAAATGTGCCTCTAAGTAGTAACTTCCCATATATGTAGTAAAACTGAAATTAATGTTTATTGCATTGGACTCTCAATACATGTTCTCCCAAGATTCATAATGGATGGCTGTGCTATGAGTTGATGAAATATATTGGGGTTTCCAACCTGCAAGGACGTACATGGAAATTTTATCATTTGTTAGAATGACGTGACATGATTGCGCTGTTTTTTGCATGAACCAAGTCCATGGTACCCAGTTCCATACATATTAGTGCATGAGGAATCTACATAATGTGTAATTCCTGTTTATGTATTATGTGCTCTGTCTATATCCCACAGAGGTGATGAGAACAAATGTGAAGAAGATTTGTTACAAGTTACATTTGTATTTAGGGAGATAACACTGACTGAGTTAGTAAAAATACTTTGTCATATATTGGCATCATTGCCAGCTGGACCAAATGAATTTGAGTATTGTGTACAACACAACATTTAGATTATTAATTGAAAAATGTCAAAACTTTGAGAATTAAAGAAAGAAAAATATTTAAAATGATGCTGAAATCTGTGAACAAAGAGAATTACATGAATAGGTGGGCCATGGGAAACACTGGGAGGGAAATCTATAAATATATGACCAGTCCATATCCTAAAGACAACATCAACCTCCTGGGAAGGAAAGATCAGAGTGTCATCTTCCGACTTCACACACAACATGTACAACTTAACCACTTGAGAAGAATACAACCACAACACATTCCAGGGTGCCAGCTGTGTGCTCATCCCTATGAAACTGTCGACCACCGCCTTTTTGAATGCCCAGCACTGGATGATGTCAGGAAAATGGTTCTCCCTCCAGGGCCAGATAAATTAAACACCTTATATGGAACAAAACAACAGCTCACAAACACATGCATATATCACACAATGGCATTGGGTCAAAGGACATGAGCCCATGGACCGCTGGTTCAGCAACCAACCTACCAATCAAAGGAAAATATGTAGTCTGATAATTTTTAATTCAAGAAATGAAAAAAGTTGGTAATATATTCTATTAGAACACAGCGATCAACTCAACATTTTCTGTGTAGCTGTAGTAATATTCTAGACATTCAGTATTTTGCCTGTGCTTTCTGAACAGTCAGGATGCATAACTGCCTGCTGCTGAAATTGAATCAGGTACCTTGACTGTCTTAGACACAATCTGTACCTCTCCATAACATAGCCCGTCAAGAAATAGGGCCTATATTTGCCAAAAAGACAAGTTTTGTGTTTACAAATAAATTTTTCTAATGTATTCTAATTTATAGAATAAATTTGTGTTAAAAGGCTTTAAAAATGAAAAAAGTTAAAGATGTCAGGTAGCTGTAATAAGACTTACTTTTATTGTTATTGCTTGACCTCTAAGGCTCCAGATTAAAATTATGCAATTTCTCCTGGGCCCAGATTATTTTTGGTGAGTGGTAAATGCGATAACTTTTTTGTTTGTAAGGATATGAAAATAATTTTTGCACATGTAAATAAAGGAGTGAATAATAAATATAATCAAGTTCTTTTGTTGTTGTATGTGTGAAATGATAGTTGTGAGCAAGTTGTGAAGTTGAAAATTGGGGGAAAAATCTCAAAATGCCAATTTAAAAATCGCCAATATAATTTCTTGACGACCTTAATACTTGAGCAATGTGTGGCAACATTGATAAAATCCTCCTAAATACCTATTATTGTTGTATATATGTTGTTTCATATCCAAACTAAAATAATATGGACTGAAAAAAACTAATAAAACATGAAGAAATCACATACAATGTCCGTCCGTCCAACACTAGGTCCAGGCCGACATACAATGTAATTATTTTTCATACTGACACATGGCATCCATGACACATATTGTTTTTGTGTTATTCAATGAATAAATGAACATTCTTATAATATAACAACAACAGAAACAAAAAACAGCAATTAAAACATGTAGATATTACTTTCCATGATAATCACTTATCATGTCACGCAGTACTACTGTTGATAGTAAAATATGGTGTCAAAAATGGATAAAGTCATTCCAGAAATTCATTAACAAAGTCAGCCAGCATTCTCCTTCTTACAATCGTAATGTGTAAAGGAATTTGACCTTTAGGCTGTGACATTTTCCTACCTTTGTGTGGCAGGAATTCTACATCATATGTGCTTAACTTCATGTGATTCCGTAGTGAGGAATCGGAGCATAGCAACGGGGATGACTGGAGACACCTACGGTTCCTCTTATAGAAGATGCTTATAGAATCTGTAAGGTTAAGGTCACCTCCTATTTAATTGTTTTACTTTGTTTTTATTTGCAGCAAAAAATGCAATGCTTGGCTGTGATTTTGAGAATTCAAATTTTTGCAATTTTACAAGTGGTGGTAAATCTTTAAGCTGGAAGCTGTTCTCATTTGGTTCAAGACATAGCCCAGGAACAGGTGTAGACTTTGATCATACAAAGTTAAACAGATATGGTGAGAGCTTTCTCTAAGAGATGTTTGTTGTTCAATCAATCTATGTAATGGTTGCCAATCTTTGACTACATAGTTCACAGAATATCTGTCATTTATTTTTATTTTTTTTAAGTTGCAGTAATTCCACTTGGACTCCACTATTCTCATATCATTAGTTTATTTGTCTATGCATGCATGTCTCTATTGTATTTTGTTGTATGATAGATTTTGTAATTTTTTTCTATGCATCAGTTGTAAGGTAGAAGATTTACCTGTTTGCCTATACCTGCATACCTCTGTTTAAAGGTAGAATATGTTGTATGTTTGTCTATGCTTCTGTTGTAAGGTAGATTTAGTCTGTTTTCCTCTGTTGTCATACCAGTGATCCTCATACCATCACTATGTTACCAATGTCAAAAATGGATAATAACAACAAAAGGCAAAAGAAAACATGTTACAACAGAAATGACTTGTCTACATAGAATTCTCGGAGTAACAATAAGAGACAGAATCAGAAATGAAAACATCAGAAGACTGACAAACACAATGAGACAAAAGAAGACAAAAGATTAAGTTGTATTCACATGCTTTCTGACGACCATCAGACAGTGCCCCTCAAAAAGCATTGCTATACAGACACAATGGATACAAAGCCAGGGCATTCCATGCAAAAGATTTATTGCGGAAATAAAAGAATTAATGAAAATAGATATATATGAAGCATGTAAAAAGACAGTCTCCAAAGAACTCTCCTAACCCTGAAGACTGTAAGACATAAAGGGGTATAACGTAAAAAGAATGAAAAGAAAGCCTCTGTTGTAACGTAGATTTAGTTTGTGTTCTTCTGTTGTAAGGTAGAAGATTTTATATTTTTGTCTCTACCTTCATGTCTCTGTTGTAAGATAGAAGATTTTATATGTTTGTCTATACCTATATTTCTCTGTTGTAAGGCAGAAGATTTAGTCTGTCTATGTCTGCCTGCATCTGTTATAAAGTAGAAGATTTTTCATGTTTTTCTATGCTTCCATGTCTCTGTCGTAAGATAGATGATTTATTGCTTGTCTATGCCCCAATGCCTCTGTTGTAAGGTACAGGATTTATTATGTTTTTTTATGGCTCTGTATTTTGCTAATTAATTATAATTAAATAATTATTGAAAAACCATCTCGCTTTATTTTACACGAAAATTAGTAACCATTTTACTAATTAATTATTGGAATACCATCTCGCTTTATTTTACATGAAAATTAGTAACCATTTTACTAATTAATTATTGGTATACCATCTCACTTCATTTTACATGAAAATTAGTAACCATTTTACTAATTAATTATTGGAATATCTTCTCTCATCTATACTTTTAATTAAGTATTTAAATTGCATTGTCATATAATTTTGAATGAAGTAAAATTAACATGATAATTATTAGTTAATTTGTATAAAATTACTTGTTTCAAAGGTCACCATGTTTACATGGATGCTTCTGGGCAGAAGTTCAACACAACAGCACAGCTTGTCAGTCCAAACTTCATCAATGATAAATATGTCTGCCTCAGTTTTTACTATGTAATGTATGGTAGGGATATAAATCGATTGAATGTGTATGTAGTTCAGGGTCAGACAAGTGAGTTATACTGGACTCGATCTGACAACCAAGGTGAAGGCTGGCATCATCAGATGGTAGATATAGGTGAAAGTCCTCAGCTGACAAATGTGATCTTTGAGGGTGTTGTTGGTAGTTCTTCTGAGGGAGATATTGACCTCGATGACATCTGGATCTTTGATGGAATTTGTCCACCTCCAGGTAAATGCATGTTTTATTATGCATGTTTTTATTTCAACCCATGCATTGTATGTTGATTGGTAATTATCCAGATCCCACAAACTCAAAACATGTTTACCACTAAACTCAAATTTAACCACACTGTATTATGAAAAATGGAAATTTAGTTAACTTGTTTAACTTCATTTGCTTTGGTTTTGTTTAATCTGGTTTTACAGAATACAGGTTCCTCAACCTTTTTTGAGTTGTAGTTCTACGTTGTTGTTTTTTTTGCGTGATTAGAGACCCCATTCTATAGAAGCACAGTGACTCATGACAAAAATGATTTAATAAATACCCTCATAGGGCCAAATAAAACACATTAGAAGGATTTTTTTTTCAGTAAGCTTATAATACAAATCAACTTAATTTTAATGTAGGGGCCTACATCATATTTAATATTATGATTGAAATTGTAACTCATTAACAAGCTTCAAAATTTGAAGTTTTTTGTATGAATGACTGCAGATCATTCTCATAATTTAATATAATTCTGGTTTTGGCTTTCAAATGCAGAAACATTGAAAATTCACTCTCCAGGAGATATTTAGAAGCAAATGAAATTAAAACTGAGACAATAGCTTTAGAATGCGAGTCGTGTCTTGTTACATATCTAAACCAAACAAGTTTGCACTGTTTCACCACTGCCAAAAGTGGTTCTCAATAGCCTGCAAGTTTCGTTTATTTCCTGCTGGAAAAATATTTGTCTTGTGTTCTATATAGCTAATTCTTAACAAACATCTGTAGCATTTGTTTTCAAAAGCCTGATTGTGGCTGCATTGAGTGGTCAAACTTTCACATCCGTATAAAAGTATACATAGCACTAACTGATCTGAATAGATTGATCTTAACTGTAGTACTGATATTACTTTACTGTAGTACTGATATTACCAGTACTTTTCCAAATCATATTCAACCTTGCCATGACAGCCGTCACCATATCTAGTCTTAGCTTAATCTGATTTCCCGAGTTGCCATCATTACATATTTGGGATGAGATATTTTAATGTGGTAACTTCTTCAAGTTTGTGACAGTTTAATCAGGAAATTCATGGGATTTTGCTTGGTTTCACTAGTCATAAATATCTTGCGTTTATCAATGCTAATTTCCATGCCATATTTCTGACCAACTTCTTTCAACTTTGAGTTGAGTTCCTGGTGTTCAGATTCGGTTCTAACAAAGAGATCTATATCATTTGCATAACACAAGTTACTGAGTGGTTTACCACCAATAGTTATTGATGTCTGGAGATCTCGTAATGCCTCCTGCATTACATACTCAAGATACATGTTAAAAAGTATTGGGAAAAGTATACAACCTTGACACACTCCTATATCCATCTTGAACAATTCACCAACATCATTATTTATTAAAACAACACTGCTTGAATCTTTATACAGCACTTCAATGACTTCTATGATGTTTGTATCATCATTATTGCACTCTGGACATATCCATAGCAGCTCAGATCTTCACTTGAGTGTACCCACCATTTCATGATGACTAACATTTCCAGTTCTTTGTTGGTTAACAAATATTCTTCTAAGCCCATTTCTGGCAACACTTCATTTCATGCTCAGCTTCTTTATTTTTCTGGACATGGGTATGGAATCATCAGCCTCATTAATTGCATTTATTTGTGTTTTTCCTTGTAAGGAGTTGCAAATCAGCCCGATCCTTTGCTCTACTTTATAACACTAAAGCAGTGCAGGCCAGCTAATTTTCTCTCGTTCCTTCGAACACCCACATGACTAGGCTTGAAAATGAACAAAACTTTGATTACTGAAATTAGAACAATGCTGGCATTGCTATTCAGGGTTAGGCAGTATGCTGACTTACTTCCTGTCCTCGGAGAGCATTCCAATAACAGTAATAGACTAGCATTGCAAAGGAAACAGGACTGACATGATCTCTGCTGTGATGAAGCCTGCAATAGACCCATTTCTGGATTTTGTAGGAGGGAATCAAACCTTTTGTCTGTAACATAACTTGAGATTGCAAGACATGGTGGCAAAGTCATTTCTGAAATAGAAGTCTGTCTATAGCCACTTTGCATTAATAAACCATCTGGAATGTGCAAAAGCTCTGGTCTTCTCTCTTGTCCCTTCTAAAACATGCTGGGAGAAACATTAATCTGGAACTGAAATGAAAACTTCAAGATATGGAATAAGAAAGTGATAAACTTTCATTATTTTTGGTACCAATAAATGTTTGAGTAAATCAGTTGTCTATTTGTTGATATGGATTATGATTTATATTTCTGTAGAATACTGTGATTTTGAAGATTCAGAAATTTGCAAAATGGATCAAGACAACCTAGATGATGCTGACTGGAATGTTCTGTCTGCTGGTTTAGGTACAGGAGCTGATCCCAAGACCGATCATACATATGGAACTGGTCAAGGTGAGATGATCTTTTGACAATAGTCCTTGTGTACTTTCCTATATAAAATTTGGTGTATATAAAATGATTCTCCATTGTAATTTGGAGAAGAAAATAAGTGTAGGTCCCCTATTTGTTGACTGAAATATGTTAATAAGAAAATAGGATATGTGTATAATGAGTGAATATTGTAATAGTTTATTGCATAAAAAAGTCAACTTATCCTTCATTCATCAGTTCTAGGATAGGTTTTCACAGCCTGCATCCATCCATATCTTGACAATTTCTTCCCAGTTGTGTGTGTTTGTCCAGTTCTATGATGGAGAGATACTTAGTGCATCTTTGACAGCCAAGGTACAAAGTTCAATTTCCACCATCTGCATTTCTGCATATGTACTGTTCAAAAAGCATTGGCAACCTACTGACCATAAATAGTGCCTATAAAATCACTACAGCCAAAAACATGTTGGATTGATTGCTATGTTAAGAGTAGAATATAATATCAACACATATATATATATGTGTGTGTGTGTGCGTGCATGTGTGCGTGCGTGTGTGCGAGAGAGAGAGAGAGAGAGAGAGAGATTAGTCATAATGTCTGATTGTACCCTTGTGGGTAAAAAAAAAGACAATCCTACATTTATCATTGGAAATCACTTTCATTGTACATATTTTTTGGCTACCTGTGTGTTGACAGAGCTCTAAAAAGGAACAAAAAAATAGCAACACTAAATATTAATGCATGTCATAGGAAGTGACTCAGGAGATTTTGTGGTAGGGTTGACTGTCCTATCCCATATATGGTCAAAGTGATCCAGAAGCAATACTGAAGTCGGATGTGTCAAGCTACAAATATCACAAAAAGGTACAAATATCACAGCCAAGCTGTATAACTTGACAATGAATTATGTTCTCTAGACTACATCCTGCTAATCTGCAGTAGTTTGAGAAAAAATGCAGAGGAAGAATAAAATATCCTTATGAATATCACACAGGTGTCTATCATAGACATGTGTGTTTATTTTCTGGAAACAAGTAAACAATAAACTCATTGTCTCCAGAAAGTCACTTCTTCTTCTGCGTTCGTTCTCAAACTCCTGCAGATTATCATAATTTAGTCTGGAAAACGGAATGCATTGTGTCATGGTTTGCAGCATTACTGCAATATCTGCGCCTTTTGGCCTGACACATCCGACTTCAGCCTGGCTTTGGGTCACTGACCCTATATGGGATGGGACAGCCAACTCCATCCCATAACCTCCTTAGTTTCCTCATATGACATGCATGGAAGGTAAACAGTGTTGCTATTCTTTGCTCCCCTTTTGGGCCCTGACAACACAAAGAAGAGAAAGTCATAATATTGACATTTTGTGGACCCATTATGTCGAGGAGCTGATATTGACATTTTGTGGACCCATTATGTCGAGGAGCTGATATTGACATTTTGTGGATACATTATGTCAAGGAGCTGATATTGACATTTTGTGGACCCATTATGTCAAGGAGCTGATATTGACATTTTGTGGACCCATTATGTCAAGGAGGTGATATTGATATTTTCACTCAACATTACTATTATTACTTATTAACATAACAACTTAATAAATTGAAAACATACCTATTTATAGCACTTACTTTAAAGATGTGGTCAGTATTAACAAGAGTGAAGTTTACATTGTGGATTTGATTGGTTTTTTTTTTCTTCACATAAATAGTTTTGTTTATTTTCTGAATTGTTGCAAATGATTGTTATTGTTATTAGAAATAATTTAAATATAGTTCTTATCAATGTCTAGCAGTTACTCAGGTTTGGAAAATGTTTCAGAGAATGTCAGGTGACAATTTCTACATTAGATTGATGATGATCTTGAATTATTATCTGATTATGATAAAAGATGCGAGTATGTACATTTGTTAAAAATGTGTTATTCTTTTGCCTGGATTTATACTTAAATAGTACAAATATACATTTAAGCAAAAAAAGTAAAACTATTAATATTACAGATCCATTTTTGAATATTTTTATGTCAGACTTGGTCATGTAGATAGAATAGTTAGGAAGTAATAATGAAAAGATAAATGTTACCATAAATTATTAAAAAATTCAAAAATTATGCTCCATCACAGCAGGAAAGCCCTTGCTTTTCTTTAAGAATTAAAGAAGTTCTCGAATAATTAGAAATTATGAAAGAAATATTGAAAAGTATTAGCAATAATGAATAATATTTTGCACACATGTACAATAGGATTCTGTAGGAAAACAAAACAGGAAAAAATGATTGAGGACAAGTGTAAAGAGGTTGAAAGAGGCTCAAAGTTAGAAGACAATATAAATAGATGGGCAAATTTAACATTCGAAAAAAATGATACCATAGCAATAATAAGTTGACTCTTTCAGGACTTGACTATTTTTAGTTTTGGACTAAATTAATTTTCATATTTCAAAAATAAATTTCACATTTTTTTTCATTGTATTGCTTGACAACATAATATGGATAAATAATGTATGTGTTGTATATAACTTGAAAGGAAATTGGTTATAGAATATGATTAGGACTCTATATAAGTACATTGATGATATTTTATTATTTCACTAGGTTAGAGTTAGTAAAACATCAAACTATAGAAATGAAACTGTATATTCATTAGCATAAATTTTGTCATTCACCTAAATATATCCATCGTTAGAAGGTTGATATCCCCGTTTTTAGAATGTTTTTGCAAGATCGTCAAATTATCTTTACCAAATATTTTATTTTATGAATTTATTTTCATAAATGTTAATGTTATGTACATATATTTTTTTCTGAATGATATCAGAATCAATAAAAAATATGAAAAAATTAAAGTTTGTGTCACAACAATCATGGTACTTTCCCATAATAAGGGACTACCTTCACACTTTTTATAAAATCTGTGCCAATCATCAGTTTTGTGACATCATTTACTGCCTTTTTAGTCCCAGATACAAAATGGCTACTGTAATCTCAGTTTGTTAGAGATATACAATAGCAAGGAGTGCTGCAGGATTCAATTATTTTCATACTACACATCTGCGTGCCATCCACTGTGAGACCCACACATACAAACCTCCTAAAATAAATATCTCAACCCAGAACCACTGATCAGTAATTATTAGACCAATTAGATGAGGGAAATATTTTGCGGGGGGAAAATGTCATAAGTTTCTTTTTGCTTCCTGCAAAAACAGTAGACCCTTATATTGGAATTGAACCACAATCACTTTTTCCATATTGACACTTGCTTCACTGGTTTTTTTGTTATTGACATTAATGCTGACATTAACTAAAAATTTAAGATATTTTAGGTTAATTCAAAAATGTTTGCAAATCACAAAATATAACAGATTGATTTATGATCAATGGAAATCAGAGCTGATATATAAATGGTCAGTCTGATAAGGTTTCTTTATTTTGCAGACATATTGGTGATTAACCCAGAAAGAGTTAATGATCTGTTGCAAGCAACCTTTGATGTTGTAATAATATTTGATGTGATGTAACTATATACTAGAGAATAACTCTTGTTTCTGTTGTAGGTCATGACTTTGTTGTTAACCTGTTTCTATTTTGTAGGTCATTATTTGATCATGGAAATGTCAGGAACAAAGATGAATGATAAAGCAAGAATATTTACACGACAATACAATGCCAACTCTGCTCGTTGTTTGTCCTTGTGGTTCCATCTAGACAGTCCATCCAGCAACAGCCACATCTTGACTATAAGTTCACAAGATGAGAGAGGTATAGAGACTACTCTCATTGTTTTGAGAGGATTCTTCAAAGATGATTGGACTCTTGCTGTTTTTCCATTGCAGCCAACTGAAAACTTTCAGGTTTGTATATTGGCTAAATAGAAATAAATTTTCCATTGTGATTTCTAATTAGATTTTGACATACAACTGTACAACATTTTCATTTCCTTTTTAGTAGAAAAGGAAGCTGTAAGTATTCTATGGCTTACGGACTCCCAGCTTATTAGTGATTTGTGTGACACTCTAGTTAGCATTATCACTATGCCCTCTTAGTTTGCAGCTAGTGGGATCTTGTGTCATGAAAATAAAAGGATCTTTCCAGATACAAATATCATCTTTCCTGACCCATTACTATGTGTTTCACTCAGTCCCAATATATTAATGTATGTAATCATTTCTTTAGCTGTCATTGCTGTCTTTCCACATTCAAACATGGTCCTAACATTCCAATATGCAATATTCAACATTTATTTTGTAATCAGTTTAAATATTGGTTGTTTTAGCTTTGACAGCGAAAATTTATTTTCTCTGTAGCCAGACTCAAACCCTTTTCCAAGACAAAGTTTAGTGTATTGTTTTTGTTCTGTAACAATAGAGACTTTTTAACAGTTGGCAGGTCATCATCCTATCCCCTAACCTGCTTAGTTGCCTCTTATGATATGCATGGAAGGTAACAGTGGAGCTACTCTTCTCCTCTAACCAAAGTCTGGGTCCTGAGGCCACACAGGCATTTGTGAATTTAACATTTGCTATTTCTTAGACTATATGTCTATCTACATGACGTGCCCTTTCCAGAATGTTGACCTCACTGCCACTCTGTTAGCCTCCTAGTTCTGTACTGCTTTCCAGCCTCCTCCAGTGTATATTAAGAAGGTCTTGCCAATGATAGTCATGGTCTTCCTCTTTTTCTCTTTTCTTGAACCTTTCCCTCCATGATCAATCTTTATAAACTATTGTCTTTTTATATGTTCCAAAAATTTAATTTGCACTTTTTGATAGTTTTGAGGAACTCGTCTTCTATCTTCAGGTATTTACGGACGTCTGTAGAGGATTATTTTGTTCTACTAGTTTACAATGAGTTTAATAAAAGTATTAAATGTTCTGATATATATATATGACAATGATGGTGCAATGATGTATCAGATTGTTTGAACATGTCTCTGGATGCAGCAGGTCAACTCGACCAGACTAACAGAGTGTTCAGAAAATCCATAAGGAAGACTATGTTCTGGAAAGAATATGTCATATGATGAAGATTAAAAGTTCTAGTGTTTGAGTTATAATTGGGCATACCAGAATATACATGATAACTACTTCCAGTATGAGAATAGATGTTGAGGCCGTTATGGCAGTTTTCAGAGATGGCATTTTCTACGGCAATTATTGTATTCTATTTTCACTATATGCTTCAAAAGATTTCAAACAGCAGGTGTCGATATGAGTGGATGACATCTATAGCTTCCCCCTTCCAACCTCATGTGTGTTACATTGTTCTAATGGCCAATGGCATGATGGTATTTGTGACAATGAGAGGTGTTACATTGTTCTAATGGCCAATGGCATGCTGGTATTTGTGACAATGAGAGAAAGAGAGAATACATATTTTCATTAAGTGTACCTTTAGTCTGTGAATTGAAGATGGTTACGGGGAATTTTCTGATGTTGTCTTGCAAGCATCTGCTTAATGGGGACACTAATTGATGATAGTTAGGCTAAAATTGAGATAATCTGATGTTAGGTATGGCATGGGTAGGACTTTCAGGCAGAAAGAGGAGTGTGCACATTGTGTGATGGGAGCCATCAGTATGTATACCCTTCAACATCAGCTGAGGGAGCCTGGGTATTTGTGGGTTTACCTGGAGTGCAATGATTTTGGTTCCTAACCAACAACCATTTAGAAAGACATTTAATCAAAATACTGACTGTGGTGCTGACTTTATAACTTTGCCGTTACTTTTAGTTGTATATATTTGTCACAAGTATTTTATACTATATTGCATATTTGCTTTTTCAGATTGTCTTTGAGGGTCAGTCCAGTGCTTCTGTAGGAAACATTGCTCTTGATGACATTAGGGTAATAGAACAGACTATCAATATTTTATATGACTGCTATAAAAGCTATACAATCTGCTTTACAACTGCTAAAACTTGTAATCATAAATGATGTTGCTATTAATCATATGTGATGTCACTAGTAATCATAAATGATGTTACAATTAATCATAAATGATGTTACAATTAATCATAAATTATATTACTATTAATAATACCATTCATTTGTTCATCCACTTATACTTGACCTTGAGTTTTGCAAATTATCATTTTGTCAGGTATCACCAGATGAATGTGAAAGTTATATCGACTGTGACTTTCAGTCTAATGATATGTGTGGCTGGGAACCTGTACCAGAGTACTCTTCTCCACCATGGGAAGTGATACCACCCAGTAAGTCCTTTATAGAAAATCATCTTCATCGTATGCAGTGCCGGGTGGTTTAGGCCATCCTTGATCTCCACAACATTCTTTCCATGTTACTGTGTATCAGCTCTTCTGTCGACTCTCTACAATGCCAGGAATACAAATTATCCAATATCTCCTGTCTTTGATTCTTTCTGTCTCTTTTGCTCTCATTTTTGCCTGTTGTTACATTGTAATTCAAACCTTCTCAACACATGCTATGGCCAATATAGAATACCCTATATATATATATCTGTACCCTTTCTTCTGATGTTGATAAGTAATTTTCTTTTGTGACATTCTTCTTCAGTTCCTCTTCATTGATTTATTTTTACCTATTGATGGTATTCTAAGCATTCCTCTGAAGAGTCATATCTTCATGGACTCTAGTTTCCTACTTGTTTGTTTAATTATTGTCAATAATTTTCTACCATATGACAGAAGTGGCTTTATGTAGCATTGAACAGCTCATTTTCTTGCTTCTATTGTAAAGACCTGTTGCTCAGGATTTTAATTTTATGCAAAGCTGTTTTTTTTCCTTTTTATAGGCCCTAATATTACTGTATTGTTTGTAGTGTAGGTTATATGCTCATTTTGTTGCCAGCTTCTGAAAAATTGTAGCATCTTGATATATGTATGATCTTAATTTTATTTGACTAACAAGAATTTGTTAAAAGAGGGCAGTTATAGGAAGTCAAGTTAAAGAAATTGTGAAATGGGAATACATATGGAGAGAAAAATCAGGACTAGTTACAAATAAATTGTCCTTAATTAACAATCAGGTGACCTCTGAGACACAAATATGCTCTGTTGTAACCAAGGTCGGCTCACATCCAGGATTAAAAGTTTATGCCTTATTGAAAAGAAATTTTTACCAACTCTCTTTCCCCCCCCCCCTCCAGAATTCCAGCACATTATAAACAAACCTTTTTAGAACAGCAGTATTAGGCATCATTCCGTCTTTCCAGATGATAGTATTATTGTTGTGCTATAAGAAATATAATCTACAATTCATGACGATAATGGATGTCAGCAACTATTGCTCATGCCAGATGATTAATTATGTCATTATCCCTAAAAATCTTGTCGACCAATGCAAGCACTTCAGACTGAACTGCATTAGGGAATATCTAGGGAATATGGTACGTCTCCCAATCTGCTGGTACATTAATCCGTTTCATACCAAATGTTACAGGCTCAATATGTCTAATGAGGCAAGTTTTATTTCGCTTGAGAATAAGCCTTTAGTCCCCGTGCTCATAAATATATGATGAGACTCAAGACTAGGGCACTAACGACGACAGTGAATGGTGCCTTGGCCAAAAAGGCAAACAACCCTTCTGTCTACTTCTTCAAAAACTTGAGCCAGGCTCGTGGATAAAAAAAGGTTCAGTACCCGATGGACACAGGTATAATACATATAATTATAGGAAACAAGTTCACTGACTGCGAAACACCTTATGCGATATAGACATGAATGATAAACCATCTCGGCATAGAGTCGATACACACTTGCTGCCTGGTGATAGATAGGAAGGCTGTAACAGGCTAGTGAACCCACCTGAATTAAAGCACACCAAAGACAGATGTGTCTGACTGCTGGCACAATTAAAATGGTGGTACAGGTCCTCTCCATTCTCTGGATTGTGTCCTGTAGAAATCTAGCAGGATCATTATCCTGCAACAAGAGAGATCAAGTGGGAGTTTGAGAATGAATACACAGCAACAACACCAAGTGTTATTGTCTTCAGCATGCACATTTTATATGCACCCTCCAAATGAAACTGTTATTTATGATACTGTTGGATTTACTGAGAAGGGAATCAAAGCACATATATACGGTGGTACCACATCACATTCTTCACTTTCACATGCTCATTTTTGTTAATTTATTTACTGTTTTGTTATTATATAATTTTTTTACTACAGAAAGCTTAATATTACTCAAGTAAATCATAAAAATGTATGTACATTTTATTGTTGCACATAAAATTTGACACACTTTATTTATCTATATCTTGTTTTTTACATAGGGGCCTATACCATTTAGTATAGGCCTACTGTATTTATCTACATGTTGTTTATTTACATATATAACATTTGACATACTGTATTGATTAAGCTTGATTTTTTTTACATGTAACGTTTAGGATACTGTATTTATCTACATGTTTTTTTTTACATATAGCATTTGACATATTGTATTGATTAAGCTTGCTTTTTTTTTTTTACATGTAATGTTTAGCATACTGTATTTATCTACATGTTGTTTTTTTTACATATAACATTTGACATATTGTATCGATTAAGTTTTTTTTTTGGTTTGTTTTACATGTAATGTTTAGCATACTGTATTTATCTACATGTTTTTTTTTACATATAACATATTGTATTGATGAAGCTTGCTTTTTTTTACATGTAACGTTTAGCATACTGTATTTATCTACATGTTTTTTTTTTTACATATAGCATTTGACATATTGTATCGATTAAGTTTTTTTTTGGTTTGTTTTACATGTAATGTTTAGCATACTGTATTTATCTACATGTTGTTTTTTTACATATAACATTTGACATATTGTATTGATGAAGCTTGCTTTGTTTTACATGTAACGTTTAGCATACTGTATTTATCTACATGTTGTTTATTTACATATAACATTTGACATATTGTATTGATGAAGCTTGCTTTGTTTTACATGTAACGTTTAGCATACTGTATTTATCTACATGTTGTTTATTTACATATAACATTTGACATATTGTATTGATGAAGCTTGCTTTGTTTTACATGTAACGTTTAGCATACTGTATTTATCTACATGTTGTTTTTTTACATATAACATTTGACATATTGTATTGATGAAGCTTGCTTTTTTTACATGTAACGTTTAGCATACTGTATTTATCTACATGTTGTTTATTTACATATAACATTTGACATATTGTATTGATGAAGCTTGCTTTGTTTTACATGTAACGTTTAGCATACTGTATTTATCTACATGTTGTTTTTTTACATATAACATTTGACATATTGTATTGATGAAGCTTGCTTTTTTTTACATATAAAATATTGTATTGATGAAGCTTGCTTTGTTTTACATGTAACGTTTAGCGTACTGTATTTATCTACAGATCACTACATGACACTCAACTTCTCAGGTCTACATAGCAATACAGTTCAAGTATCAAAAATCCAGTCTCAGATCATTCCCCCTGGGACTAATGACCATTTCTGCTTTACTTTTAATTACATGATGTATGGTGGCAATGTTGGATTTCTCAATGCTTCTGTTGAGGTATACAATCAATTTTTATACAGCTGTTCTTATTCTGACCAATGACATATAGGTTTTGATAGATTATATTTGTTCTTTGTTCCATTCATTTTAAAACTACAGCTGAATCTCTCTTGTAGCAATCTTACTAGATTGATGACAGTTGATTACTAGATTATCTTACGGATTTCCCCTGTCTTATCTGACTCATTGAGCAGGGGTTCTCAACCATTTCAGGTGAAAAGTGCTGTCCACATGTAATTTCTTGTTTTCATGAGCACTTTTTTAGCTCACATGGTGAGAGCGCATGTCCTTATGTGAAAACCAAGATGCTCATGAGCACCAGAGATGCTCAGAATGCCAATCATAGAGGGTCAAAGTGACCCAGAAGCTCTGTTAATATAAAATAAGTCAGATATGTTTGACTAGGAGACGCAGATATAATAAACAAATTGTAAACCATGACACAATGTATACTATTCTCCAGACTACATCATGTTAATCTGAAGAACAAATACAAAAGCAGGAGAAGGATTCAGAAAACATTACAAAGTCAAAACTGCTGATCTTTAGTCTTAACATACCCTACAGGACAGATTGTGGCACTAGAGAAAAATGTGCAAGTATGTAAAAGGAAATCAGAAATAAATGGAAAAGTAATATAAGAACTCATAGCTGTCAACTTGTATGGATTTTCCATATTAATACAGTTTTTGGATTTCAACAGATAACAAATTAAAAATCATTTTGTGTTAAATTTCAGTACTTATTACTATATGTGGATGTTTTTACATTTTATTTCACACACATTTATTGATGAGTTCCCAAAAAAAAGTTTTTGGTACAAAATATGGACGTTTTTATTCAAATATGCATATAAATTATAAAAAATACAAATTTATGAAAAAATAAGTTGACACCTATCTGAGACAAACAGGGAAACAAAAATTTCTACAGTATACCCCACTAATAAGAAATTTTGGTGCTACAATGTAATATATTTTTTATGTAGAGGTTGCAATTTTTAGTTTTTTCTGTTTTTATTCTCTTGTTGGATCTCTCTTGTAGCAGGTCTATGAATTTCTTAGATTTCCAGCAGAAAGTAGTCTGTAAAATAGAAATCGTCACTGTTTTATTTGTAAAAATGGACTTCACATCTGACTTTAGTGGCATAGATCGTACTTGAAATCTAATCTATTGAACTGACAAATTTTAAAGAGATGCATTACTTGTTTGGAACAGTTAATAATGAAATTTTGAAGCATCTTTGATATCATGGGGCATCTTTTAAAGGAAATTATTTGTAGTAATATATAATTATCAGTAATAAAGTTTTCATCATTCCTGGAGTATTTTTTATATGAAATCACTATTATTTATAGCTGTCAATACTATTCACCCGTGTTCTGGCGGGGGCCTGAAAGGGGAGCAAAGAAAAGCAATACTGACCTGCCATGCATGTCATAAGTTGTGACTACAGCGGTTTTGGGAGTGGGCTTGCTATCCCATCCCTTAAATGGTAAAAAATTACCCAGAAGCCATGCTGAAGTCAGATATGTTAGGCCAAAAGGAGCAGATATTGTGGCTAAACTATAAACCATGTGACAATCCATTCCGTTCTTCAGATTACATCCTACAGATCTGCAGCAAAAGTATGAGAACAAATGATGGATAAATAGATTGTGAAAACAATATTCATGTATTGTTAAAAAAATTTTCAACCTACAGATCGAATATCCAGCACCACAGAGTTATTCCATCTTTGTTGTTTACGGCCCTCAAGGAAGAGATACATGGAATAAAGCATATGGAGACAGCCCACAGGTTTTCTTAGGAATTTCTAGAGTATGTAATTTTTTTTAAGTTGCACATAGTTTCAACTTTACTAGCACCTTAAACTTTTACAAATATTTTCTCTTGCAGTATATTCATAATTTATAACAATGTTTCTCGTTTGTAATTGCTAGCACGTCCTTTTCAAAACTAAATTTTACTGCCATCCCGTACATAATACTCGCCCCTTATAGGTTTATAATGTGGCACACTTAGAATATTAATTGTTTTATGTATTATTCTGTTTACTTTTTCTTATGATTGACCATATGAAGAACTTTATTGTGGGAATAAAAGTGGCTTTGTCATAACAGTCACCACAGCAGTGTGTAAAGAGTGGATCTTTAAGTTTTATCTCAAAAAGATTAAAATTTAGTCCATACCACAATTTGAATTCGTGTCATCATGGTTGTGAGACTCGAGTTCTAACCAAATGACCTGACAGTCCACAATATCCCAAGTTCACACCTGGTACAAGTGGAACAATTTAAATTACAAAAGCCTGATAGACTTTATATTAACAAGAAGAATCAACAGATGGAAAATAGTAGATGCAAGAGCAATACCAAATATGTGTAGACACAGACCATAAAACAGTAATAGTAGCTGTAAAAACAAACAGAAAGAGAAAGAAGAAAGACAACAACAAAGACTAAAAAAACACAAATTAAAATACACAAACATAATGGAGAAATGTGATAATCATTTTTATATGGAAGAAAAAAGGCAGTAAGAGAGATTGCAAAAAATACAGAGGGATACTAAGCCAACAGGCAAAATTTTTAACAAAATATTAGAACAACTGTTATGACCATACATTGAACCACAACTTAAAAACACCCAAATGGGCTTCCAAAAGAACAAAAGATGTACGGATGCTATCTTTACACTTAGATAACTAACAGAAAGAGCCACAAAAAACAACAAAGAATTATACATCGCATTCGTTGACCAAGAAAAGGTCTTCGACAGAGTAGACAGACAACTATGGAAAAAACTATCAATATACAGAGTACCAGAATTTTAATTAATATATGCAAGAGCATTTATACTATTAGCCAATGTGAAGTAAGAGCAAATGCAGGAGTGTCCAATAGGTTCCAAATCCTATCAGAAGTTTGCCAGGGATGTGTCCTATCCTCTCTACTTTTTTATAACATACATCAACCACATCTGTAAACTACCAAGTACCAATGAAGAAGATACCATAAAAGATAAATTGAACAAACTACTCTTTGCAGATGCAATTGCAAAAACATATGGACACACTCCATACAACATATCAAAATATCAACATGAAGATTAATATTGAAAAGACCGAAATAATGGCAATAGCAAAGAAAGAAAGAAATATGAATATCTTCATCGATAATAAACACCTTAAAGGAGTTTATTTACTTAGAAAGCATTTTAATGAGTGATGGAAAAAACATTAGAGATACAAAATAGATGCAACAAAACATACCAGATCCTAGGATAGATGACACATATTTTTAAGACCAAAAATATAAACATAGACACTAAAGTTGCATTATGCAAGACTAGTATGTCTTGTGGTTTTTTTTAAATATTTTTTTAAATAATTATGTCTTGTGGTTTTGAGTGTAGCTAGACAAGTTCATGCACTGTAACCTAGACCCTGACACTCATCCATTTTTAACACACTTTAATTGTATTATTACTTTAGTCACTGATTTCTTCTCAGTGTCTACCTCCACCCATTAACTGCCCTTTCCTATGTCTTCAAATTCACATACTCTTCGCAGTGTGTCTTCAGTCTCTGCCATCCATGATCTGCCATGCTTGATTCATTTTCCCTTTGATTCATCTAGACGTTGGTGTAATGGGTGGTGGTTGTATTCTGTCACTTTAAGGTACGACCTAACTTGTGTTACCTGATGTCGCACTCTAATGCTGGGGAGATCAAGCAGAAATTTTATAGCAGAGATGGGTGTATCTCTAGTACACCCCAGTACTGCTCTCATTGCCTCATTTTGTACTTTTTCCAATCTATCAACCTGTGCCTTTTGTAACTGTGTTATTAGGCCGAGGCCATATCTATGACAGATAGCACCATCACTTTGTAGAAGCAGAAAAAGTACCCATTGCTGCATGTCAAAGGTCGCCATAACCTTGATCCCTCTTTTAGCCTTCTGAATCATATTTGTGACATGTTTGTTGAATGAGAGACTTCTATCAAAGATTATCCCATGATATTTAAATTCCTGTTCTCTTTCAATGAATGAGCCCATGCAACTGACAGCTGGCAGTGTGTCACTGACCACATTATTATTTAAGGAGTACCAGACGACTTTTGATTTCGAGTGATTGATCACAGCATTGTATGTTCTGCACTTATATCAACAATTGATCTAGTTCACTCTGTACACTGTCAGCTATATCTGTTCTGTTTCTTCCCACTTGGCTGTGGTTCTCTTTAATAAAACAGTAACAGCCAGTCCAAGTTTTTGCTCACAATCATTACAATCCATTTCATAAGTGATTACTTTTGTTTTTATTATTTGATTAAATACATAACCACTTCTCCCTTTTTCAAGCAAAACTACCCATTCTTTAAAATTGTTCATAATATCATAAACTTCATCAAAATCATCTATTGATCTTATAATATATGGACCTTTGTAATACTTTGTTTCATAAGCCAAAGGAATATTCAATTCTGTTATCACTAGTTTAATTTTTAAAAAGCAATTGTGCTAGTTCAACTACTTCTCTTACAGTAATTCTAATATGTTTAAAATATGTTTCAATTTTATTTAATTGTATATCATCAATAACAATTTAAATTTTCTTTGTGGATTTTGATCGTTCATTTTGTTAGGATACTTTTTAAATATACTATTTATAATTTTTTTAAATACTCAGGATTTCTTTGTATAAATTCATTATAAGACTTTTTATATTTATCTTTATTTTCTTGGTTGTGTTTAATTTTGTATAGTTTATCACATTTGATCTGAGACCTTGTTTACCTTTTTATTTTTTGCATAGAAAATCAGTGGTTTTGTTTGAAAGCACATTGAACATGTTTTACTAATTTTAAATATATTACATTTTTATATATGTTAATAGTATTAATAATTCAGCTTTTTAATCAATTTCTTTCTTGAGAACAAAAAACTATTATAATTATTATTATCATTAGTTGTTAGATTTTAAAAAAATTGTATTAAAAAACTGAAGGGTACTGAGGTGATGGCTTGATCCCTTAAAACACTACATTACTAACACAAGGTTGAAACACTAGGAAGAACCCTACTCTCTAATATGTACATTTGTTTTGTTATAATGAAATCAACAGTTTGTTATCGCTGGCACAACAACAACAAGAGTTGTCAACCCAGAGCCTGCAATTATACTAGTCTCAGACATCATGGTGGTCCGACAATCATGTGAAGAATGTAGGTACAGGTTACTGTCTTCTGATAGTTGTTTTCATGAATCTTAATGAAATCAAATTCATTTCATGAATCTTAGTGAAATCAAATTCATAACAGTTTCTATAAAAAGTATACATAAGTTGTGAGAAAAATTTGAAGTTGCATTAAGTAGAAATGACATAAACATCATAAAGATATGAAATAAATATTTCTGCCTTGTGAAGGAAGTTAATATCACTGCAATCAACAAGTTTCTTTGTCTTTAATATTCAGTTCTGGGTAAGTATATCCGTTTTTTGTCTGTGGATTCACAAGTCCTAGAAGAGATCTGAAAAGTTCTTAGTACAGAAGGGGATGATAACTTTAGCTGATGTATGTTCTGCCCATACATCCCCACTGCACATACATCTCCACTGCCTATGCTATCCTGTTCTTGATCTCATTGGAGCACCTGCCATCTGATGTTAAATTGGTGACAAGATACTTGACTTTGTCCTTGCTTGCTCTCTTCATTTGCATATCATGGTATTGAACTCAGCTTTTATCTGCAGTAATAATTCTTGACAATAAACCATCATCGTCTGCTTCAAACACCGCAAAAGTTTTTACAGGCATCAATGTGTCATTCAGATTTAAATTCAGCTGCCATAATACACACCTTGCAGATAATTTATGCTACTGTAGCACATGGATGATGTAGAATGCTAAGCATTGACTGATGTCAAGATATCACTCACAGCCAATTGACAGGTTTCCAATGAGGAGGTCAGTGTCTGCATATGACTTTTGGGTCAATACTTGGTTTGTTTGACCTAGTCGTGTACAGTCTGTCACAAATTTCAAGCTGTATTGAAACTTCCTTCTCCACTCATGCACTTGCTGAATGGACAGGCATGCATAGCTATATTGAACCTTCATTCAAACTGGCAGAACACAAAATCAACATCTTAATGGGACTTTAAGTCTGTATACTATTGGATGGTTGCTGGAACACAGAGCACTTATGGGAATGTGCTATGATGTTGGTTTCTAATCAAGAATCATCTGAGAAACTATGAATTTCTATTTGTTTCCCCTTTTCACTGATCATAAAATGGACACCAGAATGCTGCTTTTCTTTGGTGCATGTCAATGATGAGGTTCTCATCTTTAAACTGCCATTATGACTAAAGGTTGCTCACATTCACCAAGATGGCATGTGTGTGACACTCTTGATATCCATAGCAACATTTGGTGCATGTGGAACAAAATAATACCTGCCTGTTAAAAGGGCTGAATCTGACGCACATGGGTTTCAGTAGAATACATTGTCATTTCATGCTGGTAGAAAAAACATTGTACTGTTAATATAATTGCATCCTTATTTTCTGTGACTTTTCAGCTATATTTTATCAACATATCTACTAATTTTAATGTTACCCTTTCATCGTAAACTGCTCTTCTTCTTCTTCTTCTTCTGCGTTCGTTCTCAAACTCCTGCAGATTAGCAGGATGTAGTCCAGAGAACGGAATGCGTTGTGTCATGGTTTACAGCATTGCTGCGATATCTGCGCCTTTCGGCCTGATACATCCGACTTCAGCATGGCTTTGGGTCTCTGACGCTATATGGGATGGGACAGCCAACTCCATCCCATAACCTCCTTAGTCGCCTCTTATGACATGTGTGGAAGGTAAACAGTGCTGCTATTCTTTGCTCCCCCTTTCGGGCCCGGCAACACACTGGCGTTCCAGAGTTACAAGATGGCATATAGTGAAACTGACCTTCTTCTTCTTCTCGTTCGGAGTTTGACATGTCTACACAAGAAGTCCTGTTTTCTTAATAAATGCTGCTGTATTTGAAAGCTCCTCAGTGCTCCCATACATCTTTCTGTGGATATCCATCTCTGTGGGCCAGTGTTCTTCCCTTAACTGGTTTAGTGTATTGCAGTCTTGCAGGATATGTTCAGCTGTCTGTGCTGCCTGCCCACAAAGGCACAGTGGTGATGGGACCAATCTTAGTCTATTTAAGTGGCTGTTTAATCTGTTGTGTCCTGTTCTGAGGCAGAAGTGAAACTTATAAATACATACCCTATTTCTGGAACATGTATATGAGGAATTTTCTTAGTGTCCTTATACCTCACAAACATGACAGTATGTCTGGTCAGTCCTGAATTGACACAACCCAACCAATATTTTTAAGACCACATGTCCATTACAGGTGAAAAGGATAATTCTCAGACCCTTCCATACTGACAACAAATCTTCATTGCAAAGATGGAACTACTGGTCATTAAGATTAGTGCCACAGCCACGTAAGCTTGGATGCTGAGGTCAAGGCACTAATATGCGAGAATGCCAATGATTCAGATGTTGTGATTTACATGGAATGGTCAGTCATCCATCACCAGCGATGTGCATGGGCCTTTACTGTCAGATCAAAAGGGAAAACAGTACACGAAGCCAGTGGTGCCTTTACCACAACAACGAGCAGTCTAACTATGAAAGTATTTGCCGTAACGCAGGCACTTTACTGGCTGGAATCACAAACCTATTCCCATGCATGCATACTAAATGATTCACTGAATATGATTCAGAAAGTCAAAACAGGTGATGTGCATAGGGAATGGGCAGAGTCATTGGAGAGAGCTAAAATACGGGCATCACTATGAAAACTCACGCTTATTTTTGTCCACGGACATGCGGGGATGGAGGAAAACGATCGGGTCAACAAATTAGCTAGTCTCGCAACCACAACAGATGGTCAGTCTATGGAATGAGCAGACATACTCACTGCTCTTCATGAGTCTTCATGATCAGAGGATTTTGAGATGAATAAGCATGAGTCAATATCAAGAATTTCAGGCGTGGCCTGAAGAGAACCCCTGACAAATATTTCAAAAATAGTAGTGAACCAACAAAGAAAAATCAGCTGTTATACCCTGAGAGATTTACTGAAGCAGAGATCTGAGCACCTATGGACGTGTCCGGTGTGCGAAGATAATAATCAACAAACCTAATACCTAATTAGTGCCACAGATCAATTTCTAAGTCAATACCAACCTTCTACATTTTTTCAGTATTATCATTCACTAATGTTCCACTCTGGTGGTTGGTACACCTCAACCACAATCATTCACCTAGAAAAATTTTATCTCTTTAGCTTAATAAGCATATATCTGTTTTGCCTACCTCCCAATATGTAGTTCCATTACAATTCTAATTACCGGTACTATCACACATTTAAGGTTTTTTTTTCATCCACACTTAGGCTATATATTGTCTGAGCACTGATGGTTCTGGCTGGATTTTTTAATGTTGTTTTATTAGCCAATAAATTAGAACTAGTGAGTAATGATTTCACCTTGTAAATAATATTAGCAATTTTAATATTTATCTACAATAGGGATGCAACTGGAAGGATCATTTTTTAGTTGCAGTGCAAGCTTTGAAGTCCCCATAGCTAGTGTTTGCAACTTTGTCCCAGAATGCGTAGGAAACGTGGATGAACAAAATTGTGGTGTGTTATTTATGAATTATCTTTATTTGTAAAGTCTGTTTCTAAAGTTTGCTTCACACTGAGAAAAGCATGTAATGTGACAGAAATTATATGTGGATTGGATGTAATTAAGTACACCAACTTTTAGTGTCACAAGTGCTGGTACTAAAGGGATAATTATAAGATTACAAATATAAAATTTTAAAAAATAAACATAGAAAAGAGACCATGGCAGAATGTGATCAGGTTCTCATAAACATGACACAAAAAGCAGATAATAAGGAATATAATATTTGTGATCATTTGAGTCTCAATGAACTGTATCCCACAGAAGACTGATGTGTCAGACCATTGACGAAAATTAAAATGATGCAATGCATTTCCATTCTCTGGACTACATCCTGCTGGAATTCTATTAGGATCAAAGTCCTGCTACAAAAGAGATCCAGCGGGAGTTTGAGAATTAATGCTGAAGAAGAAGAAGAAGAGCTGTTTGATTTATTTGAAGAATGAATTGTCACATGCTTCATATTATTTATATTTTATTACATTATTCATGTTTCGAATTTGTATTTGTTTACATTCTCTTTCCTTTGCTAGTTTTTATATTATTTGATGTTGTTTCTCTTCAACTCAAAGTTTCTTTATATTATGTCATTAATACTAAGATATTGATTTATTCAGTGAACTATATACTGAGTTTTCCCACCTCAAGTGACTTGGATATTTTGCCTTGGAGTTGATGGTAATGAGAGAATAAACAGACTGGATCAAAAGGGCATGTATCAGGACAAATGAATGGACAGGGAGGACATTGTAAATTTAATGTATATGTGACTATTGGACAAGGATACCATGGTGGATGATGCTGTTATCAAGGGAGTTTGGAGTTTTACAAGTATGACTAGGAAAATAAACAATGAATGCACCATGGAAACTGTCAGCATACATACCCTTCACTATCTGTTGAAAGAGAGGGAACTCCTATGGGGATGCCAAGAGTGTACCGCCATTGGATCATATAATCAGTAATCAGTGTACTGTACTGTGGTTACCAACTCTGAGGCAGGTTCATAGAGCTTTTTTCTTTTTAACCCTTTTTTGTTTCACCATTTCTTTCTTACATTTTTTTATTTGAAATATATTTATTTTTTGTATGTCGATCCTTCATGGAAGATTGGACAACCAATGCTAACAAGGCACATTCACCAGATCACTGGAGATGATGTCAAGGCAGTGACACACCCCTCAGCCATGAAATGTCAACTTTGGATCAAAGCCAGTTTCATAACAATAACTGCAAAAGTTGTGCATGTCAGGCCATTAGAACTGATATTTGCAACACAATGCATCTCCATTCTCTGGACTACATCTTGCTGGAAATCTAAAAGGACAATTGTCCTGCTACTAGATAGATCTAACTTGAGTTTTAGAGCCAACACTAAAATAAAAATAATGGACAAATAATCATTTATAGAAATATTTAAATGTTGTGTCAGCAGAATGGATATTGGACAATAAGTGTCACTGCTGTTTCCTATGAAGTACACATAGTTAGTTAGTCGTCGGATCATCATCACTGCAAACTGGACACGTCCATAGTTGCTCCGATCTCTACTTGATTGTATCCGCCATTACACTTCTGCTGATAGTACCTGTCCTATGCTAGTTGACCATCATTCTTCTTCGCCCTCCAAAATGTTCACTTTTAGCAACACCGCATTTCAAACCCTGATCTTTAATCCTGGCCATTGAAAAGGAATCATCATCCACACTAGTTTCACTCTCGCGTGCTATATCTCTTATGGAGTTCAAAATGTCAGCTCAATACATTTGTATGATGTACATGATTTGTATAATGTGAATGAAGTACACATGATATATCCAATGATGGGAGCATCAAGCGAGCCAAATCATTGTAAGCTCTTTTCACAGGAAAGAAAATCTGGCAAATACCCAAGAAAGAGTTCTTCATTTTTGTTTATACCTAATACTGTACTTTTTTAACAAGTAAAGAAATGAAAATACAGATTAGTTGTACATTACCGGCATGTAATCAATTATTTTGCATATTTTTCTTTACTGATAAATATAACTAGCAAATATTTATAAGGTTCTTTCAAATGCTTGAAGTCAACATATTGTTAAATTATTATAATTATTCTGTAAACATGGTTTTAAAAAAAAGTATGTATCTGTAATAATCTCTATTTTGCCAGCATATATTTTTAGGTTTTATCTATATCCATTATGAAATAGAATGCATGATAACAACAATTTTCTTGTAGGTCCATGTGACTTTGAAACAGATTATTGTAGATGGGTTGATGATAGTACTGGAGCCCAGGAGTTTGTGGCTGTCAGTGGCATACCAAACAGAGTATTTACTGACTCTCATCCAGGTTAGTGTTTAGTCCAGAAATTTATTTTACATTTACTGTTTTATTACTACTTGGAATCTCCTGGTATAATAAGATAACTCACAATAAACTAATGGGTTGTGCAAGAATTCTCAGCTCCTCTACTTCATCACTGTTGCATAAGATGACTGTGTTATACATGCTGAAAAGAATATGGGTAGCTCCCAATAGGTATTCTGTATATGCAAAAACTAATCTCTTGCTACAGAACATGAATACAATATACTAGAAGTTTACCAAAAACTGATCCATCCGAAACTAGTTTTTACAAGTAATCTGACTAATAAAGAAACCAGGTTGCAATAGATGACTGACATTAGACCACAAAAATAAAAGTAAACAACCTCTGATCGATTACCAACCTGGACAATAACTCTGTTGTCTTTTTGGTATATATTATTAGATACTTTCATAAATATATTATCCGATCACATGCCATCTCTATATTTGATTATTTGCAATTGGCGTCATTTTCCTCTATATTTTTTAAAATTTCATGATGCTTTCTGGAAGACACTATTGGGAATCATGTGTTGGTCTATATGCAATTTGCTCTTAATAACTTCAAAATGACTTCAGTTGGGAAAATAATTATCCTGGAGCCAGGTTATGTAATTTTAGTAGCTTAGAAAATTGTTTTCTTTCAAAATTCTTCAACAGGCAATTATGTTTAACTAACTGAACAATACCGTTTCTTATGTCAGGAGTCTTGGAAGGAACTTTACAGCTACATGACGCAACTGTCAGATGATGATTGAATCACACTGTCTCATTAACTTGAATGTCATTATATGATGTTGTGAGTCACCCTGAACACAGAATATCTGTTGACAGTCAACAGTTTATAAATTGCTGAAACTGTTCTTAATATAGGCCTACAGCTCATGAACTGATCCCCCATGAATCTCTGTTGACATCCTTCTGAACTTGAAACAAAACTCTGTGTTGATTTACGCCTACAGTGGTGGCTTCTATGTTTTTATAGTGAGAGATGGATATTAACTGCCAACCTGGCTCTTTTAATAGATCTATCAACTGTCAAATAATATAAAATAAAATGGTATGAAGATATCACCAGAACTACAGGCTTCGAAAAAACTATTCTGCAGGGTACAGTGCCAGGTTTAAAAAAACAGGACAGACAGAAGAAAAAGTGAGAGACAATATACGTGAATTGATAGAAAGGACTGTTGTCAGCTCTCAGAGACTGGCACTGAATTGTGAAAGTTGGAGAGGGATTGGGAACATTTTATCAAGATTGCTACAATAACTACTAAAACTTCACTTCAACCTGATGATGATGATGACTTATAGAATTTAGATTTGTTTCCTTGTCAAAGTACAAGATAATTAACATGTACCACACTTGGAAATGCTTTTTTTATTTTAAATCCACAGGTAAATTTTTGACACTTCAACGGTCCGAAGGTATCCCAGGTGGCTATGCTGATTTGGTGCTAGATCAAGATTTGGGACCTTCTCCCTACAACTGCACATTGATTTTCAGCTACTACATGAGTATAGACAGTCAGTCCAGTAAGTTTCCAATATACTAAAACATTCTTAGCCTTTTATAAACAGTTGAAACTTTATAGTTTTCTTTTAGATTTCTCCATGCCATCCTGTCTTGTGTTGTCTGTGTCCTATTTGTTATTTGTCCCTGGATCTGTAGTGTAGAGGTACAATGTTCGCAAACAATAGCTAAGGTACTAGATTTCCTGCTAATTTCCTGTTGGCCTTTTTCTTTTGCTATCTGGTACGCATTTTAATGATGGCATGAGAGTCGGAGTAATAGCCTTATGTGACAATACTGTCTTTTTAGTGCAAAATAGGAAAAAAACATTTTCTGAACTTATTAAAAGGGTGTTGACAGAACATAAAAGACAAAAGTCTAAGTCAGCCATCAGGAATTGATAATTTCTTATTGAATTAACAGGAATTGAAATTGTCCATGCTCTGGAAATGTAGAGATATGTTACCATCGTTATAGACATAGGTGTCAACTAGTATGGATTTTTGATATTGATACAGCTTTAAAAAAAAAAGAAAAAAAAAGATTAACATTAGTTAGATGGGTTTTTGATCAACAACTGGCCAGACACTGAAGAACTTATGGGTAACACTACATGTTATGCCACTGATTCATAGCTCAACATACCTTTATAAAAATACGCTGGAAATCAGATAACATTGTCAGTGAAATCATTATTTCGAATATGATGTTTCAGTCCACAGAAATTACAAGCAATTAACTCTTACTTCCTATGTGCAATGACTTGGTTTCTACAGAGCTTTATTTCACACACAGAGGACTAACTCTTAGTGGTGTAAAATGCTTTGAAAATAAACCTCTTACTCAGAGGGAGTAAACTCTAAGAGCTGTGTGGCTTTTCTACTTTTCTGCAGCATGATGAGTTGGAGTCATGAGCTTCAGCTGCCCTGCCAAGCATCATTTCCTGTCAGAGGTGGGAATAGAAACTTCGATCTAGACCAGTCACTGGGAGGGGTGGAGCGGCCATCTATGAAGTACATGATATATCCAAGATACCACCCAAGAGGGCTTTATACCATTTATACAGGGTTAACATATTTGTTTGATTCTAGGCTCTCCCTGGGAATAGTCATATCATTCACAGAATTGCTTTTCACCTCACCCCCATGTGCCACCTGCTCATAGCCAGAGCACCATGTGAAAGTTGGCACCTAGGACCATGGTTAGGACTTGAGCTCATCTGGTTCCCCAATGTGATGAGCAATGCTGGATTTTCTAAATGTAGCACCATGAAGGGAAGCGTAATTATACAGATGAGATGATGGAAGTGTCAGGCCATTGGCACAAATAAAATGGCAACAGAACGCATTTCCATTCTCTGGATTACATCCTGCTGGAAATCTAGTAGGACAGTGGTCCTGTTAAAAGAGAGATCCAGCAGGAGTTTGATAATGAACGCTGAAGAAGAAGATGAAATACTGTGAAGCTTCTACAGGAAGAAAGCCTCACTACTTTGGCATGTAATTTACTTAGTGTTACTGTTGAATTATGTTTGGTCTGATAGACAAATAGTGAGACCTTCAGACCTTTTAAATGCGGATTATAAACATATAATTAGGCAGCATTTCAGAAAATCCATCCTTTTTTTTCATCCATCTTCACTAATATTTCTAACTAAATATGAATACATTGATTTATAGTTTGCTTTAACTGCTTCAGGTTTTAGTCTAGCTACATCTACCTGTATGTTCTTTTGTTTGTATGATATAAGGTTCTAGATCAACTTTGAAATCAATATCTTCCAATTGATGAATTGTTTATGAAATACCTATGAAATTCCTCTTTTTTTCCATCTGTTTCATGTGTTTATTATTTTATAATAAAGACTACTATTGAAGATAGGTAGAACAAAAAATAATAACACTGACCTGCCATGCATATCATAAGAAGCAACTAAGGAGGTTTTTTTGGGGGTAAGATACCCCAATAATGGTCAATGCTATCCAGAAGCCATATTAAAGTCAGGTGTGTCAGCCAAAAGGTGCAGATATTGCAGCCAATCTATAAATCATGACACATCTCATTCTGTTCTCCAGACTAATCTGCAGGGAGAACAAATGCAGAAGAAGAAGAATAGCAATATAATTGGAGGTAAATTACTATAATGTTTTTATTTATTCCCTCTTTAGCATATGGAAATCTTTATGTGTCAATGGAAGAAAATAATGTGGAAACAGTTTTATGGGAAAGTTCTCAAGGCAACAATACCAACTGGCAGATAGCATCTGTAGATATTGGAAGTATTCACTCCCGTTTCAAGGTGAATTGTACAAATAATATTTTTACACAGACAAATAAGTTAAATGTTAACATTTTATTTATAGCTGGCTCAGAGCATGTAACTTAATTAATTATCTTTGTGCTTTGTGTCTGCACCTGCTTGTTCATGAATAGACTTATTTGTATCTATTCTGCTATCAATCAATCAATAAACCCATAACCCTTTAGGGTCGTAGGGGTACCACATTGGATGCTTCAGCACACAGAGTCCTCCAGCGAATTCTATCCTCAGCGATGCGGACGAGTGTGGAAATATCTTGCCCTGTCCATTCCTTGATGTTGTCTGTCCATGTCTTTATTTGTCCTCCTCTGCTTCTTCCACCCTCGACAGTTCCCTGCAGTATTGTTTTTGACAAGGAATCGTGCCTGCATACATGTCCGAACCATGCTAGTTTTCGTCGTTTCACTATTGAAAGCAATGGCTCCTGGACACCTGCACACATCTCTACTTTATTTCTTACGTACACATTGATCTTATGTTATATGTATATAGACTGCAATGTATATCAATTAATGCTCAGTGCATTAACTGATTCAACTCGACGAATCTCATATGAGACTCAAACTGCTATGACTTGTACCAAAGGATCTCATATGAGATGCGGCTAGTATCTGAAATTTATTTTGTCGTTTTTTTGAAAATTAAGACTAAACTAGACTAACATAGAAGTACTTCTGACATGAAGTAAACACTTTCTTTGTGAAATTTGACACGTGAGGCAAAAGATTTTATCGAATTTGTTTTATATCATTTTTTTCATCTTGTTTACAATTCTAATGGGAAATGAAAGTGTTCAGCAACACATCCTGTTTATTATTGCTATTTCTTTGTGAATAATGAAGAATCTATTAATTTATTTAACATTTATATTAGTTAGGCATAAGCCTTTTGTATTGCATTTTTAAAATTGTAATATTTATATGATGAAAGAAAAGGTTCTACAACAGTTAGATCTATTATTATGGCAGATTCTTGGTAAGTGAAATTTATTTTCTCTAGAATTTATTTACTGCTCTGTGCATGAATATATTGCTGTGTAAATTAATGCTCTGTGCATGAATAGACTGCTCTGCATATAAATTATGCGTATGAATATCCTGCTCTGCATCTAAATAAATGCTCTGTGCATCAATAGACCAGGATTATATTATTTCCATCTTGGAAATAGACCCAGATTAATTCAGAAAGTGGAGCACACTTTTGGGCCTGCCAGACTGATGTGAAATCATTATATGTGTTGGCCACTAGCCTCAGAATATATAAAATCATAAACTACAAGTACTACAACATCCATTGGAATTTTAAAGTACTAAAAAGAAACTTTTTGGCACCATGCAATTTGAGAAATATTTTATCAGATATCCGACCCAAAAAGTGGTCCATCTCTGGTTCTATACTCAACAGAAACTTGCTAAGTAACTTCAGGATGTGTATCTGTTTCTTAAATTGTAACCATGTCCTAGCTACCAGCTCATAACTTGTGTTTTATATTTTCAGTTACACATTTCATCAAAGTATCTTCCCTTTGACAATGCCATGGGAATTGATGATATTAAATACAGTGGATGCTCATTTGCAGGTAATATATCACACATAATTCAGGGCTCTTCTTCTTCCTTTTCTTAGTGCGAGCCATGAAGGCTTATTGCTACTGATGCAATCTGCCTCCAGGTTTTCTGCTCCTGTTCTTTCTCCTCCAATTTATGATCTCTGGTTCTTGCAGATTTTTCTTTATGTTTTCCATTCATTTTCTCTTATTTCTTGGTCATCTTTGCTCTGCTTTATTTGCATATACCTGTTTTATCAGTCCTGTAGATATTTAACCTGGTCATGCTGGAGTTCAGGGTAATGAAAGAGATGGGAGACTGACTTCCAGGGTAGAGATGACAAATGTCAGGGCAGTCAACAAATGAACAAGTGTGACATTTTTAATACCCTCTATATGTGTCTATTGGACGAGGACATTGCAGTGATTGGGACTATTGTGAAGAGATTGAAGGAGTATGGAATTGCTCAAGATATAGTAGAAGGGAAGCAGTTTTGCATTGCTCTCGTGCGGACCCAGGGTTAGTAGATAATCAAGATTCTAAAAGTACCTCCTCGTGGTGCACCCTGAAAACAGAAATACAGCTGCTCTGGCTAATACTTTTAGGTTCATGAATGTGGATGCTGTAGATGGAATGAGAATTGAATACAGAGTGACAGGAAATATCTCAGAAATGGCTATGCCATTAATCCAACATCACTATCTGCACACAGTAACGTGAGGTATCTGTGCATTCCGTCTCGGCTGGCTTAAAAAGCAGAAACATTGGAGGTGACCAATGTCAATGTCCCTAACATACAGTGGTCTTACGAATACATACTGAATCTGTAAAAGGTAAAACACACAAGAGGGCAGCATAATGTGTGAAGCAATTCAGTGGCAATGAAGCTACAATAGTCCAGCATGAGACCGACTGGCAGAAGTTCTGTTCATGCTTGAGAACACACAAAAATCCATATGTCCCATCATAATTGACCCCATTCAAAGTAGGTGTTATGACTCAAGTATTGGATAAGCCAACTTGAACATCCACTCCTGGACATGGAAGAAAGCTTTGAATACAGCTCCCCATTGCACACAGGACAAGCTTGGAACAAATTTTGGGGAGTGCATAGTTCAAATGTCTGACCAAAGCAGTGTTGAGATTTGAACTCTGGATACTGTGGGCAATGTAAAATGGGCAAATCTCTAATGACACTGCAAACCAAGACCAACTCAACTGTCAGCTGTTGCCCAAAATGGTTTATACAGAGAGAATTGGGTTCAGTACCCAAGTGACTACTGCAAAGCTCCTTTTCCGAGATTTGTATTTATCTACGTCTTGGAGTAATATATGCAATGGCGAAGAGTCAAAATACACAGACTGTGCCTAGCAATGGATTGGAAGGCCATCTCAGAGTACGAGGCGAGTGCATGAGAAATACACAGGTCAAAGCCCAGACCCCCGACATCTTTAGCAAAGCAGCACCTCGTCTAGGAAGATGAATCAACTCTTGAGTCTAATTTGACCATTGCTGTTACCCAACATGACTCATACGGAAAAATTAGGCCTGGGCCTAGGGACACAAATCAAATGACAGTAATGGAATGGTCTTCCTATATGAGGAACAGCTCACTGGCTGTGAGGCGTCTCGTCGGAGGAAAGACAAAAAGGTGTGACCTAGGCAAACTATCAGTTCATGTTGTGACATACTCTGAGTAGAAGGCTTCTTCAATACGCATTGCACTAATCTTAAAGCTGAAACCTCGTGTGTATGAAAGAAAACTTGGAGAAACCTTCCCACTGCATAGGAAGTAAGAGCTAATCGCTCAAAATTCTTGGGGTTTGAGGAGAAAAAAGAAGTAGGTGGGAAATATTGAGGGTAGTGTGAGGAATATATACAATCAGTGGGCTATGAGCATTATCATCAGCATTAATAATCTGTGCCATCTGCTGAAAGAGATAGTACTTCTGATGTATAATAGGCAAGGGCAAACAGCCAGCCAATGGGCAAAAAAGAAAAACTTGTTTTACGGCCTCTTTCCAAGTATTTCTTACCGCTTAAGGATCGGAATTTTTTTACCAGTTTTGCCAGAATTTTGTTCCCTTGCTAAAGCAGCATTTTAAAAAGTGAGATTTCTTGGAGAATACACAATATATGAGGAGTGGTGGCCTAGTTGATAGTGAGTTTATTTACTATCACTGGGCTACAGAGTGCCAAGTTTGAAACCACACCCGAACAAAAACTAAATCCGGGTTGGGTCTCTTCTGACACAACCTTTCCTCCAATTGACCCAGCTGTAAATAGGTACTTGACGCATGGGTTAGGGAAGGTGAACACAGCAAGGAAGGGAACTGGCCACCTCCCTCACATAATAGTTGCTGCGGCTACATATCCTGTATGAAGAGTTATCTTCATTCCCAACTGCAGGCTGCTACCATGGGACCTACTTTTACCTTACACAATATATATGATGATGTTCGTCCGTCATAATCGACGATGACCAAAAACTCAACCATAATAATAATAACAATAAATAATAAAAATAATGAAAGTTAATAGTGCGTTTTTAAATGACTAGCAAGTCCAATGCGCGCACAAAATATTCTTTTACAGAATTGACAACAATAGAGGGTATCAATGTGAGGTTGAGATGTTTTTTTCTTTTCTACATGTCCGCTTCTGTCTTGCAGTAGCTTGTCTGGACTCTTCCGCCGCTAGTGCTCCCGTTCTAATGCTGTTCTATCCTATATATATACACAATATATATACATGTATAATATATGACAATGAAGATAATATGGAATTATAATTTGATAATGTTTTACTAGTGATGATCATGCTACATTAAATTATGAGGAAGTTTGCAATACTTTTTGGTGTAAAAATGCAATTTGTGAATGCAAAAAAAACTACACACCAACTCAAACAGGAAGACTGAAACATACCTGAGTATTTCAATACCCTTGAGAATAAAAGTAATCCATTGGAAACCAAGTATCAAATTGTTGTATTATTTTGTATATACCAACATTGTACATATAATACCCAGGTCTTTTCTTATGACAAAAAATAGCCTATGATTTAAAATAACTAAATTTACTAGGTTCACTTGACATTATCAATGTTAGTGCAAACACAAATCACAGGATGTTATTATAATTGGTACACTTTTACAGAGAAATTAAACTAAAAATAACATGCATATGTTTGAATTGTGGAAATAGATTACCGGGTATTTGAAAATTAAATGACATTGATTTTCCCTTTTAAAAAAACTATGTGCATTACTAACTACCAAAATATATTGTAATTTTTTTTTAAAACATTGATGGGAGTGTTATTTATTATGGAGTTATCAGATTTACAGGATGTGTGCTCTAAACATTGTACCTGTCTTTAACCTTTAGCAAGCCAGCATAAATTTGCTCTATCTTTTCCCTGCCACTGGATTCTTTTTGTGAAAATGTGTGTTATTTTTGGTGGGTGTTTGGAAAATGCACTAACTTTTTTTTTTTTTTTTTTGGATTTTAAACTAATTTGTGCACATTTAAATAAATAATGGCATACTGAAAATATATGTGTGATTTGTTTTTATGTGTGTCACATGAGAGGTGTGAGGTAGTGGTGAAGAAATTTTTTCACATAAACAACCAAACATGGGTGTTTGAAAAATGCACTAACCCTTTTTGTTCTTAGAGAGTATAAAATTGTTGTCATCAGTGAACTATGATTTGCTGATTTTGGTCACATGACATTAACAATTGTGTAATTTTCACTTCGCTCAATAGAGTGTATAACAATGGTTGGAATACATGGTTTAAGCACATCCAAACATTCCCCACCAAAAAATTATTACATCCTGAATATGTGACTGTCTTATCAATGTTTTATTAGGCCTATACATCAAATCACACAGATCTTACTTTTTTCATGTCTAATCTAGAAAATCTATAATGTAATGAAATCACTTATGTAATATGCCTATATTATATTTCTGTGTACTTAGATGTACATGATGGTCCTTGTGATAATGGTTTTAAATGTGTGAGGAATGGAGCCTGCATTGACACTTCCACCATGTTATGTGACTTCACAGATGAATGTGATGATTCTAGTGATGAGATTCCTAATGTGTGTGGTAAGATATATCTTTAAATATTGTTTTCTCTTATAATTCTTGCAGATAACATTGTAGCAAATAAAGATAATCTCAAGCAGTGTTTCGACATTAAAAGTACAAGAGATTTGCCGTTGGCACATTATAACAAGAATACTAAACTTTTTTAACCAAATAAATAGACATAAAAGCATACAAAAACTAGTAATGGAAGGCATGGTTGCTGATGGCAGAGGAAAGAACCACCAAAGATGAAGATGGACTGGACAAGAAATATTACAGGGTATCAATTGTATACTTGGCTGCAGAAAGTCCACTCATCCAGAATCATGAGGTTGAAAAGTTGAGAAGAAGTAGAGGATTGACTTCAGTGTACTTGGATTAAACAATATGCTTTCCATCCCTTTCAGCGAAACAGCACTTCAAAGTATCTATAAAAATGACTATGTTCTGTAATGAATGTCAGCTGCAGGATTCTTGATTAGGAACAAGCGTCACAGCACTGGGGGCATTCCCATATATGCACTGCTTCCCGTTCCATCAACTATCTAAAAGTGTATAAGCTCAGTGTCCCAGTCAGTTGCTGATTATGTGTTCTTCTGATCTTTTCGGAGAGGGAGCACTTTCTCCCATCACCTCTAATCACTCCCATTTCTACCATTCTCTGAATATGTACATTGTCACGTTCGACTTCCTTGTCATCTTCTTGTAGGGTATCCATGACTAATCTAATTAATTCAATCCTGTCTCTTCTAATCTCGGTGCCGTTCACCAAAGCTTTACCAGCCAACACATCGGTTCTTTCATTCCACCTGACCCCAGAATGACCTGGACAGTAAATCCATTTAATGCTCTGTGCATTATTGAGAAGAGTGACCCATTCAGTTCTGATCATACACTTTTCTATCTTGCGCAGCATACTTTGAAAGTCCAATAGAAAAGCTGCAGAAACATCTTGTGAGTATTGTTTAACTAGGGGTGATGATAGAATCTGATGGAATATAAGTTTGTCACTTGTTTTCTGTGATGGGTGATGGAATTTTGCTTTCAGCTGCAGGTTGATGTTTTTCCTTCATTCTTTTTTTATGAAGAAATTCTTCATAGCTTTTGTCCTATATGACTATTTTTATCAATGTTGTGGCCAGCATTTTACTCATGTGTTCACTCTAGATATATCATCTATCACCGTGTCTACATTCATCATGTGTTCATTCTAGATACATACCTGTCAACCTGTTGAGACTGAAAACCATAAAAAAAGTTATAAAAAACCGTCATTGAGCATGAAAAACCATAAAATCATACAGAATGGTGAGGGTGGCACCATCCGCGAACAGAATTTAAAAAAAAAGGTAATATTGGTTTTTTAAGGGTAGTTTGCCTTTGTTTAACATAGACAGTCATATTGTGGGAAAATTATAGAGCACAAAGACTAGGCCTATATATCTTTATGTAACTTTAATACGAAAAAAAGAAATATGGAAACAAAAATTATTACAGAGAATGGATGCTTAGATCTGTTTGAAACTATAAGAACTTGTTGGAATGCACTATAAAGCGTTCAACAATAATTTCAACTATCCATGAATAGCGCACATCATGCATTTATGGTCAGCGGAGATCATACAACTATGACAGGCAGAGATCGTGCATCTATGACCGGCAGTAATCATGCATATATGGCCAGCAGAGATGGTTCATCTATGACAGGCAGATAATGTGCATCTATGAACGGCGGAGATCGTGCAACTATGACCGGCATCAATCGTGCATCTATGACTGGCAGAGAATGTGCATCTATGAACGGCGGAAATCGTGCATCTATGACCGGCGGAAATCGTGCATCTATGACCGGCGGAGATCAAGCATTTATGACCGGCGAAGAATGTGCACCTATGACCGGCGGAGAATGTGCATCGGCTATCGGCGGAGGTCGTACAAGTATGACCCGTGGAGATTGTGCAGCTC
The DNA here is from genome assembly GCA_034231615.1 of Meghimatium bilineatum. Lineage (NCBI taxonomy): Eukaryota > Metazoa > Mollusca > Gastropoda > Stylommatophora > Philomycidae > Meghimatium > Meghimatium bilineatum. The sequence goes on from CM067318.1 coordinate 36,056,296, forward strand.
TAACCGGCAGGGATCGTGCATCTATGAATAACGGAGATCGTGCATCTGTGAATAGCGGAGACTGTGCATCTATTATCGGCGGAGACTGTACAACTATGACTCGTGGAGATTGTGCATGTGATCGGAAGGGATTGTGCATCTATAGCAGTGACGGCTTCATTTTCAGTCAGCGGCATCATTTTCTCATTTTCCGTTTGTAATTCCTAAAAAGAAATATAATGTGACAATAAAATATTGGTTTAAGATAAGTCTAAAGATCAGATTTAGGCCTACATAAACAAATAACATATTCTATTATTTAACTATAGGCCTACCTACACCACCTAGGTCTAGGAGGCAAACAAAAACAATATAAATTAAACGATGTATATAGTAGGCCTAGAAACAAAATACATGTGTTACTAGTATTTGTGTACTGTAGATACACTGAGTAACACTGTCAATGCATGTGGACAAAAATTCCCTAAAAATTCGGTATAAAGACAACTTCCCCAGCACAGAGAATAATTAAAGTACTGGGTAGTGTGTTAAAAGCATTGTTTCCAACAATACTTCGCCCCAAGACCAGATCAAATAAAAATCTCAAACGACACTATTGTGAATAAAACCCGTACAAATCACTGTTGCCACTAAAATATATACTAAAATATCAGTGTTACCACTAAATTTAATTTTAAAAAACCTTAACGTACAGAACTGCAGAAATTCATGTAAAAACCCGTAAATGCCGGTATACGCCCGTAAAGCCTGGAAAAAACCGTAAAAATTATTGGCGATTTACGGGCAGTTGACAGGTAAGTTAAGATATATCATCTATCACAACTGTCTACATTCATCATGTGTTCACTCTAGATATATCATCTATCACAGTGTCTACATTCATTATATGTTCACTAAAGAAACTTCACACATCATCCATGTTATTCATAAATTCACTGACTATAAATTCATTGGAATTAACAAACCTGATTCAAATCTTCTTTTTTATTTTCTAATGTTGTTATTAAAAAAAATTAAAGTTATTTATTGCAGTTTAAAATGAGTGCCGGGTGATAATGTTTTATTTTGGATTCTGATTATTTAGCAAGATACTTTACAAATAGATGACAGTAAGAGCCATTCATTAAGAACACATATGAAGGCTAATCCAGTGATTTTTCTTCTCATACACAACAAGAAAAATTGAGGGGCGGGGGAAGGAATAGACTGTGAGTGACATAAAAAATATACTGGATAGTTTGATTCTGTGGCACACTAGGTTGTCAGTAGAGGAGTTGATACACAGAATGGGTACAGTACAAGTAGACACCACCACATATTTAGAGTTTAGGATAGTTGTGTTTTACATAACTAATCCCAACCATAAATAAATATTTCAATTATTAAATGATGAGCATGAAATTTACGAACATAGACAAAGGAAATAATTAAACATGGTGTCTACATGTACTGTACCACAGATTGTTCATAAAATATTATGTAGGTCAAGAATCACCTATAATATTCAGCAGAGGAGCTGATACATAGCAGCACATAACATGAAATGTTGTGTAATCGAGGATCACCTATGCTAGCCAGCAGAGGAGCTGATGCACAGCATGTTATATGAAATGTGTAGGTCATGGATCACATATACTAGTCAACAAGGTACATGATGTGATTGTTGTACATACTAATAAGTCAACATTCTGCTTGTATTGCAATTTTCTCAATAATGTACTTTATATATTGGCTAAGAAAAAAGTCTTACTCTTGTGAATTGTACAGTATTTACACATAACCCGGTAATCTATTTTGTGTAGCAGAGATGCAGAGCATATCTTGGACAGACATGATATTAGACTTAATTTCTGCTGCATTAGTTGTACAGCTGGTTCATAAAGCAATGGCAACCAACTGAACATAGTATTGCAGGAAATCACTAGTCAATATGTGATACATTTTAAGTGGGATATGAGCATGTGAGATTTTTAAAAAAGTCTGTATTAGTGATAATCACTAGGAAATTTAACACCAAGCGACCTTTTTTTTTTAAAAAATTTTTTTCAAAATTCAGTTTGGGTTTTTGGAATTTTTTTTTGGGGGGGGGGGGGGGGGGCGCCGAAATCCATATTAATACAGAAATCCGTACTAGTTGACAATTACGGATATGTTATCCATTTTTTTGAAAATCTTTTAATGTATTCAGAATATGTTTGAAAATAATAATTCCAGGTAACTACTTAATGGATAACTTTGAGGAAAGCTTTGGTGATTGGTCACAAGATAACACAGATGATTTTGATTGGTCCAGACACTCTGGTAGATGGATTAGTACAAGCGGTGGGCCAAGAAGAGATCATACTCTAGGAACCCACATGGGTAAATTTTATAAGCAAACATGCATATAATTAACATATTGTTGCATATTTTAACATATTCAATATTTATATTAAACATATTATGTAGTTGAAGTTTAATACATATATTTTTCGGGAGCCGTGTTAGCGCACTGGCTTCGCATATGAGTGGTCCTGGGTTAATTCCCCAGCTGAGGCGGAAATGTTTTCAGATCGCAACGGCTCCCCGGTCGACCAATCCTTAAATGGGTACCAGATTAATCTGGGAAGTAAAGACTGCGAGGGAGAGGAGATGGCTACCGCCCTCATTTGCAGAGCCTCTGAAATGTGAGATCGCTAACATCTCACACCCCTACGGCATTAATAAATGCTATGGGTTACTTTACTTTACATATATTTTGTGGTTATATTAATAATTAAATCTTTGAGTCTGTGCTTTTTTTCAGTGCCGAATATGATAAATTGAGAAACCAGTGATCTTTTGTTTGAGTCATGTGATGATGACACACATATATGTATTTCTCACATGCTGTTCAAACCCATAGCCATTTTTCTTTGTGTGTTGTTCTGCAAAGAGTATCATGTAATCTTTCTTATGTTATTTTGTTTGTTAATTTATTTGTTATGTCATTGCACTCTGTGAATACTCACAATTTTCTGTCAGCTCTAGTAGATATCAAAGAGTATGTATGATGATTTGTTCCTATGACTTTCTGGTTTAAAAAAATACTCCTTCATCTGCCTTACAGCTTCCTTGTAACTCTTACCACTCATAAAACAAAATTTTCCAAATTGTAGATTAGATGTGTCATCTATTGCGGAATTGACATCCAGCAGGTATTCACTAAGATATCCCTCTAGTCCATCTTTGATTCACCGATTATTTATGCTTTTAGTCTTTCTTTTGCTAACTGGTACCCATTTTGATTCTTATAGTGGCAGTTTATTATCATTCAACCTAAGAATATATCTGACATAAATCTGCGATACATTTCTTGTTGTAGAAACACATTACTATTTGGTGTTCTCTGTTATATGTTTGACTTAAATTCGCCCCAGCCAATATTTAAGAGTTTTCTCCCTCTCTTCCCCCGCTGCATTTGTTCTCAAACATCTCCCATTCAGAAAAATGTACTCTGGATATTGGAATACATAGTGTCATAGTAATCTCTAAGACAGGAGTGGGCAAACTTTTTGTGCAGAGGGCCGCATTGCAAATTGTAAAGCTATTGGAGGGCCGCATATAATATTATGTATATTTGGCAATATATATATATTTAAATATTTAAATGATGTCAAATTGGGAAAAAAATATTGTATATATAATATATAAGAAAGTCGAATTAAAATTCCAATGGATTTCTGTGTAATATTAATGGGGAAAAAATCATTTTTGACGATCGTCCGTTTATTTAAAAATGTGTTTGAGGTCCGCAAAATATCCAATGGCGGGCCGCATGCGGCCCGCGGTTTGCCCACCCCTGCTCTAAGACATTTCATTTCTTTTCCTGAACTGTATTTTTCAGCTTTAACAACCATATGTTAACATTTGCATTAAAACTGTAATAGTTTGTTACGTTTATTTCTTATTTTGTATGTCCAATACATATTCTATCGCATTTTATAATACTTTATATTGATTAAATTGGCATCATTTCAGGACATTACCTGATATTTGAAGGTGGCACTCACTCAAATGGACAAGTAGCAAGATTGATTAGTCCAGAATTTTTACCAGTGTACAGTACTGAGTGTAATGTATGTCTACTTTATGTATATTTGTGTGTGTATAAACAGCTATTGTACTGTATATAATGTATAGTGGGCTTCTTAAACACTATCATCTGATTTATTCCTGATTGGCTATATTTAGATAACCTCTCTAGCTTTCACAAAGTTTGAAAAACATTACCTCAATAACAGTGTTTTGATAAACAACATTTGAACTCAAAAATAATATCAGTGTCAACTGTCAACCTATTTCCATTTATGCAACCTAATAAGGTACGCATATCATCACATACCTCACAGCCTACAACAAAATATGTATTTTATTTTGTGAAGGAGTAGTTGTACTGTATACTTGGTTCAAATGTTTGGAGTGTGGCAGAAACAATCTCAACCTCCCTCCTCATAGGTAGAGTAGTTGTACCCAAACGTTCAAGTGGAGAGCAGAAAAAGCACTTCAAGGATCACCTAAAAAGCTCTTTAAAACACTGCGGCATCGATCCTAGTTTCTGGGATACTACAGCACTTGATCGCTCAGCCTGGCACACCCAGATCACTACTGGCATCATGAAATTTGAAAAAGAAAGAACACTGCAGGCAATCCACAAGCACAAGAAGCAGAAGGACAAATTAAAAATTATCCTATCCGAACCTTCAGCACTCCTGCATGCACTGCAATAGAACTTTCCGTGCACGAATCTGACTCATCGGGCATCTACGAACTCACAAACCAAATTAGATAATAACCAATTTTAATTATTTATTTTCCTTCGCATTTATTGTTTTTCATGCCATGCTCATCTTCGCTTGCAAATGAGGAACATCATCATCATTTGTCCTGTATACTTAGTTCCCATGTGTGGAGGGCTACAGCAACAATCTCCATCTTCATAGATGGAATAGTTGTATGGTATATTTAGTTCCCATGTGTGGAGAGCTGCAGCAACAACCACAACCTCCATCCTAATACTGGAACTAGTTGTTCTGTATACTTAATTCCTTCATATACATATGTCATGGAACTAACATTTTTAGAGAATCAAATACCATCTGAAATATAATATTTATTTTGTAATTACTATGCAATAAATGATATTCCCTCTTTACAGATCAGATTCTACTATCATATGTATGGCTCTAATAAAGGTCAGCTTACATTGTACATTCGTTCTACAAACTCTGGAAAAACACATCAGCTTGGCCAGTTTTTCACCGGACTTAACGATGCATGGCTGTTTAACAGTACTACACTGTCTTCAAGGGACAATTTTCAGGTATTACTTAAGTTGTTCTATTGTTTAGAATAGTTAGTGTGGCCATTTTTTTTATATGACCTGTAGGAAAATGATATATTGTTTGTATTTTTAAACTAAATTTTCACAGGTATTCTTAATACAATTCTTGAAGTTGCTCTAGAATAACATTCAGAATGGATGGCTACACCATGATTACATGGAATAATAAATACTATGTTATTATAATTTTGTTACTGCTGCACTCTCCACCTTGTTGGATACTCTCTGACAGTTTGGCTATTTATGCTTAGATGGAGCATATTGGCGTTTCACACCTGAGGAACTGTACACTAGATTGCTTTTGTATCCTCTAGCTTGCTTTTGAACCCAGTTTGATAAATGTTGCCCTATAATGTGCTTTAGTACTTGATGCCATGTATCTTCTTCTTCTGCGTTCGCTTTCAAACTCCTGCAGATTAGCAGGATGTACTCCGGAGAACGGAATGCGTTGTGTCATGGTTTACAGCATTGCTGCAATATCTGCGCCTTTTGGCCTGACACATCCGACTTCAGCATGGCTTTGGGTCACTGACCCTATATGGGATGGGACAGCCAACTCCATCCCATAACCTCCTTAGTCGCCTTTTACGACATGCGTGGAAGGTAAACAGTGTTGCTATTCTTTGCTCCACTTTCGGGCCCTGGCAACACCCGTGCGGATGCCACGTATAATATTAGCCAAGCCTGATAAAACTCATTACTTCATTCCATGAAAATATTAGGACTATCATCCAGTTTGATGACTTTTCAGCCTGGTCTGTCTTATAGCCAAATCAGGCAAATGAGATCCTTCTCTGTGAACTGCTGTGCACTGATGATGTGACATTAGCTGCTTATAATGAGACTATTTTGCAAGATCTGATTTAGATTAGCAGCTGGTAAGGGCCTGTGATGTTCTCATTATCAATAAACATCAAGAAAACTGCTATTGTGTCTTCTTCTTCTTCTTCTTTCGTTCACTTGAAACATGTCTATATCTGTAATTCTGTCTCCTTAATAAAACTGCTATTGTGTCAAAATACTATTACAGCACCAAACATCACCCTCAACAACTTCAATCAGCATATAGCTTCAGTTATCTAAGATCCACATTCACCACAAAATTCTCACTTGAAGTAAGTGCTTGCATAGGAAAAGCTGCCACCAAGTTTGTTAAACTGTCAAATAGAGTATGGAACAATAAGAAGTTGGCAATAGAGACCAAAATCTTGATTCACCAGGCATACAAACTCTGGTTATTTTATGGGATCTGAAACATGGATGCCATAACTCACAACAAGAACAAGATTGAACATCTTCCATTTGCAATGTATCCACAAAAATTTTTTATATCAAGGATAAAATTATCAACATTGAGGTCCTGCACTTGTACAAGCTTCTAACATAACTCTCCACACTCTGTCACAATCAATACAAGATAACTGCGTGAAACGTAACAACAATTAGACTTACGTAAAACACAGGTTTATATATCGTTTCAATGGGACACGACAGACTATAGCTAAAACTAGTAGGTTGTGATAATTTTTCCATTCGTCGTCTTTTGATGTTTTATTTGTGTCTTGATAAAGACCTTTTGGTTGAAACGTTGAATGTGATTTGTGTATTGTAATTTTTATGATTTCTTGTGTGCTCATCATTGCCTACTAGTTTTAGCTATAGTCTGTCGTGTCCCATTGAAATGATATATAAACCTGTGTTTTATGTAAGTACACTCTGTCACAGAAGACTTAGCCATATTGAAAAAATGATCAGACATAGCTCCATCCCAAAAAAGAAAATTGTATGGGGAAATTCACAAGGTGCTAGAAGAAAAGGCAAATCAAAGCTGTGTTACAAAGATATATGCATCAATTAATGTTTTTGTCATTGCTATGACAACTAGGATAATATGACAGAAGATCATATCACATTGAGTACAATCCTGCTAGTGGTGCTGGCAAGTTTTGAGGCGCAGAACAGACAAATGCAACTTAAGATGCAACAGTCCAGTGATGACAAGGCCATATATAATCAGTACTTTGCTTCAACAGGGAAACACAGTGACCATAGGTGAGGTGAGAAAGTATATCCTCTTTTAAAAGATACATAGGTCACATAATCAATATCTTGACTTGGACTTTGAGTCCACATACTTTGGGATTGTTGCTGGAATGAAGAATAGAGCACTTATGGGAATGTACCCTGTTCTATGATTCTGGTTTTTAAACAAGAATTGATAGGAACATAATGACATATTTTTAACATTCATAATATTATTTGTAAATGCATTATTGTTCATTCTTACAGGTTGTTTTTGAAGGAAAGGTTATAGGTCAGCATTCAACAGATATTGGCCTTGATGATATCACATTCACACCTGAATGTCAGCTGAAAAATCCATGTGAGTATTACCGAACTGGTAAAGATAGCATTTACTCTTTTTGGTTATTTAACTACTTTCATCCCAGTCAGACCATAGATGCTCTTCTCCAGCAGATCTTGAAGAAAATATATATGTTATCTTATGATAACATTCTTCCATTTATGAATATTTGTATCTAAATGAATTTATGTAGATGTGTCTTTGTGTATAATTACATGCTGTTTATGTTAATAATAATAAATGGTTGTTTCTCCAGAAGGCATTATTCACTTCCTGTTTACAACTCACAATCTTAGTGATGTTTACAGTAAACATGGAACTACCAGATGGTGATATTTATAGAAAGACTGAAAGGCCTAAAGGATTAACTTCATTGTTCTTGGATTATTTCATATGTACTCTATTCCTCTCAACAAAGCGGGATGCCGCTGGACAAGAGTACCTCTCAAAGCACATAGCTCCCTAGCAATAATCCCCAGGGATCTCAGAAAATAGTCCACTTTATAAACAAGACTTTGCCAGCAGGATTTCAATTCATAACCTCTTGAGCACAAAACAAATGGCGTAACTGGTATACAAAGAAGATCCCTGATGATATTCATATCCAACATCAAACTATCAACTCATGATATTCACATATTTTACTTTATTTTATAGCCACAAACAGACCAGGAACCTCAAAAACAGTAATAACAGCTAAACCTGGCAGCGTTACAACAAATAGAATTTCAGCACAATCCAGTGTTATAACTACAGCTGGTGTTACAACTAAAGCTGGTGTTACGACTAAAGCTGGTGTTACAACTAAAGCTGGTGTTACAACTAAAGCTGGTGTTACAACTAAAGCTGGTGTTACAGCTCAGACTGGTGCTACTGTTCAAGTTCATACTGCTACTCAAAATGGTGTCACTTCTCAAACTAGCAAATTTGGCACCATGACCGCTTCTTCAGTTGTGCCAACTGTGCAAGGTTCTATTGCAAGTGGAGATTCAGGTAATATAGATTATAATTATTTACTTATAACCAACATAGGAACATCATGAAATATAATAGATGCTGAAAATAGAATCACTGAAGATTTCAAAGCTCTGTATAATATAGATATGTTCATAAGAGGTGATGAAAATATCTTTTACAAGTTGCATATATTTCCAGCAATAACGTTTATATTTCCTATGTGCAACTTTGATGTGGGGAGGGTTCCAAAGCTTTCTTTTATATTCAGAAGACTCCAACTCTCAGTGGTATGCAATGTATTGAGAAGAATCCTCTTACTCAGAGGAGTGTATATAGAAGGAGTGTGGACATATATAAAATGATGAATGGTTGAGCATATACAAACTTTCATGACAACTTTCTAGCATGGGAATAGAGATTGAGGCAGTTATCTTCAAGTGCCATTTCCATAATGAAAATTGGCTGCAATTTCAAAAAAAATAATCTTAAAGTGAACTTGTAGAGAACTTACCATATAACCTTCTTCATTGCAAGCACCTCACCCACATTCCTTTCGTAATGAGTGTAGATAGTCACACTATTTGTTTTGATTTGTACCACAAACTTTGAAGCATTATATTTAATATAATTTAGTAACATATATGTGTCAGAAAGAAATGACAAACTACTAAACATATCTATATTGATATCCTAGAAAATCACTACAGTAAAAATAATTTTTTTACGGAAAAAGTTCCATAGTTTAAAAAATTCACATTTTAAGGAAGGTCTAATAATTTGCCAGCAAAAGTTATTAAAAAGAATGAATACAGAAGTTTTGTTTCCTGAATTTACTGCTGCTTCTTCTTCTTCTGCGTTCAATCTCAAACTCCTGCAGATTAGCAGGAGGTAGTCCAGAGAACGGAATGTGCTGTGTCATGGTTTATAGCATTGCTGCGATATCTGCACCTTTCGGTCTGACACATCCGACTTCAGCATGGCTTTGGGTCTCTGACCCTATATGGGGTGGGACAGCCAACTCCATCCCATAACCTCCTTAGTCGCCTTTTACGATATGCGTGGAAGGTAAACAGTGTTGCTGTTCTTTGCTCCCCTTTCGGGCCCTGGCAACACATGGACGACTGCTGCTTATAATGTACCGGGTAATTATTTTTGTGTTACCGTAGTTATTTCCTATTTATTGGACATACAAGTAAATGAAACGGTTTATAATAATAAAATATAATGCAACATGGGAAACTGAGAACACACAACAGAACAAGAGACAGCAATCAATTCTGCTTGCAAGTAGCCTTTTATTACAAACAAAAGTTACTGTTGATGTGTACACCTGTTGCACTTTTTCTGGATTCTATAGCCTGTGTAGAAGACTTATAGAATGACTCAGTCTGCAAAACTTCATGAACGGGAGTATTCCTCTAACTTTAAACAAAGATACAACTTCCTTCTGTGTATGCAGAAGGCTCATAACATTCATGATTACCATTACTGTGTGAAATGAAAAAAATTACATCATATTGACATATGCTATCTGCAAAAAGTTGTATCTAAAAAGGCATGATTTTTTTGTAATATAAAAACGCAAATTGTATACCCATTTAACAAGAAAGTGCCGATTTTTTCAATGAAATTATACTGATATATTTATATTTTTCAGATACATGGAAAGTGCCTGTTGTAGTTGTGTTTGGACTTTTAGCATTTGTGGCAGTGATTTTTGGTATTTTTATCTATCTGAAGCGTACACGCAACTTGTAAGTTCTTGTTCAAATCTTTAGAATGTATGATATAAAATAATATCTAGATATTTATGCTTTATAATGGACATTCCTATTAGTTCCTTTACTCTTTCTATCAAATGTTTTTTTTTACAATTAACAAATACTGCTATGATTTCAATCCATAATTGTGCAAAATTCTCAAACAAAGAAACAATGAGTATTATTTACAGTTGTATTTTCACTAATCACAGCTCTAAAGAATCGACATACAAATAACTTAATGATATAATAGACTTGTTTGAAACTGGTCCAATGTTTTAATCAAATCTACAATCTAGTGGGTACTGTCACACATCTCTGGTAGCAAAAAAGCAGACAGGGCTAATCAAAGAAGGTGAAAACTATTGAATAAAATGATATTAGAAGCACTTATAAAGATGCCACAACAACTATAACAGACAGTCTAGAATTACAGGTAACAGTCTACTTGTTGCAATATCTCTCTTCATGTATTTTTATTTATGTTTAGCCATTTGTTCTTGTTCCTCTTTGATTTTGCTATAATGTGTGTGTGTTTTTTACCCAGATATTAATATTTAGTCCATATTTTCTGCTAGATTTGTCTACTTGATCTATTAGTCTTTATATTTCCTATTCACTTCCTGATAAGAGGACTGTGTTATCTTCATATCATAGATTGTTCTGTGTAATTTTTATTTTTACAAATTTTTCTGTATAGATGTTAAATAGGCTGGGTAATAAAATACATCCTTATCTTGCTCATCTTTGTGTATATATATATATATGTATAGTTAGTAGTTATTCTCCCACCTTATTGATGCAGTTTGTTCCCAATATATATTTTCGGTCTGCCTGACATCTTTTCCATTCCGCTAATATGCAGAATTTTAAGAACACAGGAAAAGAAGTTTATTACAATGAATATCAATCATTTGGAATCTGAAATGCATTCAAGTTTCTGAAGTATATATGACTCAGTGACAACCATAAGGACATGATCACAAGCTAACATTATTGATTCCCTAATGCAATCAATTCTCCAGTCACCCAACCAAAAATTGGAACTAAGGCAGATTGAATTGTAGAAACTTTGGAATCATCATTGGAGCTACAGTGTAGGTTCTCTACGATGAACACTTTTGGGTTACTTAGACTGAGATCCTTTAGGAGCGTCTAGAGTTCATAAGCATTGATTATATACTGTATTCTAGCTTATAAAGTAGACTCATTTTCATTATCTGACATATTCTTCCAAGAATATGGTTTTCCTTATAGATTCTCTGAATGCTCTGTGATTCTGGACGAGTTGACCTGCCACAGCTTGAGACATGTTTAAGCAATCTGTCACTGCACCATTGTCGTCTTGGGCGCCTTCTTCCCATGTTGCTATAGCTCTGCCTTCAGCTATTAATCTTTCCATTCTGTTGTCTTTTTATATAACTAAAAAAAACTCAGCTTTCTTGTTAAGATGTTACGGAGCCAGCCCTTTTCGACATTTATTGATTCTTAACACTTTTTAATTTGTCTTTTCAGTGGTCCATGGTATACGTAAAATTCTTCTGTAATATCTCCTTTTGAAAGCAGCGATTCTCTTTGCTATAATAAAGTAGATTAGTTTATAAATATTCACTGTGAAGTGTAAATGTAGCTTTTTTTTTCAGAACATGGACCACATTTTCTGTATTACGAAGGAGGATAACAACACCCAGAGGTGACAGCAGCCCAATAATCCAGTATGAGACAACTGGAGATACTCCTGTAAGCACACAAACATACAATACTGACATTTAGTCAAAACAAAGTGATATAAAGATAAGAACTGCAGTTAGAAACATAAAATCGACATTTAAACTAGCACAGACAAATAAGGTAAAATCTGCAGTTAAATTAGCAGACAAAAAGGTACCGTAAGTCATGCAGTTAAACTAACACATTTTGATTGTTTCAGTGAGACAGAGAAAGCATAGTATAACAAGTATTTAAATAGGTGGTACCATATTCCATTCTTTTTCTTCTTGTTCAGTGTACATTCTCAAACTCCTGCTGAATTCTCTTGTAGCAGGACATCTCCTACTAGATTGCCTGCAGAATGTAGTCCAGAGAATAGAAATGCGTTGTGTCGCCGTTGTATTTGCGCCAATGGCCAGACACATCCATCTTCAGTGGAATATTCCATTCAGAACATAGTGATCAACCAAGCATTTTTTTCAGGGCAATGTAAATACATTTAGCAGGTTCCATTGCTTTCTATATGGTCCAGATGCACAAATTCCTGTGACAGGTTTCAAACTAGTACCATACTATTCCGCCACAGATAACGACAATTAAAATAGTAATAGAAGTAGATTTTAATTGTTGTTTGGTAGATACAAGATTAATGGTTAGCTTGGTGAGTCATACATTTTTTTCACATGGGTATGTCTTGTTTTTGTAGGTTCAGATGTCTGAACAGAGAGTGAGTAAACCAGATAGTAACACCTTTGGAACAGACACTGTAAGTTTGGTATAAGTGATGAATTAGAGTGTATTTATTTCTAAAGATAATAGAGATGAAAATTTGTTCATTATTGCTTTATATACTTTTATCTTCTGTCATGATCACCATGTGGGGCATTAACCAATCTTCTTTAATGAACCTCAACTTATATAAATTTCTCAATTACTTATCAGTTCTTACATATTCTTCCTATATCTACATAAATTTTTTCCATGTGTTTCCTAGTCTACACATTCTCTTTGTTCCCTGAGGGTTTCCATGACATCTTTGCTAGACGATGATTGTCAAAATAAAATCCAGAGGCTTCTAACAAGACTTAACCTGATCAATCCACTGCCAACAATGAAAGACAAACTGTTATTACTAACTCAGTGACATCCCCCAAAAATGCTCTTTATACCAGTTCTTTTAACTACACATAGGCATGTAGATTTCTCAAGTAATTGCATGCAATGACTGACAGGCCTGAAAGCTGGATTAACTTACAAGTCTTGATGCTGACACAAATGTCTTGTAAACATCAAACATGGCGGATTAAAATGCATCATGGGAATGAATAAGGTGTAGGAAGTTTTCAGGAATTATGATACACATCATACTATGAGCCATTGGGTATCAATGACTCATAGTAAAATAGTTTTCAGAGAAACAATTATTATACCAACACTCTGCTACCACAGCCAAACATGGACAACGACAGCACAAGACAAACTTAAACCTGTGACAGCTTAAATGGCATGTTTATGCAGAATCTTGGAATATTGCTGAGACAGTGGGGAATGAGGAAATTACACAAAGAACCGGTACCACCTCAATCTTTAAATATATTAAGAGACAACAGATCAAATGATTTGCTCACATCAGCAGACTACCATCAGACAGCAAGCTATGCTACATAGATACAGTAAAGGCAGACCTAGAGGCAGACCATGAAAATGATGAACCACCGAAATAAAAGAGGCGACAAATTCCACAATATTCTCAGCACACATGATGGCCATCTCCAGAAAACTCTTCTACCGATGTTGCTGAAAGGCAATAAGGGTTTAGTGAATAGATAGATAGATCATATGAACTATTGTTTGCATGCGACAGGAATGGTCTGGGCATGATTTTTCTACACTCCTCCGAATAGCTGAGGATAGAGTTGTTTGGAGAGCTTTGTGTGCTGATGTATCCAGTGTGGCACCCCTACAACCCTGATGGGTTTTATTATATTTGTTATTATTTTCTTTCCCTAGGTGGTTTTTTTATTGACTCTTGCCATTAAGTATAGGAGTGATTGGAGCTCGAGCTTGTGTTTCAAGGCCAAATGTGTTGCCTCAGCTGTGCTATGACCGTGTTTGTTCAAGATGTCCCTGTTTTTTTCTATCTATCTTTTTTGTGGTCTACCTCTGGTTTTGTTCCCTGATCTCATTTTGTTATATACCTTTACGGGCAACTTGTCATGATGCATTCTCATAATGTGGCTAAACCACTTGATCTGCTTCCTTTATATGTATTCTTTGCAAGTTGTTATACCTATTTTTCCCCCTGATCTCTTCATTTCATAATCTATCAGGCCTGGTGACTCCTGCAGCTTTCCTCAAGCATTTCATCTCACATGTCACTATCTTTCTGTAATGTGAAGAAGAAAGAGACCAGGTTTGGCACTGGTAACACAGTGTTGGTAGGAATATACTGTAAATCATTTGTCTTTTAACTTCCATCTCAATCTTGGGATGAAGAAGTAGTGATGACAGTTGGTATGTTACTGCATCTGCATTTTGACATCTCATTTCTATCTCTCTATCAAGGCTTCCATTTTCTGTGAAAATACTACCGAGATATTTGAACTCTTATAATAATTATTATTAAAGTATTGCTTTTGCCTGTGCAATTCTACATTTTACTATTTATATAGCCAACATCTTTCATCTGATGTTATTAAAGTATCCAAATATTTCAATATGTTGACTTTCTTCAGACTGATCATATGTACTTTAAATGTTACATTCATTTATTTAGGTCATATCAAAGATTATTAAAGTATTTCACATTGGCATTGCTTTGTTGTATGGAGATTTCCATAAATTCTTGTAAAATATTGCCATATTTTTAAACGTATTGGCAATGTACATTTCAGAAGATGGGCAACACTGCTGCTTCTGGTAGTTCTATATCCAATCCAGTGTACTTGGATACACTAAAGCCAAAATCTGAGCAGAGTTCAAGTGTCTAAAGTTTGCTGTATTAATATCACATTGTATTTCTTTATTTAACTGGACTATATTTGTGCACTACAAATATTGCATTTGTATCTTCCTTTATGTTCTGTTTTAGAATTGACAGTTACAATTCGCCAACTGGCTCTAGTTGTCTACAAACAATTTAAGTATTAATTATATTATTGCTATTGAATTCACATTTCTGTTATATGCTGTGTTTTTTTCCACTCCATTGTAATCAGCACGGTTATTCATGTGATCTCCGGCTGGGAGTGTATTTACATTGTGCCACTGTTATGTGCCTTGCAGGCCCAGCACATCCGATTTCTTTATGCCTTGACATTTTGGGTGGGCTACCCTAGCCTGTGACAGCCTTCCTATCTGTCGCCAAGCAGCGAATATGCACTGACTCTACGCTGAGATGGTTTGTCCTTCACATCTATCTTGCACGAGGTGTCCTGCCACTAGTGAACTTGTCGTGTAATTAGACGTATTGTGCCCAAACCCATTGGGTACTGAACCTTTTCTCATCCTCGAGCCCGGTTCTTTTTTAGGAAGAACTCAAAGGGTTGGGCTCTGACTCGTTCGCCCTCTTAGCGAAAGTGTTGTTCACCAACGTCGTGAACCACTCGTCCAAGTCTGAACATATATTTAGGAGTGTCAAGGACTAGCATTTTGTTCTAGAGCTGAACAGTGCCTGTCACTTTGGACTTCTGTGCCTGTGCCCATCGGGTACTGAACCTTTTCTCTCAGTGAGCATGATTCCGGTATAGGAAAAACTTGATAGTAGAGTTGGGCATGGACTGGGATCGCTGGTAATTATAAGCTTGTCTCGAGTAAACAACACTTTATTTCCAATTTCCTTGAAACGTTTCCTTTCTCTTTGCACATGCCGCTGCCCTCTAACGATGTGCTCCATTTTCATTGTACTCATTCTGCTATTATTCTTATGTTGCTTAACGCACCAATCATATTTCTAATAACATCTGCCCACTTTGTAACGACTGCATTGGCCGCCCCTCCAATGCTTCTCCTGAGTTGTCCTGCTTCACTGTGTGTCGGCAGTGCTACCGTGTGTCAGCAGTGCTGTTGCATGTGGTTGCGCGGAGGTATCAGAGATATTGCCTTTCTATTTGCAGTCAAATCTCTTTCCATCTACAGCATCCACATCTACAGACATGAGCAAAGAGCCACTGTATTTCTGTTACCAGGGTGCACCACAAGGAGGTACTCTTAGGATCTTGGTTATCTGCTAACCCTGGGTCCGCCGAGAGCAGTGCGGTACCCTTGGCACCCCCTGTGTTTTCTTATAATGTAACTTCTCATTCTTGTATTGTGTTAAATTTTTTATTTACTCATTTTTTCATTTATGTTAGATTATTGAAATACATAATTCTATAAAGTGCCCTTCTATATTGGTACCCTGTTCTCTGTTTGTTTGTCCCTATCTTGATAAAGATATTTTGATCTAAACATTGATTTCGTTCTATTGTGGGCACTCTGTAAAACCTGTTTACCCGGTAACCTATTTTATATTTTTTTATAATTATTTATCTATATGGAAATGTGCTGCCGCATTCCAACTTACAAGGAAAGGACTGATTTGGAGTTTGAAGAGCTGATAAATTAGGAGGCCAAATGGTTCTCTTTTGTAAGCACCCTCGAGATCAATTTCAGCAGAACATGATTGTGGAAATGTATATGTTTCCATCAATGATGATCCTTTCCTCTCTGTTAAGTAGATTCTCAACTGTGACCTTTAATTCTAAGAAGGACATTGAATCATTTCCCAGCAGAACAAAACTTTGAGGAGGATGAAGATTGTGGTAGTTACTATGGCTCTTCAGTTGCCTTCTAAAACTGGACTGTCATTGTCATACTTTGGAATCCCTTTATAGCATGTTCTATTGTAACAAAATTTCAGTATTATAACGTTTTTTAAAATCTCAAATTACTTACTTCATTCCTTAATGTACTTTTGGGTCAAAGGGCATGAGCCCATGGACCGCTGGATCAGCAACCTTAATGTACTTGTATATGTGTTATATATATATATATATATATATATATAAAATATATAGAAGTGTATATAAAAATGGTGCAATAAAAGTGTATATAAAAAAGGGTACACTTCTATATATATATATATATATATACATACATA
Organism: Meghimatium bilineatum; assembly: GCA_034231615.1. Taxonomy (NCBI): domain Eukaryota; kingdom Metazoa; phylum Mollusca; class Gastropoda; order Stylommatophora; family Philomycidae; genus Meghimatium; species Meghimatium bilineatum. The sequence goes on from CM067318.1 coordinate 36,073,590, forward strand.
TATATATATACATACATATATATATATACATACATATATATACATACATATATATATATACATACATATATATACATACATATATATATATATACATACATATATATAAGTGTATATACAAATTTGGTTTACTTCATACATATTTCATCAGTCCAGATCAATTTGTTATAATGGAATACCACTGTGCTTTCAATAAAAGCTTCTAAAGCTATTGTCACTTAAGTGCATTGTGGGATTGATGTACTTTCCTTCTTGTAGATTGCTAGATTGTTTGCTGCCAATTTCTAACACTAATATTTTTCAGTATAAATATCTTAGTTTGTGTGACTTTTAATGTTGTCAGTGATCTATCAAACAATAAATTGTTGACATTCATCTGTAGAATAAAATTCAACTGTCAGTACTTATATCTTCCCTAGTTACAGATATTGTTTATATAATGTTGCCTATTAAAAAATGAATTCATTTGAAAATGGGGATTTCCCTGGTATTGAAGTTCAACACCGACTTCTTATGAAAAGAAACACTACACAGAACAATCAACAGAGAAGGTTTAATATTGGGCATAAGCAATAGATAAGAATTATAGCAACTTGCAATGAGGCACTTAACATGGAAAGAAGTCATAAGTGCTATTTTTGGCCCAGAATGAAAATGACTAAATAACTGGTCTCTTGAGCCTGAAGGTACAGTGGAATCTTGTTACAGTGCACATGTTTATAACAAATTATCCTATTTAACAAAATACCTATTTCTTCTTCTTCTGCGTTCATTCTCAAACTGGATCTAGCTGGATCATGGTCCTGCTAGATTTCCAGCAGGATGTAGTCCAGAAAATGGAAATGCGTTGTGTCGCCGTTTTATTTGCGCCAATGGCCCGACACATCCGTCTTCGACCTATTTCAGAATTCCCAATTATTTGTATTCTTTGTTTCATATATTGTATATAGCGAAATTCTGTTATTGCATACATATTTTGGTTTACTACATACATATTTCGTCAGTCAGGACCCATTTGTTATAATGAATTCCACTGGGCTTTCAATAAAAGCTTTAAGCAATAGATAATACCTGCAGCTATCTTTATTAGTGTGGCACATGGCAGAGAAATTAGAGCATTGGTCTCATAAACACTAGCCAGTGTTCAACCCCTGGTAAGGATTGGGTTTTTTCTGTCAGGGTCTAAACTAAAGAATTCACCCTGAACATGACGTGGCGACAGATAGGTCATTGGCCTTTATCACGCAAGCCACTCAAACACTTTCTGTAACTCCTTAATGGGAAAAATACAGAGTCACTAGTTTTTTTTAATAATTTTTTTACATACATAGTCCCTACTTCATCATCAACCTGGACACAGTTGTTATAATGGAATTCCACTGTACTAGAATCTAGACACATTTGATTGGCAGATGACCATTTCTGCAATGATTTACTAGAATCCTCTGTTGATATAACAAAATCCAGGTTCTTATTTTCTTCATTCTGGTGTGTCATTTGATTAGTTTGTAAGGGTAAGCTTATTTTTTTTATTTGGTATTCATCCTCTTTCCTTCTCTGGTACAATGTATTTTAATTCAGTGTTCATTCTCAAACTCCACCAACATCTCACATGTAGCAGAATACAATTATGCCATTCTATTTCTAGCAAGATATAGTCCAGAAACAGAGATGTATTGTATTACTATCTTATTTGCACCAAATGACCCGACACATCTGAATTTGTTGGTATCTGTATCTTGCTATCTCCAGCTTGAAGGGTTACTACAACTGAAGTCAGATGTGTTGAGCCGATGATGTAAATAAAATGGTTTGGTTGGTTACTGATCCAGCGGTCCATGGGCTCATGCCCTTTGACCCAAAATAAAATGGTGTAACAACACAATTTCATTATTCATAAAGGCCCCATTGTGGCCACAAAAAAGAAAATGTCTTTGTTTTTTGTTTGTTTAATACACCATGTTAAACACCATGCATCATTAAAATTGAGTAATTTCCACCAGCCACTGCATTTTTTTGCCCTTACGCATTATTTATGGAGGATGTTTGGACAATGTAATAACTTGTTTGTTTTTAAAGCTGTGTGTATAATTTTTGTGTATGGAAATAAAGGAATGGTTACTGAATGTAATGATGTACGTTTTGTTGGGGTATGTGTGATATCTGAGATAAGGTGTGAACTAACAATATCAACTATGTCTAGAATTTTGGTGAAAACTTCTACATTAAATGCGGGTTAAATGCTGCTTATTCCGCCATTATTCTATAATCAAACTGTTCATATAACATTTGTCTATGTAAATAAACGAACCACGTTGATCGAACTAAAATTATCAGCTACACAATAGAAATCTGAATGTAGAAACAATTCCTAAAAAATTGTTATAATTTCTATTAAAATAATTTACGGGTTATATTGGCGGCCAAACACAGTCAGAACTGATCTATAATGCATTCTAGAACATTAACAGAAATGGAAGCTAATTATGTCTACTTTCATTTCCTCAGTTAACTGGATCAATAATGTTTGTTTACAATTACAATATTTTTGTTAAAAGAGGTATGGAGGTACGGACGTTATAGCGGAGAGCTATGGACAATATGTTTTATCTTTTGACTATTGGTAGAGCATGGTGATGGTTAAATTTACTTTTATTATGTCTGATCATTTACATTCATAATTAATAGTTATTTATTAGATAATAGAAATGATGACATCAGACAGATAACCAAAACAATAACAGCATTGTAAGATATTGACAAGTGACAACAGATCAAGTGGTTTTCACACATTTCCAGACTACTAGCAGACAACATGCCACAGATGGCCATGACACATAGACATTACAGCTATAAAGTCAGAGGAAGACCATGTAAAAGATGGATCACAGAAATGAAAGAGGCCATGGGAACAAGCTTACAGACAGATCACAAGAAGGCCATCTCCAAAGAACTCTTCTACCCCTGACTTCGCATGGCAAACAAGGGGCTACACTGTTTACATAGATAGATAGTTATTTATTAACTATTTAGTGAAAATAATTTATTTTTATCATATACTTAGTGTTATTGTTATTCTATTTTCGGGACTACATCCTGCTAGAAATAAAGTGGGATTGCCCTGTTACAGGAGAAATCATACAGGAAGTTGAAACTAAACACTGAATAAGAAAAGTAACTCTTATCTCATTACAAATTGTACTTACATAAAATACAGATTTTTATAATAGTTTCACTCAGACACGACTATCACTAAAATGAGTGGGTAATGATGTGCACACAAGAAAAAATACAAATTACAATACACAAAACATTTTAAAAGTTTCAACCAAAAGGTCTTTATCAAGATACGCACAAAACATCAAAAGATGACGAATGAAAATTATCACAACACATAAAAGTAATAATATTTACAAACAGATCTTTTCTTTTTTTTTAATTTATGCATGTGATTTACCGGTAGTTAAAAATGTGTTTAACATTGAAATTAAATGATACTATGTTGTTATTTTGATTTCCTGGAATTAAGAGAGATTAGCTCTTACTTCCTATTTGCTGCGGAGTGGCTTCTCTAGATTTATCCTCTTGCTTCCTACTTGAATTTTACTTGGTGGTTTCTCTGGAGCTTTATTTTATACCCAGAAGACTGCAACTTTCAGCAAGTGTGCACTGCTACCCAGCAAATCTGTGTCTGCATCAGAATAGTGTCAATGTCAGGGATGACCACATCCATCAAAAACAGGAGTATCTGGAATCTTGGCTTGCCATTTGATGTGCATTACTTTTCTAAGACAGGTTGTGTGAAAGTGATTGAGCTTCCACACATCATCTATACACGCGGCATGTTTCACCAGTGTATAACATTACTGGAAATACCACTGCTCTGTACATTTTTAGCTTAGTCTTTAGGTTAATGCCATTTCTATGCCACATAGACCTATTTGCAATGTAACCTCATTGCTGGAATGTACTGTTCTTTCTGATGTACTGTGCCAGTTCCTTGTTCAATCCTTCAGCTTCCATTAGTTTCTTTTCCAGTACTTGAGCATGCTTCATTGCCTTTTCAAGAAGTTGGTCCTTTTGTCGAATCAAGGCCTCAGCATCTGTCAGCTTTTTCTCCACGTCCTTCCATTTGGCAACTGAATCTTGGAAAACACTCTGGCTAACTTCTAGATCCTTGCATCTTTTCCTCAAAGCACATATTCTGATTCCATTCCTCTTCTTGGTCTGATTTGTCCTCTTAACAGAATATGTGGCCTTGATATCCTGATTCACCTTCCTTATTGCCTTCAGCTTCCTTGACAAAGACTCACACTTCTTCGTCATATTTGCAACTGTGCGCTTCTTTTTTGCACAGGCATCACAGTCATATCTCATCTTCTTAGGGGATGGTGATCTATTTAGTGTACCCGAGAAACAAGGTTGCATATTAAAAGTACATGAAAGAGGTGATGAATGAATTTGAGTAGAATGATGTTGCAAATCATCACTAGTCAATTTACTAATAAATGATATAGGGAATTGCTCAGGTAAAAAATTCATAAGTATGGACCAGTCTTTGTTGGACATACTCTTTAAATGTTTCGTCAGTTTTACATTAAAACGCTTCAAAGCTGAAAGAAGACAAGATTCATTGATACGCTTATCTGGTTCTGCAACAAGCACAAGAGACTGGATCTTCCTCATTACATCTACTGGGGTATTGGTGCGGTCCAGTAACAGCTGTGCAGCATAGCCTTTCTTTACTGGGTACTCAGGTGCAAACTGAGCTACATGTGCCTTCAGATCATGTATATTCTTCTTGCTTGCCATCATGTCTTCTATAAAAACAATAATATAAATATAAGTAAGAAATTCAGGGTATAAAAGAACACAATATTAAAAATTTCGTTTGATAATTAAAATAAATACATTACATTATTTATTATAAAGTACAAAATAAAATTGAAGCCTCACTAGCTCCAGGCAGAGATATAAATTAAGTGCTCACCCTCAGCTCATCCCTTTTGCTGCCTTGTAATACAGGACTTTAGTGTGAAAATGTGAGCTCTCTGCCCTCAATGGGAAGTTTCTTAAAAGTTTTATGCGCCAATGATAATTACAAAAGTACAATGCTAAGCCTAGAAACTCAAGGTTTATTGTAGGCCTAATTTAAATGTAACATCATTAAGCCTTATAATATTTATATAATAGGCATAGATCTAAAACCAACATTATCATATTAAGGACTTTCCAATAAATTTACTTTCATGAAGCCTACATTTTAAAAAAAACACTTCCGTCGTATTGGCAATTGCATGGTAGTACACTCATAAATGTTGATTTACATTTTACATTGTAACTACATGATCTAGATATTTATACAGTAGATGCACATATGATTTTTAGAAAAGCCATATGTAAATTAGAGACATAAGAATTACAATATTTAAACAAGAATATTTATTTAAATACACAATTGTTACCTGCAATCAGCATAGCAAGAAACAACAGCCGGTAAAAAATAAAAATGGCGGACAAGCACACCCATAAAAAATGGATAGACATAAGTTTATAAAATAATTGAACCGATAGACTATACAAGAAGACGATGCATTCAAAATTCATACATGGCTTATCAACATTAAAATAAGTACTTGGTTTTCAAATGGCAACAACTAAGACATTAATTATTCAAAAATATCCGCTAATTTTAATGAAATTCACTTCAGCGTGTCCAAAAACTTGTTATAAAAACTATCTTAATCAACTCGAAGAACAGATCACACTGTCCTCTGACTTGTCCACAAATTAAAAAAATATAACTTCTAAGTCAGGGACACTATCGTAATGACAATGGAAAGTGGTCATCTCCAGCGTGACCAGAATTTTGGTTTTCTTCTTCTGCGTTCGTTCTCAAACTCCTGCAGATTAGCAGGATGTAGTCCGGAGAACGGAATGCGCTGTGTCATGGTTTACAGCATTGCTGCGATATCTGCGCCTTTCGGTCTGACACATCCGACTTCAGCGTGGCTCTGGGTCACTGACCCTGTTGTTCGTCCATCACAAGTGATGATGACTATTTGTTACATCCACTTTTGAAAATTCAATTTTAGTTATGTCCTTGATTATGAGTTCGTAGATGGCTAATGAGCCCTATTCGAGTCCTTGGACTCCAGTTCTTTCATTGTGATTGGTGCCTCCATGACTTCAGGTATAGGTTCGCTTTGTCCAATGTTTTGCTGGTTCTCTCGAACCTCCTGTTGCTTGTCTGGGCTGACTTTGATGTTATTGTCTTCTGCAAAGGAATCTGCAAAATAATCAGCTGCATGTTTACCTGTTAAAATGTTTTTATCTTTATAAAGTGTGATCCTGGTATTTCTCCCTGTAACTTCGTCATTTAGTTGTTTTACAAGTTTCCATAATTTCCTAGTATCTCTTTCTAGGTTCAGCGACTCTTTTTTTCTTTTCAGCTGCTCCGTTGGCTTGTAACTTGGCTCTTTGAAATTTAGCCTTTGTTTGCTGATATTTGTTGTGATTTTCTTGGCTAGGTCTGTTCTCAGCCTGCTCTCTAGATGTTTCCATCTCATTTTGCAGCTTCTCCAGTTCATCATTCCAGTAGGGTTTGTAGTTTTTGCGTGCCCCCTGGGTATGGTTTTACTAGCAGCATGTAATATACATCTATTAAATTCACTCACTGCTCCATTGATGTCTTTGTCCAAGTTCATGTCCTTAGCTAGAACACTGGTTAAATGCTGGTACATTTTCCAGTCTGCCCTCTTATAGTTCCACCTAGTGAGTGTGATCCTGTCCTTGGTAAATTCATTGTGGATTTCCAGAAATACTGGTCTTTGGTCACAAGCGAAGATGAGCATGGCATTCAGTCAGCAAGACATGTAGGCCTATGCCTTGCATACGGTACTTTCGGAGGATTTATGTGTCTTGTACTCCATCCTGACAACGTACACCCATGAAGTTTCTTAGACACCGAAGGTGTAAAGAGCGTGTCTCACATAGACAGTCCAGGATGGCGCAGCATAAAGCAGTGTTGGTAGAACAACTACGCGGTACACGTCCAACATAATTGTCAAACTGAGACCACGCCTGATCCAGACGTTGGCTCAAGGCTCCCGAATGCCGCGAGCAATACGCAGGGCAACATCCTCGTCAATTATCGTAGTTTGCGATAGAGTGCTGCCGAGATATACAAACTTATTACCAGTATTGAGTTTTATCCCTGTACTGTGATTATTGGTTCTGTGTAGGGGATACCTCGTGCTGGTTGATACATTACTAATGTCTTCGCTTTGCAGATGGTGAGACCGAACGCATCACAGGCCCAACGAAAAGAGGTACATGCTGTCCTGCATGTCTTTCAAACTGGTAGCGTTTAGTGCACAATCGTTGGCGAACAATGTCTATTTTAGTTTTGATCTTGGCGTTCAATCTACTTAGATTGAATAGCCTTCCGATAGCGAAAGCAAATTCCTGCACTGTTATTCCGGAAGGCATAATTTAACATGACAGAGAACACCATATCAAATAGCGTTGGACCCAGGACACAACCCAGTTTGACACCGTTAGTTACTGGAAGTGTGGCGTATGGTTGTAAACAACTCATCATGTACACGACAGCAAAAGCATGCGGCCTTTTTCACACAGCTACAAACTCCTTAACGGGAGTTATACCATCATGAAACTGACGAATCATGTTGGTGAATTTTTCGGGACATACAAATTTGGCCATGATCTTTCATAGTCCTTCGCGATGTACGGTGTCGAATGCCTTAGTTAGTTCGACAAATGTGATGTAGAGAACAATGTTCTATTCGCTTTTCATATGTGTCTGTCAGTGAATATCATGTCAACCGTAGTTCTGCCCTGTCGATAGCCACATTGGCTCTCTGGGAGAAGACGACTCTCAAGATGGGCTTGCAGTCTGTTTAACAGGACCCTAGCCAGAATCTTGCCTGCTATAGAGAGCAGGGATATGCATCAGTGTTTGTCGCAAGCTAGACGATTTCCTTTTCTCTTGTAAAGATATATGGTGGAATCATCCTTAAAGTCTTGTGGTATTGCTTCCAGGTTTCACATTGTATGGAAGAGCTCTGTGAATTTAGCAGTCATAACAGGGCCACTGACGGCGTAAACTTCGGTTGGAATGGGGTCTGAACCTGCCGCTTTTCCTATGGACAAATTTGAGATTGCTTTCTCCATCTCCTCAAGGCAAGGGGCTCCGGTAATGAATGATTGATTGGTATTTGCGTGATGCGCGCAATCGCTTCGTCGTTGATGTTGGATGGGCAGATTAGTACATTTTCAAAATGTTCAGCACAGCTTTTGAGAATTTCCTCTTTGTCAGTTATGGTATGCTTTCCATCTGCGCTTAGAAGAGGAGACGCCCCTGAAGACTGAGGGCCATAAATTACTTTTAGAGCTGAATAAAATTTCTGCGTATTATTGCTGTCAGCGTAATGATGTATCTCTTTGGCTTTGCTAATAAATCATGAGTCTTGCATCCTCCTTAGTTATTTATGTGCGTTTTTGTTTTAGTTTTCGTGCAGTGTCTTTTTGTTGGTTGATGTGGGGGTCGTTTAGGTAAGCTTTGTGCTGTTTGTACTTGTTGTGAGTTTTGATCTGTACATCGTTTTCGTCAATCCAGTCTTGATGCCTGCGACAGCAACTTCCACCATTTCTGCTGTAGTTCTGTAGATAATTCCACTGAGGTTTTCCCAGCTTTTTGGAATGTATATGGAGTCGACTGTCAATGGTGAATTGTATTCTTGTTATTAATAGTCAGGACAACTGGGTTAACAGTGTTAGTAACTCTTTAGCTTACGAAAAGTAAATACAGGTCGGGAAAATAGCGCAGTTTGTAAACTCAGATTTGATCTGATACACTACACGATCAGGCACTATATTATCAAAATTTTAGCTTTATGTCCAGTTTTATAATAGAAGAATGAATGACATCAGTAAAAACAGAATTAAAAAAGATATTGAAATGTTCTCCTGTGCTCCACCATCGGGAATAGCATGTGTTCCATCAAATGACCGGTTGGATATATTGTCAGCCCGTAAGTGATCAAATAATTAATATTTAATAATTAAATTAATTTATTACTAATGATTATATCATTAGGGCCCATCATATAGTTGATATAGACATAATCATATAATTGTAATTATACTATCGTAGAGACGGTGAAATGTTTAGGACTGCGCATTCATTTCATTCAATTAGTCAATTTAGTGTTGAGTCAGCACAGTGTGGTGGTGGTGAGTGTGGTTGCGTTGATTGTTAGTTTTATTTGTTTCGAACTCTAAAGAATTATTATTTAGCGATGAAAGTGAAACTCGTGTTGTTGTATAGTAAATAGCCTGGACATAAGGCCTAAATGAAAATGTACAAGTGACTGAGGGATTACTATTCGGAACTATACACAAGAGTGCCAAGACTCCAACTCTCAGAATAGCGGATAGCTGCAGCAACGTAGCAGTAGCAAAGCATGAATGAATAATGATTATTAATATTATCATATTATGCCATATTTTATTGGAGGAGCTTCCTACTCAGATTGAGATGATAGGGTCTATGATCACATAGAAGATTTATTAATTTTTTAAGATTGGTTGACAGCTTAAATTAAACTAAACACGTAAACAGTCAGATGTTGATTGTGTGATCTTTGTAACTTTCCAGAGAGGACACACTTTAGATGAAACTTCCTACTCAGAGAGAGTCTGAGTAGTTTAATTATAGTTTAGTCAAAGTATAGCTGCTTAATGACTATGCCATATGCACCACATATAATTGTTACTATATCCATGTCCAACTATCCAAAGCTTACTATCATGCTAAAATTTAGTCTATTAATGTTACACATAGGTAAATAATATTCATTAATAATTGTACCTGTTGAATAATGAACTTGAACTGTACTTGTATTACACTACTAACATCATTAATTAAAATATGTTTACAGAAATTATTGGGCCATCAGGAACTCCATTTGAGGGAGGCATTTTCCAGTTGGAGATTAAAATACCTGATAGGTTTGTTTCATTGTGCTATTTTGTTATCTGTCTGACAGATTGCACCATAGTACCATGTTGTAATCTGTCTGATTGGTTTGTTTTGTAGTACCATTTTGTTATCTATCATGACAGGTCTCATAGTGTCATTTTATCTGTTGGACAGGTTGTAGCATACTGTTTTGTTTTCTGTCTGACATGTTGTCTCATTGTACCATTATTTATTATCTGTTGAACAGGTTGTATCATGGCTCCATTTTTGTATGTCTGACAGGTTGTCTTGTAGTACCATGTTGTTATTTGTCTGACAGGTTGTCTTGTAGTATCATGTTGTTATTTGTCTGACAGGTTGTCTTGTAGTACCATGTTGTTATTTGTCTGACAGGTTGCCTCATAGTACCATGTTGTTATTTGTCTGACAGGTTGCCTCATAGTACCATGTTTTTATTTGTCTGACAGGTTGTCTTGTAGTACCATGTTGTTATTTGTCTGACATGTTGCCTCATAGTACCATGTTGTTATTTGTCTGACAGGTTGTATCATTTTGTCATGTCTAACTGATAGGTTTGACTCATAGTACCATTATGTGTTATCTGTTGAACAGGTTGTATCATAGTGCCATTTTGTTATCTGTCTGACATGTTGTCTAATTTTGTTACCCGTTTAAGTAAATATATTTTGTAATAGTACCTTCATTGATACAGTGTCTGTTCAAACATTGCATTTAACATGGAAAGGTGTTTCAATACAATTACATTTCTTCTTTGTTCATTTTAAAATTTCTACTGTTTACCATGATGTGGTTTAGTGTATAGAATGCTGTTGTGGTTTATAGCTGGGCTGCAATATCTGCAGTGTTTACTCACATGTCCATTTCTAGTATGGCATTTGGGTCAATTGGGCCCATATCATCTATGTGTTTAGGCAATTAGTGTGGCAGCTAAAAAAACTGCTGGACTCCAACTCTGGCCTACAGCCTGTGGTATTCCTGACATATGCAAGGTCAGTTCTTCAAGCTCTCCAGTCTGGAAAACTAACAGACTTGAAAAAACTACTTAGCGAATTGTTGTACCAGTATAGGGTAACCATGCAGTGGATACCCTCTCAAGTGGAATACCAGGAAATGAAAAAGCAGACCAACTGGCTAAGGAAGGTGCTGCCAAAGATCAACCAGATATACCAATCACCTACCATCAGAAAAAACAGATGATCAAGTCAATAAGAAAGCCACAAACACTAACACAAGATGACTATCATATTATGAACAGACCAGAACAAGTTATAATTCTACGTCTCAGAACAGGACACAACCGACTCCGCAGTCACATGTATACAAAGTTCAAGATTGGCAACACGGCCATGTGTACATGTGGACAGGCAGCACAGAGTGCCAAACATATACTTCAAGAGTGTTCTGAGCATGAAAGACTAAGGCAGACATATTGGCCAGAGGAAATAACACTGGGATCAAAACTCTATGGGACACTGTATGAACTACAAAAGACAGTGAGTTTTATTAAGGAGACAGAATTACAGATATAGACATGTTTAAAGTGAACGAAAGAAAAAGAAGAAATCTATGTGTTGTCTGGGCTTTAAAGGATAACACAGAATAGTGATGCTGTGACTGCCATACATGTCATAAGAAATACTACAGAAATTGTTGAAGGTAGGGTTGGCAGCATGCATCTAAATACACATGGATTTGGCATGTCACAGAAAGAGGAGAATGTTACTAAAAATAATTGGGATTTCCAGTTTTTAACTAATTCTCGCAGGAAATAATTATGTACATCTCTAGGATATTATGCACACTAATCTCATGCAGCGTCACTTATTTGGTATATCATACTTTTTAAATACTTTTCATTGACTGGTGCCAAAATATATGCAACGCCACAAATGATCAGTCACATCAGCCAAGATCAATGACGCTGGATGAAATCAGCACACAGGACTGTTCTTGAGAAGGACTTAGTAAATGTCCATGGACTCACTGCTATTTTTAGTAACAACCACCTCTTTCTGTGATGCCCATATGCATCTAGAAGTCTGTGTGTTGAGTGTCCCATTCCATAGAGAATCAAACTGACTCAGAAGCCATTCTGAGGTTGAATGTGTTGAGTAAAAAGACACATGTATAGTAGCTAGCACTAAACTATGTCACGTTGCATTTAATTATTTGCTGTCCTGCTAATAGTAGCTAGCAGTAAACTATGTCACGTTGCATTTCATTATTTTCTGTCCTGCTAATAGTAGCTAGCAGTAAACTATGGCACGTTGCATTTCATTATTTGCTGCGCTGCTAATAGTAGCTAGCAGTAAACTATGGCACGTTGCATTTCATTATTTGCTGTCCTGCTAATAGTAGCTAGCAGTAAACTATGTCACGTTGCATTTCATTATTTGCTGCGCTGCTAATAGTAGCTAGCAGTAAACTATGGCACGTTGCATTTCATTATTTGCTGTCCTGCTAATAGTAGCTAGCAGTAAACTATGTCACGTTGCATTTCATTATTTTCTGTCCTGCTAATAGTAGCTAGCAGTAAACTATGGCACGTTGCATTTCATTATTTGCTGCGCTGCTAATAGTAGCTAGCAGTAAACTATGTCACGTTGCATTTAATTATTTGCTGTGCTGCTAATAGTAGCTAGCAGTAAACTATGGCACGTTGCATTTCATTATTTTCTATCCTACCAATATGCATGAGTTTGATAGTGAATGAAAAAAAATACCTACATGATAGGCTAGTAACCTTCTTTAGTCACCTCAGACATTATATATGACCTTATTCATCATTATCAATCCATGAAATGAGTCAACCAAACGGAGAATGTGTAGCCAACTCTTTAAGTCAACCAAACTGAGAGTGTGTAGCCAGCTCCCCAAGTCAACCAAACTGAGAATGTGTAGCCAGCTCCCCAAATCAATCAAACTGAGAATGTGTAGCCAACTCTTTAAGTCAATCAAACTGAGAATGTGTAGCCAGCTCCCCAAGTCAATCAAACTGAGAATGTGTAGCCAGCTCCCCAAGTCAATCAAACTGAGAATGTGTAGCCAGCTCCCCAAGTCAATCAAACTGAGAATGTGTAGCCAGCTCCCCAAGTCAATCAAACTGAGAATGTGTAGCCAGCTCCCCAAGTCAATCAAACTGAGAATGTGTAGCCAGCTCCCCAATTCAACCAAACTGAGAATGTGTAGCCAGCTCCCCAATTCAACCAAACTGAGAATGTGTAGCCAGCTCCCCAAGTCAACCAAACTGAGAATGTGTAGCCAGCTCCCCAAGTCAATCAAACTGAGAATGTGTTGTCAACTTCCCAAGTCAATCAAACTGAGAATGTGTAGGTAACTTTAAAGTCCAGTTGAAATTATGAAGTGTGACATTAGATGCTGTGTAATTGTTAATACCCCAGTACTTTGATTACTAGCTGAAGTGCACTTTGGTGTATGTTGACAGACTCTGACTAGTTTTCCAGTAATAGTTGTATATGTCAACATTGTATTTTACAACCAACCTATTTTCAGGTATCCATTTGAACCTCCAGGCATAAGATTTATTACTCCAATATACCATCCTAACATTGACACATGTGGTAGGATCTGTCTGGACACGCTCAAACTTCCTCCCAAGGTGACAGAATTATAATTTATATCAGCTGTCATAATAATCAGTATTACAGTACAGATCAATCTATACAGATAGCTAGTGCTAAGAATACTTTTATACTCTAGAGTTTGCATATTATATGAGATCAGCACACAGGGCTGTTCTTGAGAAGGACTTGGTAAATGTCCATGTTTGATCTATGCAAATGTTCATATGCAAAAGCATGATTCTTTTAATTTATATTATAAAAAATAGAGTGCCAGATTTAGGGGGAAAAAAGGACTTCAGATGCTTCATATTGGTGAACTAAAAAGAACTTTAAGAACAAGGAAAAGTGGAGTAATATGATCAAATAACTATGTCTGTCTCTAGACTTATCTGATATTGATTTATAATACCAATAATAGCCATCCATTGCAGGTGATGATGACAAGTCTCAAACTAATGTTTTTTGTGTGCCTCTCCTGTCTGTGTTGAGATGACTGAAAAGTACACTGTCACAGATGATGTCAGATGACTAATGTGACTTCTGCTCTTGAGTGGCACTCATACAACCCTGAAGTGTTATAGGTTTGATGATGATGTTCTGTTCTGGGCAGAACTATTTAACAAATGCACTTTTCAGGATGAGCATTGAAGAATAGAGTACTCAAATCTATTTTAAAAGCTGCTTAAAATGCAACATCATGAAGACTATCCACTTTTACTTCTAAGTCATGGATTCACAGACATTTCTTTGCTGCCAACAAACTGTATTAATGTAATTGTTAATGAATATGAAGAATTTCACATAACAGATGCTTTTTTAAAATCTATTTTTTATCTATATATTATCTATATATTTATTATCTATATATCTAAATAAAGGTAAGATCAGTATTAAAGTACAGATCAATCTATACATATAGCTAGTGCTAAGAATACTTTTATACAGATATGAAAGCTTGACACTTAATGCAGACATGGAAAAGATTCAGCCTTATGAATATAAATGCTACAGATAAACATTTAGTTTTATGGAAGACAAGATATATATATTTGTCCAGCAACAAATAAACAAACAAGCAGGTTATCAAGAACCACTTTTGTCAGTTATGAAACACTTGTTTGGTTTGGACATGTAACGAGGCACAACTCGCTTTCTAAAACTATTTTGCCAGGATCAGACGAGATTAGAAAGAGTAAAAGCGAACAAGGAAAATCCTGGATTTACATCAAGGAATGGGCTGGATATGATTTTTCTACACTCATCTGAATTGCTGAAGATTGATGATTCGTTGATGACATCGAGCTGATGGTGACAAGAGAGGTAGAACTACAAGAGTTAACAACAAGACTGGAACTATCTAGCAAAAAACATGGCATGGTAGATAAGAATACAGATAAGAAGTAATAATTTTAAGACTAATGTAGTATAACCAACATAACGCTTAACAATCAAAGGCTTGAGGAGGCTCTTATCTTTACTTATCTGGGATTCCAGATTAGTGTTGATGATGAATCCGCAGCTGAAGATAAGAAAAAACTGAAAATGACCATGGCCACCATGCCAAGATTAACTACCATTTAATTACAGAATTGTGTACTACATCACACCAATATGACTTATTTTTTTGCAGTCATTTTGGGCTACTGTTTTGAAAGTGTGTGTTAATATCATAGTCTTGGATAACATCAAGTATATTTTCTAGAACAGATTAGTTGAGGCAAATGGATGTATTTTTTTGATTATAAAGAGTGATTCTATATAATAATTTTGAAGTTTATGTGATTATCTAATTTACTTTAGTATCAACAACACATTGAATTGTTCACTTTGTAACTACATCAGTCTTAACGCGTTGTGTGAAAACAGCACCAGTGGACTGACTAGGTGTGTTCTGGCTCCACTCTTGAATGACAACCTGTTAGGCAGTATAAAGTAGGTGATGTTATGCTGAGATTGTCTCAAAAAGCATGCCAGTCTTGTCTAACGACTACACGTAAAGTCTGATATTCGGCGAATTTACACGTACGAGGTATGATAGTTTATCGGCTCACTGGGTAATGAAAGTGAACATCAGCAACACAGTGTGAACCGCATTGAGCACGGTGAGACATGTAGAGAACCATAGTCATTCACTGCATTGAACTTCACTTCCAGTCATCTCGATTCGTCTTGCCACTGGTTTCAAATGAGGCCCGACAAGAGAGTGAGGTTGACATTTTGGACAACTCCTCACTTTAATAAAAATCCCCAGTGCAAGTCACTTTCACATCCACGAAAATGGCCATCATCACTTGTGATAGTCGGACACACACGCACATACAACTACCATTTGGAAAAGCAGAATCACCACCTGTGGTAGGATTAACCTAATATAAATCTTTGGTTTTGTTAATATTTTTATATGGCTGTGAGACCAAGACTCTTAACTGCACTTGAAAACACATGCTATAGACATGTGGTGGATATGTTACAGAGCATATAAGACCAATGTGTTTGTGTTATGTTATGTATTCTTTCCAGAACGTAGTCTTCCTTATGAATCTCCTGAAATCCAGTATGGCAAGTTTCCCCACTTCCTCTAGTGACGTGCATGTATTCTTGAATATCTGCCTCTAGTGCCTTCTATTTCCCCCTTCCAACACTCCATGCCATCATATCTCTTCATATGGTCTAAAAAACCAAACGTCCTTTTTAATATAGATACATGGAGATCTTTCTGCATCAAATTTCGTAATGTCATACCTCTATGACCCTGACAGGCTATGCGTTATTATTATTATTATTTCTAGACATCATTTAAGTTGATTAATCTTGCAAGAGTTAAGTGAAATAGTCAACACCATTCGCCAAAAGTCTGATCAAGTCCATATTCCACACAAGCTACCATAAACTAAATTATTGAATATTGCAGTGGATTCCAAGATTTAATTTCTTATAGTCCTTGCCATGTGGCGTTGGTTATTGTGTCTTTCCACAACGTTCTGTTTCATTTGCTGTCAATAATTCTGAATAGTGATTGTTCTCCTATCCACAGTGCCAGGTTATTCTCTTTTGATCTTCCTGTACTCCTCTTGCTCTTCAACTTTTCTGTTGTCACGTGTTTTAGCTTTCCTTTTTTTATGATGTTTCCAAAAAATGTGGTCTTTCTCTTTCTGATGCAAGTAAGCAGCTGTCTTTTTTTAATTAAATTCTTTTAAGATATCTTTATTAAGCTTTTTATCTTTCAATGGTGCTCTGAAGATTCTTCTATATCACATCTCTACTGCCTCTATAATTTAGATTCACTTCTATACATCAGGATAGGCTGTATATAACTTCTAAGAACTCACTGTCTCACCTCAATTGGCAAGATATACATGTTTTACATAGTATTTTTTTCATCTTGTGTGAAATTTTGCCTTTGCCTGGACAAGTCTACAAAGAACTAACGAAACATAACATCCAAAATTTATCTTCAAATATCTTCTAAACTTGGAGTGTCAATGACTTTTTTATGCACATGTGATTTGAATATAGTTCCAGCCAATACAAACTCTTATAAAATCAAATAGTAAATCTGAAAGTTATAAATTAATCTGCGGTTTTTGAAAGACATATTTGCTGAGGCATTGTTGAGATGTGTGTTTAGAATAAATTAGGAACCTTTATAGTTTTATGGTCATAGAACTGTCCTTTGTTCTTCTTGACAGGGTACATGGCGCCCTTGTCTAAATTTATCAACTGTGTTAATGATGATAAGAGTATTGATGGCAGAACCAGGATCAGAGGATCCTCTCATGGCTGATATTGTAAGTTGATGATTTCTGTACTAACATTATCATTATAGCAGTATTAGACTTTTTGGAGCAATTCCTACACAACTATCACCACTAAGTTTTGTGCAGGAAACACAGCCCAGTAAGCGTAAATACTGAGGTCAAGGCACTAATCTGCAAGAATACCGATGACACATATGTTATGATTTACTCGGACGGGTCGGTCATCCGCCACCACCGATACACATGGACCTTCACTGCCAGATCAAAAGGAAGAACAGTACACGAAGCCAGTGGTGCCTTTACCGCAACAACAAGCAGTCTAACAATGGAAGTATTCGCCGTAACACAGGCACTTAACTGGCTGAAATCGCAAGTCTATTCCCATACGTGCATACCAAGTGACTCACTGAGTATGATTCAGAAAGTCAAAACAGGTGATGTATGTAGAGAATGGGTGGAGTCATTAGAGAGAGCTAAAATGCGGGCATGTCTATGAAAACTCACGCTTATCTTTGTCTCCGGACACGTAGACATGGAGAGAAATGAACAGGCCAACCACTTTGCTAGCCTTGCCACCACAACAGATGGTCAGCCTATGTACCGAGCAGACATACTCATTATTCTTCGTGAGTCCTCATGATCAGAAGATTTTGAAAAGATTGAGCATGAGTCTATATCAAGAATGCGTGATTTTGGAGTGAGGATGGGCATGGCCCGTAGAGAAACCCTGACAAAGATTTCACAAAGAGCAGTGAACCAACATAGAACCGGAACCATAAGCTGTTATACCCTGAGAGATTGACTGAAGTGGAGATCTGAGCGGCTAATCAACAGACCTAATACCTAATATCACCACTAAGAAGACCAACATGATGCAAGAATCAAGTGTGTCATAGATGGAGCAGGTGAAAAGACAATCGATGTTACAACTGTTCTAAACTCTTCCAAAGGAGAGTGATGTTTCATTGGTGTGACTACAAAATTCCAGAATGTAGAGATTGAATCATCATCATCAAGTGCCGTCTCTGCAATGAAGTTTGGCTGCAACAGGTATTGAAGAGATTGAAACAGACCTTTAAATTAATCAGCACTGGGTAATGATGCTGTTGCATTCTAATGGATAAGAAAGAGTGAAAACTCGCCACCCTGGGGATCAGATTAGTAAGTCTAGGATGGATCTGTGCATCATTGTAAGTCTGCTTGGGGTTTTATAGCTACTGCTTGTGTTGCCATCAAGTACTAAAGTATATACAGGACAAGTAATTATAATATGAAGATGGAGTTTGAGCCTATTGCTTTCACCTTGCAATGTCTGAGATGTAGCTTAACCTGTTAGATATGGACACTGAAATTCATGGCACATCTATTATGTGATCAGAAAATTCAAGAAAGTGCTTAACTGGCAATCAAATCTGCATGTATACCATTTAATGTCTGCTGGGGACGACTGAGCTCTTATACCTAAGTGCAATCATGTAGATATGAAACTAATAAACCAGAAACTACTCAGGATATTTTATCTGTTACATGTTTGTGATACATTTTGATGTTTGTGATCCTTGAGGAATTTATATACCTGTGTAATTTGTGTATTGTCTGTCTTGATGTTTACATACCTGTATAGTTTGTGTATTGTCTGTGTCTTGATGTTTATATACCTGTATAATTTGTGTATTGTTTGTGTCTTGATGTTTACATACTGTATAATTTGTGTATTGTCTTGTCTTGATGTTTACATACTGTATAATTTGTGTATTGTCTGTGTCTTGATGTTTACAAACCTATATAATTTGTGTATTATCTGTGTCTTGATGTTTAAATACCTGTATAATTTGTCTATTGTCTGTGACTGATGTTTGTTTTGATCCGTAGGAATTATGACAAGCCATGAAGCTCTTTCTTTTTTTATGTGCAATCAAGGGAATGGGTGGGGATTTCTCTAGGTTTCTTTCATACTCAGACCACCAACTCTCAGCAGCATGCAATGCATCAACATGAAGCCTTCTACTCAAAGAGGTGTGGCCAATATATATATTCAGAAGACATATTCCGCCATATTAAAAAACTTTTGTTACTGCATGTTTTCCTGTTAAGAAGTGCACATTCCGCCATGTTGAATGTGGATATTCAATCTCATGACAGCCTGTAACCATTTAGTGGTATCACTGTTGATCACACAGTCCGTGTGACCTCATGACTTTAATAGCATACAGTTAGCCAATGTCGCCTGTGTGTTTCCAGGGACCAAAAGGTGAGCAGAGAATAATAACACTTGTTACCTGCCATGCATGTCATAAGAGGCGACTAAGGATGTAAGTGATGCAGAAGCTATGCTGAAGTGTCAGGTTGAAAAGCACAGATATCACAACCAATTTGTAAACTATGACAATGCATTCCGTTCTCCTGGGGGGAGATCCTTTTGGGGGGGGATGAGGATTGAATCAGAAAATACTTTCACTCAAATTTGGAGGTGAAATCACTTTGGCCAAGTGGATCTGGTTCACATCTCTACTGCTAACTTCTTATTTTATCAAATGTCCACTCGCTTGTTGGTCAAATGTTGTCTCTTTAATGCAAAAACTGTTGTAGAGAAATGAAAATATTTTAATACAGGTATTTTCTCATTTCTCTCCCTCCCACCCCAATGTATTATAGTGGCAGGAATTTAGATATGACTATACAACTTATGCTGAGAAGGCCAAGCTGTGGACAAGACAGCATGCACTGGACAGTCCAGTTTGTAAGGAAAATGTTCTGGGATCTGTAAGTCTCTATATAATCTGCATGGTTAATAAGAATAGATGAATGATGGAAAAAAATAACTATAAATGGTTATACAAATGCTAAAGAACAGAAATAACAAAATAAATGAGTGATAAACATAAGTCAAGAGAATATTTATTTAATAGAAATGTAGGAAAGTAATACTGAAAGGTTATTACTAAGTTGACAAGTGCACCAATGATCAAATGCACACTGTGTCTATTCATCTGATGAGCATGATTAGATGCAAGCACCATAATAGTTTGACCACCTAGATGGTCTGTGCTCATTGAAGTAAACAGCAACAGAAGTACCTGACCTGTGGCTAATATTGTGTACACCAGAGTTTAGGCAACCTTTTTTGGTCAGAATGCAGAGATGTACAGCTGGTTGCAGGCCAGACGAAGAAAAAATTAAAATAAAGAGCTAACCTGAAAGCTTAAGGATACATATTATCTGTTATATTTATGTTACGGTAATATAATCCATAATGAATAATTAAAAATGTATATTTTACTTACATGAGATTTATTGATATTGTATAATATATAATGAGGAGTGCGGTAGCCTAGTGGATAGTGAGCTTGCTTGCTATCATCTGGTTACAGCATGCCAGGTTCGAAACCACAACCGGATATTAAAAAAATCAAAAAAAAATCCGGGTTGTGTTTTCTTAATTGACACAACCACTCCTCCAGTCGACTCAGCTTTAAATGAGTACCTGACGCATGAGTTAGGGAAGGTAAAAAACAGCAAGGAAGGGAACTGGCCACCCCACCTAATAGTTGCTGCGGCTTAGTACATGGAGAGTTATCTTCATCCCCGACGGCAGATGTCATGGGACCTACCTTTACCTTTTTTATAATATATAACACTTAGATCATAGAAATTAGTGTGGAGCTTGATGTTGTTTGTGACAAGAAAGTCTTTCAATATTAGCACACAACTGGATGAAGTCAGATACAGAATGTTATTTAAATGGACATCATTCATTTGGGTTCTTAACTTGCTCTTAATATATTTCATTTTTTGAGAAGAGTTGCTGACACATGTGATTTGAGAAAGGTATTTTCTGTAGAAATCTAATAATGTCACATTGTTTGCTCAAAACTTGGATTTTAATGAATACATCATTGCACTGTAATTCAATAAGCTCCATTTGAACATTCTCTGGAACGGTGCCTACTTCTACATCAAACGGAGTAATAATCACTTGTCAACGAACAAATGTTAGCAAAACGGAATGCACATTGAGATCTCAGTTCATTTATAACAGAAACAAATACTTTGACGTCTTTCGGTCTGGTGTCCTGTAGATTAGGGGAATGTAATTAGTTTAATTTAAGAAACTGGCATTCGCAAAGTTGTAATTTTATTTCAAAAGCAATGATATATCCACACATCACATGTATAAGATTATTTCTTCCTTGAAGATGCAATTGTTTGTTGTTTGTTTGTGAACTCCAGGAATTACGAGCGATTATCTCTTACTTCCTATGTGCAATGGGGAGGATTATGAGCTTTCTTTATACCCAGGAGTCTTCACCTTTCAGCTTGGTGCAATGCTTGTAGGAGGAGCCTTCTACTTGGGGGGGGGGTGTTACTAAATGCAAGTGTAAGATGTTTAAATATAAAGTTAAATCTAGAAGAAATGCCAAATTAGAAAGCTGTGTAGGGTCATAAAATTCAGAATAACTAATACAGGTATTTTTACTTTCCAAAAATGTTTACCTTACTTTTCAAAAAGGGCATGATTGTGATGAATATGCATATTAGGTTATGGAAAGAACCAGTAATAAAAATTGTCAACCGTAACCGCAAAGAGCGAGGTCTGTCAGTTCCAGAACTCTACTAATGTTATACATTTTAACATTTTTAAAAACTTATAGACATTTACATATGCTTATTTAGGTGCAGACAATTTGATACAATTTTCATGTGGTTATGAACCAGGCTCAAAATAAGCACTTGGATTCTTGTTTTTAAGTGCACTGCAGGTTAGTAGTTACGATTTTTGTTTAGGAACTGGCGGGCCGAATGATTTGGCCGGCGGGCCATAAGTTGCTTACTGCTGGTGTACATGATGACAGAGTCAAATCCTTTTTCCTATCACCCCTGTGTAGGTCATGGAGCACCATTGTGAGACTCACATCTCATTACTTTTCATTTGTTTAGCTCTTGATAAAGGCCTTTTGGTTGAAATGTTGATTTAGTGTGTTTTCCTGTGTGCTATTAGTGATTCATAAAACTTCATTACCAATTTTTCCACTTTACTTGATCAGGTTATATTTTTACTGCAGTCCATGTAATTGATGCTCAGTGGTTGTTACTCTATTGCCAAAGTTCTGTAATTTCTTCATGCTTTAATCCCTTTATTTATGTTCTACAATAACCTCACAATTATTATTAAGACAAATATATTAAATGTATAAGATTGTAATATTATTCTAGACGTAGGTTTCCTATACTCAACAATCTATACATGTATAAAATTGTAATATTATTCTAGACGTAGGTTTCCTCAACAATCTTTACATGTAGATAAGTTGACTACATGAATCCATTCAACAGTGGGATGTCCCACATTTTCACTTTATCTCATGAGGCTTCATTTTTAGCCCTCAATATCCCAAAGAAAACATATCTCAGGGTGTTTTTTAGTCTTTCTTCATCACACTTCATCTTACTCACACTTCTTATGTTTCTAAATCTCTTCACCTGATGTTTGTTTTCCTCTCTTCCAGTAGACATCAGATTATGCATACGAGTTTCTTATCAGTATAATCCATCTCAAGCCTTCTAATATATGCACCAATTCATTTGATGAGACATACATCAGTGCCATATTCACTCTCAAACTCCTGCAGATTGGCAAAATATAGTCCATGAAATAGAATGCACTGAATTGTGATTTACAGATTGGTTGCAATAGCCATACCTTTTAGCCTGATACATCCAACTTCAGAATTTGAAGTCATTATGGTGTAACCAACCTTCCTCTGTCATTTCTTTCAACTTTCATGGAAGATCACATTGTTACTATTCTTTGCTGCCCTTTTAGCCCTGGCGACATTTGGACAACTACCAATAAAACTTTCATTACTGCATGTTTTCCTGTTTTATGAGTGCAGGGAGGCTGTGGGAATAAAGACCGCTTTGCCAAAGCTGTCTCTGCGACGTGTACAGGAAGAATTTTTTATTGCACCTCCGAAAGATAAAAATCCTTGTCCCAACTGCGGATTGAACTCGAGACCGGCGTTCTAGCCATACGGCCACATGCTCCACCACACCTAGCAATGTAATATTTATATTATTTTTTAACCATTGTAGTTAATTGAATTTACTTTTACTTCAGCAGTTTTCTCTAGCTTTTGTATTTTGATTTTGACATCTTTGTCTCTGGTACTGTTTCAATTTGTGTAATTTGAATTTCACTAATTGTTCTTATTTTCATAATGTCTTTTTGTCTATAGGTCACACATGATGTCCAAAAGACCACCCAGAAACCTCACAGCCTTCCAGTGGGTGATATTTCTACTCTTCAGAATTGAAATAATATTTCTGTACATTTAATTATTGCATTTTGTTATTTTTAACCACACTGGGACAATCTGTACAAGTTCCCTCCACTGTCTGTGTTTACTCAGCTGTTATTGTATTATGTCCATAGCCTGAAAAATCTTTACTGCATAAACATGAACTTCACAGATTGAATCATGCATAGATAATGATGAAATAATCCCAGATTACTCAAGTGGCTCTGACAGTCCATAGTCTCTCTGACAGAAGCATAGATTCTTCTCAGTTGTGTAACTGAAGTGGCACCAAGACTCATAGAAGATTGTCTCAAAGGCGTGGTTGCGTAAGGGGGTATTGGGGGGGGGGGGGGTATGGATGCATGATTAGTCCCTGTAGGGAGGCATTTCACCGCACCAGTATCCAAGGATTACCACATCCTGCCAGGAGCACAATACACACTTCTAGGCCAACTCTCTCATCATTCTTCTGTCAGATTTACTGACTCATCCGCAGTGATGAAACACCTAGAATTACCTGTCATCTAGGAGTCTGCCACAAAAGGACAAAGTTGCAATGTCTGCTGGAATACATCTCTTTATCATTCATGGAGATGGTTTGATGAAAGACAAAAATAAGAAATTTAGACAAGATGCGAAGACATTTTTTTCACAGTTGAGATTACGTCAGCTTATCCCCCCCAACTTTCCGTAGTCGCCTCCTACAACATGCCTGGATAGAAGACAGTGACCCTATTCTTTGCACCCTGAACCAGAAGTCTAGTCCCCGGGCAAAAGCATGCATAGAAATAAAGGGTATCTTTATCAATTGAAGTCACAAGACATCTTCTCGTTCGGAGTTTGACATGTCTAAACAGCAAGTCCTGTTTTCTTAATAAATGCTGCTGTATTTGAAAGCTCCTCAGTGCTCCCATACATCTTTCTGTGGATATCCATCTCTGTGGGCCAGTGTTCTTCCCGTAACTGGTTTAGTGTATTGCAGTCTTGCAGGATATGTTCAGCTGTCTGTTCTGCCTGCCCACAAAGGCACAGTGGTAATGGGACCAATCTTAGTCTATTTAAGTGGCTGTTTAATCTGTTGTATCCTGTTCTGAGGCGGAAGATAATAACCTGCTCTGCTCTGTCGAGATAGTGGTAATTGTCTTTTGGGTGGTCGACTTTCCTGATGGCTTTGATGAGGGTTTTCTTTTCTTGTTAGGTGATTCCTTGGTCTTTTTGTTCCTGTGTTGCTCCATCCTTTGCCAGTCTGTCTGCCTCTTCATTTCCTGGTATGCCACAGTGGGATGGTATCCACTGTAGTACTACCCTTTGTATGCTCACTTCTTGCATGGCTTTCTTCAGGTCTGGCAGTTTATTGCTGTCAAGGGCTTGTAGGACAGACATAGCATCAGTAAGAAATACCATCTGCTGGCATTGACTTGTAAATAACAGAAGATAAGGCAGATAATAACAGAACTACAAGCTCTGTTAGCTCGAAACAAGCTTCTAGTCCCCAGGCAAAAGCATGCATAGAAACAAAGTGTCCTTATCAATTTAAGTCACAAGGCAGATAATTTAACAGCAACAAAAAGTGTTCATTTTAGCATTGTGCATAAGAAAAAAACACAACACACTTGTATCCAATAGGAGCAATCCATGGATGTGTCCATATCACATTGCCCATATAAACCTGATTACCATTTCATCTGTTCATGTATGTCATGAAGCTCCAGGTCAGGAAGACATGATGTTTTCGATTCCCTCTCATAATTATTCACAATATGTTCTTTATATCTTCCTTTCAACTTTGCAGATCACAATTCATCAACAAACATCTCTCATCACCGTCAGACTATTTATTCCAAAACTTTCCATGTCCTATCCAAATCCTTTCTTTGCTTCCTTCTAGGTGGGCCTATTTTGGATCATTGGTTTGTTTTTTTGGTGCTGTCGAAGTTATGTTAAATAAATATTTCAATATTTATCCCATCCAAGACGAATGTATCAGGTCATCGGCACAAATAAAATGGCGACAACTCATTTCCATTCTCTGGACCACATCTTGCTGGAAATCTAGTAGGACCGTTGTCCTGCTACAAGAGAGATCCAGTGAGAGTTTCTTCTTCAGTGTTCATTCTCACACTTCTGCTGCATCTCTTGTTAATATTAGGTAGCAAATGCATTGTACCATTTTATTTGCACCCATGGTCCGACACATCCGTCTTTAGCGGACATTGAGAGTTTGAGAATGAATGCTGCAGAAGATATGTTAGTTAAGAATCAGATAATGAAGTGCACTTATAAAAAAAAAAATGCAAACCAGTAAAAATAAGTATAGCGGAATTCCATTATAACAACTTGGTCAGGACTGACAAAATATGTATGTAATAACAGAAATTTGCTATATACAGTACAAACAATAAAGGATAAAAATAATTGAGGATTTTTAAAAGTGTTGTTATGTACAGAAATTTGTTATATAACAGAATGTGCTATAGAGGGATTCCACTGTACTGAAATCAAGATGTATGGATGAAAGTATCACATGTTTGTGTACAAAAATTATGTATCACAGCATAAATTTATTACAGTAATTTTAAGAACAATTCAAGTTTGTAAATATGCCAGACATCAGCACATCTTTATTTAAAATTTATTGAAATATATTAATCATAAGTAATCAGAAATTATGAATAAAGTGAAGGTCTTGATTTATTCTTCTTACTTACTTTAATTATATTCTAATTTCTTCATATTGTAGCCATGTTGGAATTTACAAAGCTTGCTATGGGAAAACTAAATGCCTGACAGAATAACTATATAAACAGTTTCAGGTCTCTTTGGACATGATGTCCATTGGCTAGTGGAATGTGTTCTTACCCATCCCAACACCTTCCCACCCACTTGGATATATACACTTTATTCTTCGTACAGTAAGCTGTTATAAAAGGATGTACTATAAAGGTTTTATAGCACATCTTTTTTACAACATATTTTCCTATATAAAACCTTTGAAAATTTCCAATTATATTTATTCTTTGTAGTCTACTGTTGTTACATGCATATTTTGCCAGGCCGAACCAAGAAGTTATAACGGATTCCACTCTATTATTTTACTGCCAGACAGAAAGAACCTCCATAAATGAGACAAATCTAAGGATGTCATACAAGGGCCAAGGTCATGTTTAATATTCCAGCTTGGAAGGGGCACACTGCAATATGACATTATACTTCTTGAAATATTCTGCTAACTCTTGACTGTGAATCTTAAATGCAGATTGAGGATAAAATAAAACAACTGCAGTATTGAAAGGATAATCATGAATGAATGGATATGACAACAATATACAGAGCAACCAAGCAAACTTCCAGATAGTCATTAAAAAAAGGCAGTCAAACTTTCGAAAGATGATAGCTGCTACAGCAGCACAAAATCTTTAATGCCATTCACACATATTTCAAATGAGCTAGGTTACTGCTTGAGCTACAAGGCTCAGGCATCTTAAACTATACAGAGGAAGAGATATAAATAAATAATACAAGTGCTTGCACTTTGAGGATTAAGTGTGCAAGGAACAGTTTACCAATGGAGGCATTAACATTCAGTATAGGTGCAAAAAACGTGAGGAATAAGTGTGCAAGGAACAATTTACCCATGGAGACATTAACATTCAGTATATGTGCAGATACCTGAAATACATATCGTGATCCTGTAAATCTTCCATAGAAAATATGGGATGCTTGTACTACTAGCAGGCATAACAATTTTGTCAATAAAAATAGCACAAAACAGCCATCATATCCAAAAATATTTGAATACCAAACAATTTGAAATAAACAATGACAATGTAACATTGCAGGACTATTTTCTTTCTATAGATATCTGATAATATTAGGTAGCATATCCTGGACAGGATGTATCAATCATCACAGCCTTTCAAAACTCCTGCCGATATTCCTGCTTCTATGAGCGTCTTGTTCAGGTGGTCTTTATCTTGCGTCTATTTTCTTTGTGACCTACCTCTTTTTGATTGCCCCTCATTATAGTCTTTTCTAGGCTGTTATGTTTTTTTATATGGCCAAAATATTGTAATTTTCTAGAAAGAACCTTGTTGTTTACACAGTTTTCTTTTACTTTCCATTCTCTCAGTCCCTTTGGTAATCTTTTTGGACTATTGTATTCTGAAGATTCTTCTGTAAGCAATTTTTTTCTTACCTTATTGGAGATTGTCCAAATAGAATCTGTACAGCGGAACAATTTGGACTCCGTACTGGGGTGTCACGTCAAAGAATTTGAATATATGGCACACTCCTAACTTGATGTGCCAACTAAACACCCCAAAATAGGTGAACATTGTACATCTGAAATATACCTGCACTAATGTGCAACAAGTTTCTTTCAGAAAAAAATTTGCATACATATATGTACATACAATCTCATTACATAACATGTATGTCATACAATCTTGTCACATACATATATTCATCTTGTTATATACATATATGTACGCCTTCATACATTCTTGTTAAATACATATATATGTTCATGCAACCTTGTTTCCAGTACATACATACATATTAGTGTCAATGATAAACTGAAATCAAGTTAGAAATGCAAATATTTTCCCTCTAAGGTGTTTCCTGCTTATGCAGATCGTGTAGTAGTTTGAACAGCTACAAAACTGCGTGTGAAAATAAATCTTGAGGATATATTTATAGATTCGCAGCCCTAGATTTTATTCGTGGAATGGTAAATTATAGGCACTGCATTGTCTGACAAAGTAAACAGCTTAGATTTAAAAAACTTGTAAATATAAACTGGACAACATTTAGAATTTTACAGTAACAATAACCAGACAGAACTGAGCCTTTGACTATTGCACATGCTCTTTGTCTTTTCAGTCTTGCTTGCTTTGGAATCATTGTCAACATTTACACATTTGTATTTTACTCAGAACGTCTCACTGAGACACGTGTACAGTGGAATGCCTCTATAGTGCATTCTTTTATAACAAATTTCCTTATATAACATTTTTCAAAATCTCCAATTATACTTCTGCGTTCGCTCTCCAACATGACAGTAAGTGTTCCGCCGGAAAACGTAAAGTACGTTGTGCTGCTAGTTCCACAGCAGAGATTTTATTTGCCCCTCGGTAGGACCTTCAATTCTGAGACCCAGCACATCCATTTTCTTCATGCCTTTAGTTCTGGTGGTGCGCTTCCCTAGTCTGTGACAGCCTTCCTATTTGTCACCAGGTGATGTGTGTTGACTCATACATGACTGGGCCATGATGGTTTATCACTCACTGCGCCCGTAGACTTTTCAGACCAAAACATGTCCCTGAGTGGCAGTCTCCATGAAGACAGTAGTCATGGATTTAGGCTTGGGATGACTACACCCTTATCGCACGAGGTGTTGTGCTGCCAGTAAGCTCGTCTCCCAAAATTATACATTTTGTACCTGTGCCCATCGGTTACTGTACCTTTTCTCTCTGTTAGAGTGATTCCGGTACAGGAAAACATTGACTGTAGAGTTGGGCTTGGGTTAATTTATCCTCTTAGCCAAGGTGTCATTCACCAAATTCGTGAAACTCTCGTCGGAGTCTCTATACGTTTATGAAGAGCACCAGGGCCTGGAAGATTGTTCTCGAGCTGAACAAACTCTCACAGTGAGCATGATTATGTAAATAAAATTTAAAAATCATCGATGGTAGAGTTGGGCCTGATCGGTTAGGAGCACTGGTGACTAGAAGCCTGTTTTTGAATTAAACAGCATTTTAGTTTTGATTTTCTTCAACATTTTCCCTTTGTTTGCATGTAGCACTTTCATTGTACTTAGTATATTGTCTTTTGGACTCACTATTTGTGATGATATCTGCCTATTTCATGACAATTTGAAAGCAAATACATCATACACTGACTTGTTACAAATAATGCTTAATTAAGAGTGTCAGTTTGACACAAATCTTGTGTTCAGTATTTTTTAAGTTACTCTCATTATCAATGAACCTCCAACATTCTCTGTCTTGTTTTGGTGGTGCACTCTGCTAGACTAACCTGTCCATTTGATGTTTCCCTCCCACTAGTATCTATGCCTACCTCTTGCTTACCTTCCCTTACGTTAAGGTCAACGTATGTTTTATATGTCCAAAATATTTTATTTGTTTGTTTTCTATTTCATTTTATATGTAGTTATTTTTTTATATGCAGTGTTGTCAGAACCTCTTTGTTCATTTTCTTCTCTTTCCATTAAAGTTCTCCCTATTCTTCTATATATCCACATCTCACAGGTATCGATTATCCATGTTTCTGAACCATAATTAGGGTGCAAAGGGTACTGCACACTGCTCTTGGCAAACCCAGGGTTAGCAGATAACCAAGTTCCCAAAAGTACCTCATCGTGGTGCAGCCTGGAAACATACAGCTGCTTGTGCTGATTCTGGCTAAACCTTTTGGGGATCGTTAATGTGGAGGCAGCAGGTGGAAAGAGAACTGACTACAAAAGATACAATCAATGTCTCCGACACCACTGCGCCAATACACAGTGACCCTGGTCAGTCTGGCCCAAGCATTGGAGGGGCGACCAATGAAAGTGACACGAAAAGGTAGATACATGGCGAGATACGAAAAGAAAATATACTGAGTACAGTGAAAGAGCAGCACAGCGCCATAGGGCAGTGCCAAGTGCAAATAGAAAGGGAAAACGCTGCAAGGAAATTGGAACTACAAGTTCTGTTAGCTCGAGACAAGCTTCTAGTTACCGGTGCTCCTTACGGGCAAAAACCTACACCCAGTTGTGGGCGCCTAGCAAAGAAAGCATCCCAGGCGCCCAACTCTAATATCGAGCTTTCCTATACCGGAAACATGCTCGTGGAGAGAAAGGGTTCTGTACCCAAGGGGCTGTGGCACAAACGGGACAAGGACGTTCAACTCGAGAACAGCCTTGCCCCCAAACGCATGGTGAGACTCAGACGAGGGGGTTCACAATGTCGGTGAATGACACCTCAGCTATAAAGGCAAAAGAGCCTGGGTACAACTCTTCTGTCGAGTTCTTCCTTTATTGGAATCAGGCGTATGGATGAGGAAAAAGTTCAGTATCCGATGGGCACAGGCACAGAAAGTCTAATTACATGAGGCAAGTTCATTGAATGGGGTACACCTCGTGCAAGAGACGTGAACGACAATAGTCTCCGCAACAGATAGGCAGGCTGTCACTACCTGAATAAAGGCATGAAGAAAATGGATGTACTGGGCCTCGAATGTCCAGGCCACAAAGTGAGCCAACAGAGGTGCAAATAACAGTTCAACTGTGGAACTAGCAGTACATGCTTCACGCTCCCTTGAGGAAATCACATGATTTATTCGTTGTGGTTATCAGAGAGCGAACACAGAAGAACCATAATTTAGAATAGATGTATCATTTTATATTATCATTTCAGTTTGTTAATAGTTTCCTTATGCCATTGAAATTATTTTTATCCATCCCTATTCTCTTTTTAACTTCTGTTTCACATCTACCATCATTTATGATTATGTGTCATTATCTCCTTCAGCTTCATTCTCAAATTTCCGCTGGATCTCTCTTGTAGCAGGACAATGGTCGTACCAGATTTCCAGCAGGATGTAGTCCAGAGAATGGACTGCGTTGTGTCGCCGTTTTATTTGCGCCAATGACCTGACACATCCATCTTCGGCGGAGATTATGTGTCTAAAATATTAGTAATGATCTACGTGTAATATCTCTCCACATATTGTTAGTTACTCTAATAACATACAAAATACCAACTATCTATCTATTGTCATTTCTGCTTATGCTGTTATTTGGGGGGGGGGGGTGTTGGAGTTGACTGTCTTTGACCACTTGGATTGCACTGGTCATGGTCAGCAGGTATCTCTTTAAGGTATTTTTATTGTCTTCACCCATCTTGTTATTGGTCTTCCTCGTGCCCTGTAACTCAATTTTATGCTGTTGTATGTTTCATTCTCATAACATGGCCAACCACCTGGAACTTTGTTTCTCCATTGATCTCATTTCACATGCTGTGATATTTTTCACTAGTGTCTTTGTCAAGAGCCATATTTGACATTGGTAACACAGAGTTGGTATAAAAATATTGTTTATTAATCAAAATACTAAAAACATGCATGACAATTCCTACAATTGCTGCTCCAGTATTGAAATTTGACAATGAATTCATGTCCTAACTCCTTGAAAGGCACTTAATGCATATTTAGATGATATATTTACAACATATAATTTGTAAAATGTATATCAATGTTACCTAAGGGGGTTGTCCATAAATTACATCAACAAATAATTTTGACCAATTTTTCCCCCACCCCTGTCACAAACTTTCAAGAATTCAGAGATACCACCCTTCCCAAATGGCTGATACTTTCATCAAAGGATAAACTGAACAGTCACTGCATATCACATAAACAGTACAACATTCGAGACAACAGGAGGCAAGTAAACTCAATATCATATAGTAAATAAATATAATAAGAAAATAATTGAATAGCTTATGTTTCTTTCATTATTTCATTGTATTCTTTTTTTGTGTGCTAATATTTCATTCCCAGATTTGTCAGTCTCTATCACATATAACTGTATAACCTGCTTGTTGTGTGTTCCATTCTGTGTTTGTTCCTATCTTGATAAAATACTTTTTGGTCGATTCTGCATACAGTGGAATTCCTTTATAGCGAATTCTTTTATAAAATTTTGGTACAGTACTAGTAGATGTCACCACATAGTCGAGTTATTTCCCTTGTCTACGTTTGTAAATTTTCATTTAATAATTTAAATATTTATTTATTTAGGGTTTGGGTAGTTGTGTTTTACACAACTAACCCCAACACTAAATAAATATTTCATTTATTAAATGAATATAAAATTTACAAACATAGACAAGGGAAATAATTAAACATGTGGCGTCTACTGTACCCAAATTTCTGTATATAACACTTTTCAAAATCCCCAATTATATTTATTCTATATTTATTGATTGCACTATATATAGCGAGATTCTGTTATCACATACATATTTTGTTTGTCCTGACCAAGCTGTTATAACAGGATTCCACTGTATTTCTTTCATGTAAAATTTCTATTCAACCAATCATTTACCTTTAAAAAGAGAAAATCTCTAATAACATTAAAATATATAGATAAACATAAAGAAATCATATAGGAAATCATGTTATATTCACATGTTCAACAAATTTCTATGTACACAGAAGCAATCAACTAAACACTGATCAATAATTTGTCATGTTAACAAAATTAAAAAATCTCGAGCTATCATTAAAGCATGAAAATATGATAGATAAATTACTAATCTGAACACAAACAACTGAATATTACTGTATATGCATGTTACAATAAGCAACATATTTACAGCAAAATTTTAAAACAATTGTCACTTAAAGCAGATAACATTGGATAGTATAATCACTGACAGTATCACCACAAGACATTTCCAAGAAAACAATGATGCATGCAACTTGATAGTATTTTATATGAAAACCTGCCAATATAACACTACCCCAGTTTCTGAAAGTAACAATGGAACATCACATTAAGTATGGAAACATTTACTGTCCATACCAAGTTTTAGTGTAAAGGGTAAAATAAATAATTGATAAAACATAATCATTTAAGGCACAGGAGACCAATATGTTGGCACTAAGGCTAGCAGCAGATATACACATGTGCGCATCACCTCAATACTTGCACCATGAATAACTATTTCAGCTTGTCTGAATCTACACATAACATATGTACGCATTCTGTAACAAAATATAGAGCACAACTGTTTCATAAATTTTGAGGGGGGGGGGGATATTACTCAAACGTATGATCTTGTGACTCAAAATTATTATTCTAACAAAACATGGCAGTTTAAATACAACTGAATCTCTCTATAGCGCATCCTTTTACAACTTACTTCCCTATATAAAATCACATTTCAAAATCTCCAATTATATTGATTCTATATTGGTTGTACTGTATTTGGCAAATTTCTGTTATTACATACATATTTTGTTGTCTGAACCAATCTGTTATATCGAGACTCCCCTATTAAAAATAAAATTCAATTTCTGTTTTCTTCTCATCCAACAATCATTGTTCACAGTAAATTATTTATCTGCAACAAGTTCTTAGTAAATGACTGACCATCTTGTTTTCTTATAATTTTTTAAACCATTAGATATAACCCATGGTAGCGAAATGACTAAGTCACTCGCCTGCAGATCTGGGGACCTGGATTAAATTTCTGTTAGCAATAGCAATTGTATGTTATATGTGGAATCACATGGTTTAGAGCATACAAAAACTGCTGCACTCCTCTTTGTTCATGATCAGACACCTGCAGATTAGCAGGATAAAGTTTGGAGAACAGAATGTGCTGTCATAGCTTACAGCTTGGCTGCACCATTTAACACTCAACATCAACATAGATTTAGGTCACTTTGAATATCTGTAGGATAGGCCAACCTTCTTAATTGCCTCTTATAATATGCATGGCCCACATACTTTCTTTAATTCAAAATATGGATATCATTCCATTTTCAAGTGCATGTGAAAGTCTTCTCACAGATCAAACTCATTATAATCTTTAAGACAGCCAACACTAAGACTATATCAGCCGTTATCAAGATAATTGGTCCCCTTCTTTTGTCAGTTCAATCCTGCAGTATGTGTTGATTTCTGGACACCACGAGTAACAGATACAACAAGCTTGAACAGAAAATGAAACATCAAATTTCTAAAAGCATGGATAAAATATGACCGTCATTATGTGTATATTTAAAGTTAGTAGCCCTATTATAATGGAATCCACCTATAGTGCATTCTGTCATATAACACTTTTCAAAATCCTCTATTATATTTATTATATATTGTTTGTACCGAGTTCGATCCTCGTCACAGGCAATTGTGCATCCGGAACGTTCTGAAAGCACTGGCAAACTACTAAAGGTATTTATAATGCCTAGAAAAATCACTACAGCCAAAAATGCTAGGTTAGTCACGTCCTGACTAGTTTATGCTACCAATTTTTTGGTTAAACAGAATTCCAATGTATATTATATTATTGTCAGGGTTATAGATATGTTTTCAGTAGGATGTGTGTGTGTGTGTTTACCTAAAAAAAAAAAGTCACTCGCACATTTTCATAATTTCCTACTTTTGATAAGAAATTTTATGATCTAATTGTGAAAAATTGTTATAGGAGGAGTTTGTTCTGATGTGCTAAGGGGACTATTTTTATGTAACATGCCCACATCTTTTTCTTCTAGAATATATAAAGTAAGAAAGGGCAGTGAATGGGAGAAGATCGACATTGAGAAAAAAATGACTGACTAACATAAATTCAACTAGATAAATCATGTAGGAAATGAACTGGTATCATGGCAGAAGTTATAGTACAAGAGCTTGCCCAGCTAACTCTGGAAACCACAAGAAATAACTAGAATATATAGGGAAATTATGGCATAATTATGATGCAGAATCTTGGCTTGCAGTGTGCCAAAGGTTGCTGATGGTGTGCTAATAACATACCACCAGTAGAAACAGATGGTCACATAACTAGAAAGCTATCAACACAAGGTGACTATCAGAACAATTCATTCTATGCCACTGAACATAACTGAGCCTGAAGTTCAAGATTAGCAATGCAATAGTTGGTGGTTTGTTGCTGATTCAGCTGTAGACAGGCTCATACCCTTTGATCCAATGCCACCGTGTGCTATATACACGTGTATGTGAGCTGTTTTGTTCTGTATAAGGTGTTGCATTTATCTTGTTTCAGAGAGAGGGCAACACAATAATCTATATATGTGAACAAGCACTTCATACTGCAGAGCATATACACTTAAAAAATGACCACAATATCATTGAAATGTTGAGGCAAACACACTGACCCATAGGAACAACACTGGACGAAAAACTATATGGACTTCTGAGAGGTCAAACTGCAGATATAAGCATATTCCAGGTGAATGAAAGATGAAGAATCTAACAAGTACAGTGTCTTTTTTCTGTGGAATTTGATTTTCTTGTTCATCTATTGACAATCAGATCTTTGAAAGGCTGTGTACACTGCTTAGAGGTCTCTCTAATTACTAGCAGTAATGAAAAATAACTTATGCTAAGGTCAAACAACTTGATTTTTCGTCACTGATGCCAAATCAGTACAGCATTTGTGGTCAATTTTGTATACAGAATAGTTGTGCTCATATATTGTGTGCTATACCTTAAACACATTACAGTAGAATCCCGTTATAACAACTTGATTTGGACCAAGTACTAAAGTACTAACTTTTTAAAATCCACAATTATATTTATTCTATATTGTTTGTACTGTATGTAGCAAATTTCTGTTATTACATACAGATTTTGTCAGTCCTGACCAAAATGTTATAACTGGATTCACTGTATACGTTATAAATATCTATGTCATAGATTATGGCATCGGCCTACTGACACAACTAGATAGATTGGAACAATTCCGCAATGAGAGCTGTACTAAGGATATGACCATCACTAATACAATGAGATTTTTGCTCAATCTCCCCAGTATTAGTGTGATTTTAAGTAGTGCAAATGAAGACATATCTGAAAGTAGCAATACTCTCAACACCCATTGCACCAATGTCTGGATGGGACAAAGGGAAAACGAATCAAGTGGCATATGTCATGGATGGCAGAAGCTGAAGACACACTGTGAAGAGTATGTGAAATAGAAGTAAGAAAGGGCAGTGAATGGGAGAGGATCGACATTGAGTCATGGCAGAAGTTATAGTACAAGAGCTTTCCGTGCACGAATCGGACATCTACGAACTCACAAGCCAAGTTAGACAATTGCCAGTTTATTGTTATTATGTTTTTCTTTTTCTCATCGCATTCATTTGTTTTTCATTTCATGCCATGCTCATCTTCACTTGCGAAGGAGGAACATCATCATCATCATATCGAGCATAATGATGGAGATAGAGGGAGTTACAGCAGCACTGAGTTGATTGATAACTGATACATCAACTCACTCGGTAATACAGACTCTCAAAGCATGCTGCATAAGATAGAAGAGAGTATGTTGAGAAAGAAAATGGTTGCACTACTGAACAACTCAGTTGTATAGAGCATTACATTAGATTACTGTTGGAGTCAGAGGAAACAAAATAGCGGACTCATTAGCAGATAATGCTGCAATTGGCGGTACAGTACTGAAAGAGATAAAGCTGACTAATAAAGTAGTCATAAATTCATTGCAAAATGAAGATGTTGACAATCAGACTGAAAACGTGCACACACAAGAATGACAGAAATAGACGTGATTAGAGGAGAGGAAAAAAAATGTACTCTTTGTGGAAAAAACCAAAGGTCACATAATCAACATCTGACTAGGACTTTACATCTGAGTCTACATACACTTGAATAGCTGTGAAACAGAGTGGAGCACTTACAGGAATGTCCCGTGTGCTATGATGCTAGTTTCTAATCAAGAATGTCCTAAATAGCAATAATTACTCATTTTCATGATGTACAAGCGTGTTTAAGGGGTTAATCAATAACACACAATTCAGATATACGAGGCGTGTTCAAATGAAAACGGGACTTGTTACACCACGCGTGATAGAGCGCACTAATATTGATGACATTTTGCACTAGTAATGAGTATCCAATAATTTACATACGGTCACGTGTTCATCTTCCCAGCATGCATATGTGCTGCAGAAGACTGTTAACAATATGGCGGGTGTGATTCCGAACCCGTCCAAAGTGAATCAGCGTGCTGTGATCCAGTTTCTTTCATTTGAAGGATGTCAAGCAGTAGACATTCATCGGAGAATGAAGGCAGCATATGGTGACAAATGTTTGTCGAGGACCAGAGTGATGGAGTGGGTGCGTATGTTTAAAGACGGACGTGAGTTAACGGCAGATCTTGCACGGCCAGGTCAGGCGCATATTGTTGCAACAGAAGAAGCCATAGCCGTGCTTGATAAAGCAGTACTGACTGACCGTCGTCGGAGCATTCGTTCGCTTGCAGAAGAATTCCATATGTCAATTGGGACAGCCCACATGGTTGTTCGGAAGAAATTGAACTATCGGAAGGTGTGTTCACAGTGGGTCCCACGGATGTTGACTGACCACCATAAGGAAGAACGGATGGGGTGGAGTTTGAACCACCTGATGCGTTACAGGGCAGAGGGTGATGCATTTCTGTTGAGCATTGTGGCAGGTGATGAATCGTGGTGCCACCACTATGAACCGAGCAGCAAAATTGACAGCATGCAATGGAAACATCCAGGTTCACCAAAACCCAAAAAATTCAAGACACAGGTTTCTGCAGATTTCCATTTGTTCGGACCGTTGAAGAAAGCACTAAAGGGACAGCGATTCAACAGCGACGCAGACGTGAAGACAGCGGTGACCACATGGTTCAGAGAACAGCCACGCAACTTTTTCTCGGACAGCATTCGACGTCTACCTAAACAGTGGGATGCTTGCCTAAATGCATACGGAGATTTTTTCTGATGAACCCAGGTGCATTCTTATTCACAAGTGGTTGCTTTGTTCAATTCCGTTGAAAATATTAAATTGCGTATGAAACTTTTAAAATAAATCCACAAGTCCCGTTTTCATTTGAACACGCCTCATACCACCATATTTAATGGTGTCAAAATATACTGGATATTTTTCATAACATTTGTAAACACATAGACAAATCAAATCAGCTTTATTGATATAAATTATTTATTTGTCTAGTGTACAGCTGTAGCAGCTATAATCCTCAACTAAATGTGAGGAAATAACAAGCTAAAGAAATACACTGGAATATCATCCTAGGGCAACCGGTTCAAACAAATTTCCGTAACATTTTTCAAAATCCCAGTTTAAAAAAATGTCAGTCTTCATTTTAAAAATCCATGCATTTAAGCATACGTTCAGGTATGGCACATTATTTAAAAAAATTCTTGTGGTAAAAAGTACAAGCTCTTTTTGACCTCTGTATGTGTTTGAAAAGTTGCACGCAAGACCATAAGTCATTCAACTACCATCATCATCATCATTAAGTTTCATCTCCGCAACAAAGTTTGGCTGCAACGGACCTCTTCGCCTGGGTACAGATCACTTGCCTTGGTGGTGCACTCTTCTATACTGTAACCTGTCCATATTGGGATGTTTCTCTCCCACTTATATTTCTGCCTGCCTCTTGCTCGTCTTCCCACTACTTTACCCTCAAGTAAAGTCTTCATGTCTAAAGTACTTTATTTGTTTGATCTTTATTTCTTTTAATAGTTCTTTTATTTCATACATACTTTTGTTAGAACCTTTTTGTTCATTTTCTTCTCTTTCCATGAAATTCTTCCTGTTCTATATAAGTAAAGTAAAGTACAGTCTTACTTCCCGGATTAATTCGGTACCCATTTACGGCTGGGTCGCCTGGGAGCCGTTGCGATCTGAGAAACATTTCTGCCTCAACTGGGGAATGAACCCAGGACCACTCATGCGAAGCCAGTGCGCTAAACACTGGGCTATGCAGATCCCATATTCTATATATCCACATCTCAAAGGCATAGATCTTGTCAATTTCTAGTTTGTTCATTGTCCATGTTTCTGAGCCATACAAAATATATGTAGCATTTTATAATTCTCATTTTTAGCTTGTTTGTAATTTTAACCACCAACAGTGTGACACAAATTGTTTTTACTGACTGTGTATGTTTGAACAAAGCCATATTCAGTTCAAATATGTTGATGGTCATTGTTTACAACATTCTAATGTTAATGGTTTACAAGACAGAAAATGATATGTCGGCACGAATCCGGTAAAAACCAATAAGCTGAAAGTGGTGTGTGTGTGTTAGGCTGGCAATCTTGTTTTTCATGCAAGGAAACATATTTGTACAGATGCTCCAAAAATAGCAAGAAGAACAGCTTCATGAGAAATAGACATCCTGCAGATATACTTAATGCAACAAACTAGATATTTCTATAGCAATAACTATTGAGATTTGTAGATGTTGCCATGAAAGCATCAAAAACAACATACGATTGAATCTTTCCTTAAACCCAAAAATAAAAAAGTCTAATAATCCTCCCTCTTCCATCCCTTAAAAAAGAAACTACGATAAACGTCTATCTATTGTCTTTTCTCTGCTTACGTTGTGAGGGGTAACAGGATTAATGATGATCGATTTTCGTGCTATTGCACGTCTGGTCGCTTGATATGCAGTAATACTGTATCGTGTCCGAATGTTGGTATCACCTTCACTCCACCTTCTTCTTGGTCTTCCTCTGTATCTTGCTGTTTACAATTCCATGTATGTTCTTGCCACTGGCCAATAAGGATTCATTCTCATTAGTTGGCCGACGTTTGTCGAATGCGCTATGATATATAAGAAAAATGGGAATACCCATTGCAATAATGTGCTAAAAATAATGTTTCCAGGAATTTATGTTCTTGCAAAATGGTGGCACTTCGGGAATAATGATATAGACATAGTTGGTGAGTTTTTATCAAGAAATATCAGAGATTTCAATGGAAATATTGTATGATATATAGAAATTAATGTAAATGTAGTCCTGGCATTATGATAAGTAACATTTTGCACTTGAAATAACTCTGGAGCTTTCAAATTCATTCAGAAAGCGCAAACAGTTGTTACAACACATAGAAAGTTTCAAGGCTTTCTTGCGGTAGATGAATTTTATACGAATTTTTAAAGACGGTGATGTCAATGTATAAAATTTTGCTTGCACCCTCGGTAATGGCGGACAAGTACACTCTGGATTTCTGGTGAGCAAAGTGTTAATTAGATGCTCTATTCAGAACATTAAATAGCTCATAACTAAATTATACTGGCTAGATGTGAAGTGAGTTGAATCAAACTCTCATGGTCATGAAATGCTTCTTTTCCCATCCTGATTGGACACACAATAATGAAATACGCTTTACACAATATTGATGCTGCCATTATTTCAACAATAACTTCTCAAGTTCTGAGAGCAGTCATAGATATTAAATTATGACAATCAATCAATGTATGTGTGTGTACAGTGAATGATCAAACTAAACTCATTTAATCTGTTTGGATATCTATTCTTGGCATCTCCAATTTTTTTTCTTCTCTAAGTGACAGCTCAAATTATAATACTTCACAACTTGCATTTCTCAGAAGTGTTCACCAAATATGTTGTTGAATTACTGTTGTGCCAAGTTATCATTTAAGATCTTCTTTTTCATACCCCCCCCCCTTTATTTTCCAGTCCACACATTTTTCCTGATTATAAAATGCTATTTAACTTGTATTTTGTATTAAAGTGGATTATAGGCGCTAAAAAAATATATTTCAAAACAAAGAAAGAATATTCAATACAGATAAAAGTAGTTCCAACTTAAGAAGTATAAAATGTTTGCAGTGCAGGTACTTTCATTTGGATCAGTTATCTCCCTTTGCCAACTGACCTCCTATAACTTGGTCAGTCTCACATTTACACATACGTTGGTTGACTGGACATTCAACATACAGTCTGCTCCTGCACATTCAAAAACTAGTACCGTAACCACTTGACTATCCAATACATTTCAAAATCAGTATATCTCACTTTTTCCACTGCTTACAAGACATATTGTCAAATAAAGTGGAATCCCTCTATAGCATTCTTTTATAACAAATTTCCTTATATAACAACACTTTTCAAAACTCCCAATTATATTTATTTATGCTATATTGTTTGTACTGTATATAGCAAATTTCTGCTATTACATACATCTGGCCTTGAACAGAAACTTATAGCTTTAACCCCTACACTTAACAGCAAGTGTAGAGGCTATCAACCAGTTTCCACCTGGGGATAGACAATAGACATACATATGTTGTCGGTCCGGACAAAGTTGTTATAATTGGATTCCACTGTATAGTTGTCCACTTTGCCTACATGAATTACTGCATATATATCAAAACAGACAAATATAATCCTTTATAATTAATTCTTGATAACAACTGACTGGCATGGCAGTGGTTCATTATTATTGGTATTCATCTTTAGTGTGCACATACTGTCAGCATAACTTG
Source organism: Meghimatium bilineatum (assembly GCA_034231615.1). NCBI lineage: Eukaryota > Metazoa > Mollusca > Gastropoda > Stylommatophora > Philomycidae > Meghimatium > Meghimatium bilineatum. Next base: position 36,115,324 of record CM067318.1, read on the forward strand.
TATGGTGACATTTTCACTAAATAATCTATTACTAACTTGCTACGTAACAAATTTTATTGTAAAAATATAAATGCATGTGTGATGCAAAATTTAAAAAATTTGAATGATCATGTGAACAATATTTTTAAAAAAGCACCCACACATCATTCTTAATTCAATGTATGTTGCACACATACACTCTACGACTCGTTTTAAATACTTTTGATTCTTTCACACACATTATCACAAACTATTTCATCTCAAAAATGATATATATACAAGCACAAAGGTGATTCCCTAAATGACCAATACTTGCCACTAACATACAGATTTGTTTACAATAATTCCACTGAAAACAAGATGAGCACAGACACTGCATCTTATTAACAAATTACTGGATGAAAATGCACAATGTAAGGTAGTGACATGAAGTAGACAAATCTAGACAAAACACTCTCACTATCTGAAGACATGACATACTGAAAGTAATTTAAGACTCAGGTGAGTGTCGAATTTGATAAATATTCTTTGTACTTATACCTACAAACAATGAAAGATCAAATATGTACACAAATTAAAGGATAACTATATGGTTATGGATGTACATAATGAAAGTCTAATGTGTATGGCCATTGTCACGTATAAAGTTACAACATATTTCTGTTCTCTGGTCTACATCCTGCTGGAAATGGGTAGCAGGACTATTACCTTGCTACATGAGAGAACCAGAGGAAGTTTAGGAATTAATGTCAATAAAAATATTAAGAACCCTCTATTATAAAGATAAAACTTCAGGTAAAATGGGTATTTAAAAAATAAAAAGTTATGTGACAATGGAAAGGTAGTGAGAATAAAAATATAAAACATAGAAGTTAGCTGTACTTAGTCCAATAGGTTGCTAAGTGTCACACACAAATAAAAAAGGATTTAATAGGACAAAAACAACCTTTTGGGCTGAAAAGACTGCATTCTTATGTTTGATATTATACCTTAATGTAAATAAGATGACTTCATGATCTTACAGCAAAATCTTCTAGCAATTATAATGCAGAGATCATTATCATTTTACATGCCATTATATTTTGAATGCAAGTTCAAAGACTTTTCCCACAATTTCCTACCAAAGAATTACTTCATTAGTGGATGACACAACATAACAACACTGCGCAAGTTTTCAATCTAAATGAGTGTCAAGCCGTTATCAAATCACAGTTTTATTTTCTTATCACAATTTTAGTTTTAATACTTCTGCTGCCACAGCTCTTTCAGTGAAGTCTCTCAATGCGATGCTATTATTTTGGTTATGATGAGCTTTGTGGGTGATAATTTTAAGAAACCACTAAAAATTGAGATGGAAGTTAAAAGACAAATTATTTACAGTATTTTCCTACCAATACTGTGTTACCAGTGCCAAACCTGGTCTCTCTCATCTTCACATTACAAAAAGATAGTGACATGTGAGATGAAGTGCTTGAGGGAGACTGAAGGGGTCTCTAGGTGTGACAGATTATGAAATGAAGACATCAGGGAAAGAATAGGAATAACACCTTGCACAGAATACATAGAACGGCAGCAGATCACGTGGTTTGGGTACATTATGAGAATGCATCATGACAATTTACCCATGAAGGCATATAACTAAATGAGATCAGGGTACAAAGCCAGAGGAAGACCACGGAAAAGATGGATAGAAAATAGAGACATCTTGAACAAACAAGGTCACAGCACAGCCGAGGCGACACACCTTGCCTTGGAACACAAGCTCAAGTTCCAATCATCCCCTACGCTTAATGGCAAGAGTGGATAACAAACCACCTGGGGAAAGACAATAGACTAAAAAAATCAACCAAGAATTTTGACTGTGTAACTTTTAGAAGACTCACAAAAGAATAAGCTTTACAAAAACTTTTATCTCGAGCTTTTATAAAAATGTTTTGTTTCCATTTATTCAATGAACAAAATGTCATCAAGTCTAGCAATGGCAGTACCTCCATCCCATTTTCAAGGTGTGTGTACTTTACTCGTTCCTGGACCAGCAGAACTATCACATATCAACCTATGACAGCAATTTTTTGAAACAGTCCATTTATGTTTCTGATGAGTATATTTTATCACTATTGATTTTTAACAAGTCAGAATCAGTCGCTTTGGACCTAGGTATCATGAGCTACATTGGAGATTTTGATTTTCATTCAATAGAAAGTCAATATTTATTATTATTGGTGTCAAATTGATCTTATTACAGGCATAGCCAGACTGGAATGACAGTTTTATTAGAGAGAATTCCTGCACAACAAAATCCATTAGTGGCAGTGAAAGGGATTTTGTACTTTAACACTTTGCTGACCAAGTTCGTCGCTAATCGAATGACTATGATAGATCAGAAAAATGGAGAATACCCATTGCAATAATGTGCTAAAAATAGTGTATCCGGGAAATTATCTTCTGTAAAAATGGCGGCATGTCAGGAATAACGATATGGACCTAGTACGTGAGTTTTTATCAAGAAATATCGGAGTTTTCAGAGGAAATATAGTATGATATATAGAAATTAATGTAAATCTAGACCTAGCATTATGATAAGTAGCATTTTGCACTTGAAATAATTCTGGAGCTTTCAAATTCATTCAGAAAATGCAAACAGTTGTTACAAGATGCTAGATTGATTTTATATGAATTTTTAAAGATGGTGATGTCAATGTATAAAATTTTGTGTGCACCCTCGGTAATGGCGGACAAGTACGCTCTGGATTCCTGGTGAGCAAAGTGTTAACAGCTTTTGATGGCATCAAAAATATTAAATAAAACCTAATCTTTGGCAATGGCATCAACAAGCAAACATTATTCTTAAGCCTAAATATACAAGCCAACTTCCATGACAGAGAGTGAGACATCCTTTACAATCCCAACTAGCACAAACTAGGTCGATGTTGTTTGACTTTGCAGTGACAATGCTATAGAAATTATAAGCAAACGGAGTCTAGAAATGCCAACAATAGTTAATCAACAATATCCCCTATACAGAATATACTTGAAATGACTTGTATATTATTCTCATTTTCTAAATGTCTAACTTTTTGTGTTGGTATCAATCCCTATCAATTACCAAAGTTGAAGCTCTTGTTTCCTATGTGCAGTTGGGTGTTTCCTCTGAGCTTTCTTTCATACCCAAAAGACTCCCAACTCTCAGCAATATGAAATGATTTAACCTTTAGCACGCTACCATTGCAAAAATTAAACATATCCGGGTGTATACCGGTCAATCTGTGGTAGCAGAATTGTGACTGCAGCGCAAGTCTAAATTTAGCTTTTTCTTTCAAGAAAAAAATGTTTCAGTTATATCCTGTTACAATCAGCGCAAATTTAGTTGAAATGGAAACCATTTTTAGTGAAATTCTTATGGGTTGTGCTTCAAGGAATTGCATTTGTTTTCAAAGAAGACATTATGAACACATTAGTTTCATTATGAAATGACATTGAAAACAATCAGTCTAGACATTCTCATGCATTGAATATCACGTTGCATCGAAGAAATATTCTTAGGTCTACTATTCAAGATTGGATTGTGACGGTTAGTGACATCTAACTGTTTTATTTATTTTTACAGAAGATATTATGAGCACATTATTTTGGTTATAAAATAGCAAATAGGTTTAGGCATTTCTTCATGGAATATATTGGTCGGACAAGAGCATGTGAGCCAGCCATTACATTTTTTCCCCCAATATTGCATTTAAAAAAATATTTTCATTATGCAGCTGTCATAAGACAATCTGGCGTGCAGGGGAGAAGTTACGTAATTTGTATTTAGTGTGGTAATGGTTAAGAAAAGATTTCTACTTAGAAGGGATCCATGTGTATCTAGAAAACAAGTTCCACCACTTTTGCATAAAAGACACCCAATCACAGTAATCCTTTGGAGGTGTCAATGTTGGCCATTTTAAACCAGTCTTCATGACTTCAATGTGGCCGCTAACATCAAATATTATATATTTTATAGCCAGTAACAATAGATTTATATTTTACAAAGTTATCTTAAAAACAACTCTTGGCCTGTGTGCATGCAAATCTGATAGTGATAACTATTTCTACCAAGTTCTGCCTTTTTTTTCATTGGTTTACTCACTGTATAGGTTATTAACATAAAATGATAGAATTTTCTTTCTGTTCTCAAAATTATATCATAGATTTTCACATCTGTTGTCAGCATTATATTATATATTTTCACATCTTGTCAACATTACATCATAGATTTGTATGTTTTGTTAGAATTTTACATCATAGATTTTCAGATATGTTCTCAATATTACACCATAGACTTTTTACATCTGTTATCAACATGACCTCATAAATTTTTACATATATTCTCATCATGACATCCATAACATAATAAATTTTGACATCTGTTCTCAACATCACATCATACAATTTAGAAATATCCTAGAAACGCTGTTCTCATCAGCTGTATATGTTAAACAGAGAGTTAAAGACTGACTGTTTTCTGTTAAGTTAAATACTGGCTGCAGGTAATCAGGAGTCTCTCTCTCTGCAAGATAATGTGCTAGTTTCCTCTCACCTCACTTGTTTTTCTCATTCATAACTTTGGAAGTGTGCCTGCAAAGATGAAATATATCAAAATATTATACAAGAAGAGAAAAAAATGAACATAATGCTCAATGTTCATTTTATAGTAGTAGCAGTCTGTTTTTCCACCAACAAGAGGTGTGTTGTGGAATAGTGTTACCCCATATATATTTCATTGATCAACAGCTTACCTAGGGATGATGTTGTCAGCATTATGTATGCTACCTTTATTTTCCCAGATCTAGTGTCCATTTCTTTAGGTTAGGTTGATCTAGGAACCATTTATATTCACTAAGCTATCATGGCTGCTTCATTAATTTATATTCACTAAGCTATCATGGCTGCTTCATTAATTTATATTCACTAAGCTATCATGGCTGCTTCCTTAATTTAGCCAATGATGAAAACTTGCTTTGTTTGGAAATGTAGGCAGACTTGATTTCTTGTCAAAAACAATACTGCAGGGAACCTTTGAGGGTGGAAGAAGCAGAGGAAGACAAATAAAATCATGGACAGACAACATCAAGGACTGGACAAGACGAGATTTTAACTCATCTGCATCGCTGAAGATATAAATCGTTGGTAGACTGTGCTAAAGCATCCAATGTGGTACCCCTACGACCCTGACCGGTTACAGGTTTATGGGACAGGATAGGATTAATTTACCAACAAAGCTGACTTCAATAAGGTGATTTAAATAACTACTGTTATCTGCAAGATACATTTGGTGGGATAAGATACTAGATAGTGAGATACTGATAGTGTCTTCCTCTGCACTCACACACGATGGTGATGATGGCAAACCACCTAGACAGGTGATCTCGTTTGTGTGAAAGATACCACTTCCCTAAAAAACCGTTATATGAGTACCCTCAGATTTGACTTCAAAATGACAATACATTTGTGTAATCCTGTAATAGTATAGTGTTGTCTATCTATCTATACGCTGTGTCCCTTGTTTGCCTTGCAGCGTCAGGAGTGGAAGAGTTCTCTGGAGATGGCCTTCTTGTGCGCTGTTTGTAAGCTTGTTCCTGTGGCTTCTTTGATTTCTGTGATCCATCTTTTACATGGTCTACCTCTGGCTTTATAACCGTTATGTCTATGTGTCAAGGCCATTTGTGGCATGCTATATGTCGGTAGTCTGCAAGCGTGTGAAAACCACTTGATCTGTTGTCTTTTGATGTGTTCCAATACTGGTATTGTTTTGATTATCTGTCTGATGTTATCGTTTCTAATTCTATCTCTTAATAACACTGAGTATTCTTTGCAGACATGTCATTTCTGTTGTCACTATTTTTCTTTTGTCTTGTGCTGTCATTGTCCAGGTTTGGCACCGGTAGCACAGTGATGGAATAATAATAGTCTTGTATAATGCAACTTTAGTGTCTATGTTTACATTTTTGTTCTTGAAAATACGTGTCATCTGTCCTAGGATCTGGTATGTTTTGTTGCATCTGTTTTGTATCTCTTTACTGGTTTTCCCTTCACTCGATATAATGCTTCATAAGTAAGTATAGTGTTTGTGCTATGTATAAAGTGAAGCATTCCATGTTCACGCCTGAGACATTATCAGGGAATACAATGTTAAGCCCATATTTTTCATTGAACTGCATATTCATGGATGATGTAAAGAACATTGTGGCCACCGCCATTACTTTCCAAGAATATCTGGTACCCATTTCTTTGTTGTTGGTGATATTAAAATATTTGCAGTTGAACTGGAAAATGAACCTTACATCATCTGACTAGGAAGTCAGTTCACTTACCACTGATCTACCAAGACTTTTGATAATTTCCTGTGCAAGGGAATGCATTCCAAATGTTTATAACCAGAAGTACAACACTGATGGTGCAAACAAATAATAATATACTAACGGGCTAGTCAACCACTGCTCTCCCAGCTAAGGAGGATCTGACTATCAGTTACATAATTCTTACATCATGAATAGCTAATTCCTCAGCTTGTTCTGCTGATGGCATGCCATCTCTAGCTTGGTTGTCATCATCGTCAGATGAGTCTTCATCTGATGAATTTCTGTTGCCTTCTGCAAAAACAGCATCTGAAAACAGATTTTTTTTTTAAATGAATGAATCTCATGTTAGAAATATTAGTTTTAATACTTTCCTTACCACATTGTCCTGGTTTCTATATCACAACTTACACAAAATATATTTGTCACATGTTTTTATTTATGCTTCAATCAACAAAAACAGTAATGGTGTGTTGATTTATCTATCCATCAATCTATTCGCTAAACTCGTTGTTGCCTTTCAGCGTCAGGGGTAGAAGACTTTTCTGGAGTTTACACTCATGTGTGTTGAGTATATTGTGGAGTTTGTCACCTCTTTTATTTCGGTGGTCCATTGTTTCCGTGGTCGGCTAATAAAACTTCCGGTAAAATGGTGCGCAGTAACAGCTGTGTTATTTCTGTGACCACAAATGGAAGTTCAATTCGGTTTTCAGGGCTATTCGCATGGAATATGTGGTTTCTTTCTGTATGTGTTAGAGATCACGGTGTAGCCATGTGAATTTCCTGATGCAACACTGAGACCGGATTAGCAAACCGTCAGTGAGAACACAATGGATCGTAATAAAATGAAGAGTTGATTTATCAGTCTCAATAAATCCAGAGTGTAGCCCATGCCATCGCGCAGTTCCAGTTTGGTGTTGACTTGTCTTTGTGTGTGTGTATGTTTCTCTTTCTGGGCTGTTCAAATCTTTACTCAAATCTGCAATCGTGAGATCTACCATGATTCACACCGACGTCAGTTTATTCACATGACTTCTTGATCTATTCTCATGTGACATATCTGCCACTTGATAGTGCTGCTGCTGCCAGTCAATGGCCATGTGATCAACAAATTTATTCTGCACCAGGTAAGTATATAAAGATATAGCGCGTAGAGATTAATGCTCATTTTTGGTGAGGCACATCCTTTTCAACCACTGACATGATTTCACAATGGCATATATTTCACAATGCAAGCCGGATTAAAAAATACAAAACGTCTTCCTGCCACCGGATTCTTTTTCGAGAATTTGCGCTATTGATGGTGGCTGTTTTGAAAATGTTAATACTTCTTTGGTTGTTTGAGATATTTAAATAATATTTGCACATATAAATAAAGAATTGAAATCTGCATATATTGATGTAATTTCTATATGTGTGTGTGTGATACCGGATGCATGAGAAAGTGGTAAAGACGTTTAAAAAAAACAACAACATATATTTTATAACAAAAAAAGCGGTAAAAATAATAACTTACCTTACTTATCAAATTGGTTGGCAACACTGTACACTAAATCACACACAAATATATTGTATTTATGCTCTTTCATTGTGAAACTATCAAAATATTGCCGTGGGAGCTGTATAAAACATGTAGACTTTCAGTAAATCGTTCTTTGAGCTTAGGTCTAGTCATTTTTGGTGCCACTTCAACATATTCAATATAAAAAATCTACAAGTCCCAAAACCAACACGGCATTCTGTGTATTCACTGCTGCGAAACTAAATAACCTAATAAATCATGATTCAAAATACAATGATTAATCCGGTACCCATTTAAGGCTGGGTCGACCCGCGAGCCGTTGCGGTCTGAAAAACATTTCCGCCTCAACTGGGGAATGAACCAGGACCATGTATATGCGAAGCAAGTGTGCTAAAAACTGCGATAACGCAGCGGCTGCAATTGCTAATTGTTCTAGTATTGCCAACTGAATCATCAGTTTTACATTTGAAAAAGGACATTAAAAACAACCCGACAAGTTATTTAAACATTTATTATACATTATGTTGAACATCTATATAGTGGTTTCTAAAAATCCAACAATAATAAAAATTATCAAGATCTAGATGTAAAATGTACAAAGTAGCAATAAAGTAGTGGTAGTAGTAGCAGCAGATATAGTAGTGGTAGCCATAGCAGTGCATGTATAGTAGTTAATAATAGCAGCAGTGGTAGTAGTCGCAGCAGCAGTAGCAGTCATGGTATGTATTATATCAATAGTAGCATTAGTTGAAGACAGAAGGTGTGTTGGCTCTAGTTGTGAGTGAGTGCCATCTGAGCGAACTTGGTTCAAATCCCATTTGCTGCATTATGATTTTTCTTTAGTAGTAGCACATTCGCAGCAACATTAATGGTAGCAATGGCAGTAGTAGTATTAGCAGCAGCAGTATTAGACAGTGGTAGAAGAAGTAGCAGTAGCACTTGTAGTAGTGGTGGTGGCAGTAGCAAAAGTGGTGGTAGAAGCAGCAGCAGTAGTAATAAAAAAAGGACTACATACATTTTCTAGTAGGATTATTCACAGCTGCCTCCTGAGTCAACTTTTGGTAACATGTAAGACAAACTCTGATTGGCTTTCTGCTTTGTTGAGGAAGAAGCCATCGCTTACTTGTGCAAGTGTTGCAGGCCACAATGCCACAGTGTCTACAATGATGCTGCAGAAATTATTCAAAACATGTTACACTGAACCATAATTCACTATGACTTCTTATCTTAATAAACTCCAACAACAGATGTTGCTCTGCTCTTCAAGATTGTTCTTTCATATTATTTATGAGCCAACTCTACCACATTTAACCCTTTCTTCTTCTTCAGCGTTCATTTTCTAACTCCTGCTGGATCTCTCTAGTAGCAGGACCATGCTCCATTCTAGATTTCCAGCAGGATGTAGTCCAGAGAATGGAAATGCACTGTGTCGCCATTTTATTTGTACCAATGGCCCGACACATCCGCCTTCTGCAGGTAACCCTTTCAATATCAGCCGTTCCGCCAGTGTTTTGCCAGGGCCCAAAAGGGGAGCAAAGAATAGCAACACTGTTTACCTTCCACGCATGTCGTAAAAGACAACTAAGGAGGTTATGGGATGGAGTTGGCTGTCCCATCCCATATAGGGTCAGTGACACAAAGCCATGATGAAGTCAGATGTGTCAGGCCGAAAGGCGCAGATATAGCAGAAATGCTGTAAACCATGACACAACGCATACCGTTCTCCGAACTACATCCTGCTAATCTGCAGGAGTTTGAGAACAAACGCAGAAGAAGAAGAATAACAGCCGTTCAGAAAAAAACTGAACTTAATCCCCAAGGCAAGGGGAATAGCTCTGCAAAAATCAGAAGTTATTGTGCAAGAAAATTAATATAAAATACAATTTACAATCGATTTTTATGATTCAAAGTCCGATTTACAGATAAATGGAAGAGATAGAGATCTGTGAAGATATCTTTGTGAATGTCATGTAAGACAAGTTTACTTGTCATGTGACATGGGAGAGGAAAAAATGAGCATCTGTTTCATGTCAGCTTCATTTACTTGTGTCAATTTGTTTCCTGATAAATGTTCGAATGAAAGCTGAAAAGCAGTCTCCCTTGCACGGTACTCCTAACATATGGAACTCATTCCCATAAAGAAAGCCCTAGATATCTGATGAAACAGGTTTCCAACACAGATCTAGTTTTTTTTTGAAAACTTTGATACCTGCATACACATTTGTTCTACATGCACCCCCAAAGAATGACTCACATAGAAATAGTGAAAACTAGGCCTAGTCTCAAAAGCAGAGTAATCTCTCGATCAATGTCATTTGCAGGACCTGACTTCTCATGAAATTTATAAATAATGAAATAGATCAGCTGTATTGACGGTTCTCAATTATTACTAGGTCTATGGTGTATGGGGTGGGATGAACACATCATCGATTAGGGCTAGACTACACATCGCCGTTAATTTCAACTAAGCCTACTAAATATTGAACTACTACCCCATGAATGTCTGATTCATTCACATTCTCTAGATCTCCATTTAAAAACTGCATATCAACATCATCTGAATCATAAGTAGGTCCATTTTTACCAAGTATTGAAGAAAATTGATGGCCATAATAAACTTTGTGCAGTTAGGAAATAATTTTTAGAAACAATCAGAAAACAACACTAGATGTCACCATTACCAGCAATCATGTGAGCACTACATTTAGCATGTCTATTCGCATAGAACTGTAACAGACAGCAATCGAAATGGCAGTGTGACGATAATGGCCACTACGATAATGTATATAGTCAACGATTTCTGCTCCTAAGGGATTGAATAGGTCTTAAATGTTCTTCACACTTCTTTTACTTTCCATATCTTCCTGACTGAATATTTGTGTATAATTAAATGACTTTAAGGTGATGTGGGATATTAGAGAAAGTCATTTCAATCTTACCCTTCTGTTTACAACTGTGAATTCAGATTTTCTACAATGCATGCAAGTCTTGGCATCTGAATCAGGTACCCAGACAGGGGAATCTGTTGTTGTGCTTTGCTGTATGCCTCCTATAATGTTATGAAAAATAAAAAAAGAGACGATATGTACACCATTTTCTAATCACATTTTAAGGAAATAATTTATCCAAACTAACCTGTGTCAAGCATTGCATTCCTTAACAGTGATGTCTTCTTTTTCTTGTTCTCAGTCTGCATAAATGTTTCACATGAGTATTATTATTTTTACAGTAGTTGATATAATTTGTAAATGAACTTTAGCTGACTCATTTCTGCACCTTTAGATGTATAAGATATCTTATTTTAGTGTTGGACTAGAAATAGAACAAAGATTATGATTTTGAGAAAATGTACTTCTGATATTAAACAGGTGAATATTTCTTCTATTGTATGGACAATATAAAGTTAAATTACTTTTAAGTGAAGCCTTGTTATATGAAAGAGTCATGAAATGTGTGATCACTAATTAACATAGACATAATTTGCATCTTTACAGATTGTCTTAAGGATATCAATTTAATCTTCATGCTTAGCCTGAACAATTATTGCAGGCCCTGGATTGTGCTCAGTTTCCACAGACCCTAATTACATTCCAAAGTGAAAGATTTACAATATTTGGAACCGGGGAAAGGTCTGAAATTGCAGAATCTAGGCAGCAGTACCCACTTCCAACAATTATCCAACTAGGATCTTCGTATCTTCTAAGGAACCTCTGCTTATTTAATGAACAATACAAATTGTAATAATGTATTACCAACAGTGTTGAAGATTTGTGTCAAGAAAGGTAGTCATCATTAGATTACCAATAATGTTGAAGAATTGTGTCAAGGAAGGTAGAGTCATCATTAGATTACCAACAGTGTTGAAGAATTGTTTCAAGGAAGGTAGAGTCATCATTAGATTACCAACAGTGTTGAAGATTTGTGTCAAGAAAGGTAGTCATCATTAGATTACCAATAATGTTGAAGAATTGTTTCAAGGAAGGTAGAGTCATCATTAGATTACCAACAGTGTTGAAGAATTGTTTCAAGGAAGGTAGAGTCATCATTAGATTACCAATAATGTTGAAGAATTGTTTCAAGGAAGGTAGTCATCATTAGATTACCAATAATGTTGAAGAATTGTGTCAAGGAAGGTAGAGTCATCATTAGATTACCAATAGTGTCTAAGAATTGTGTCAAGGAAGGTAGTCATCATTAGATTACCAACAGTGTCTAAGAATTGTGTCAAGGAAGGTAGTCATCATTAGATTACCAACAGTGTTGAAGAATTAGCCATGACAGGAGACACAACATTGTCATGTGCTTGCTTCTCTGTTCTGCAATGTATGTTTTGCAGATCTTTAACAGGTGTTTTCACTTTCATGGCGCTGATAATGCAGGTAGATAGATCTTATGTGTTAATTTATTTTCACAGAGCTGGCACTCATGTAGTCAGACCCGCTGTACTGGTTTTTTTCACTTTCATAAGGCTGGTACCACAGGCAAACAGATCTGTGCTAATGTTTTCACTTTCATAACGCTGACACTACAGGCAGGCAGATCTGCTGTGTTAATCTTGTATCTGTGGTATACATGTCTCACAATATTTTGGGAGTGTGGGTAAATAGAAAATTGTGACATGATTCCATCTGGAGAGATAATAACAGGTGTCATTTTTCTAATTTGTTCTGTGTGGTCACATTCACACTTTGAATGATCTGAGAGTAGATTTGATGTCATTTTGATTAACATACACTGTAGGAAGCCATGATTGAAGCCTTATGGACTGTGTGGTCAACATGCTTCCAAATGGTTGCAGACTTTCATGTGATTTGTGCTTACATAATGATGTCATCCAGCTACAGTGCCCACCTTCTTTGGTGAGTTTGTAAATTTCTTCATATAGTATCTATCTATTGCCATTTCCACTTGTGCTGTTAGCATCGTGGGGAAGTTTGGAGTTTTCTGTCTTTGACCATTTGCATTGCATTGGCCATGGTCAGCCCGTGTCTCTTTAAGGTTTCCTTGATTGTCTCTACCCATCTAATTCTCTACCCATCCCATCTAACACTATTATGTAGCCTGATCGTCTGCTGTTGTATGCACGAAGGCTACATAATAGTGTTATTCAGCTACAGTGCCCACCTGCTTTTGTGAGTTTGTAAACTGCTTTATTTACTAGGATTTTGTAATTCATTGGAATTCACAGCCTTATGCTGTTTTAAAGCACCCAGTTAAATGTATAAAGCTATCAGGGACATAGATTGCAGATATTGTGGTTTCTTATGACTTTTGAAACTGATATTTGTAAAGTTGACAATGTTTCTCTGCCTGGTATTATATACAATAAGGATATTTGTTGTTGAATGCAATTTTTCTGAATTATCAATAAACAGAATCAAATCAGCCAAGGAATGCTAGCCTAGCCATTCTACATGTTGCTAAGTTCAGTCACTTCTTACTTTTGGTTTCTTGTGTTAAGTGTGAATTATAAATATATAATTTATGAGCACTGCAGTTGCTATAACCCTACTCACATAATAAAACATCAACACAACAATGCAGTGGATACCAAGCAATGTAGGTGTCATGAAGGCAATGCAAGCACTGACAAACTGGCAAAGCATGGAACAAACATGCAACAACTAAATATTTGAACAAATCATTTCAACAATCCATAACAGCTGCAGACACAAATGGATGGACTGCCAAACTACAAGTGCGATTGTAAGACTCTTATATATGAACATGCCACAGCCAAAACCAAATAACCTAAACAGCAGATACCAGGGGCCCTTAAGTTGATACTACATATACAAGCTGCAAGGATATTTACAAGCAATACATCATACTGAATAACTGTAATAAACAGCTTGAGAAGACAGGCAAATGCCATATTGTTGACTGATAGACACTTGAAGATGTATGAAGCAACTGCTACCACCAAATCTTTCCAATACAAACACTCTGAAGGAGATACTGAACAACACATAAAAGTCGAGTAGATGGCACTACCTGGCACAATTTTTACAGAGTGAGTACTTGTAAACCTGGGGATTGAAAAAGTTAAATTAATACTGAAAGGTCTCCAAACAAAAACATTCTGACTGAAAAGAAAACTGAAAAGAATTAGATTCATAGACAAAAATTCCAGAAAGATATGTCTGACTGGCCTAATTCTTGACATTAAATAGTTTATTTCTGCTTTACAGAACAAAGGATGGAAACTCAAGCAGAAGAAAAGAAAAACCACAAATAAAATAAATATAGGCAAAAATAAAATGTGTTAAATATCAGTTTTACATGAAATAGATATAAGGAATCGATGTTTCATTCAAAAGGTCTTGCATCTTACACCATGCATTTTGGGAAACGGTGTTAATATTCTTTGCTTCTCTATTGGACCACAGCTTCCAACAACCATCTTCAGATGTGAAATGTAAGCTTTGAGCTAAGGCAGCTTCACACTTTGACAAATAGATAGTTGCAGACCAAATGTAAATACAGAGAAAAGACAGATTTTGAGAACATAATTCTGTTGAAAAACTTAATTATCTAACAAGACACACAATCTGAATAAAATATTCATAGAAGAACGTTTAATCTATGAAATCAGCGTTGTCAGTTGACGTCAGTAATTCATAGACTGAGACACACAAATTAATTCAAAATGAGCTAACATTGATCATTGTTATCAATGTTATAACAATTAACATAGCACACAGCTAAATAATTGTTGCCCAGCAGAAGCATCTTAAACTGATAATTATTTCACATCATAAGTAGCTTAACCTTAACACACCTATGGTGGGTGAACTCGCTGACGGTTTACCTGGCTCATGATGATCCCTGGGCAAGGGGAATAACTCAGCACAAATCAGAAGAGAGTGTGCAAGAATATATAAAATACAATTTGCAATCAATTTTTATGACTCAACGTCCAATTAACAGATAAATGGAAGAGGTACTGATCTGTGAACATATCTTTGCGAATGTCATGTAAGACAAGTTTACTTGTTATGTAACATGTGAGAGGTTAAAAAATGAGCACCAGTTTCATGTCAGCTTCTTTTACTTGTGTCGAATTGTTTGCTATGTTGAAATTAAATCTGCAAAGCAGTCTCCCTGACACAGCATGACAACATCACCCTGTGATATTGACTACTGTTAACGACTCCAAACATATAGACCTAGTTCAACATAAAGAAAGTCCTAGATATCTGGTGAAACAGGCTTAAAAAGAGTATCTTGTTTTTCTGAAAATTTTGATACCAGCATACAAATTCATTTGTTCTGCGTCTACCTCAAAGATTGACTCACGTAGAAATAATGAAAGATAGGGCTAGTCATAATCAAAAGGTAAGTAATATGGATGAATGCTGTTTGTAGGATCTTATCTACATATTTTACAATATTTTACTTCATATTTACAAGTTAACAGCTCCTATACAATACACGTTAAAAACGATAGGAAAACCGCAAAGGAAGCCACCATTACCGGTAGTCACGTCTGTCCTAAATTTAGCATGTTTATTGCCATGCAAACCATAAAGAATATCAGTCTCAATGACTGTGTATAAATCAGACGAGAAAGTCCTATTTGGGAATGAATATATAGAGGGTGATAGGGGATTGAATGAGTTAATCGCCTGTGTGTTGCCGGGCCCAAAAGGGCAGCAAAGAATAGCAACACTGTTTACCTTCCACGCATGTCGTAAAAGGCGACTAAGGAGGTTATGGAATGGAGTTGGTTGTCCCATCCCATAGAGGGTCAGTGACCCAAAGCCATGCTGAAGTCGGATGTGTCAGGCTGAAAGGCGCAGCAATGCTGTAAACCATGACACAACGTATTCCGTTCTCCGGACTACATCCTGCTAATCTGCAGGAGTTTGAGAACGAAAGCAGAAGAAGGAGAATGAGTTAATGTCATGTGAACATAATCAGCGAATCATAGTTAGCAGTAGTTTTCTCGAAGCTGGCTTTGTATGAAACAGGAGTCTTTTGCCATACAAGAAATTGTAAATATTGAGAGACACCCAGCTCGAAATCCCTCAGCTGGTTACAATGGCCATCAATATGTATAATTGACGTAAAATCATCATGGAATGTGATTCTGATACTAAGGAATTCTTGGGAATTATGTTTGTTTTAACAGTAGATATAGCAGCACATTGGTTTCACTATGAAATGACATGATGAAACAAGTATGGCGGGATTGCCTACAAGATTACGCCTAACTCTAAAGTTCAATGTTTTTTTAAAAAGTAAGTTCATAGGTGTCCAACTAGTAGAGATTTTCCGTATTAATATGTATTCCCCCCCCCCCTCCCCCCAATATTTTTTTAATTAAAAAAATAATAATTTAAAGGGGTGTTTGGGGTGCTAAATACAGTCGTTTTTATTGAAATACGGATATAAATTGTAAAAAAATATGTTGATAACTGTGTAAGTTACTTTCACATGTTTTATTTATTTCCCCAGATATATTATGTTAGTTTGGCTATGCAACAACATATTTACAATATACTTATGCGTGTAAAACCACGTAATTAGGATAGGATTGCCATATGGGAAATAAAAGTAAGTAATTTTTTAATTTTTATTTTTCCAATTTTTAAAATTTCTTTTACTTCATTTCCTATCTTTACAACTTTCTCAAAACTCTTGTATCATACATAAACAAAACATACACCTATATATGCAGTATTCTTCTTCTTCTTCAGCATTCATTCTCAAATTCCCACTGGATTTCTCAACTTGTAACAGAACAATGGTCCTACAAGATTTCCAGTTGGATGTAGTCCAGAGAATGAAAATATGTTGTGTTGCCGTTTTTTGCGCCAATGGCCCAACGCATCTGTCTTCGGCGGAATATGCAGTATTCAATTTTTTATTTACATGTACAAAAATTATTTTAAAATCTCTAAAAACAAATACAAATTACTGCGTTTATAAAAAAGTTTATAAAAAACACCCACACAAAAAAGAAAACTCAAATTGTCAAAAAAAAGAAACGTAGTGGCAGGGGGGAAAATGTTTTTTTTTAAAAACCTGATGTGATACATATTAAATTTATAATTGTAGTACACAATAGGTAGCTTAAATTGATAATTATTGCACAGTATACACACCGTAAATTGATAATTGTTTCAGAATATAAGTAGTTTAAATTGATAATTGTTGTAGAACTAAGTAAATGAAAGACATTTTCTATATTTGATTTTAACTGAGAAAGCAAAAAGTTGAAACAGAAATGATGTGCATAATAGGATTTAAAACAATTCTTATCTCTCGTCTGAGGTGTTAGGTTGCAATATGCAGGCTAGTAACACTGTGTATGCAGGCTAGTAACACTGTGTATGCAGGCTAGTAACACTGTGGTTAGTATACATTATGATTGTTCTGATTTTTCTAGGCTACAGTGTGCTCATGCAAATTAATGTTATTTACTGCTCATACATTACTATGTAAATTATACCAAGTTCTAGAAAACATGCAACTATGAAAATTATATATCCTAAGATCTCCATTGAGTTCATTCTAAAAAAAGGAGTTGAAATATAGACTTCATTGTGTGATGGTTTCCGCATATGTTCTCCATCCCTCTCAATGAAGTGGCACACTGCCTGACAGTACATAGCATGTAACTCAGAAGCTTCAAGCGAAAACCCACAGGGATCTCCCCAAAAGATCCACTTTGCAAACAAGATGACACGAGCCGGATACAAACCTGTTCTCTTGAGCACAAGACAAACAGCTTAACCATTACACTAACGAGATCACCAAAAATTCATTCTGATCTAGTTAAGACACACTGCACATGTTTATAAACTAAAATTTAATGATCTAGTTGAGCTTAAAAATCAATTGTGAAGCCAATAACATGATTACCAAGAATAAGTTCAAATGAACTGGGTAAAATATCGTACACTAAAAACAGATTAATCATTATATGTGTACTATTACTTAGAAAGTAATACTATTTTTTAAGCAAAGAGTGTAATTTATCATTACTGAAAGATTCACATGACTGGTTCTTTCTATTATGTTGTATGGTTGTGAGAGTTGTAAACTCACTACAAACATGGGGAGATGAACACAGGCTCCAAATACAAGCATTATTGACAAAGTCTACACATTTCCTACAAAATAAACTTGTACATAAGAAATACAATAGATATATGTCCACAAGACTCACTACTTTAATTGTAAAACAACAACAACAATTTGCATAGTTGGGCATACAAAATAATATGATTCCTTGTCGAAAATGATCCTGCAACCAGTCAAAGGCTAAGAAATCTCTGACTTCAGCACCAGTGATTACTAGGGCAGGACTAGCCCTGCTCAATGCCAGTGATGACCCAACCAATCTTAGTTTCAGCCTCTATTAACTGGACTACGCCCCCCCCCCCTCCATCTCAAGAAGTTGGCCTTGATGGTGCATGGTTACACAGAAAATTTACTTTAGAAAAGAAGATCACAATTTCCATATATGGGCATCCATCCTTACACATTTCATATAGGTACAACCAGTCTGTGCCACCACAACTTGGTAAATATGACAGCGAAGTCTTATGGTATAACCAGTCTGTGCCACCACAACTTGGTAAATATGACACTAGAGCACAGCCTGACTGGTGGGGGCATTTATGGCTATGTCAATAGAGAGACATACAGCGGTATTAAAGGCAAGCAAATTTGACTGTTTGATATAGATGACCTGCTTTCAGTATGGGCACCAGTTGCAACATACGGCTAACCTACTAGCAATATGGTTATAGATGTTCACTAGTAACAATATACATATTAGTTACCAACACCACAGCTGGGTGTGTCTGCCCATTGCTGAACTATAGAAACAACACAGCGCATGAATGATCTCTAGAAAATATCCCGCTGGAAATCTAGTAGACCTGCTGCAAGAAATATTCAGTAAAGTTTTAAAGTGAATGTTGAAAAAAATCTAAGTATATATGTATGTGTGCAATGTGTACATAGAAAACTTACTTCGAGTAAGAAGATCACCGACACATTTCCGTATATGGGCCATCCATTCTTTCTTTTCTGTTGCAGTGGCAGCATACACAACAAATGATTTGCTAGGATTTATTATTTTCCAACCATTTCGTAAATCTGTGAATAAATCCAGAGAAAATGTATACTAAATATATTATGACACTATTCTCAGCAAAAATAAACATATTCAACCTGTGTGAAGATGGGAACTCAAAACTAGCATCACAAGCAGATGCAGTGGAGGTAGTTATCTTCAAGTCATAATCTCCAGGAACTGCTGAAAGATGTATGTGTAAACAAGACACAGTATTTTTATGTTTAAGTGACATGATGGTATTGAAATGTTGATTCTGAAGGGCAGAGTGCCAGGTGAGAGAAGAGGAGAAGATAAGCATTTTTTTCAGTACTAATCAACAACAGATTTTTGCTACATATTTATACTATATAAAATAAAACAACATGTAATCATGTTTTAAATTAGCATATTTACAGAATCCACTTCAATGTTAACTTTTAATTACATTTTTCACTGATAAAATAATTCAAATATCTACAAAGATCAAAGGAAGCTGCTGATGCAAGAAAATGATGACAGCTAGACTTTTAAATATCATGAAACAGTTAAAACATAAGATTACTTGCAAAACATTATAATGCAAGCATAAGTTATTCAGATATTAAATGGAGTTTGACAGCAAACATTTAGAAATGCACTATAAATAAGCGTATTAGTTTCTGGCAACATGCATTGCACATGACAATCTTCTTCCCACTTCCAATTGTTTAGCTACCAACGCACAGAGTCCAATAATTTTGATAAATGTACTTCAAGATATGATAAGAGAAATGTATCTGTGAGTCAAAGAGGAACTGAGACGAGTGAAACAGAAAAAAAACATAAGACATGAGGGAACTTACTGAATTCATCACTGACATTTTCTAATTTCACATCTTCTAGGGGTAAAATGTGCTGCTTGTTATACTGAAACATTTAGAGAGAAACAAAATTATGACTAAGCTATATAGATCATCTATATCAGCAACTTATTTCATGTATATGTTATTGATACCCAATTGCTGTTGAGTGGTGTCATTCTTAAAAAAAAGAGTTTTTCCTGGCATTTAGAGAAGAGCTGCCAATTAGGAGATGTTCAACTGTTTTTTTATGAGAGTAATGTCTACACGTGGGTAGTTGGTCTGATACATTTTGATCAGTCATAAGTTCCATTTCGATCATTTTCTCATAAGTTCAGCCAGATTTCCCTGGTATTGTTTCTGATAATCTGTCCTCATACTATTCACATATTGCAAGATCTTATCTTTTGCTGTTTTATAGCACATCTCTTTGCAAGCCTGTCTACTGTATCCTTTCCTGCTAGATCCACTACATCTGTATTGCTAGTAGAAGGTGCAACATCCTTTAGTTACTTGTGGTCGCCCTACCATTGCTTGTAGTCATAGTAAAGGCACAGCTGGATTCCATGACATTTTAAATCACAGGATAATGCAGGACAAGTCGAGCACTGCCTTGATGAAGAATAAGTGATTCCAACAGTACAGAAACATCCTATTCTACAACATTATTGTTAATGAGCACCTTGATTTCTGAATCCTCCACCACTGGATTTTTTGGTCTACAGCTTCTGTGCAAGTTATTACAAATACAGTACAGTGGAATCTATCTATAGCTCATATGTTTATAACAAACTAGAAGTTTAGCCCTGCGTTACGCGGGTGAGAATAAAACAAAAAAGAAAATAGAATAGATAAATTTCGGAATACAATTGAGAACATTTCTTTTCTTGCAATTGAAATCAAACCCCCAAAAAACCGCAATATATAAATAACAGGCCTAACAGAAAACATTATCCCATAATTGCAGGCAGCCTAAATAGATTAAAAATTAAAAAAACTGCAAAGACAGGCAGCGCCTGAGTCTGACACTCTATGTATACTCTAACCCAGCCACATACCGAAGGAATTAAAATTGTATACTTATGAACATGCAGGCAGTGAACCGCAACACATGAAGAATCAAAACCTCTGCCCTATGTGCCGCCTACGGAATAAAAGGAACACACTAACCAACTTATGAATGCAGTGTAATTTCTATGCAAATAACTGTTTCCTAGATGCAAAATGTTTTCTTTATTGAATCAATTACAAAACAAAAAGCAGAAACAATAGTAGGAACCATAGTTAACATGGAAATACATCGTCAACTGCTATTTAAACACAGTAAACGCTGATAACAATGTATATAACAATAACACTAATTTCTATTACTCAGTAGGCCTTGCAGTTGCTCAACAAATGTTTATATTTATTAGACCATTATGCCTTTGGTCAGATGTAAAAAGGTCAACCAATCAAGTCAATGTTGAGTTTTGCCAGACCATGGGAGAGCATTTACGATTTTCTGTGAGTGCCACGGGCTGGCAAGTGTGCCAAACTATAAACTATATTTCATGAAACCTATGCATCACAGGAAAACATAGAGCTACAGATTTCTTCCCTTATAATTTAACCCCTTAGCTGCGCTGAGCAAAAAACTGAAATTGTAATTGCAGTGCAGGGAAATTTCAAGAGCTGTTAAATTTTTTCCTGTAATCAATTTGCCCACTGCATTCTCACGTTAAAGAATTTGAGTTTAGGCCTATTATTACTGTATGCTCTAATTTATGAATTTACAAGCATAATGCTTCTTTATATTATGGAAGAGATTTGAAAACCTTATATATATATATATATCTCACAAAATGAAACATTATTTCAATCAAATAGACCTAATCATAATAACCCGTTTTATTCGGGACACAAAGTTTTTCTTATCAGTAATATTATTGTCAGCATATTTATTTGTCGCATCACAAGTATGGTCTATAATAGTTGCATGTGAGACACATTCAAAGATTCCGAAAAAATATGCATGATCAATGTTTTAAATCATTATACTGTTATTGACAGAAAACGGAAATGTTTACTTTACTATATCACGAATTTGAAATATGAGAGCGGCATATTGGGCCTATTATCGGAACTACCAAATTAGTACCAGTATCACAATGTAAATTAACACTCTCTAAATCACTTCCTGAATCAGACAATGAATGTTAGAATTATCAAGAGACTTTCTGCCAAATGTTTATAATTTTCAAATTCATTGAGTGTAAATTGTGACATAGTACGGTCAAGGATAAAAAAAGTAATCAATTTTTCAAACATGCAAATATGGAATTTAAATTGTTAGATGGCCTCTAGACAGCTTGAACTAGTCAATCAAGAGTATTTGATCACTTTAAGATGTCAACAGGGATAAATTACATAAATACATGGCCCATCACTCCTTAAGGAGATATCTGTAAATAGAGGTAACTTTTCACTGTGTCCTTAAGGATGCCTCCGCAGGGAAGGGGTTAACAACACCTTTTAAAGCCCCCAAATAATTGTACTCTTTGTTTATACTGTGTATAGCACATTTCTGTTAATTAAATATTTTATCAGTTCAGACCATGTTTTCATAATGGAATTTGACTGTTCTTAAAATATATGAGAATATTTTATTGCCTTACATCTATGTCTTGATTATAAGTATTAACGTTCAACAAACACACCTACCTTTTTCTTATGAATGATTATGTTACCATAGACCAGGACATCATTGAACAGAAAAAACTGTCTGGGTTTCGCTTTCTTGCGACACACTTTTGTTAAGACACCTTCCCCCACGAGAACTCTTCCAGGTATAGTAAGAGGCTGTAAAACATCACATTCAGTGTTCACATACATCAATTATTTTGTTAAAAATTAACTCCACACTATACTCACAATTGTAAGACATTAAGTGATAGGATGTTATATTGAGCCAATCCTTCTTTATGAATGTGATGCGTGGATGATAAGCAAAGTGCCCAAAATAAGCCGGAGGCAACTGAGATGTGGTTTTTAAGAGGATGAAAATCCCATGGACAGACAAGAAAGTAATGTATAAGTCCTCAGATATGCTGGCGTAAAACGACACATTATAGAAAAATTAGATGCGGACAACCAAGATTTTTAGGGCATGTAATGAGAAAAGCAAAACTTGAACATTTAGTAACCACCAGAAAAATCAAGGAGAGAAGAGACAGAGGAACACAAAGAGAGAAATTTATGGAAGGGGGTTGTTACTGTTCCAAAAAAAATACGTCACCAACTGAACTTATCAACAACACAAGAAACAGAGTTGTGGAGAATTATGATTGCCTACACTACTCAGCATGGCACTTGATTTATTGAAGACATTAATATTTGCATAAAATTATCACTATTTTTTCAGGAATGGGGGAGGATGACTGATACCAGTTATGTCCACAGGTGACATATGGTGCAAAAACCTTTGGAATGCCAGCTGTGATATATAAGCCAGATTTTTTTACACATAAGCATTTACAAACCAATCCAGGTTATGTTACCCACCAGGACTTGGAAGGATATCTGGTGGCACTTTTATCACCATTGAAATACCCTTTACGTATTAAAATGAAAGCACAAAGTGATTTTGAGCTATTATAAGCTAGGCTTCTGTTAGGTCACCAACTCCAACCAGGTGTGTCCATTTGGGGAACGGGTGGATAGTGGAATGATCTCCATATATGTTATCAAATGTGAATACCAAATTAATGGACAAAAAATAGCAGTCAGTCCGTGATTGTTTGGACCATCTTAAAGATGTAAGTATAGTACCCATTGGAAAGTGGATCATACTTTTTCTTACACAAATACTACAATATAAGTTACGTGTTTCTATTTTTTGCCTACTATGATGTCTTTGTCTAATCCTGATAACATCCAACAAGGATTCGGAAATGGTGACCTTTTTTTCTTCTCTTTCTTTCGTTCACTTGAAACATGTCTATATCTGTAATTCTGTCTCCTTAATAAAACTCACTGTCTTTTGTAGTTCATACAGTGTCCCATAGAGTTTTGATTCCAGTGTTGTTTCCTCTGGCCAATATGTCTGCCTCAGCGTTTCATGCTCAGAACACTCTTGAAGTATATGTTTGGCACTCTGTGCTGCCTGTCCACATGTACACATGGCCGTGTTGCCAATCTTGAACTTTGTATACATGTGACTGCGGAGTCGGTTGTGTCCTGTTCTGAGACGTAGAATTATAACTTGTTCTGATCTGTTCATATTGTGATAGTCATCTTGTGTTGGTGTTTGTGGCTTTCTTATTGACTTTATCATCTGTTTTTTCTGATGGTAGGTGATTGGTATATCTGGTTGGTCTTCGGCAGCACCTTCCTTAGCCAGTTGGTCTGCTTTTTCATTTCCTGGTATTCCACAGTGAGAGGGTATCCACTGCATGGTTACCCTATACTGGTAAGACAATTCGCTAAGTAGTTTTTTTAAGTCTGTTAGTTTTCCAGACTGGAGAGCTTGAAGCACTGACCTTGCATCTGTCAGGAATACCACAGGCTGTAGGTCAGAGTTGGAGTTCAGCAGTTTTTTAGCTGCCACACTAATTGCCTGGATTTCTGCATCATAATTATTGCAGAATTTTCCTGTCGGTGTTCTGATTGTATCTCTAGGCTTGTGTGGATATTCTATATATACACCTGCACCTCCATTCCTCACAGCATTCTGTGCTGACCCATCTGTGTACACTCTGACCCATATATCTTGTGGATATTCCTCATCCAGGAAACTGAGGGTGATTGTCATTCGCTGCACACTGTTCTGTTCGTCCTCGCTTAGTATTCCTTTCACATGGGTCTGAATGTATATTGGCATTCCATGGCTTTCACTCCACGGGGTTTGCTCTGGTACAGACCTTAAGGGGCTGCCAACTTCAGGTAGGTCTGTAAGTTGTCTACGGAGTCGTTTAGCTTGATGGATAAAGCTGCTCCTTTTCAGTCGTCCCATTGCTAGATTTTGGAATCTTTCCTTCATTGGATGACTTGGCATACACTGAAACTTTTCTGCTTGAATTAGTACTTTTGTGTCTCTGCGTTCGCCAAGTGTTTGCATTCTTCCCATTTTCTGCATCTCTGCTATGGGTGTTGATTTCATTGCTCCCAACATTATTCTAAGTGCCTGGTTTTGCACTTTATCTAGATCTTGTAATATGGTGTTTGATGCAGGACACCACGCAGCTGAACCGTATTCCAGGTGTGGTCTTATGCCTTGCTGGTAAACTTTACTGAGTATATGTCCACTGGCTCCCCATGTGGTTCCACTTAGTTTTCTCAGGATAGCTAGCTTCCTCCTGGCTTTTGTTGTTGCTTTGTTTATGTGCTGCTTCCATGTCAGCTTATCATCAAAAGTAACTCCGAGGTATGTGGGTTGTTTGTCTACTTTCAAGAGCTCTCCATCTATCTTGATATGACCGGCTTTTTGATTTGGTGAGAGTGTAAAGGGTGTAGTGCTGCACTTATCTGTGTTAATGCTGACGCACCATCTATTAGCCCATAAGGTTAGGGCATCGATAGCTCTTTGTATTTGTTTAGTGGCCACTGTTGCATGTTCTTCCGTGCACCAGATCACCAGGTCGTCAGCATACATTGCCACTTTGATCCCATGTGGTAGTTCAGCAACTAGGTCATTGATGTAAACCAAGAAAAGTGTGGGTGACAGGACTCCTCCCTGGGGGACTCCATGACGCAGTAGAACTTTCTTGCTCTTGCGACCATCTAATTGTACCCTGGCTCTTCTATTATGCAGGTATGCTTTTACCCATTTGTACATTCTTGAGCTAACCCTGCAATTTCGCAATTTCTTTAGGAGCCCTTCTTTCCAGACCTTATCAAATGCTTTCCTGAGGTCTATCCATGCTGCTAGTACCAGTTTCTTTTCTTGGAAGGCATCCTCAATCTCTTGGGAGAGGTAGGTTGCCTGATCTTCAGTAGAGTAGCACTGTCTGAAACCTGCTTGCTGTGATACCAGAAGGTTTTCACTTTCAAGGTACCACTGCATCCTAAGATTGATAATGCGTTCCATTGTTTTACATAGACAGCTTGTGAGGCTGATGGGCCTGTAGTTGGAGACTGTGTTGCCATCTTTTCCTGATTTGAGGAGTGGTATCATTATTGCTTCTCTCCACGCCTGTGGTACATTACCTGTGGACCAGCTTGTGTTAAAGATCTGCAGTAGCTTTGCTCTTGCTGCACTTCCCAGGTTTCTAATCATTTCATTGGACACTCCATCAGCTCCAGGGGACTTTTTCATTTTCAATTTGGATATTGCATGCTCCAGTTCTCTCATTGTGATTGGTGCCTCCATGACTTCAGGTATAGGTTCACCTTGTCCAATGTTTTGCTGGTTCTCTCGAACCTCCTGTTGTTTGTCTGGGCTGACTTTGACGTTATTGTCTTCTGCAAAGGAATCTGCAAAGTAATCAGCTGCATGTTTACCTGTTAAAATGTTTCTATCTTTATAAAGTGTGATCCTGGTATTTCTCCCTGTACCTTCATCATTTAGTTGTTTTACAAGTTTCCATAATTTCCTAGTATCTCTTTCTAGGTTCAGCGACTCTGTTTTTTCTTTCCAGCTGCTCCGTCTGGCTTGTAACTTGGCTCTTTGAAATTTAGCCTTTGTTTGCTGATATTTGTTGTGATGTTCTTGGCTAGGTCTGTTCTCAGCCTGCTTTCTAGATGTTTCCATCTCATTTTGCAGCTTTTCCAGTTCATCATTCCAGTAGGGTTTGTAGTTTTTGCGTGCCCCCCTGGGTATGGTTTTACTAGCAGCATGTAGTATACATCTATTAAATTCACTCACTGCTCTATTGATGTCTTTGTCCAAGTTCATGTCCTTAGCTAGAACACTGGTTAAATGCTGGTACATTTTCCAGTCTGCCCTCTTATAGTTCCACCTAGTGAGCGTGCTGCTGTCCTTGGTATATTCATTGTGAATTTCCAGAAATACTGGTCTGTGGTCACTACCCCCAAGCTGCTTTCCAACGACACGTGTGATGTTCCATTCCAGGCCTGGTGAGTAGAATGCCAGGTCTGGTGTAGAGGTGGTGTGCCATGCTCTCGAGTAGAAGGTTGGTGAGTCTGCTGGCTGGTTAATAAGAATGAGATTATTTTCATCCTGCCAGCTCTCAAGTTCCTCACCTCTCTTGTCGATATGATCGTAGCCCCAGCTCTGAGAGTGGCTGTTGAAGTCACCACACACCATAAGCCTTTCTTTGTCTGGAATTGTGTCTAGTGCCAATGGTTTATCATTTGGGCAGTAGTAGTTCAGGAGATGGAATTCTGCACTGTCTGTTTTTAGGTGGAGCATCTGGTATTCTGCCCCGTCCATGTATACTTCCAGCTGACATGCGCTGATATTGTTTTTAACTAGTGTCAGAATTCCACCCTTTCGCCTGTCTTTTCGGTCAGATCGGTAGCACTGGTAGCCTCTGATTTTGAAGGCTATGTCGCTGCTGAGGTGTGTTTCTTGGATACAGCATATATTTACTTGTTCTTCACTGAGGACATTTTCAAGTTCCAATTTTTTGCTGTATCCATCTCTTTTACTGTTGACACCCTCAGCATTCCATTGCATTATTTTTATTGGTCGTTTGTTTGTTTGGCCAGTAGCTCTATTCCCTTGCCTCCTGGCTCCTCGGGGCAATTGAGAAGGACTTCCAGTAACTGAGGTTGGGCCCTTTCGAGGTATAGGGCCCGGCACCGTCCCTGCCTGAATGTCCGCCACAGGGCAGGCACCATAACGTTTATTAGATGCAGACATGTTTCCATTGTGTTTTATGCGTGGCAACCTGATTATCTGTGCGCCTTTTGGCTGGTTGCCTCCGTCTTCAGCACTCTGCTTACTTGGGCCGGACTATGGTCCTGCTCGAGTGGGAGTGCCCGACCAGTCTTAGTTTCCAGCCTCTGATGGCTGAACTAAGCCCCATCACCACTTCAAGGTTCTGGCCTCGATGGGGATGGTGACCTTTATAAATACAGGTATTTATAGTCTGACATTGCACCCTCCCTTATAACATGTCAAATTCCTATCATATATGAAGTGAAGTCAGAACAATCTTCAGACGAATCTAGAAATATGAGGCAGTGAAGAAATGTGAAGACACAGTATGCAAGAAGTAACACTGAAAATAAGCAAGACCTGCTTATTTCAAGACCCTGCAACTTGCTGAGAACTCATATATATGAACCCATTCTGAGTTTTCTAAGACAAAATTATTTCACAGAGACAAGAATTCAAAGAAATAAACCAAATTCTCATGGATGATGACTCCTAAGCATATAAGACTCAACAACCGTCTTAGGTAAGACACATCACAAGAAGAAAACTATGGCCATCTGAAAAAGCTCTGATGGACAAACTCTACAACCTGGTCACGGATTGGTAACCACTGTACAGTTAATTAAAGAAATGCATATATACATCTGATTCCGACTGAAGAATGAGGAAGTAGAAACATAATAAACCAAATTCTCATAGATGAATACAATGCATTTTTTTGGGTCCTTCCAGAACAGATAATGCTCAACAACTAGGGAATATAGTTCCCCATAAAGGAAAACATAACTAACAGATACCTGCACCTGACATACTAGCATATCACATGATAGTAGAGACAACTTTGTAACCAAGGATGCTGGTTAAATGATACCTTTCCAAGCTTTTCATTATATAAAATATGCAGTATTTTGCCTTAGAACCAATACATGACATGGTATCATAGAACTAAAAATCCTCAAATGGAAATTCATGGACACCAAATTTCAAATTACTCCATTACAAACATGATGGTGGAACATGTTTTATAGAACTGTCACACATATGCAGGAGAACTGAAATGTATTTATATTGAAATGTATCTGTTCCTAAGGTTTAACCTGCACTGCGATGATTATGAGACTGTCTCTCTAACTACTCAACTATGTTATTCATTATCACCAGGTAGCATATCCTGGACAGATGTAGCAGTCATCAAAGTCTTTAGAACTCCTGCTGGTCTTGAGCTATCTTACTGTATCTGTCATCGTCATATTGAGATAGTTTAATAAAAATATCTTGTGCCAATTTTCTTCATGTTCTAGCTCTTTTTAATTGCTATGGAAGCATCCTCACAATTATGTTCTTTTCTCTTCTGATATGGCCATTGGAGATCTCCCTTGCATAGTAGTTACGCCGTTTGCTTTGTGATCAAGAGGATGATGGTTCAAATCCAGACCACTTCGTCATTTATAAATTTGATTTATTTTCATAGATCGATGGGGGAGGTGGGGGGGGGGAATTAATTCGAAGGTATGAAGTATGTGTTATGATTGGGACCGGCACTCTTGGAAGCAGCATGTAGTTTCTTTGAGAGGGACAAAGTACAAACTGGGTTACCAGAGACCCTGCAATGAAGTCAATCCATTTCATCTTTTGTTGCTATGGCAAAAATATTATAATTAGAGAGAACATTATTGTTTTGCTAGTTCATTTTTTCAATAATTTCAGGATGTTTCTATATGTGATATGTTTTTGATTCATGATGTTAATATTTTGGGGGTCCCATAGTGCAGTGGTTAGCGCATTAGCTTCACATATGAGCGGTCCTGGGTTCATTTCCCAGTTGAAGCAGTTCCTGGGTCGACCCAGTGGGGGGAATTGGATACCGGATTCATTCGGGAAGGATGAAAAGAATTCGGAGAGTAAAGACTGAGAGTGCAGATGGCTACTGCCCTCATATAGCAGAGTCACTGAAATGTTAGATCACTAACATCTCACACCCCTACTGTATTAATAAATGCTATGGGTTAACTTTAATTTTATTAATGTTAGCTGGCATTTACCGTTCCTAAGTTACTTTTACTGAGGGCTATTCTGTTTTGAAACACATATTGTTTCTTCTTCAGCGTTCATTCTCAAACTCCCGCTGGATCTCCCTTGTAGCAGGACTATGATTTAACTAGATTTCCTGCACGATCTAGTTCAGAGAATGAAAATGTGTTGTGTTGCCATTTTATTTGTGCCAATGGCCTAACACATACGTCATCAGTGGAACATGTTTCAAATGCTACAATTTTATTTCTCGTTTTATTGGTGATTGTAAAAAATTCACATCCACATATTGTTACTAGAAATATACAGGCTGTAAGGAAAGTTAGTTTTGTTATTTTGTTGCAGTCCAGCCAAATGTTTTTCATTTACCAGGTATATCACTTTATTGGTTGCAAATGTCAATCTCTATTCTGACTGTGTAGCCAATGCTTACAATTTTGGTTCTTTCTCATACCAATTATGAGATATTTCAACTTTAGTGCACTAAATCTTCTAGATTAATGAGATCTGAGACATTAAGTAGTGCCTTAGTACCAATATAAAACTATAAACCATACATGAAAGCCTATGCAAAATGTTTGTCACTTTAATTGACAGTCTCTTGTGAATTGCCGAGGGCAGAAAGGGGAATAACACTTACAAGCCATGCACATTCTAAGAGGCAACTAAGGAAGTTTTGGGAATGGAGTTGGATGTCCCATTTCATAGAGGGCTAAAGCCATGTTTGTGTCAGATGTGATAGACTAAAAGACAGAAATCATAGCCAAGCTGTAAACCATGATGGAACACATTCCATTCTTTGAACAACATCCTGCTAATCAGCATGAGTTTGAGAACTAATGCAGAAGAATGGACTGTTAAATTTGTGTTTTTAGTCTACCACAAATGATACCATTTGTTACATCCACTTTATGAAATTCAATTACAGTTATTTCCCTTGTCTATTAACTTGTAGATGGTTAATAAGCCCTATGCTACACCCCCCAAATGTCCATGGACATTCTGGGCATAATATAACCAATTTGGATGATGTTTGATCTATCTTTCTAGCCAGTCTCTGCTGTTGACCTACTACATTTCTGTAAAGTAATTTTTCACAAAACAAAATGTAAAGTAAGTAAAGATGAGCAGGATCTTCTTCTTCTTCTGTGTTTGTTCTCAAACTCCTGCAGATCAGCAGGATGTAGTCCTGAGAATGGAATGCGTTGTCATAGTTTACAGCATTGCTGCGATATCTGTGCCTTTTGGCCTGATACATATGACTTCAGCATGGCTTTGGGTCACTGACCCTATATGGTATGGGACAGCCAACTCCATCCCATAACCCCCTTAGTCGCCTCGTACGACATGCATGGAAGGTAAACAGTGTTACTATCTTTGCTCCCCTTTTGGGCCCCGACAACACACAGGCGGATGAGCAGGATGACAATGAGCATGGCAAAGCTGAAGAAAATAATAGACTTGCCTGTCCTGAAGAGCCAAAGCACTGCTCGACATTGCCAATCCTTCTGGCATTGACCTCTGAGTTCACTACAGAAAACAAAAGCAAAGCCAAACATCATTTTGTTTTTGTCAAGCAGAACAAGCAAGTACAGTACTAATAAACATTCATCACAAAGCAAAATGAATTATAAATGTGATTGAGTGTGTTTCATAACAAAGTTAATGTATAACAGTCACATCTATTTCACATTAACACATGTGCTCTAGATTAGAGATGAACTGTATGCTCTGTTACACAAGCTAGCCAACTTATGTCAATCTAAACACATCAATTAATCATTGAATACCCCCAAGGCAGCTTTAGAGAAAACGATTAGTTAGCATATATAAGCATTGATGTTTCAAACTGAATTGTAATACTAGTGAACAATTGTCTATGATTCTTAGATCAAATGTTAACCAACACAGCCCACACAAATAACACTTACAAAGTCAAATTCCTGACATTTCTTGATTGACTAAATAAACATATTAGAAAATGCTCTGTGACTCATTTTATAACTGCTAGTGATCAATTATCCATAGTTGGAAGCAGTGGTAACAGAGTGGTTACTTCCCTTGTTTTTTTTTTTAGGTCAGTGGTCCAATTTCCAGTACAGGGCTGTTCCAGACTCAGAAAATGGGTACATAACAAATGCAGGAAAGTAATCATGCTGACAAGATTCTCATCACATCAGTCTCAGTTGATCAAAGGAAAATATAAACTCCTGTGTCCGAAAACACAAAAATCTGGGTGATGATGTCTCGCCTGCTTCTCCAGTTTTGTATTCAGAGGTTTTTTGGGTGGAAATAGCTGTCCCATTCCATAGTAGGCCAAAGTGACCCAGAGGTCATGCTGAAGTCGTATTGTCAGATCAATATGCATAAATATCGCAGCCAATCTGTAAACTATGGCACAACACATTACCTTCTGTGGACCACATCCTCCTAACCTGCAGGAGTTTGAGATCAAATGCAGAAATAAAGTTTTGAGATATTTGTACATTATTTGATACAGGTGGTTCATTCTGTTTTAAGTTTTTGAGCATTTCTGGCCCAAATTACCTGCTGCAGCGAGGGTCACAATCTATGATGTTTCTTACCCATCATCATCTTGGGTGGCCCTTACCTCTTCTATCAGCCAACCATATCTTCCATGATTAATTTTTGCATTCTGTTATTATATAGCTAAAAAATCTCAGCTTTATTTATATAATGTTATTTTTCTTCTTTCGTTCACTTGAAACATGTCTAATTCTGTAATTCTGTCTCCTTAATAAAACTCACTGTCTTTTGTAGCTCATACAGTGATTTATATAATGTGATTTAAGAGACAATGCTCTTAATGTTTGTGTCACTACCAGATTTGACTTTTCAGAGCTCAAAATTCTTTCAAAGCATCTCATTTCAAAGGCAGTAATTCTCTTTGCAATGCCACTGATTTACGAAGTGTTAATGTTTTACAGCCCTAAATTTCTCCTACATATAGGGCCCTATGCTTGCACTAATCATATATAATTTACATTTGCAGTTGGTGCAGCGAAAAAGATTTTTCATTTGAGAAAGTTCTGATGTCACTATTGCAATTCTTTTCATTTCCACAGCACAAATCCCATGAAAAGTTTAAGTTCGCCAAAAAAATATTCAAAATTAATTACACCTAGTTCCTGGTTATCAATTATGACATTTGATGTCTCTTAGTTTGCATAAAACATGTCCTGCCCCTAACTAAACTTTGATGAGATACATAACAGTCCTTAGTGAGGAAAATATCTGCTGTAAATCAAATATCGAAAGATAACTTATTTATTAGTTACAATAAGTTGTAATCTGCTATTGTCACTTTGTTGTGGCCGAAAGGTGCAGAGCAGCATGCCTCACGTGGCCAAGGTACTAGTTCAATCACTGTCACAGGGAAATTGTGCACCCAAACCATTGTTAAAGCAATGACAATTTACTGAATGTATTAAAATTGCCTAGAAAATCACTGCATTTACAAAAATGATAGATAACTGATATATCTGGAATAGGATATGCTAGCAACTATTTATGTAAATACAGAACAAATATAGACATATTACTATGAAATTTAATTTGAGATACATAAAAAGAAATTGTTTTTCACTGAAAATATATGTGTAATATGGATACATGTGATGAACTATAACAGAATAACTTGAGTCGTTAGTGACATATATTTTTTAAATCCAGGATCTCAACTGTTATCTGTCTGAGCTTCTCTCCAAGATATCCAAATGATGCTACTAAGTTTATTAGAGAATTATTCTACAGCATTACCTCTTTCTATTAGGTATACTCACTAAACCGCTATGTAGTATGTTAAGTATACTCAATACATACTCACTAAACCGCTATGTAGTATGTTAAGTATACTCAATACATACTCACTAAACTGCTATGTAGTATGTTAAGTATACTCAATACATACTCACTAAACCACTATGTAGTATGTTAAGTATACTCAATACATACTCACTAAACCACTATGTAGTATGTTAAGTATACTCAATACATACTCACTAAACCGCTATGTAGTATGTTAAGTATACTCATTACATACTCACTAAACCACTATGTAGTATGTTAAGTATACTCATTACATACTCACTAAACCACTATGTAGTATGGCCTATTGCATGAGATGTATTCTTTGCTTATTTGTTGGTAATGATTAAAATTGTGATGATACTCTCTGTTCACACTTAAATTAACACCCTTAGGTTTCTGATGTAAAACCCCTTACAGTTTACAGACCTGCCATCTACAAGGAGCTGAAAACTGAATAGATGAGTCTAGATAAATAATAGAAACAGGCTGGTAGATATTTGTCATTTATTTTGCCATAATACAATAAATGTACCGGTATATAAGACTAGCGAATAAAACTCCACTGTCACCTATAGGCCTAACATAATACTAATACAATCAATGGTGAAAAAACTATAAAAAGAATAGGCCTAAATATCAATGGTTAGTGAACCAATATATCCAACAACTTGATTCGGGCTGATGAAATATCATTAACATATAAACTGTGGATGTGCTTTTCACAATCGCATTGGATGCCTCGGAAAAGCAGAGGAGAGATTACTGAGCCCACCTGACTCTGTCCATATAAAAGGCACACATTTTAATTCGGATACAAAGATTTATAAAAATCTGGCAGAAAGTAACATCCTGCATACTATGTTTTACATTCAGCCATTTTGGAAACGATTCTGCCAGTAAATGTTCTGAGAAGGGTTTTCAGGTTTTTTTGAGACTATAGATTTTTCCGGTAGGTCACATGACTAGATCTGGTGGGAAACGTCCATTCTATGACACAACAAAATTTGACAGTTCATGGACAGGTCGTTTTCCAACCATGAAGGAAGTTTGTTATTCATAGGTCTCAATCTAATTTTTTTTAAACTTTTTACTCGTCTGCTTTTATTATTACTGTCCTGTTTTTTTTTACGTTTAAACTAAAAGATATATTGTATTGTTAAGTTATTAAGCATGTTACCGTATCAAGATACTTTGTTTTTTTCATTATATTTTATAAAAGTTGCTAAACATGTGAATTGGGGAAAGATGGTGCCAGTTAGTTGGGAAAGATTGCAAAGCTGTCTCGCTGCTGTCATTAGTCCCCCTCATTTTGCAAAGTATGTAAACCAATTAAACAGTTTAATTAAATGTCTTGTTATGTTTCTTTTTAGGAATTACAAAAGGAAGAGCGACAATAGGAAGCGGGCAGTCATAGATATACAATCTCCGCTGGTCATAGATGCACAATCCCGGCCATTCATATATACACGATTTCCGTCACTCATAGATGCACAATTCTGATCATTTATAGATGCATGATCTCTGCCGTACATAAGCCTCACGTTTTCGTTCTATAATTTTCCAATTATTTTGCAGTTTTTGTAAATTCTCCATTGTTTTCGTACTTATTTGTCGCCCATTTTTGCATGCGCCATCTTGCCCCAAGATGGTTTTCTTAAAATGTTAGAAAATTCTCATTCTACTGTCTACACATAGTTGTATGTTGTCAATAACATCACAAATGTAAGATGGATGGATAAGCTATACACTGTTAGCAGTTTGGTCTCTCATAATTAAGTCTAGTTGCCAGAACATGCTAAAACGTGAAAAGTGCACCATCTTGTCCCCGACTACCCTAAGTCTAACAAATAATTTAATTATCTCTTTATATAGACAGCAAATTAGTTATTTTCGAATAATTAACCCCTACTAACAGCGCATATCTTTTCGGGAAAAAAAATATGGTGGTATTTCAGTATTTCCATACATAAATATAGAATTCATATAGGAATGTGAGCAATGGTGACATATGGCTAATTTGCATAACCTTAGAGAAGGAGGTGGACCTGATAAAACTTTATGTAAATATTTCCATCAGGATGTACTGTGATGTGAAAGGATTTCTGCAAATCACATATATTTTGCGTGAAGTCCAGAATTCAATCCCCAGTAAGGTTAGTTAGTTTGTTCCTTTCATGCAGCAAATACTGCAGATGTTTTCATTCTCCTGTCCACTGTCTGCATTTTTAGCTCTTGTATGGTCTTGCAGCCTATTATTTCCCCTTTTTTAAGTATGGTGGTTTTTAGAGTTGCTTTAGGACTTCCTCGTTTTCGTTTACCCACCAGTGTCCACATAAGGACTTGTTTATTTAACTTGTTTTAATTTAGTCTTAAAACGTACCCAAATATAAAAGGTGCACCCATTTCTAAAGAATTGGATTCACTTAATTAAAGGCCTACAATGAAAAATAACAGATATATGAAAAAATTATTGACCATTGTCGTGTTGAAAAATTTCCATTTGCTATGAAAAACAGCTACGCGAAATTACAGTGGGTTTTCTGGGGATGCGCGTTCTAAGGGCCTATCCTATACATTTTCATTGAGTACGCGTTACAATACATTGTTTCAGAAAGTATACGGCAGAATTTAAATAAGATTCATAATAAGTTAATGTAATGATATCAGCATAGAGATATAAATTCCTGCTGGAAAAAAGGCTCGTGAAACCGTTGTCTTTATCTAAGTCTTAAATTTAAATAGTTACGAAAAGGGTAGAACAGTAGTCTACAGTTAATGACACGTCATAAAAATGTCTAGGCCCTACATAGTAACAATTCCATGGTCAACCATTGTTTTTTTTTTTTAATTGATCTGATAATTCTTACCACTTTCAGAACAGGCAATGTCATGTCGATAAAACATGGATGTCTCACTTTCCTGCTTCATGTTAACAAAGGCGAAAGAAGTGATGTTCGCACAGTTCAACTCAACACATGTGTACACACACTACCCAATTGGTGTGCCACTGATCACACACAACACACCGTAGAACTATATATAATATATATTACACACACACACAGTTATAGAATAGGTAATATGTGCGTGAGTGATAAGGAATGGTGATTAATCTAGATGTTCACCAATAGTCGTGTTACAGCAACGCGATCCGTCAACTTCCAAACACGAACCACAATATGAAATGATTGTTCTGTACTCGGCACCGAGATACTGGCCGGTAACTTAACTTACAATGTTTCTGTCATTTGAATAGACTGGCACAACCAATGAGCCAGGTGTGTGTACACTACACAATAGGCCACAAATGAAGGATAAGTTTAAAACAAAATCTCATTGTTTGAAGTTGAAGCTGGACACACCAATGACATAAAACTACTGGCTAAATTATTCTCAGTGTTACATCCGTGACATGCCTTCAACTGACTATAAATGTATATAACACAATATACCGTAATAACTAAATTGCGCTATGCTAGGAGTTATATCGGTGCACTGGCGTGTTCGGATAAAGGACACCACAAAAATAGAAATTGTTCTGCTCTGTAAAATACATGGGGTTTTTTTTTTGTTTGGTTAATTCTATAGTAGTAAAAATAAGCAGTTGCACACATGACTCAACGTTTAAATAACCACTATTGAATGGGTAATAACACTACAGGATTTTCCCATTACACATGCTCGTTACATCATTCCTAGAACTTTCGCTTGATGTATATAAAACAGCATTAGAACGGGAGCACTAGCGGCGGAAGAGTTCAGACAAGATACTGCAAGACAGAAGCGGACACGTAGAAAAGAAAAAAAAACATCTCAACCTCACATAGATACCCTCTATTGTTGTCAATTCTGTAAAAGAACATTTTGTGCGCGCTTTGGACTTGTTAAAAACGCACTATTAACTTTTATTATTATTATTATGGTTGAGTTTTTGGTCATCGTCGATTACGACGGACGAACATCATAAAACTGTCAGGTCAGGAATTACTAATGCACAAAACCATATTCTGTCATCATTTATTAATATTAACAATCCCATGGAGGCCAGCCCTTGCAAAGATGACGCTTAGTTCAGATAACAGGGGCTGGAAACAAAGACTAGTCGTGCCACCCTTTACATTGGACAGGACCACATGTCTGCCTAAGCAAGCATATGTGCTAAAATCGGAGGTACCAGGCCAAGAGGCGCACCAGCAACCAAGATATCATGCAACCAACATAGTTAACATATCTGCATAACGCCTATTTTAACAGATCGGCGTGCTTCTCGCCCTATAGAGTTCTCCCTGGCGTGAGAAGTGTTGGATTTCGAACCTCGACATAATCCATGCTAGAGGGAAGCGTAGTGTGAATCAATTCAGTGGCAACGAAGCTATAATAGCCCATCACGTGACCGACTGGCCGAAGTGCTGTTCATGCTCGAGAACACACAGAAGCCCATATGTCCCAGTACAACCCCATTCCAGGTAGGAGTCATGATTCAAGTATTGAATATGCCCTTCTGGGTATGGAAAAAAGCTTTGAATACAGCTCCACAGTGCACACGGTACAATCATTGATCAAATGTTGGGGAGTGCATTGTTCAAATGTCTGACCGACGCAGTGTTGCGACTTGAACTCAGGATTATGACAACGTGGGGGGGGGGGGGGGGGGGGGGGAAGGGAGGAATCAAGTTTCTAACGACACTGCAAACCAAGCCCAGCTCTCCGCCGTTGCTTAACACGGATAATACAAGAGAGAATTGGGTTCAGTACCCATGGGCCCACTGCGAAGTTCTCCGACTGAGATTCGTATTTCACCTACTCTTTTAAGAAATGAATATACATTGTGAAATGTTAAAATACACAGAAAGCGCCTGGCGATAGATTGGAAGGCCATATCAAATCCCAAACCCCCGGACGTGTTTAGCAAAGCAGCACCTCAACTAGGAAGGTGTATCAACTGAGTCTAATTTGACCGTCACCGTTACTCAACACAGCTCATACAGAAGAAATTAGGCCTGGGACCTAGGGACACAAAGAGTGGTAATGGAATGGTCTTCCTACACGAGGAACAGCTCGCTGGCTGCGAAGCGCCTAGTCGGAGGAAACACAAACAATGGGTGACCCAAGTAAACTATCAGTTCTTTTATTGAAATATACCCCCTCTGAGTAGATGACTCATTTAATAGACATTGCACTAAGCTGAAAGTTGAAGCCTTCTGGGTATGAAAGAAAGTTCGGAGAAACCTCCCCACTGCACATTGGAAGTAAAAGCTAATCGCTCGCAATTCCTGGGGTTCGAAAAGAAGATTATAATAGAACTAATTGATCCCCCCCCCCCCCCCCCCAGTTATCTTTTACGAGATTCATTTAAGAATCTCATAATAAAAAGAAAAACAGAAACGCTGGACAATCGCCCCCCCCCCTCCCCCAATAAATAAAATAATAGAATTTTTAACCAAATACTAGCAATTCCTGGACGAATGAAGAACTTTATGACTGTGCCATAGCCGTAGGTATTTGTTTTTTATAGGTTCAACTAGGACGATCGATCAGCCACAAGATATAATCAAAATTCAAAGCCTATTATTATTACTACCGGAGGTCGTGTTGACTGGATTACCATGGATGCGACCTCCACTATTTTGGATAGTTAAAAGCGCTGGTGTAACCATGCTGTAATAACATCCGCAGCTGAAAGAGCGAACATCAAAATAAGGTACCTATTAGATTAAGGTACCCCACACAAAAAAGAACCGTAATAGGTACTACACAAGTAAGCACAATAATTCACTCGCAAATTGCTTGATATTGAGGGGTATCCTTACTAAGCCACACATGACAATTTTTTAACAAAATATTAGAATAACGATTACGATCATACATTGAACCACAACTTAAAAACACCCAACTGGGCTTCCGTAAGAACAAACGCTGTACGGATGCTATCTTTACACTTAGCTAACATAACGATCTACAGAAAACAACAAAGGATTATACATCGCATTCGTCGACCAAGAAAAGGCTTTCGACAAAGTAGACAGACAACTATAGAAAACACTATCAATA
This sequence comes from Meghimatium bilineatum, assembly GCA_034231615.1. NCBI lineage: Eukaryota > Metazoa > Mollusca > Gastropoda > Stylommatophora > Philomycidae > Meghimatium > Meghimatium bilineatum. The sequence continues at coordinate 36,154,808 of CM067318.1, forward strand.
TATGGAGTACCAGAACATTTAATCAATTTGTGCAAGGGCATTTATGCTAATAGCCAATGTGAAGTAAGAACAAATACAGGAGTGTCCAACAAGTTCCAAATTCAATCAGGAGTTCGCCAGGAGTGTGTCCTATCCTCTCTACTTTGTATCGATCACATCTGTAAAATAACAAGTCTCAACGAAGAAGATAACATAAAAGATAAATTGAACGAACTACTCTTTGCAGACGACTAAATACTAATAGCGACATCAGAAGAACAATTGCAAAAACACATGAACAGACTCCACACATATCAAAAATTCAACATGAATATTAATATTGAAAAGACCGAAATCCATTGATAATAAATACCTTAAACGGGTAGAGGAGTTCACTTACTTAGGAAGCATTATATCGAGTGAAGGGGAAAACAGTAAAGAGATACAAAATAGATGCAACAAAACATACCAGATCCTGGGACAGACCACACGTATTTTTAAGAACAAAAAATGTAAACATAGACACTAAAGTTTCATTATACAAGACTATTATTATTTCATCACTGTGCTACCAATGCCAAACCTGGAAAATGACAGCTCAAGACAAAAGAAAAATAATGACAGCAGAAATGACATGTCTACGAAGAATACTCGGAGTGTCATTAAGAGATAGAATTAGAAACGATAACATCAGACAGATAACCAAAACAATACCAGTATTGGAACACATCAAAAGACAACATCAAGTGGTTTTCACACACTTCCAGACTACCAACATAGCATGCCACATAGACATCACGGCTATAAAGCCGGAGGCAGACCATGTAAAAGATGGAAAACAGAAATCAAAGAAACCACAGGAACAAGCTTACAAACAGCACACAAAAAGGTCATCTCCAGACAACTCTTCCACCCCTGACGCTGCAAGGCAAACAAGGGTCACAGCGTATAGATAGATTGCTTGATATTTGTACATATATATATATATATATATATATATATATATATATATATATATATATATATATATATATATATATATATATATATATATATATATATATATATATATATATATATATATATATATATATATATATATATATATATATATATAGAGCAACTCGCTCCTACTTCCAATGTGCAAGTGGGTGTTTTCACTGTAAACGAGACACACAGAATGATGTTTTAGAAAAATCACCAGATTTCTTGGGAGAAAATCCCAGATTACTTATGTCACTCTAAAATGCATGGTAAAGTACATGCTGTTGAAATAAACCTTTAGCACAAATTTAGATAAAACGTTAGTACACATTTAGAGCAATTAAATTGAGTGCTATCAATTTGTGATTAATTAAACAATATGCTGATATTCTGCTTCATTAAGCCTTAATATTTACAAAGAATTCTTTACAACACGGGCGAGTTAAAAAAAAACAAAAACTGATTGCCTAAGGATAATTGCAATTAATACTAGAAATAAACAATGTTAACAAGTAAAAGAACATTACTGAGATTGCTTAAAATCAGATTTAGATTCAAGTGAAATAAATAAATAAGCTTATAAAATTGTATATTTAACTATAATATGGTACATATAATACACGTTTTAATTGTCAGTAGTACAACACCCCTCCCCCCAATTTATGCAGATTTCACCCCTAAAAATTCCAACAAAAACCTCACTCTAGTAGGTTTCAGCTGTGGTAACTGGAGACAGACGCGGTTTAGCGACGGTTCTTGTTTGAATGACTACACACATTTCGAGTCCTAACCGTGACCAATCAATTGGACGTAAAGGCCTATTTTTTTAAATTGTTGTTTACTGGTAGATTTGCCTCATTTCAATGAGGCACTCTCCCTCAACATAGGAACGGGTTACTTTTTGGTTATATCAAGCGATTGTGGGGCCATTGTTTCCTGTGGCGTGGTCGCCCGGTTAGCGATATAATTGTTTTGCCCAGCAGGATTGCAGTTGTGGCTTCTAGCTGAGTCCTTCAAAGGACTAACTTGTTGCATTTTACTGGCCCTTGGGACTATGGTGTAGCCTGATTGGGGTGGTCATTAGGACTTTTGTGGTGTGGCTTGAGTTGTTCGTCTGGAAGCTGTCGTGGAGGTTAATGCAATGTGAGGTTTCATTTAGTTATTCTTCTTGTTTGGTTTTTCTGTACTTGCTGGGTTTTCTTTTCGTCGAGTTGGAGTTCGGTGACTGATCCATGGCTCGTAGGTTATCTTTCGTGGATGGTCTTGATGTTCTAGGTTTCTGGTAGCCCACGTTGTCTTGGTGATCCTGTTGGTTGTAGCTTCTGCAATTATTATTTTTTTTATTGCTGTGATTGTTGCTGGTCACTATTTATAACCAGACATAAGACCAAAGGTAGACCAAGAAAACTGTGGCTAGGAACCATCAAGATAGCCGTGAACAAACATGGATTAATGAAACAAAGGCGACACATCTGGCTTTTGAACGGCAACTTTAGCTCCCACCCCAACGCCAAGTGTAGATACGCTCAACAATCATTCACTTGGGGATAGACAATAAACCAGTGCTTCCCAAACTGTGTGCCGGAACACTTTAGTGTGTTGCAGATAGTGTCGTGGGAAATGTGGGTATACTAGGCAATGAACATTAGTATTGTCAATGCTAGCATACTTGATATGTGTTACCAAGTTGTGGTCGTTCCTACTGGTCACAGAATTTAATGTTCAGATCACTCTTTTGAAATTAACAATGCCACTGAAGAAGTCGTGACAGGATGTGGTAAATGGCCGTATTTTGATCAGACTGATGTGGTAACTGTTTTAGACACTTTGCTTTGAATTTTCCAAGTATGAATGTGCGGTGACACTTACAATATTTCTGCAGGAGACTTCCTGCTGTTATTTTATTGTTAAAACTTTATAGAAAATTTCAAGTTTATTTAATTTAAATTTCAAGTTTATTTAAGCTTGCCGTAAAATGCATACCAAAATTCAAAGCGAATTAGAAGCTACATAAATGTGCTTTCTGAGAAGGATGAAAATATGGACAGCTAAGAAAACTAATGCAGAGGTTCTCATTGATGCTGGCGTAAAAATATCAATCACATCAAAGATTAGGGGCAGACAGTCAAGGTTTCTAGGGCATGTGCTAAGAAGAGCACAGTTTGAACACTTAATAACTACTGGAAAGATCAAGGGGAGAAGAGATAGGGGATGACAAAGAGAAAAGTTGCTATATGGACTAGTATTGTGGCACGGTAGAAGTTCACTTCTCCGGAACACATACTTCAGGGCTGCCCAACATACAAAGAGCAGAGACAGCAGACCTGGCCAGAGGATACAGACTTGAGGCAAAAGCTATGGGGCAGCGCTCTGACCTGGAGAAGACAGTGGACTTCGTCTTTACCACAGGTCTGACGGCATAGCATGACCACAGAAGAAGTTCACCAACCGAGCGTATTAACAACACAAGAGACAGAGAGTCGCGGAGAAACATGATCGCCTACGCCATTCGACATGACACTTGATTGAAAATGAATAAATTCATAACTTAAAAAAAAGGAAAGCAGACGCTGATCTTTACGATGGACAAAATGTATCCACTTTTCAGGAAATTACGCGAGAGTCAACTGTTGAAAGGTCTGGTGGAATAAACAAGAACTGCAGTGGACAAATGTCCAGGGCTCATTTATATATTCACTCTAAGAATGAAGTGGGTCAAAATCCCCACATTACTCCGCGACAAGAGGTGAATTTTAAACAACTGCTGAGATGTAAAAACAATATTACTTAAAACGTAAAAACAATATTTTAAAAAAACATTTAAAAACGAAATTTAAAACAATATTATTGGACACTTAACAATCGATTAATGCGTCCAACAACTAATCAGAAGAAGCACTGACCCACTTCATTTTCTGGAAATGAAAAATACCATTTCTGATATTCTTTGTATGTGTACGTTCTCCGTCTCATTGACATCATCTTGATCTTTCGATGAATTTACGACTACCGTAATCAAGTTGGCTGTATCTCGTCTCAGCACTATGCCAATAAGTCGGCTCTCTCGTTTCCTTTGCCCCTTCATGACCAGGGCAGTATATCCATGTAATGCTCTGGACAAGTGAGCTATTCAATAAATCAAACCCTTTCTTTCTCAGCATGTACTTTTCTATCTTGTACAGCATGCGTTGATAGTATGTATTACCCAGTGTGTTGATGTATCAGTTATGAGCCAATTTAATGCTGCTGTAACTCCATCTATCTCTATCCTCATGCTCGATGTGACAATGGAGTATGCAGAAGATTTCTCAACCAACTTCACGTCGTTTCTGTAGGCAACAAAACCCCCAACCGCTTTTATTTGTATTTCTTTAGGTTGTAGACCATATCAGTTGATTCATATATGAGCAAAATAATTATTTTGTCTTTACTGTCTACTTTAAAATTTACATGCCAGTTTTCGTTCTTTTATTTTTAATTATATGAGTGCACTTGGCTCATGTGTACTTTTATATTTTCGAGAACACTTCCTTTTATAGAAATCTTATTATAAACTCAATCTAGTTATCACAAAACTGCACAATAACAAATACATGATACTGCTAACTTTGTTTTAGTTATTGAAGAATCTGAACTCTGTCTAAACATAGAAGTAATTAGGGTGCTTGTGAACGGTAAAATTATAGTCTATTACAGTGTTTCCCAACCTTTTTTCTACCATGCCCCACGTAAGTCTTTTTAAAATTCTGATGCCCCTCCCCCATCCTATGTAACATATACATATGTTTTAATGTTAAACAATTGAATTAATCCAGAAAGTTTTTTTCGAAACTGCAACCCTCCAGTGGGGGGGGGGGGGGGTGTGCCTCATGTTGGGAAACACTGGTCTATTAGCAACACAGCTGTATTTATTAGTGAAACAGTATGTGAGGTGATTCTCAGTAAAGCCACTAGCAACATAGTGTTGTTATTACAAAGCAGTGAAACAGTATGAAGATCAGATTCTCATTGTTCAATTGAACTATAAACACGAGCGACCATAAAATGTAGCACAGTAACGCGTTATATTTACATTTGAAATATTATCAACATTTATGAGCACAATAGACCGGTGACTAGATGTTCCAGATTGGTTAACAAAATTAACAATTCACACAACTGTCTGTGTTACTATTTGTATCGTGACCAATCGTCAATACAAGGCCCAATAGCCATTGGAAACAGTTGTTTAAATGACTCATTTGACTTTTTCCGTGATTCTCATTAGTAACTTTGTAGCCAATGAATTGTATCTTTAATGTATTATATTGTAGACAGGTCATACCGCTACCGGAAACCAAAAACAGGAATTTAAGAATGGTATCTAACAAACTCTGTAACTAACAATGAATGTCTTAATAGACGACTAAAGAATGATTCGATAACTGCAAGTTTCGTGAAGAAATTAGTGCAGTGGTTGGCGCTTATTGTTTTTATTAAGTATGGGTTTTTTAAGGGGGGGGGGTTGTTGACAAAACTCTTGAGCCATCTTGCAGATAATGCTCAAGTGTTGGAAATTATGACATGACTGACTGACCACAAACAAATATCTTTGTTTATTGTACATACACGAGTGAATAATGATCTATGTTATACTTTGACTATGGGCAGAAATGCATCAAACAGGCAAACCAGTGAACAATCTGTCTAATATCCTGAAGATAAAATTCTAAATGCGCTTAAAATGAGATGTAAGATGATAAAAACACCTAGAGCCTGTAAGCTATTGCGACTATTAAATATGTAATGATAGTCATGCAAATGTATGTTATGCTTATAACATATTCAAGAGCAGTCTTCGGAAAATTAAATCACATATTAGAGTTTTCTTGTAGCCATCTTCATTATACCGGAAACAAACACAGTAGAAAATATTGTTCTCTAAGATTTTGCAAATAATTATAATAAACCTGATATTACAACGAATATGATGTCATTTTAATGGGTTCGTTTTCTTAAAAAGTGTTTTTTTGTGTGTTTATTGTTGGTGTATTTAAAAAAAAAAAATATTTACAAACGAGTGAAGGCACGAATGCACTCACGAAATTTTTTCCCCTTCTAATTATAGCACTACTACAGTCGTTCATATCCTGAACCGTTAATTCGAATTCTATATATAAATACTTTGTGGAAAGTGAAACAAAAGTATATATGTGAGTACGCTGGGGGAAGGGGGAAAGTGAGATTACAAACAAATCAGCCACCCATGAAAAGTAATATGGGTCATTCTTTCTGTTAGGGTAGATGCACACAAACCAGTCGCTCTCAATTAGTAATGTCATTCTTTCTGTGAGGGTAGATATATACAAACCAGTAGCTATCCAATTATAATATATCATTTCTTCTTTGGAGTCTATGGGTTTAAGTGTTATGAGCGGTACTCTCGACAGGGGGGGGGGGGTGCCACTTCGTTGAGAGGGATGGAGTTCGTTAATTCTTCTTGGACTAAAGATGGCACATAGAATATCAGTGATTTCTTTCCTTGTTGAGCTTCTCGTTGTAAGTTGCTGTAGTTCGTGTGATTAGAACGACGTACACATTAATGCTACTGTTTCTGTAAAAAATGATGTTTCACAATGTTGACTTGTTTCTGTAACAAATGTTTCACAATGGTGAATTATTTTCCGTAACAATGTTGTTTCACCATGATGACTTGTTAAGCCGCCGATCAACCGTCTATAGCAGGACTATTTAACTATATTTACTCGGGGGCCAAAATGTAGAAAATGGGAATCATCACGGACCAGATTTATAAAAAAAACATTGAATGATTTTATACATTTAGTTTTTTTATAACTTAATTTCACTGTTTTAGCAATGATCCGCGGGCCACTTAGTAGGCTTTGGCCCGCCAATTGAATAGCCCTGGTCTATAGCATAAGAATAAGTTCACAGCATACTCTATCTTGAACCGGAAAAGCATTACGTGCACGTGAGGGTTGGAGTATATATTGGGTAATCCGATAACAAGTAAGTCAAACCTCTACGCAAATTTGAGCCCTATCTTAAGAGAAGATATAAACCATGAGCTATCGTATTGTAATACATGAGTTTTAGTACTAGAAATTTCTTAACATCTCCAAAGACCTTGTCATGCAAAGACGCTAGTAACGAAATATCCACTCTCTCGCCGCTAACACACAAGTATTTGAGTGTATTTCAGATCGTGATAGACCTCGAGCATTGAGATCAGCTTAGTCACTATATTCAGTCATCACCATTGACAGTACTATAACACATATCAACCTGAAAATGACTTAAAATGCTTATATTATTAAAATATTTCCGCGCATTTCGTTGGATTTTTTGGCAAGCGACTGGAGTATATAAATAGTGACCAACAATTACACGACAATAATAAATAATAATGACAATTGTTATAACGAATTAAGCTCTGTTTACTTTCTGTTAGAGATATACTGGTGTCTGGTCATGCTTCAGCTGACTGCAGAAACTATTCCAGTTATTTAGAAGGTCCCCCACACAATTTCGGTAGATGATGTTACATTGCTTTGTACAAGAACGTACATACGCACACACACACACACTACAATAAAAGGGGCAGGTAACTGCCAAATATAGATTTACATTTCTGTGAATTTGAGTGTTAAGGAAAGAGGTGAGAGCACTTTAATAACAAGTAAATTGACAAACTTACAGTAACCTTCCGTAGTCTACTTTAAATTAACCACAACCACTACTATAAGCTTTCCTTATTTCCATCGTGTAAAAAGAGGACAAAAAGACATTTTTTGGGCAGAAAAAAGGACAACAAAAAAGGACGCATTTTTATCTGTAAAAGATAACGTTTATATTATACACGTTCTAACAGGAAACAACACCAAATCTGAAAATTGTAATTTTACATAACATTTCTAATAAATTAATTTATTAAAGTTTTTTTCTTTAAAAATCAATAACAAATAATGAAACTAATATATTTACAGTCATCAAATTACAAACACATATCGACTACTACTCCTACACATCTACAGGAAAAAAATATCGCGAGGTCTTATAGTGCTGTTCATGGCCACGAATGAAGATAGTGACTAAACTATGACAACTCTGACTATCATCATCATGTAGCATATCTTGACCAGGATGTGGCAGTCATTACAGCCTTTCGAAACTTCTATCGATCTTGATCCAGTCTTCCCGCTTCAGTTAGTGTCAAGTTCGAGTCGTATTTGATATCTTGCGTTCATTTTCTTCTTGGTCGACTCCCTGGCATGTCTTCTTATGCCGTCATGACGTTTGATTTTGCAGTTTTCTGGAACGAACCATGCTGTTCAGCAAGAATGTGTTTGCATTCATTACTCTCAGGAAATTTATATAGGTGATCTTTTTGGTCCATGCTATTCTGGGGAGTTGTCTGTAACATTTTGTTTCAAATGCTGCTATTTTATTTCTTTAAAGGATTGACTTCACTGTACTCGGTTTCCCATTTATACCCCGTCACTCTCAACGAAGTGGCACTCCACCTGCCGAGAGCACCACCCATAGCACGTAACTCCGTAGCTTCAAGCGATAATCCACAGGGATCTCCGAAAAAATACACCTTGTAAACAAGACGACACGAGCCGGATTCGAACTCATGACCTCTTGAACACAACGCTAGGGAGATCCCCGAGGATTAACACCAATATATTGTCACTGGGAATACATAAGCTCTTATGAATGTTAGTTTTGTTGTTTTGCAGCAGCTCAGCCATGCTTTTCATTTGTATCAGCTTGTTTGATGCGATAGCCACCCTTCTTCTGATTTCTATATAGCAATTACCGTTGTGGGACACACAGGGAGAAAGGAATATCGAGTAACACATAAAACATGTAGAAAAGCATATTGATATAAGTAGAGCATGCAAAGAAAGATAAGACTCTCATACTGACAGGGGAAAAGTTATATATTGTGTTGTGTTATGGTGATGTTCTGTACTCGGAACAAATAGTGCTTATATCGCCAGCAATAACCATACAAAATGGAGAAATCAAGCTCTTGTTCCTATGGGATGGTTTCTCTAGAATTTTCCATCATATAGAAATGTTTCAACTCTTTGCGTTATGCAATGCTTTGTGAAGAATTTTCCTACTTCAATGGTCTAATGCGTTCGTTCTCTAATTCCGACAGAGGTTGATATATCTGACTTCAGAGAGTGTATTCGACATTTTGACCCTATCAAAATAAAAACAAACCCCACCTTCAAATCCTCCTTAGTCATCTCTCACAATATTGCTGTTCTACATTTTCATTTTATATTTTCTATGAGCAGTGTGTTTCGCCGCTGTCGATTTGCTAGATCTGTCACGGCGTTGATTAATATGAAGATTAATATTGAAAAGAAATAATGGCAATAGCAAAGACAGAAAGAAATATCACTATCTCCCTCGGTGATAAACATCTTAAACAGGTAAATGAGTTCACTTACTTAGGAAGAATTATATCGAGTGAGGGAAAAACCAGTAAAGAGATACAAAATATACCAGATCCTATGACAGATTACACGTATTTTCAAGACCAAAAATGTAAACACAGACACTAAAGTTGCATTACACAAGACTATTATTATTTCATCACTGTGCTACCAGTGCCAAACCTGAACATGACAGCTCAAGACAAAAGAAAAATAGTGACAGCAGAAATGGTGTATCTACGTAGAATACTCGGAGTGTCATTAAGAGATAGTATTAGAAACGATAACATCAGACAGATAACCAAAACAATACCAATTTTGGAACACATCAAAAGACAACATATCAAGTGGTTTTAACTCGCTTCCAGACTACCAACTGATATCATGCCACAAATGGCCAGGACACATAGACATAACAGTTTTAAAGCCAGAGGCAGACCATGTAAAAGATGGATGAACAGATATCAAAGAAGCCACAGGAACAAGCTTACAAACAGCACACAAGAAGGCAATCCCCAGAGAACTCTTCCACCCTTGACGCCGCAAGGCAAACAAGGGCCACAGCGTTTAGACAGAATTTACACATTCACTTATCGCTACTCAAAATATGACTACCAACGGTGTAAGACCTATTGGCAAATGGAAAAATACAGCCTTCTAAAATGACCCATATGACTTATCTTGATTTTTATTGGCTTTCACACAAAGTATAATCATAGTGAGTAATGAAAATCAAGGGAATGATTAAATAAGTCATTATGAAGGTTGGATTTCCCACGTCTCACACTGTAGACGGTCACGCGCACAAAGCAGTATAACACAGAAGTTTTAACAGTTCTAATCATATATCTCACAATATATTTGTGATAGCTTTATTATTGACACAATAAAACAATACACTTGTTAGCAATAATTGTGTGATTGGTGAAGAAGAGAAGCTATTCGGTGAACACGGTCGGGTAGCTTCAGTATAAAGGTTGTTCTACACATAAATACGATTGGCAGTTTAATTTATGGAGGGAGGGGGCAGCTCACACATAAAGTAAAACCATCATGTATTAATGGTATTGTTTGTGTTTATTTCCAACTCGTGGTTATTTATTGATAAATATCCATATTGGAACGTAACGTGCTAAAAACCCTCGTTCCTGTGTTATTGTTTTTTGTGTGCTATTTTTCATTGACCTAGCATTTGGTATGTGTGCTATTTATTAGTTATAGTGACAATAATGCAATAAGTCGTGTTATCACAAATAAAGATGTCATAAAAATACTCAATTTGGGAGTGGGCGATATCTCATTGGTTAGGTGCACTGGCTTCCTAGTCTAGTGATCAATGGTTCGATAGCCAGTTCAAATGAAAATATTTTAAAATCATCAATAGATCGCTAAAAATGGATACCAGTACCTCTACGAAAGTAAAGACGGCGAGCGTGATGATCATCATATCAGTCGTTGCATGTGATTGGTCAATGAAAAATACGGACCTAATACCATATTCCTCAATACTCCAAAGGCATGACCATCTACAACATAAGACCTACTGGTTAATGGGAAATCAAGTGTCTTAATGACTTATTAAGTTTGAAAAAAGTTGCCGTCAACAATACCTTTTTAAATACACCAATTAAATTGTTTGAATTTGAAGAAAATAAATTGTGTACCGGTAGTTATGTTGTACTCTTATTACTAAATACAATTATTACAGAAGGATAGGAGGTGGGTGTTCCCTTAATTCTTGACAAGTTGTTAGCAAGAAGGGGTTGGAACAAGTCCCTGCAGGTGTGAAACCAAATATATTACATCCACTCATTGACAAGTTGTTAGCAAGAAGGGATTCGAACAAGTCCCCGCAGGTGTGAAACCAAATATATTACATCCACTCATTGACAAGTTGTTAGCAAGAAGGGGATCGAACAAGTCCCTGCAGGTGTGAAACCAAATATATTACATCCACTCATTGACAAGTTGTTAGCAAGAAGGGATTCGAACAAGTTCCTGCAGGTGTGAAACCAAATATATTACATCCACTCATTGACAAGTTGTTAGCAAGAAGGGGATCGAACAAGTCCCCGCAGGTGTGAAACCAAATATATTACATCCACTCATTGCTCCGCCATAAATTCTGAATTTTGTGAATCATACAAGACTTAGATTGCAGCTGTGTTAGAGACATATTTTAGGTATTTATGGTTGCACCAAGATAGCGACACAGGTATCATGATTTTAACGCTAAAATACATATTTGGTATTCCTCCAATGAGTTTTAGATAACTTGACAATTTCTCTCCGACTCTTATGCATTCCTCCCCTTTAAATATATTCTTCTGCGTTTGCTCTCAAACTCCTGAAGATTAGCAGGATCTAGTGCGGAGAACGAAATGCGAAATTTACAGCCTTTGCACCTTCCTGACAACCGACTACAGCATGACTTCTGGGACTCATTGACCATATCTTGGATGGAACTCAACCCCAAAATATCATTAGTCGCCTCTTATTACAAACATGGCAGGTAACAGTATTATTTGCTCCCCTTTTGGGCCCGTCCAACCCACGGACGACTAGCGTTTCCATACCGTTAAGATAATTTATACGGTAAAAAAACCACCTTAACTTTCTTGTTATGATGTATAATATTTAAGAGCCAGCCATCTTATAGATATATATATATATGTGACTGTGACACATATACTATAAATCATATTGTTCTGTTCTCACACTTAGCAGTAGGTTATATATTTTTATGTCACATCTACCAGATATAATTTTAGTTGTCTTCGCCATCATCGATATGACGTAGCAGTCATCACAAATGTTCATAGGTGGGGGGGGGGGGGGGGGGGGGTTGTTGATGTCAAGCAGATGTGACCTATTTTTTATGGAACTAATCTCATACATTATTTAACGAAACAAACTCTCTTAGGCGCATACAACTCAGCATCCACGGATCTGCGCGTAACGCACTGAGAGGACCTCCCTTTCCCCTCCACTGGAAACCCTGGGGGGGGGGGGGGAAGGAGAGAAGAGAAACGACTCTCAGTTCGCTACACGAAGATCGAATTAGTGCCAGCATACGCTTTGAGTTGTGCATCTCCACGTCACGCAAGCTCCATGAAATCAAAGCTACTATTTTTTTTTAAATGTACTGTTATCACGTGATGAGACCACATTTGCGTAACATGTACCTCTAACTTTAATCATGTATACTTACGATACCATTTTAATTTATTAAACATGAAGTATTATTTTTCTGCCAGAGTTGTGTTATATTAGTCATTTTATGGCTCAATTTATCAAATTTAGCCATTTTTTAAGGCTACTGACTATGGGGGAATGGATGCCAATAACAATTTTGACGTATTTAATTGGGTTGGGGGCTACTGAATTCTTGACAGTTTCTAACGCGGAAGGAGGGAGATTAGCAAAAACATTGTTGACATAAGTTTTGGACAGTGTCCTCTCGGGAAGTGGGTCTGTCATAAAAAACTGTTATTTGATAAGCAGCATACAAACCATGCAAACATACACCACAAACGTTCTGTTAATGTCTGTGTGTATGACATTACCCTCTGACATAAACAAGGACTAACTATGAGATATGCACATCACAGTTGAAGGCGGTTGTAAGCAAACATTGCTGGAATTTACTTTATAGTACTATTAGTTTTATATGCGTTTTTAAGCGACTACGGATGAAATCTCGTCAAAATGGGTACCATATTATTGAACCAAGTTGTATCGCCGAAGACGGACGTGTCGGGCCATTGGCGCAAATAAAACGGTGACACAACGCATTTCCATTCTCTAGACAACATTCTGCAGGAAATCTAGTAGGACCATTTCCCTGCTACAAGAGAGATCCTGCGGGAGTTTGAGAATAAACGTTGAAGAAGAAGAATAAGCAAGTTACCAGTATAACTAGAAAATGTTCACGCCCCATAAACAGTGGAATCCCTCTATAGTACATTTTTCTTGCTTTCTTTTAGCTTTATACCTTGCAGCGTCAGGAGTTCTCTGGAGCTGGCTTTTTTGTGTGATTCATATGTTTGTTTGCGTTGACTCCTTTATTTCTGTAATCCATTGTTTGTGTGGTCTTCCCCTGGCTTTGTAACCACAGCATATTCTTTTGTTACACATTTCCCTATATAACACTTGTCAAAATCATCAATTATATTTATTTTATATTGGTTGTACTATTGCTGGAATTACATCGGACACACACTACGAATGGATACTGAAAGACTCCCCTGTCAAACTTTGATGTGGTCACCAAAAGGCACGAGAAAACGAGGAAGACCAAAAGAAACTTTACGTAGAACTATTACAAGGGAACGTTTCACCATCGGTATCAAGAACAATGAAGAGCTAAAGCAAATTGCAATGAAACAAGAGACATGGAAATCTATGACATTCGCCCTATGTGCCATCTTTGGCCCTAGAGAAATAACTAACTGTATATAGCGAGTTTCTGTTATTACATACATATTTTGTTGTTCTTGGCCAACATATTATAAAGAGATTCCACTGTATAATGTATGGGACATTCTGGCAATGATTGGTTACAACTAACTGCTACTGTGACAAATCCCTAGTTAACCCTTGTTTACATCTAGATGTGTGTGATTTACTGGATAGTTGTCATATTGAACTAACTGCAAACATTTGAGTCAATTGTTTTGTTTAAGGTCACACAGCATGTGGATCACAACTACTCTGACTCATACACAACATTCATTTCTCTAATAAAAACTAGCACATATTAAACAATTTGGAACAAATAAAACGACACCAACAAATAATACTTCACGGAGTATTAATACCAATATGATATTGTTTCCTAAATGGGGAGATTTATCATCATGTGACATATTCTTGTCAGAATGTAGTCTATTCTTCTTTATATATCTACTAAATTCTCCTCAGTAAGGAGCAAGTTGTCCCCCTCCTTTAGGAGCATGTGCAGGTAATCCTGTATGTCTTCTGTCCATCTGAGTCTTGGTCTGCCTTTATCCTTGTTGCTTTCTATAATCCCCACAAATATCACTCTCTCCATGGGGAGATTAATATATTACAATATATATAATACACTTGTCCTCAGACACCCAGACCTGGCTGTGTGATGTATCATGTAGTATTTCTTTCACAAAGTTATCACATAACTCATCATCATCAGGTGCCATGTAGCTAAAGTAGGTGATCATGACTCTATACAGCTCTCTATCTCCAGTTTTATGTATAAGGATCCCTGCTGTTTTCCTGCAGTGACAGGTTGTTTAACTCATAACATATAAAAAATTAAGATTGTCTTTTCTTATATTATTGATTCAGCTCTGTCTCGCATATGAATCTTTCAACACCTCCACATTAGTTTTCCTGGCAGTCCATGGGATGATCTCCTTTGTTTGCTCTCAGACTTCGAAATTCATGGCTGACAAAGGTACACAATCAACCCTAGGCTCCGAGATTGTGCAGTATAAAATTCTTGATGACAGGAGTTACGACATAGCATGGCCAAGTGCTTCTTCATTAATTGTATGTTGGGCAGATCTGTGATAAGTGTTCAGGTGTCAGGGCTGATGCCACAAGTGCAGTCTGCTGTGCCAATTTCATATTTTATCATACAAGTGGTGGCTATGATATTATTCTTAAAAAACTGTCAGTATCAGACCAAAATTGCAGTGAGAATGATCAGTACTAAGCTGTATTAGTGAAAGTAACAATGTTGTTAGAATTATCAGAATAACAATGTATGAGTGAGAGTAGCTTTGTAATTTGAATTATTAGAATAACATTATATAAGGGAAAATAAGAATTTTGTTATAATTATCAGATCAGAACAACAAAGTACAGGATGATAAGTATAACACAAACACTGTCTTAAAAATTATAAATAAAATAGTCACATGGTCTTTAAAATTTTAATTATAATGTCCTGAGAATGATCAATAGGATCTATAACAGTAACACGCTGCTTTTAGAGTAGGTCTAATCAATATAACACTAACACACTGTCTTAGAAATGATTAATATAACAATAACACACCGCCAGCAGAGTAATCAATACAACAGCAGCACACTGTCTTTAAAATATTCAATAAAGCAGTAACACTCTGCCTTTAGAGACATCAATATAACACTAACAAGCCTATTTATTCATTGTAAGTGGCCTACTATAGGAAGGATATGATATTTTTCAGTTTAAAATTTGGGTGCATCTGCCGTTTCATCTACCACTGTGACCTTTGTCCCACTATCGCAGTATTCCCAAACCTTTGGTCAAGGGTTGTGACATCACGGTTTGTGCAGAGTAACAGTTTGAGAGGAAATTTGTTTGGAATTGAGAATTCAAGAGTTGTGCCCACCTTTGCTGGCAGTATGTGATTTGAATACAGTCTCGTTTTGAAGTTAGATCCGAGGTTGGGTGTGGTTTTAAAAAAAAGGGTGGAGGGGGTTGAGAATCGAGTATGGACTTGAGCAGTACCGAGGATACCACCTCATTACATTTAAACCTTTAAAAAAAAAACGGGTCGGTGGGGTCACCACTCAAAATAATGAATTGCAAAACAAACAAATTTTGAGTCTGCGGCGAGATTTGATCCAGTTCATTGCGCATGTGCGGTGGAAGAAGCCACTGGACACATTCCAGCACGCGAATATTGGGGCATACTAGTAGAAATCTAGCAACAGTATAATTCTGGAATCCTGTGTGGGATTAAACAAGTTGATATGTCAACAAGTTTATCTGCCACACAATGGTGAATAAGGTAAGTGTTTCATTTAATACAACACTGTTTACATTTTTAATTAACTGACTGTGGTTTCCTGTGTAAAACTAAAAAAATTGATGTATGTTAACGTACAGCGTGTGACGTCACAGCAGCCTTTAATGTGATTGGTTTTGCGCGAAAATCTGTGATGTTGACTAGTTAAAAATCTAAACAGTGTGCTATTTATAGCATGGTGGTGAACGAAACAACATTTTTACCAAATTTTGTATTCATTAAGCAACTACACTTCAAGTAAATATGGCCTAATTTTTCTAATTAGAACCCCTGTAAGTAGCCTACTGATTAATTTATTGAACTAAGAAGTCGGTGAGGTCTATTGAATTAATAGAATTTTCATTTTTTTTTCTAATGTAATTAGGCCTAGTCCTAAGTATGTATATTATGTCTAAATAATAATATCATTCATGATTTCAAACTATACAAATTACCTAGGAGAAAGTGAGTGTTAGTGTACCCAAGTGTGCTGTAAATGTAGGCTTCATAGTACTCACTGAATTAGGTGTACCTCAGTGAAGATCTATTTTTTTAGAAGATAAACTAGTTGACCCAGTTGAGTGACTACTGTAAATCATTCATAGCCTACTACTAGTCATATCTTCTTCTTCTGCGTTCGTTCTCAAACTCCTGCAGATTAGCAGGATGTAGTCTGGAGAACGGAATACGTTGTGTCATGGTTTACAGCACTGCTGCGATATCTGCGCCTTTCGGCCTGACACATCCGACTTAAGCACGGCTTTGGGTCACTGACCGTATATGGGATGGGACAGCCAACTACATCCCATAACCTCCTTAGTCGCCTTTTACGACATGCATGGAAGGTAGACAGTGTTGCTATTCTTTGCTGCTCCCCTTTCGGGCCCCGGCAACACACGGGGATATGGAATATTACTTCAATGAAGTTACTGACGTGTGAGTCAGTAGATGAGTAAAAACAATGGATGGTCTGAGTTATAACTGAGTAGACAACTCAAGATAAGTTATACTAAGATATCCGTGCGATTTCCGCCGGGAGCGTGATTACGTTGTGGTAGTTATTCATTATTCTTATCTATCATTATATATAATATATCATTTTATTATTATAAATTATACTAAAATCAAGGGACTTCATCGTGCAAATGAATTTCATATGAATTAAATAAACTAAAGCTTAGGCCCTAGATCAACATCTCATAACCGATTTGATAACTCAAATAATATCCAGGGCCCTGTGAGTATGATTATGAATCATATTGGCGTACCATCATTATGATGATCATATTATTTTATTTATTATTAGGAAATAGGGGAATTAATTTCTAATTAAATTTTAAATTAACCTAGGCGTGATGTAATTATTAGTTTAGTAGTTACCTCCCAAATACTGATATTCATTATAAATTACCTACTTTACCAACATATCATATACATACGCGGTCATTGAAAAAATACACATTTATTTCTAAATAGAACATTCATTTATGTGTATAATGTCGTATACAAACTTCAATCAACTTACCAAGCCTGTCAACCATCTTGAGATAGTGTAGTGACTCACAAATATGTGCCAGGTAACGAGACGCTTTGCAAGTTAGTCTAGAATGGGTTCCGTTTCGTTGGTTTATTTAAAATCTTGTTCTGACCAAGATTATAAAGTTCTTTGATTGTAAAACATATTCTTGTTGCATTGTACTGTTAATTAAATTGTCTTTTTCAGTTGAAACTTACCAGAACTTAATACCTGCAACTTTACAATGAGAATATACAATAAACACACCTGGAATCATAATAGTACTTACATAGAGAACAATTAAAATCCTTCCTGTACATGTCGCGTCGTCTGCTATGGCAAAGCGGTCTTTATTTTCACATCCCAGAAAAAGCCTCCCCGCGCTCCACAGGAAAACACGAAAGAAAGAAAGAAAGTAGAATACACAGTTTTGAAATAGGGTTGCCATCCGTCCCGCTTTTTCCGGATTGTCCCACTTTTTCATCAAAAATTAATTGTCCCGCCTAAGGGTCTGGGGGACAGCAATTTGTCCCGCTTTTTAATCCAGCCAATTATAAACTTAGCTGCACCGAGTTTTATGACTACGTAATCCAGCGACAAGATCTTCTCACTCAGAGTCTGAAGTCAGACAAATATGAGATGCAGCCGACACCGACTTAAGAAACTGCAAATCAAGGTAAACATGTTTTTTTATTAATAAAAAAAATTACTGGTACAGGTATTAGAATTATAATGTAATAATAATTAGTCTATGTGTGTGCTATCTCTGACTTTTCCTATGGCTATTATGCTTTACATGATGTGTCCCGCTTTCGCGTCTAAAAAAGTACCATTTGTCCCGCTTTCTGCTTCGAAGGTTCTGGCAACCCTATTTTGAAAGTATCACTTGAACACGACTTACTATTGCTAAGGGGTTATGAGTTGTAAACACACAAACATACAAATTACAACACACAAGACATTTTCAACGTTTCAAACCATTAGGTCTTTCTGAGAATATATAAAACAAACAGTGAAAACAGTAAAAACAATGTTACCATCACTGAGACACTAGATCAATGTAATTCCACTTTTACCTTACTACCTTATACTGGAATGATAACAACACATTATAATCTAGATATCTATACATCCATCCATCCGTTCGTCCATATAATATATATATTATATAAATTCTATCACATATATATAGGCCTATATATATATATATACATATATATATATATATATATATATATATATATATATATATATATATATATATATATATATATATATATATATATATATATATATATATATATATATATATATATATATATATATATATATATATATATATATATATATATATATATATATATATATATATATATATATATATATATATATATATATATATATATATAATCGATGATCGACCTATTTAGTCTATCTATCGAATCTACCTATCTAATTTTACAGAATGGTGTCTTTGCTACCTTGATTGATTCTTGATTAGGAACAAGCGTCACAGCACAAGGGGCATTCCCATACATGTTCTGCTTATCGTTGCGTCAGTGATCAAAAAGTGTATAAGCTCAGTGTCAAGTCAGTTGCTGATTACACGTTCTTCTCATCTTTCCGGAGAGGGAGCACGTTCTCCTATTGCCTCTAGTCATTCCCATTTCTACCATTCTCTGAATATGTACATTGCCTCGTTCGACTTCCTCCTCGTCTTCTCGTAGAGTATCCATAACTGCTGTAATCAATTCAGGTCTTTGTTACCTCTAATATTTTATGGTAGTGCGTCCTGGTATAACCGAATTGGACTTTGCTGTCCGCTGGTTGAAATAGCACGCCTCTATAAAAGAGGTAAACTCATTAACTGCCTACTTACCTACTTACCTACCTATCTATCTAATCTATATACATGTATCTATACATCTAACCTATATGTCTATCTATCTAATCTATACATCTAATCTATCTATCTAATATATCTATATAATCTAATCTATAATATATGTTCGGGTCTGTGACGAAGGTACAGTGAGCGTATCGCATAGCCAGAGTACCACGTTCAATTTCCGCTGCGTGCAATTGTGTATCCGAACAGAACAACTGTAGCCTACTGAAAGTTCTTAGTATCTAGAAAACTACAACATCGAAAAAAATGCTTGGGCGATTCACTATGTCCACTGTAGAATTTGCTGCCAACAAAAATGTGGTAGAAATCGGGACAGAATCAAATCTGTCACTGTCTCAAGAACAGGGCAATCCAGGTCAAACTGTGACGTATGCTAACCTTACCTATAGGTGCTTGACCTTTTCATGTAAGCTAAGGAATATGGTAGCTAACTAAGTAATACTCATTCGGCTGTTCATTCATCCGATACCTTGGACGGTATACTGGACATATTAGCTGAATTAATTAGGACCTCGTTTGTTACTTTTTTTGACTATTGTGGTTCTTTCTTGATTAGTTAGTTAGTTATTCCTCTAGGGCCAAAGACGGCACATAGGGCGGATGTCTTAGATTTCCATGTCTCTCGTTTCATTGCAATTTGATTTAGATCTTCATTGTTTCTAATACCGATGGTGACAAGTTCCCTTGTAATAGTTCTATGTAACGTTTCTTTTGGTCTTCCTCGTTTTCTCTTGCCTTTTGGTGACCGCATCAAAGTTTGACAGGGAAGTCTTTCAGTATTCATTCACAGTGCGTGTCCGATGTAATTCCAGCGACACTTTCTAATATAGGTGGATACATATTCTTGTTTTGATTCTTGCCTGACAACTGTGTTTGATTTGAAGTCTGACCAACGTATGTTCAGTAGCCTTCTAAGACATTTTCTTGGTTGGTCACTATTTATATAATTGGAGTCGTCTTAGCTATTTTTGGCATGGGACTCCAAGTATATAAATAGCGACCTATGGAACTAACGACAATTTAAAAAAAATAACGAATGAAGTCCTTTTTAATTATGTGAGAGGTTTTCTGTGGCAGATGATCATGCAACAACCAACCATCAATACTCATGTGACTCTAGTTTTTCCCACTCAGGCTTACGCATGTGGTTGCGTCTGTGCGTTTCACCAATGACCCACTAGTCAAACCACCCATGCAACAGAAAACCTTAATGGATGACATGCCGTTATATTGAGGTTATCTTCTTATAGAAACGTCATGGCACGTCATCTATACATTATGATTTTATTTTGTTATTGAAATGTGTTTCACGTTTACATGACAATATATGTATGCAGCCTCTGTGGTTGGGAGGGAGCCAGAGATGTACTGTGCAGCAATGGGAAGGAGGAAACTGACAGCACTGTTTTTTCCTATGGCTGAGACCCATCATAGAGGCACAGTGACTCAGACGTGACAATCCTTTTGACTTGAACATTTGGTTACATGCCTGGAGCAATAGAGAAGTTCGGCATAACCAATAGTGAATTGGTGGAGGGAATGAGCACAGTGAACTCTATCATGGCTACAGTGGCTGGGAGTAGTGCATAAGTTGAAACCTACCTTCCTGGAGGTGTGATAGTTATTCTCTGGCTCTGTCCCGGGGTGGGCCAAAAATCCGCAGACTTCCCAGCAATATAATGCTATTTAATGGCATTGGGTTAAAGGGCATGAGCCCATGGACCGCTGGATCGGCAACCAACCAACCCACTCAGGCACCGACAATGTTAAAGTGTTAAATTTGTGTTTGAAACAAAAATCAGATTTCAGTCACATTACAGATAAGTTATTTATTAATACAATCCAGAAGATCGGGGAGGGATGTGTGTATGCTCTTTTAAGAAAATAGAGCCCGACAACACTTTTCTTCTTCTTCTGCATTCGTTATCAATCTCCTGCAGATTAGCAGGATGTAGTCCGAAGAACGGAATTAGCTGTGTCATGGATTACAGATTGGCTGTGATATCTGTGTCTTTCGGCCTGACATATCCGCATTAAGCATTACTTTTTTACGAAGAACATGTCAGGTAATAGTGCTACTAATATGTACACCCCTTTCGAGCCTTGGCAATATACTGGGCAGGTACAAACACATAATATACAAAATATCCTTTAAAAAAACGACCAACACGGCAAGGTTTTTTTTAGACCCTCCCATTTTAGCATATTCGTATTGTCGACCCTGAATTGATGTATTATTATGTGTCTTATGCATGATACACTCACAAAACAGTTGTAGTTTAAACATTTTTATATACTTTGTTGAATCCGCCCTATGGGGTTGAATTAAAGCTCCAGAAAAATAATGCCAACATGAAGTGTGTAACAAAAGACTCATCCACTAGGGACATACTAAATTGGTAGTATATCCTATTCAGGACGTAGCCATCAACCCAGCATGTTTTTGGCTGTAGTGATTTTCTAGGCAATATAAATACGTTCAATAGTTTGAAACATACTACCAGGGCCGGATTTAGAATTGATAGGGCCTTAAGCTGTTTGAGATATGGGGCCTTAAGCTATTTGAGATATGGGGCCCTTTAGCGATTAAGAATATATAGATAGTGAAATATAAAACAGTTTGGGGCCCCAAGAAAGTGGGGGCCCTAAGCTATAGCTTGTTTAGCTTATAGGTAAATCCGGCACTGCATACTACAACCCAAAATATCTGGACTCAGAATCAAGACGATAGAGCCGAATAGAACACCGCACGTAGATACTTAAGGAGGAGGTTTTGCCGAGTAAAAATAGGTCATTCTCCCGTTTTCTTGTGTAATTTTCTCTGTTTGATGTGACATGTGATAACATTTTTTTATTTGAACTGTGATGACCTTTTTTGTAAGAAATTGTTAATGGAGGGGTTTTACCTGCCCTTTGACAAAATTCCTAGTACTAAAAGTCCTGTTCTAGTTTGCTAAAGCGGAGAGAGGGGAGACTTTCGCACCCACAAACCCCCTCCATCTACAGCATGCAAGCATGATACATCACACTGCTGCAGAAAACACTACAAACATCTACATCGATAACCTAGCACTCTTCTTCTGTTCAGGTGACTTCTTCTTCTTCTGCATTCGTTCTCAAACTCCTGCAGATCAACAGGATGTAGTCCGGAGAACGGACTGCGTTGTGACATGGTTTACAGCATTGCTGCGATATATGCCCCTTCGGTCGGAAACATCCGACTTCAGCATGGATTTGGGTCACTGACCCTATATGTGACAGCCAACTCCATCTCTTAACCTCCTTAGTCGCCTTGTACGGCTTGCATGGAAGGTAAACAGTGTTGCTATTCTTTACTCACCTTTCGAGTCATGAGAACACACGGGCGATTATTCAGGTGACATACTTCCCAGAGCACAATCTTCTTTACGGATATTCTAAACTCCTCCCGATTCTTGTCGAGTTGATTTACCGCAGATTAGATCATGTTTAAACACTGATATGTCCTTTATTCATCGTGGTCCTGGGGGCAGTTACCCTAGTTACCAGCAGCCATACCGTACAGTACTAAATTGTCCATGCTGTTATGTCTCCTTATATGCCACAACCCTCTAAAAAAAACCCGAAACTTTCTTGTTCTAACAGTGTTTAAGAATCAACCCAATTTGGAGTTTATTGAATACTTCTTGTTTTTTGTTCATCACCTATGATAATCTAAATATTCTTCCGTGTCACCTCATTTCCAATACAGCAATTCTCATTGCCACTGGTTTATTAAGTGACCATGCTTCACTGTAATAAAATTGTTAAACGAAATCTCTCTCTCTCTCTCTCTCTCTCTCTCTCTCTGTGACATGCCCTTTGCATAGCGTTGTCTTCACTGCCACTCTGAAAGCTTTACGGTTCTGTGCAAGCTGCCCAGCTTCTTCCAGTGTCATGTTCAGAAAATCTTCAATGTCATGTGTCCATCGTAGTCTTGGTCTGCTTCATGTTCTCTTCCCCGGGACTTTGCCCTCATTGATCAATCTTTCCAAACCATTGCGTCTTTTTATATGTCCGAAATATGTCAGTTTGCGTTTTCTGAGAGGTATGAGGAGCCAGTCTTGTTCTATGATCAGGTCATTGCGGACATCTGCGTTAGTTCTTTTTTCTGTCCAATGTATTCTTAGCAGCTTTCTATGGCATTTAGTTTCGAATGAAGATAATTTATTTTCCATTATCGCTGTCATTGCCCAGGTCTCACAACCGTATGTTGCAACTGGAATGATCTAGTTTCTTAATAGTTGTAACTTTGTTTTTCTGTTTGTTCTTGTCAAAGATTTTTCATATGTGATGGTTTTTGTAGTGCCATTTATAATCTCTTTCTTATCTCTGCCAATCAATTTTCTGTGGTGTTGATAGCTGACCCTAGATATTCGAAGTTGTTTACATTTTCTAGCTGTTCTTTGTCAATGACTATTTTAGGTGTAATTTCATCTCTACTTACATGCATTATTTTTGTCTTTTTCGCATTGAGAAAAAGGTTTTGTGCCTCGCTATGATGTTTGACTGACATACTCATTTGTTCTAAACTTATGAGACTCCTTGATATTAGTGTGGTGTCAGCTGCATACCTAATTCCTGGGATTTCGTGTTCTCCGATACTAAGGGATTTAAATTGTTCATTACGTGGGTCTTCTCGTACGTTTCGCATGATGTTTTCTGCATAAATTTTGAACGTGTGTGGTGAGAGGATGCATCGCTGCTTTAACTCCTTTTTTGGACCAAACATCAGTTCGATGTTTCTCCGTCGAGATTAAGAGAAACATGTAAAGGAAATATACTTGCTCTAATTAGGTGTATCAGCTTGTCCCTTGCTATTATTACTCAGCAATCTCTGTAAATAATTATATCTTGTGGTTTTGAGCACTGCTGGCTAACATTCTAAAACATATTATTCCTTCTGTCGTGGTTGACATCCAGTTGTGACACACTTCGTAGCTGTATCACAACATGTGTCAAATAATTTCTCACTTATTTACTTTTTCATGTCTCCATTTACATCTTCCATCATGTTCCAGCCCGCATACTCTGAGATAAAACCCAAGTGTTGGGAAACAACCCAGTAGAAATGAAACGAATGGAAATATACAAATTCCCTGCCACTCTTTATAAACATAATATATTCGCAGACATGGTTGGATTTAGAGTTGGTAAGACCCTAAACTATTTGAGATATGGGGCCCTTTATACGTCCAGATTATATGCCAGTGCCAAATATGATTTTCGGATACCTAGAGGGTTGAACTGAAATATTTTTGGGGGCCCTCAAGAAAGTGAGGGGGAGGTTATAGCAAAGTTATAGCTTGTGTAGCTTATATGTAAATTCTGGACTGCTCGCAGCGAGGTTTATATATATTGGTAATACGTTTATCTATTTTCGTTCATGTTGATCGCAGGCTCTGAGTAGAGTATCTTCTGCTTTTGCCATCCAAGACTGTCCTCGTTTAAAATACCTTCATTTGTATTGTCCTGAGGTTGATTAATCGTCGATTAATTAACCATGATAATCAGCAAAGACACCGAAGAACAAGAGCTAAACATAAACATACATGGAGAGAAACTACAACAAGTTAAGCATTATCAATATCTTGGACACATATTCACAAATGATGGAAGATGTGAAACAGAAGTTAAAAGGAGAATAGGAATGGCTAAAAGTACCTTCAATGACATGAGGAAAATATTAACATCTAAATAAATTACAAACAAGTTAAAAATGAGAATTATAAAATGCTACATCTATTCTATATTAATGTATGGCTCAGAAACATGGACACCAAATAAACAATTAGAAGACAGAATTGATGAATTTGAGATATGGGTATATAGAAGAATAGGGAGAACATCATGGAAAGAGAAGAAAACAAACACAGAGGTTCTAAAAACACTTAATATGAGGAAAGAGCTACTAAGAGAAATAAATATCAGGAAAATAAAATATTTCTACACATTAAAAGACATGACACCTTATTGAAGACCTTACTTGAGGGTAAAGTCAAATTTAAGTAGGAAACCAGAGGACAATTTAAAAAAAATTCTTGAGACTAACGGGAATTGAACCAGTCCGTTCTACGGCACCAAATCGCCTAGCAACAATTGCACACGCGTTTTTCCGTACTTGACTAACCGCATCTCCAAAAAAGAATACGGATATTATGTTATGTGTTGTTGTTACTTAGGATATTTCAATACCTGTACGGGATGTTTGTTGTTGTTGTAATAGTCCTTGTCTCGATTGGTCCGTTCGGGTGACTTTGTGTGCACGATTTGAATGGATTGATGAAATCGCATCTTTTTTTGGAGATGCGGTTAGTCAAGTACTGAAAAACGCGTGTACAATTGTTGCTAGGCGATTTGGTGCCGTAGAACGGACTGGTTCAATTCCCGTTAGTCTCAAGAATCTCCAAAAAAGATGCGATTTCATCAAGCCATTCAAATCGTGCACAAAAAGTCACCCGAACGGACCAATCGAGACAAGGACTACTACAACAACAACAAACATCCCGTACAGGTATTGAAATATCCTCAGTAACAACAAACACATAACATAATATCCGTATTAGTTATACAAGGGCCGATAGGTAAAGTCAAAGGGAAGCGAACAAGAGGTAGGCAGAGATACAAGTGGGAGAGTAACATCACACGACGGACAGGTTACAGTCTAGCAGAATGTATCACCAAGACAAGAGACAGGGGATGTTGGAGATCCGTTGCAGCCAACCTTCGTTGCGGAGACGGCACTTAATGATGATCATGATGATGAGGTTGGTGCAAAATGTGGTAGTCTTCATCGTTCTTCAGTCAGATATCAGGCTACAGCACCAATAGCTTCAATGAATTGTGTGATTCGCTTCAGGTCATCCATGGAACCCCTCAAGTCTCAGTAGGCCATATTTTCTCCCTCTCTTCTTGGTAGAGTTGACAGGCATGAAGAATGTGTTCTGCAGTGTCTGGGCTCAGTCCACAGTTGCACAAGTCTGTCTCACCAATCTTCAGCTTTCGGAACATGTGACTTCTCAGTCTGTTGTGACCAGTTCGTAGTCTGAAAATGATGGTTTGTTCCTTGCGTGACATTTGGTGGTAGGGGTCATTTGGTTCTGCAGTTGGGTGCATTTGCTTCCACTTTTTCTTATATTCTGCTTTTAACATGGTCTTACTTTCATAGTACGTATTATCATTTTCTATTTGTTCCAGTGATCCCCCTTTCCTTGCCAGGAGATCAGCTTTTTCATTTCCAGGTATGCCACAGTGACCTGGGATCCACTGCAGTACTGTTTCTTTGGTGGTACTGCTGATGTGTAGTAAGCAGGCCGTAAGTTCATTCATGCTCGTGTTCTTTGGATCTTTCAATGCCTGCAATACTGATTTTGCATCCGTTAGAAATACTACATGTCTGTTGTGACTCGGCAAGCAATTCATGAGCATTTTGGCTTCCATTTCTGCTTTGAAATTTGTGGAGTGTTTGCCTGTGGGTATGGATTTCTCTATTTCTTTTCCATCTGGTGTTACTATATATATTCCTGATCCACCATCTTCTTCTTCTTCAGCGTTCATTCTCAAACTCCCGCTGGATTTCCCTTGTAGCAAGATCATGATCCTACTAGATTTCCAGCAGGATGGAGTCCAGAGAATGAAAATGCGTTGTGTCACCGTTTTATTTGCGCCAATGGCCCGACACGTCCGTCTTCGGCGGATCCTCCATCTAATACTGCCTCTTTCGCTGATCCATCTGTATATACATGTGTCCATATATCCTTTGGGTATGCTTTCTGTATGTGATTCTTAGTTGTCTCCTTTAGTACTTGTATAGCAGCTTCTGTTTTCGAAATAATGCTTGGTATATTGTCCATAATTCTTGGGAAGTTTTTCAAAATATGGTAGTCATTGTTGGCGATTAAAAAATATTCTTTAAAACGAAAGTCATTGATCAATTTGTGTCGAAAGCGAATGAAAATCACGGGAAAAGTCAAACAACATCATTGAATGATGATTCTAGATGAGTCCACATGATTTTATTGGTGACGGACTTAGTTAACACATGACACGGATAATTCATACCTGAACATTTTAAAATATGGAATACTAAATCAAGGGTATCAGGGGCATGAAAAAAGGGGTCTGCGACAACAAAAAGTATAAGAAACACTGTTCTAAAAAGTGTGTTCTTCAATTATTATTCATATGTTTTTGGTACACAAATAGACACTGTGGGTTAGGTAGATTTGTGTTTGTGGGGGGAAAAAACCCAACAGATTCCAGAAAAAATCAGCCCAAATCGTCGGTTATGAAGATTCATTTTTGGAGAGAAATCAGTTTTCAAGCAGCACAAATCTTTGATTAATTAAACGTAAAAGTAAGGTTCTACTTCTTTTTTTCTTTGTCTGCGTTCACTATGTGATTCGTGTGATTTCCACCGGTCGAAGACGTTGTGCAACTGGTTTACAGGAACTGCGCTATTAACTCCTTCCAGCCCTCACATCTTATTTCGACATGAAAGGCCTCCTAAATATGATATTGGAAAAAAGCCAAATATATTGTACGTAACCAAGAGGCTTACAGAATGACAGTGAGGATAAAGTTCTGCAGTGGGCAGGCTACGTTGAACAAGAAAAGTTGTTATATGGAACATGCGTAAAACAACATGGCCCATGG
This sequence comes from Meghimatium bilineatum, assembly GCA_034231615.1. Lineage (NCBI taxonomy): Eukaryota > Metazoa > Mollusca > Gastropoda > Stylommatophora > Philomycidae > Meghimatium > Meghimatium bilineatum. The sequence continues at coordinate 36,183,083 of CM067318.1, forward strand.
TAATTTCCGGTTCTCGAGGGCTGATGGGAGTTTTTCTAGTATTTTCCTGTTCGCTAATCCCAAACAGCGTCACTTAGCTTTTCTGATCCGACTTTTTCACTTCTTTCATTAATTGATGACACAACGGCGAGTGGCATTGCTTAAGATAAGAATGTAGCGACGCAAGATTATCATAGGGAAGAACTGCACCATTTACGTTTTAGACCTATGAAGTATCTGAGGAGCTGTCCATAAATGACGTCAACAATTAGGGAGGAAGAGATCTGAACACAGTTGACAGTTATTCAATAGAAGGTGGTACTGCTAGTAGAACATAATGGAAAATAATACTCACGTGTAAAACAGGTAATGAAGTCCTACTGAATGATGACTAAAACACTACACACTATCACTAACGGATGTAAATATGGTACATATAACAAAACAAAACACATAATATAATCTACAGATGACAATACACAGGACAAAGTCGACGAGAGGAACAAAACGATGACGTAACAAAGACCAATACGACCGAGAACTAAGCGCTTAGTTCTCGGTCGTATTGGTCTTTGTTACGTCATCGTTTTGTTCCTCTCGTTCCACCTGTATTATCGTCTTTGTGTACTTCCTGTTCGTATGCTTCCGGTATCTATCTTAGCACCACATTTCACTCGGATACGCATTCATTTTTACTTGTGATTTTTTTATGTTTGTATGTTATGTCCGTATCTTGAAAAAGGCCTATTGGTCCGAAACGTCGACTTTGTCCTGTGTATTGTCATCTGTAGATTATATTCTGTGTTTTGTTTTGTTATATGTACCATATTTACACCCGTTAGTGATAGTGTGTAGTGTTTTTGACAGTTATTGACAAGTGAGAGTGGAGGGGGGATTGATCAAAATAGATGTCAACATTACTGGGGCTTTTGTACACCAATGAAATTGTTGGAATTATATTTTTTTTTAAAGTGAAACAAAGCATGCATTTTTACGTACTTTTAATGCTAAAATTGAGTGGGGGTGGAGGTTAAGCATTATTGGACATAATTAAGCAGGCGGGGAGCTCCCTGGATTGTTGACAATTGTTCATAGGGTGGTAACAATTGATAAAAGTTAAGTAATTTATGGACAGCCCCCGTGAGCCACGAATTAACATACATTTTGTTTCAGACAGCTGCAAACAAAGAAAGATGGCTATAGCATCTCATCAAATAATAACAAAAGGAGTTCAAAGTATAATGTTATACGAAATAAGGGAAACCCCCCCCCCCACTTCAAACTGAGAAGAATAGATATGTCCAAATAGGTCCAGTATCCAGAGAGAATCTGAGAGAAATACAATTTGATTTGTTTTTCAGGCTTAAGCCTTCTTAAGGGCCTCCTAAATATTTGGTGCACAATAACAAATCAAAATAGTCTCATATTCATGTGCAACTGATCTTCACGGAAGCCACTGTCCGATCTCATAGTTTCAATTCATTTTGATTTGCTTCAACCAATCAGTTTATAAATTAAATATCGCATATCATAAATCGTAACATAAATCCAAATAGGCACATATGCAACATTTATATCGACTATAACTATCAGCTGTTATCTCTGCACAAGGTATAGATAACCCGAGTCTCTCTCAGTTATACAGTCCTGTGGTCTCATAGGTCCACTTTAAAAATGACGCTATTTGACTTCACACGTGATTTTAATTGGTTGTGGACACAAAGTATACACAGAGATCAATGAAAATCACTGAAAAAGTTTATCAAACATCACTTTTGGAAAGGGTGATCCTATGAGTCCACGGGATTGTATAATCTACAAGTGGACGCTGGATTTAAAATTGACAATCTCTTACTGTGGTGTTATTTGTTATCTGTTAACAGCTGATTAGTTTTGAGGTCTCACTTATAACAACCTCAATCGCCCTTGTGTTGCAAGGGATCAAAAAAGGGAACAAAAGAATAGCAACACCGTTTACCTTACATGCATGTTGTAAGAAGCTACTTACGAGGTTGTTACGTGAGGTGGAGTGGCTATGACATTCCGTATAGGGCCAAAGTGACCCATAAGCCATGCTGAAGTTTGGTGTGTTAGGACGAAAGGCAGCGAAGTTGTAAACCTTGACACAACGTATTTCGTTCCTAGGACTGCATCCTGCTTACCTTCAAGAGTTTGAGAACGAATGCTGAAGAAGAAAAAGGAATACAGTCTCAATTCGTAATTCCACTTCGAGAGTAATGACAAAGTGGTCACATTTTGATTGTGTTTTCATTAATCCTGATTAAATTTGTCTTTTTTCCCCCTTAAAAATCATAACTGTGAACACGTATTCCATCCATCTTTCTTGCACTACGAGCAATCCATTATTTCTTTTTAGTTGAGTAAAAATGTGCCTCCCATTGTTTAGTTTTGCCACCGAAAACGAACCATTGGCACAAATAAAACGTCGACACAACGCATTTCCATTCTCTGGACTACATCCTGCTGGAAATCTAGATTGGATCATGGTCCTGCTGTAAGAGATCCAGCAGGAGTTTAAGAAGGAACGCTGAAGAAGAATAAATTTTGTTTTAACTGCGAACGTTAGCAAACTTACTTATATCAGAACTTTTACCCCCCCCCCCACCCCCCACCCAAAAAAATAGATATCTCGGTTCTGGTAACTGAGCTACTACAACTTCCAGAGTTAGAATTACGTGCAATACATATTATGTATGTGATTCTCATGTTATTGATGCCAGTAGTTTTAAAGTAGGCCTACTGGAAACATGCAGTCTTAAACCTCGTGGGTACACTTAGTATGTCCAAATATGGAGGTACCTTCACAAATTATCTCATTTTACATTTATAATTCTACGAACTTTGGTACGCTGTTGTAGGAGGTACAATTGCTTACTGTGATATAATGTGTTTTGCAACATTCCTATCAAAACTAAAACAAAAAATAATTATTTACTTCAGCACTCATTCTCAAACTCTCGCTGGATCTCTCTTGTTGCAGAATAATTGTCCTACTAGAGTTCCAGCAGGATGTAGTTTCGAGAATGAAAAATGTCTTGTGTCACCGTTTTATTTTTCACCAATGGTACGACACATTCGTCTTCGGCGGTAATTATTTAATAATAATGTAAATGTTAACAAAAAAGTCGATGTTAACTTAGTAACATAATTTATAAACGGGCTGTACATGAGTTGTGATTTGATCGAGATGTGTATCAATATGATAGCTACATGTTGAACAGGTTTGTTTATAGTATTAACTTGTATGACGTTGTGTTTGTGTAAAGTTTGGACAAATATGATAAACTCAAGAAATAAGTGTTCTTGCTAAACTTAATCTATTTTTGTTTTCTTATACAAGTAAATTTAACTAGGAAGCGAGGTGATAAATTAAAAATTCTTGAGACCAACGGGAAATGAACCATTACGTTCTGGCAGCACAAAATCGTCTGCAAACAAGAGTAAACGGGGGTTTCCGTGCTTGACTAACCGCACCTCCAAAGAAAAGCAATCAATTTTGTCAAGACATTCAAATTATGGACTCAAGTCACTTTGAACGGACTATTCGAGACAAGGACTATTACAACAACACAACAACAACGAACATCCCGTACAGGTATTGAAGTATACCCAGTAACAACAAACATATAACAAACAATGCCAGCAGTAAAAAACCATGTTACCACCACAGAGGCACTAGATACAGTACACTTGAGTACACTATTCTGTGATTTTCATGTAATAGTATTCACATGTAAACAATACGAAGTTCAAAGTGACAATAATGTACGTGGAAACATGTACTCATATAAGCGGGTTTTCTTGAAAATTGGTCGAGATATGATAACAGATATAACAATTATTATCCAATACAACATGGATAGCAATACAATAAGGATCACACCAGATATTGACTTTCGCACGATTCACCATAATCAAATTTCGTTTCAGAAATAAGGTCGCACAAAGATTAAATAAACCTTGATATAATGATAATAGACTGTGGTATTATGTAGAAAAAGGCGTATCCCGGCAAATAGATGCTCTAATCCTATAATTAACAAATAACATTTATTAACTAACGTTTCAGTGAATTCACACTGGCGAAATCAATCACGTCAACGTGAAATATTTCATATCGAAAAACTCTTCATACCTCGTCCACATAAAGCTATTTTACGTTCAGAATACATTTAACTTCCGCTAACATTTGGCGTGGTATTTTTTAGACGCGGTCACTTCATCAATGTTTTGTCAACAATCAATGGTTAGAAGGTATGGCATATACAGTTATTATGTTAAACATGATGTTTTGTGTGTGTCGGGTTCTGTATGCATTGAAAATCAAAACCATCTAACTCAATTAACATACTCTATGTTACTCTATGTTAGAGCAAGAGGTAGACCAAAAGAAACAATCAGAAGAACAATACTTAGAGAAAGTAAAATAACCAATATAATCAAACCATTCAAGAACTGCACATAATAGCTTTGAACAGACAGAATTGGAGAGATCTGACCTCTGCCCTGTTGTTCGTCTATCACAAGTGATGATGACCATTTGTTACATCCACTTTTGAAAATTCAATTTTAGTTATGTCCTTGATTATGAGTTCGTAGATGGCCAATGAGCCTTATTCGAGCTGTAAATGTCCTTGGACAGTTTGGACATGGAATAACGACTGTAGACGGATCTTGGTCTATCCGTGACTTTCTAGCTGCTCTCCGCTGTTGAGCTGCTGCATTTCTCTTCTTTTCACAAGATGATGCGCTCTTTTTTATTTTAGAACGCCATGTAGATCTATTTTGTGCTAGTCCTTCCCATGTATCGTGGTCTATTTCAAAGGCTTTCAGTGAGTCCTTTAAAGAGTCCTTGTAGCGCTTCCTTTGGTCACCTTGAGATCATATACCCTTCTCTAGCTCACCATAGAGAAGTATCTTTGGCAGACGATGGTCTGGCATACGCACCAAATGACCTGCCCAACGAATCTGTGTCTGCATCAGGATCGTGTCAATGCTTGGGATACCAGCTCTATCAAGGACAGTGGTATCTAACGTCAGCACAAAAGGAAAATGAATGAATTAATGAATGTTACTTCAGCGCCGAATACGGTGCACAGTACAAGCTACCAGCAAGTAACTTCGTTAGGAATGAAAATAAACACATAACAGAGCAAGATCTTGCTTAATTAACAGCAGAGGCACATAAAAACAGACAAACATTATGATGAATGGATATAAACTCGAGGAAGTGAATACTTTTAAATATCTCGGATCCAACATACACAGCTATGGAGAATGCAAAGCAGGATTAAAACCAGACCTGCTCTCTTTATACAGTGAAAACATTGCGTGCTATAGTACATATCCCAGGAATATCAGTGGAGGATATAACATAAAAAAAAAATTGGAAATACGCGGATGACACTGTTCTGATTGCAAAAAGTGAGAAAGACCTTCAAGATTTAATTAATGTAGTAGTCACAGAAAGTAAAAAGAAAGACCCTTTCCTAAATATCAAGAAAACATAAGTAATGGTTATTTCAAAGAAAAAAAATAACCTTGCAAGATCAAAGTGAATGATGTAGTATTAAAACAGGTCCACCAATTCAAATATGTAGGTACAATGATTACAGCAGATGGAAGACGTTCAACAGAAATAAGAAGGAGAATAGGACAGGCAAAAACAACATTCAGAAAAATGAAAAATATATTGTGTAATATGACCTTGTCATTAGAGGTGGGAAAGTGAGTTCTGCAGTGCTATATAACCCCTATACTAACATATGGGTGCGAGTCTTGAACAATAAACAAACTGGAAAGTGGGAGATTGGAGGAAACAGAGATGTGGTTCTATAGCAGAATGCTGAGAATACCATGGACTTCCAGAAAAACTAATGTAAAGGTGTTGAAAGAGTCAAATACGAAACGGACCTTAATCAACAATATAAGAAAAAGACAATCTTCATTTTTTTGGCCACTTCATGAGACAGGCAGGTTTGGAGAACATAGTCACAACAGGCAAGATTGAAGGCAACAGAGGCAGAGGACGACAGAGGGTCCGCCGTAGTCGAAGAACTGTTACCAACATTGTAAACATCTCGTACAAACTTGCATTTCTTCACTAAATTTTTTCCCGCTGACTGTAACAAATTACCGGCATCGATTTTTCATCGTTGCGTGATTCTGGTAAATATCTAAAAGACTTTACCACCATGAACCTTCCTTATGATTCATATTTCGTTGTCACATATATTCAGCAAAGCATTTTTGGTATTGTGCATGTCTTCAAAGTAGCTAGTGTATTCCTTTCTTCACTTTTCACAATACGTCACTTTTCACGCTTGGAATGTCCATTATTTCACTTTTCAGAGCAAAAAAAAATGCATATACTTCACTTTTAATAAAAAATTATAATACTTCTACTTCATTTTTCATAATAGAATTCCCTTACTTCACTTTTCACAGCACGTAGAATGCCTTTACTTAACTTTTCATGACATCTTGTTGAAGAACTTACTTGAGGGTAAAGTGGAAGGGAAGCGAGCAAGATGTAGGCAGAGATACAAGTGGGAGTGTAACATCACAAGATGGACAGGTTACAGTCTAACAAGTGTATCACCAAGACAAGAGACAGGGGATGTTGAAGATCAGGTACAGCCAAACTTCGTTGCAGAGACGGCACTTGATGATGATGACTTAAATTTTTACAATACCTAGAATGTCCCTTTCTTCATTTTTTGCAATACTTAACATGCCTCTTACTTCACTTTTCACAATACACGGACATTGCTTCACTTTGTCATGGATTTATTTATTCATCAATCTCGCTATTGCGAGACGTGGGCCTTGACAACCGGTATGTCGACAATGTTACTTACCTTGGAAGCACTCTCTCTCGCGATGTCAACATTGATGTGGAAATTAACAATAAACTGGCAAAAGCTAGTGCTGTATTTGGGAGATTACGCAACAATGTATGGGACAGAAGAGGTATAAGAACAACCACCAAACTTCAAGTATATCATGCTACAGTTATACCAACCCTACTATACGCTTGCGAAACGTGGACAGTGTATGCTAGACATGCAAGAATATTAAATCATTTCCATCTTACCTGCCTACGTAAATTACTAAACATCTATTGGTGGGACAAATTACCAGACTACGAGGTCTTGGAAAAATCAACATCAATAAGCATCTACACAATACTTATGAAGGCGCAAGCACGCTGGGCAGGCCATCTTGTGCGTATGGAGAACTCGCGTTTGCCAAAACAAATATATTATGGAGCACTCAAGGCAGGATTTCGAAAAGCTGGTGGACAGAAAAAGCTCTTCAAAGACACGCTCAAGTCATCCTTGAAACATCTTAACATTGACGTAGGCGCTTGGGAGAGCCTCGCTCAGGATAGAGCAGCATGGCGTTACAGCATTAGAACGGGAGCACTAGCGGCGGAAGAATTCAGACAAGATACTGCAAGACAGAAGCGGCCACGTAGAAAAGAAAAAACATATCAACCTCACATAGATACCCTCTATTGTTGTCAATTCTGTAAAAGAACATTTTGTGCGCGCATTGGACTTGTTAGTCATTTAAAAACGCACTATTAACTTTTATTATTTTTATTATTTATTGTTATTATTATTATGGTTGAGTTTTGGTCATCGTCGATTACGACGGACGAACATCATGTTCAGCACAATGGTTATCGCACACAGTGCTGCTGCAGTTTTGTAGACTGGGGACAAATGAGCAAGTCAGGGTTTATATAGTTTGTCTCCTCGTGTGTACTCAATTGACATTCCATCTCAGTCTGCATTGTTCATTTCAGTCTACGTTGTGGATTTATGAAACCGTGCCATGTGTTTTGCTAGAGCTTCGAAACTACCTGCTATAGGCATATGCCACGAGTAGGTGAATGGTCTTGATATGCTAGCATTGGGAATCGGGTAAAAATACCTACTTGTGGCGCATGCCGGAAGTAGGTAATTTTGAAATTCGCGGTGAAACACATGACCCTCGCTTTGCGTGCCATTAACAAATTAATCTAAGTAATTAATTAACGGTTATGTATCAGCCGAAATTGACAGCCGAATCTAACTTAAATTGATTAATGAACTAAATCCTAATGAATCTGATGTATCCGACAGAATGCTCAGATATTGCAGCCAAGCTGTAAACCATGGCATAACGCATTCCTTTTTCACGACTTCATCCTACTCAGTTTGAGAATGGACGCACAAGAATTAATTAAACTATAGTAACGTATTAACAGTTCAGTATCCTTTGACATCTTTATCTTCTTCTTCTGGTTTCGTTCTCAAACTCCTACAGATTAGCAGGGTGACATCCACCGAGAACGGAATGTGTTGTGTTATTGTTTACAGATTAACTGTGGTATCTGCACCTTTCGACCTGACACATCCGATTTAAGCATGACTTCAGTTTTACTTTAATCCTCTGCGGAATGGGATAACCAACTCCACCTTTCACCGGAAAGACCTTCGTTGCCTCTTACAAAGTGCATAGCAAGTAACGGTGTTGCTATTATGTGTACCCGTTTTGGGCCGTAGCAACATACGGGCACATTGACGTAAACTAATAAAAGGTTCAACCAACAGCTGAAATCAACACCAACTAGCTAAAATAATTAGCGGCTCTATATATTTCTTGAAAGTTGAAACAATTGAAATACACTTATTCATTAACTGAACTAATTAACAGATATGTATCTATTGACAGCTGAAATCAATGTAATCATCATCATGTGTGTATGGCCGGCAACAACTGAGAACAAATGATGAAAGTGATGCGAACTATTTACATGACAAACTAACAATGTGAGTACTCATAGATTTAATAGTGTTCTTCAAATTATAGCAGTGAAGACGTTTTATATGTTTATTTCATTAGTCATGACGATGGACGGTATGAGATATGAGATGGGCGGTATGAGATATGAGATGAACGGTATGAGATATGAGATGGACGGTATGAGATGGACGGTATGAGATATGAGATGGACGGTATGAGATATGAGATGGACGGTATGAGATATGAGATGGACGGTATGAGATATGAGATGGACGGTATGAGATACGAGATGGACGGTATGAGATATGAGATGGACGGTATGAGATGGACGGTATGAGATATGAGATGGACGGTATGAGATATGAGATGGACGGTATGAGATATGAGATGGACGGTATGAGATATGAGATGGATGGTATGAGAAATTTACTGTCCTGGTCATGCTGGGGTCAGGGGAAACGAAAGAGCCGATGTGTTGGCTGGTAAAGCTTTGGTGAACGGCACCGATATAAGAAGAGACAGGATTGAATTGATTAGAGCACTCATGGATACCCTACGAGAAGACGAGGAGGAAGTCGAACGTGACAATGTACATATTCAGAGAATTGTAGAAATGGGAGTGACTAGAGGTGATGGGAGAACGTACCCCCTCTCCGGAAAGATCAGAAGAACGCGTAATTAGCATCTGACTAGGACACTAAGCTTATACACTTTTAGATGGCTGACGGAACGGCAAGCAGAGGGTATATGGGAATGCCTCCAATGCTGTGACGCTTGTTCCTAATCAAGAACCAAGACATAAGATGGACGGTATGAGAAATGAGATGGACGGTATGAGAAATAAGATGGACGGTATGAGAAATGAGATGGACGATATAAGAAATGAGATTGACGGTATGAGAAATGAGATGGACGGTATGAGAAATGAGATGGACGGTATGAGAAATGAGATGGACGGTATGAGAAATGAGATGGACGGTATGAGAAATGAGATGGACGATATAAGAAATTAGATTGACGGTATGAGAAATGAGATGGACGGTTTGAGATTTATTATTGTATTACTGGAGACCACAGAGAACATAACAAGTACTCACTGTTCTGCAGAGAACATGGGAACCCACTGTCCTAAGAGAGCAGCACATATACTCACTGTCCTACAAAGAACATGGTCACCCAATGTCTTACAGAGAACAGCACATATACTCATCATTCTACAGAGAACATGGTCACCCAATGTCTTACAGAGAATAGTGTGATAGTATTGCACCCTACTCTAGCCGCCAAGCCTGTAGCTGTCACAATATAGCGAACCGTTCACAAACAGGGAGCTTCACAGTAAGAAGCGAGAACCCTTCACAGATAGTGAGAGATTGACGGCGTGAAATGCCACACATTGCATCTCTTGTGTAAATGTTGTCACTACGGACGCTGCTTACACGCAATGCAAAGGCGTGTTCATCTAAGAATATGTCAAGCGACGACTAAATGCAAACGTGTGTTTACCTAAGTACGTGTCAGACCTTGTGTTATTGAATGACCAGATGGAAGCATTCTGGTTGGTCTGAAGTTGTTAAGATTTACGAAGTAAGTTATGAATGTGCAACGTGGGTTATTGATGGTGACCATTTGTTACATCCACTTTTGAAATTCAGTTAGAGATATGCCCTTTGCCTATGAGTTCGTAGATTGCTAATAAATCCTATTCGAGACAGTTCGGGCATGGAATGACCACTGTAGACAGTTTATTGGTTCTACTGAAAATAATGCAGACACACTGTCGTACAGAGTGACAAGAACCACAATATACAACACATACATGCCAAAGTTAAGTAAATATAAATGGAAAACACCCTTATGTAATATATAACACCCAAGGTCACCAGCAGAATACCCTACTCCACCTTAGAACAGGTCACTGTAGACTACTATGCAATTTACATTACAGACGAATGTCCATGTGGATTCTCGTAATCTAAATTCCTGAGCGCATACTGTTGGAGTACCCAAATTCCAACATACAAAGAACAGTAATGATCTGTCTTGACCAGAAATAAAGGGCTGAAGCAAGAACTATGGATAGCCGCTCTGACTTGGCGACAGCGGACTTCGCATTAACAACAGTGAATGACAACAGCTCTGACTTGGAGACAGCGAACTTCGCATTAACAACAGTGAATGACCACACAAGATGAACGCAGAATAAGATGTGTATTATTATGTGTAGGTCGATAGTTTTTGTAATTGCCTTCCACTAAGAAATAATTTTCGGCGTCTTATGTATTAAAACTCATAATTCTACATAAAAATCACCCAGTGTCTGAATTCAAATATCGTTCAGACAACTGAACTTCAGTCATGGAAATATTATAGTTTCGTACCGTCGTCATCCTCCATAGGCGTCGCTAGGGTTGGTGTCACACAGTGCTGTAAAACATGGTGTCACCCCCTCCCCCTGGAAAATAGTTTAGAAAAATGACAGAATCACAACATTAATACATGTTATGTATTATCATTATTGAACAATCTCCATTAATTATTTGGCAATTACTAACAGTAAACGTAGATGCTAATATATGATTGTAAACTGGATACCTTGTTTCCTTTTTCTTCTTTAAATTGTTGTATGAAAGAGTCAAAGGCGAAACGGAGCAATAATATAAAAAAAATACGATCTTTATTTTTTGGCCACGTCGTTATGAGACAAGGTTTTTTTTTAGAACATAGTCAGAACAGGCAAGATTGAAGACAAAAGAGACAGAGGGTGACAACGTGAGGTAATATTAAACAGTTTAACAACCTGGCACTCCAGAGAAACAACAATGATCCTGATACATAATACTGGAGATAGAGAGCTGTGGAGAGTCATGATCGCTTAAGCCAGCCGGCATGGCACCTCATGAATGAATGTTATTGTTGTCATAAAAATTAGAATTTATCGGATCTCACGTCACGAGTAGGAATATAACATTTCAGTATCGTTTTTACTCAAATAGGAAACTCAAAACCTATAACAAGTTTGTTATGTGTGGCATTTATACGCGTGCATGTATTTGTTGTATTATGCAAATACAAAAAAAGATACAACTGAAAGTAGTATTTGTGGACAATGGCAGAGGCGAGATACAATTATAGTTAGATAATCAGGGGTGCGGTCCAAACAAAAATTAGGAGGGCGCTTCGTCTTCTAAAATAAGGTGTCTCCACAAAAATTTACCGGTCAGTCAAATTCAACTTGTCTTAAAAAATGTCGCTAGAAAAAAATACAGGGACAGTGCCCTAACATTAAAAAATAGTACCAAGGCGCCACCTTGTCACAACTACACCCCTATGGATAATCAAATTTACTTTATACAGGCAAAGCAAAACAGACAATGAAGTAAGTTAGACGTCAACTATCTAACTGTGCGAAACTGCACCCAATCTGTTCATTTGTAAAGTTCGTTTTTTTCGTGAACTAATCTGTGAATTGTTGCAAATATTTTTAATTTGACAGTTATTTCGGTGTAACTTATCACAAGTTAGTCCCCATCGAGGCCAGCACCTTGAAGTGGTGATGGGGCTTAGTTCAGCCATAAGGGGCTGGAAACTAAGACTAGTCAGGCACTCCCACTCGAGGAGGACCATAGTCCGGCCCAAGTAAGCAGAGTGCAGAAGACGGAGGCAACCAGCCAAAAGGCGCACAGATAATCAGGTTGCCACGCACAAAACACAATGGAAACATGTCTGCATCTAATAACAGTTATGGTGCCTGCCCTGTGGCGGACGTTCAGGCAGGGACGGTGCCGGGCCCTACACATCGAAAGGGCCCAACCTCAGTTACTGGAAGTCCTTCTCAATTGCCCCGAGGAGCCAGGAGGCAAGGGAATAGAGCTACTGGCCAAACAAACAAACGACCAATAAAAATAATGCACTGGAATGCTGAGGGTGTCAACAGTAAAAGAGATGGATACAGCAAAAAATTGGAACTTGAAAATGTCCTCAGTGAAGAACAAGTTAATATATGCTGTATCCAAGAAACACACCTCAGCAGCGACATAGCCTTCAAAATCAGAGGCTACCAGTGCTACCGATCTGACCGAAAGGACAGGCGAAAGGGTGGAATTCTGACACTAGTTAAAAACAATATCAGCGCATGTCAGCTGGAAGTATACATGGACGGGGCAGAATACCAGATGCTCCACCTAAAAACAGACAGTGCAGAATTCCATCTCCTGAACTAATACTGCCCAAATGATAAACCATTGGCACTAGACACAATTCCAGACAAAGAAAGGCTTATGGTGTGTGGTGACTTCAACAGCACTCTCTGAGCTGGGGCTACGATAATATCGACAAGAGAGGTGAGGAACTTGAGAGCTGGCAGGATGAAAATAATCTCATCCTTATTAACCAGCCAGCAGACTCACCAACCTTCTACTCGAGAGCATGGCCCACCACCTCTACACCAGACCTGGCATTCCACTCACCAGGCTTAGAATGGAACATCACACGTGTCGTTGGAAAGCAGCTTGGAGGTAGTGACCACAGACCAGTATTTCTGGAAATTCACAATGAATATACCAAGGAAAGCAGCACGCTCACTAGGTGGAACTATAAGAGGGCAGACTGGAAAATGTACCAGCATTTAACCAGTGTTCTAGCTAAGGACATGAACTTGGACAAAGACATCAATAGAGCAGTGAGTGAATTTAATAGATGTATACTACATGCTGCTAGTAAAACCATACCCAGGGGGGCACGCAAAAACTACAAACCCTACTGGAATGATGAACTCTAAAAGCTGCAAAATGAGATGGAAACAGACAGCAGACTGAGAACAGACCTAGCCAAGAACATCACAACAAATATCAGCAAAAAAAGGCTAAATTTCACAGAGCCAAGTTACAAGCCATACGGAGCAGCTGGAAAGAAAAAACAGAGTCGCTGAACCTAGAAAGAGATACTAGGAAATTATGGAAACTTGTAAAACTACTAAATGATGAAGGTACATGGAGAAATACCAGGATCACACTTTATAAAGATAAAAACATTTTAACAGGTAAGCATGCAGCTGATTACTTTGCAGACTCCTTTGCAGAAGTCAATAACATCAAAGTCAGCCCAGACAAACAACAGGAGGTTCGAGCGAGCAAGCAAAACATTGGACAAGGCGAACCTATACCTGAAGTCATGGAGGCACCAATCACAATGAGAGAACTGGAGCATGCAATATCCAAATTGAAAATGAAAAAGTCCCCTGGAGCTGATGGAGTGTCCAATGAAATGATTAGAAACCTGGGAATTGCAGCAAGAGCAAAGCTGCTGCAGATCTTTAACACAAGCTGGTCCACAGGTAATGTACCACAGGCGTGGAGAGAAGCAATAATAATACCTCTCCTCAAATCAGGAAAAGATGGCAACGCAGTCTCCAACTACATGCCCATCAGCCTCACAAGCTGTCTATGCAAAACAATGGAACGCATTATCAATCTTAGGATGCAGTGGTACCTTGAAAGTGAAAACCTTCTGGTATCACAGCAAGCAGGTTTCAGACAGTGCTACTCTACTGAAGATCAGGCAACCTACCTCTCCCAAGAGATTGAGGATGCTTTCCAAGATAAGAAACTGGTACTAGCAGCATGGATAGACTTCAGGAAAGCATTTGATAAGGTTTGGAAAGAGGGCTCCTAAAGAAATTGCGAAATTGCAGGGTTAGCTCAAGAATGTACAAATGGGTAAAAGCATACCTGCATAATAGAAGAGCCAGGGTACAATTAGATGGACGCAAAAGCAAGAAAGTCCTACTGCGTCCCCCAGGGAGGAGTCCTGTCACCCGCACTTTTCTTGGTTTACATCAATGACCTAGTTGCTGAACTACCACACATGATCAAAGTGGCAATGTATGCTGACGACCTGGTGATCTGGTGCACGGAAGAACATGCAACAGTGGCCACTAAACAAATACAAAGAGCTATCGATGCCCTAACCTTATGGGCAAATAGATGGTGCGTCAGCATTAACACAGATAAGTGCACACTACACTCTTTACCCTCTCACCAAAACAAAAAGCCGGTCATATCAAGATAGATGGAGAGCTCTTGAAAGAAGACAAACAACCAACATACCTCGGAGTTACTTTTGATGATAAGCTGACATGGAAGCAGCACATAAACAAAGCAACAACAAAAGCCAGGAGGAAGTTAGCTATCCTGAGAAAACTAAGTGGAACCACATGGGGAGCCAGTGGGAATATACTCAGTAAAGTTTACCAGCAAGGCATAAGACCTCACCTGGAATAGGTTCAGCTGCGTGGTGTCCTGCATCAAACACCACATTACAAGATCTAGATAAAGTGCAAAACCAGGCACTTAGAATAATGTTGGGAGCAATGAAATCAACACCCATAGCAGAGATGCAGAAAATGGGAAGAATGCAAACACTTGATGAACTCAGAGACACACAAGTACTAATTCAAGCAGAAAAGTTTCAGTGTATGCCAAGTCATCCAATGAAGGAAAGATTCCAAAATCTAGCAATGGGGCGACTGAAAAGAAGCAGCTTTATCCATCAAGCTAAGCGACTCCGTAGACAACTTACAGACCTACCTGAATTTGACAGCCCCTTAAGGTCTGTACCAGAACAAACCGCGTGGAGTGAAAGGCATGGAATGCCAATATACATTCAGACCCATGTGAAAGGAATACTAAGCGAGGACGAACTGAACAGTGTGCAGCGAAGGACAGTCACCCTCAGTTTCCTGGATGAGGAATATCCACAAGATATATGGGTCAGAGTATACACAGATGGGTCAGCACAGAATGATGTGAGGAATAGAAGTGCAGGTGTATATATAGAATATCAACACAAGCCTAGAGATACAATCAGAACACCGACAGGAAAATTCTGCAATAATTATGATGCAGAAATCCAGGCAATTAGTGTGGCATCTAAAAAACTGCTGAACTCCAACTCTGACCTACAGCCTGTAGTATTCCTGACAGATGCAAGGTCAGTGCTTCAAGCTCTCCAGTCTGAAAAACTAACAGACTTGAAAAAACTACTTAGCGAATTGTTTTACCAGTATAGGGTAACCATGCAGTGGATACCCTCTCACTGTGGAATACCAGGAAATGAAAAAAGCAGACCAACTGGCTAAGGAAGGTGCTGCCGAAGACCAACCAGATATACCAATCACCTACCATCAGAAAAAACAGATGATCACGTCAATAAGAAAGCCACAAACACCAACACAAGATGATTACCACATTATGAACAGATCAGAACAAGTTATAATTCTACGTCTCAGAACAGGACACAACCGACTCCGCAGTCACATGTATACAAAGTTCAAGATTGGCAACACGGCAATGTGTACATGTGGACAGACAGCACAGAGTGCTAAACATATACTTCAAGAGTGTTCTGAGCATGAAACGCTGAGGCAGACATATTGGCCAGAGGAAACAACACTGGAATCAAAGCTCTATGGGACACTGTATGAACTACAAAAGACAGTGAGTTTTATTAAGGAGACAGAATTACAGATATAGACATGTTTCAAGTGAACGAAAGAATAAGAAATCACAAGTTAGTACAAAGTAACGAACGAAGCTAATCATTAGGTTTGTTTGTTTCTTTTATTAAGCTAATGTTATCTTCTGGAGAAGTTATTGTATATGCAAAACTATAATACGTTTTTATTTTGTGATGTAACTAACAGAACTGAGATATTTTTATATTTCAATAAGAAATTCCTGTCGCTGGGCAGAAATAATGCATAGGAGCAATTTTATAGTGACATAGAATTATAGTCTTCTTCTTCAGCGTTCATTCTCAAACTTCCATTGGATCTCCTTTATAGCTGGACCATGGTCCTACTAGATTTCCAGCAGGATGTAGTCCAGAGAATGGAAATGCGTTGGGTCACCGTTTTACTTGCGCCAATGTCCCGACGCATCCGTCGTCGGCGATCATAGACAGTAATATTTTGCATTTTGGTGTCACCCCCATGTGATGGTGTTACCCAGTGCTGCCCGCACCCCCACCCCCCGCACCTACCTATTGACGCCTCTGCATACTCTACTTCCACACTAACATCGTTGCTGTTAAAGATATATTCACTGTTCTCACTTCTATACATCGCATTACTGATCAAACAGTTTTGAATGATATAACGATCATTTCTATTGGTGTAATTTACGCACATTTCTTCACTCATATCTATGATAGTGTTAACACTTTTGATGTTAATTAGGGCCAGCAGACGACATTATCGCACAGTGTTGTTTCTGTATGTCATCTTTGCGATGTACACTTTTTTTTTTACAGCTAATGACCACATACACACATAATTAGATGTGAGGAAATTTTGAGTCACACGATTACATTGAAATCTTGCTGTTGATATTTTCTTACATAGTTTCAATTTTACTTATATTCGGACCAGCAACAGTGGACAAATTGATATAGATTATACAAAAGTACTATTACTCGGCTTATACACGGATCGGCATAAACGTAATACGTAATTGTAATATACAGCTTAATTAAGTACCTTGACATATATGCTACTGTCACCTAACATGACCAATTACATGACCTGAACTTAGTAAAAGCAATGAACACACTCACACACATACGTAAACATGCGTGTTATTTGTCGAAGATTACTAAGAGTACTTGTCCAAATATGATTTTAAATCTAAGTACATTAATGAATCTTCCTAGTCAAATGTGTAAATAATTATCTAATATCATTATTGTTCTATGAAGTTAAGATGGCGCACGGCAAGAGAGAATCTGAGAAAAATAAAAACAATTCAAAACCCAAAAATCAGAACGGCCCACATGGAAAAACACAAGCTGAACCTGAAACAAAAGTGGAAACAAAAGCGCCAGGAGTGAAAATCAATGCCAAAACTCTGCCCATGATACCTCCCATCAATAACTATACTATTAACCTGCTGAGTCTCACAGCAGATGAAGAGACTATACTGATAAAAGTTTTAGAAAAGGATGAGGAAGAAGCAAGAGAGCTGGATGAAAGAGTGGGGTAAGTGTCATTCAAAAATATAATAAATTTAAGTAAATAATAGCAATAGGGGAAACTCGTTATCAATTAATGAAACAATCAAGCCTCTAAAACAGGGGTGGGCAAACTTTTTGTGCAGAGGGCCGCATTGAAAATTAAACTGTAAAGCTATTGGAGGGCCGCATATAATATTATGTATATTTGGTAATATATATATATATATATATATATATTTAAATTTTGTCAAATTTGGAAAAAAATATTGTATATATAATCTATAAGAAAGTCGAATTAAAATTCTAATGGACTTCTGTGTAATATTAATGGAGAAAAAAATCATTTTTGACGATCGTCCGTTTATTTAAAAATGTGTTTGAGGGCCGCAAAATATCAAATGGCGGGCCGCATGTGGCCCGCGGGCCGTAGTTTTGCCAACCTCCTGCTCTAAACGCATCTGGACCTAATGAGAGCATAAGTCGTCACGGACAAAATATATCTTGTTTACCCTGTTATTTGATTTTTGCGGTTAGTTCTCCCACGTTATATCAGTATCATTGGAAACTTCAATTGTCTCTCTGTTCTGTGCCTTTCCTCTCTTCTCTTTCCCAGAGAACACTATATCAATGCATATCTCGCAATACATTTTCTGCCATTCTCATAGTCCAATCCATCTTCATTTCATAGACGCATGATGTGTTGTCAAATAGAATCACACCCTGATTTAATCCAACCCTTCTCCTTTATATTGACTATATTGTTCGTCCATCACAAATGATGATGACCATTTGTTACATACACTAATGAAAATTTAATTAGAGTTTTGTCCTTGATTATGAGTTCGTAGATGGCTAATGGTCTCTATTCGAGCTGTAAATGTCAATGGATAGTTCGGGCATGGAATGACCATTGTAGACGGATCTTGGTCTATATTGATCATATTGCCCTGGTCATGCAGGAGTTAGACGCAACAAAAGAGCAGACTCATTGGTAGACAATGCTGGGGTTGATGGCACAGTGTTGAAAAGACCTAAGGGCAGGCATTGGTTTACTACAGAGTTAAGAATACAACGATGGAAGTGATAGCATGCGCATACATAGAAGGGCATAAATAAGGGTGAACAGATGTGAGGGGAGAAAGAAAAAAACATCTTTCCTGTCTACAACGATCTGAAGATCACATAATCAACATCTGGCTGGGACTTTAGGTCTGCACACGCTTGGATGGCTGCTGGAAAGTAGAGCGGAGAACTTAGTGGAATATTTTCTTCTTCTTCTTCGTTCGTTCTCAAACTCCTGCAGATTAGCAGGATGTAGTCTGGAGAACGGAATGCGATGTGTCATAGTTTACAACATTGCTGCGATATCTGCGCCTTTCGGCCTGACACATCCGACTTCAGCATGGCTTTGGGTCACTGGCCCTATATGGGATGGGACAGTCAACTCCATCCCATAACCTCCTTAGTCGCCTTTTGCGACAGGCGTGGAAGGTAAACAGTGTTGCTATTCTGTGCTCCCCTTTCGGGCCCCAGCAACAACACGGGCGAGTGGAATACCTCATGTGTCATGATGCAGATTTCTAATCAGGAATTGTCACTTATTTTGGTATTGTTGCTGACTGAGGATATCCATGGCACAGTGGTTAGGCCGTTCGCTTCCTTCTCAATAGGTTGCGGGTTCGAATCCCTATCTGGTATATACTTTTTTTTCCCCCAGAGATTCCCGGGCATTATGGCGACTGAGTTACGTGCTATGAATTGTACTCTCGGCAGGTGGTGTGCCAATTTGCTGAGAGGGACGGAGTACATATGGGGGTAACCCGAGTACCATATCGTCAATCATGTATGCTTTTGAGCCCATGTTTTTTAATGACTATATAGGATGACGTTTCAAAAGACTGGCGTTATGTCATACACCTTGATGTGATTTTGTTTATTTTGTTTTTGCTAATCTAAATGTATTTTGTCCGTCTGGCTACTGATGTAGAAAAAACACGTCTCAGACATCCCATAGCAGGGAAATGTTCATCGGGACGTCTTTTTGGGTCAAATGACATGATGTTATGGACCGCTGGATCAGTGACCGTTTAAAAACAAAGACGATTACTGAACATACTTATATTGTCTAGAAAATCACCACAGTCAAAAAATACCGAGTTGATTGCTACAGCCTGAATAGGATATACTATCAACAACTATCCAGTCTAAAGTTCAGAATAGGATATGCTACCAACAACAACTATCCAGTCTGAAATTCAGAATTGGATATGCTACTATCAACAGCTATCCAGTCTGAAGTTCAGAATAAGATATACGACCAACAACTACCTAGACTGAAGTTCAGATTTCTTCTTCTGTGTTCGTTCTCAAACTCCTGCAGATCAGCAGGATGTAGTCCGGAGAACGGAATGCGTTGTGTCATGGTTTACAGCATTGCTGCGATATCTGCGCCTTTCGGCCTGACACATCCGACTTCAGCATGGCTTTGGGTCACTGACCCTATATGGGATGGCACAGCCAACTCCATCCCATAACCTCCTTAGTCGCCTTTTACGACATGCGTGGAAGGTAAACAGTGTTGCTATTCTTTGCTCCCATTTCGGGCCCCGGCAACACACGGGCGAAGTTCAGATTTGAATAAGACGCTACGCATTCTAGAAAAGAGGTTACGAGAACTTATCGAACAACAGATTAGCAATGCTCAAATGGGGCTATCGCGAGAATAAAAGCTGTACAAATGATATCCCAAAACCTAGACAACATACACAAAATAACTGAAAAAAACAACACCAAGAGCTGCATATTACATTCTTCGATTACTTCCACCGAGTGGTAGAAAACAACTATGAAAAACACTATCTGGATATGAGGTACCACATCACTTAATCATTATGTGCTAATGTAGTTATAAATGACTCTCGAAAGATAAGACCCATAGCAGATGAAAACAAACCACCATATGTGATGATTTGAATTATTTCATTGCTTTCTGTTGGTCGTTATGTATACAATTTGTACCACCAAAGCCAACCTTCAATATGCAGGTATTACGTATAAAGGCTTCTTTTGATTCTGCTCGTATGCCGTTACTGTCGAGTTATACCAATAGTCAAAGTGCAGTTACAACAAGGAGGTAAATACCATTTTCTTTCTGGAGTAAGCCAATAATATATTATATTTCCCTTGCGGTAACAAGGCTATGTTCTGTATCCCTTGCTGTCCATCACATACATGGAATCATGTATGTAAAATAGCAAACTCCATTAAAGAACAAAAATTAAACGACGAACTAGACAAACCTTTTCGTGCAGAAGATTAATCAGTAATATTAACATCAGAAGTACAAATACAACAACAATAGAATAGATGCCATGCAAAATGTAAGGATTTTAATATACAGACTGAAAAGACTGCGGTATTTATATCCCCAGTGAAACAACATTTTTGACACATCATGAGAAGAGAAAAGATGGAACACATTGTAACAATAGAAAAGTTGAAGAGAAAGATGTAGGTGGAATACCAAGAGAGAAGTTGCTTGACAACCTTGCATTGTGGCATGAGAGAACATCGGAATCCGAAGTGATTGACAGCACACAAAATAGAAGGCCGTAGAAAGACATGATAACCAAAGCAACACGTCATGAACCATAAGAAGTCAAATAGCATGGACGAGAAACATATCGTGTTTACGTCAAAATGTATCGCCCCGAAAGTTGCATATCTCGCAGCACAATTGTAAATCCCGGCACAACATAATTCCTTCTCCTTACAACATTCTAGTAATAGATGGGAGTTTCAGAACGATGATAATCATCATCATGTGACATATTCTTTTCAGAACGTAGTCTTCTCTATGGATCTCTTGAATTCTCCGCGGTCTTGAGCCAAGTTGTTCCTGCCTCTTTTAGTGACATGCGCAGGCATTCTTGAATGTCTTTTGTCCAATAGGGTTTTGGGCGACCTTTGCACCTGTTGCCTTCTATCATTCTCTCCAGTAACACTTTCTCCATGCCGTCGTGTCTCTTAATGGGACCGAAAAAAATAGCGTTTTATTTAATATGGTGTTCAGCGGCCAGCCTTCCTGGACGTTAATTGTTCGTAACACCACCTGGTTTGATTTCCCTGCTGCCCATGGTATTCTCAGAATTCTTCTATAGCATTTTAATTCAAATGATGTTATTCTCTTGGCCACTATTTTATTTAGTGCACATGCTTCACATCCATATGTCTCCACAGGAAACACACATGAACGATGATGATAATGATAAAATATTCCCGTTAGCTGTGAGCAGGTAGCTCTTGATAGCCCCTAGTTTTTCTCACAGGTTCTTCTCAGTTGTGTTACTGATGTGACACCCGGACATATAAGATTGTCTCAACGTGGGTGGGAGGGGGGTTGTGGATGCATGTTTAGTCCCTGAAGGAAGGCATTCCAGTGCGCCAGCACCCCAGTGTTACTACGTCCTGTGAGGAAACACACACTTTTGGACTACATATCTTATCATTTTTCTGTCGAATGTGTTGATCATCAGCGGTGATGGTACATCTATCAGCAGTGATGGTACATCCATCTACAGTCATGGTACATCTATCAGAAGTGATGGTAAATCTATCAACAATGATGACAAATTATAGTACATCTATCAGCATTGATGTTACATCTATGAGCATTGATGGATGATACATCTATCAGCATTGATGGTACATTTATCAGCAGTGATGGTACATCTATGAGCAGTGATGGTACATCTATGAGCAGTGATGGTACATCTATCAG
The DNA here is from genome assembly GCA_034231615.1 of Meghimatium bilineatum. NCBI lineage: Eukaryota > Metazoa > Mollusca > Gastropoda > Stylommatophora > Philomycidae > Meghimatium > Meghimatium bilineatum. The sequence continues at coordinate 36,205,668 of CM067318.1, forward strand.
CATTGATGGATGATACATCTATCAGCATTGGTGTTACATCTATGAGCAGTGATGGTACATCTATCAACAGTGATGGTACATCTATCAGCAGTGATGGTTAATCTATCAGCATTGATGTTATATCTATGAGCAGTGATGGTACATCTATCAGCAGTGATGGTACATCTATCAGCAGTGATGGTACATCTAGCATTCCCGTCGCCTAGGAGTTTGTCATTAAAAAAAAGGTGCACTGTCCACTGGTCTGCATCTATTCGTCATCCATGGAAATGATTTGACAGAAGACAAAAGTAAGAAATTGAGACGGAATGTGATAACTTTTTTACAGGTGACCTGTTGTCAGCATATCCCCCTAGCTTTCCTTAATCGTCTTCTATAACATGTACGTAAATAAGACATGGTTCTATACTTTGAACACTGAACTAGAATTTCGGCCAAGGTTGTCAGATGACTGTTTCAGAACGAAGAAGAAGAATAATTATTTTAAATTATATCTATCACGTATTAGTAAAACAAAATGTTTATTTGTGTTACACGATAACAATCATCACTCCATATATTGAACATGTCAATGTTTATGTTTACCACACGATAACAATCATCACTCCATGTTTCCGCTTGACGTGCAGAGTTCTTCAACGTGAAATAATTATACTTCGAGAGCAAGGTATGTGGAAACCAGACGAAAAGGATCCAATAGACATGAGAAGAAAGTGTATTCGCTGCAGAAGACTTTTTGGTTATTGGCGCTATGCAATTCCAATTCCATTGATTGATCGAGGGATGAGGTGCCAGCGATGTTTGTTTCGAGTCTGCAACAGCTGCCGCCACAAACAAGCCAACGGTCTGTGGCTGTGTACCATGTGTGTCAGGTTCAGGTTCGTATATTAAAGCATACTATTTTCTGTTCATTTGTATTCGACTATGCATATTTATTTTAGATATTGTGCACACCTTATGCTAAACTGTGTACATAGTAATATTATACATTGTGCTCTATTATGTGACAAAATATAGCACATATTTTTGGCCCTGTGACATATTTTTGGAACAATTATATTACATTTTGGGCGCAGTTATATATTTTGGGCTAAGTAGTATTACATTCTGTGAACAATTATATCAGATTGCGTGCACAATAATATTACATCGTGTGTACTGTTATGTTACGCTATTTGTAAAATTATATTACATTTTTTTGCACAATTATAGTGTAATGTGTGCACAATTATATTACATATTTTCATTAATTGTATTACATTAAGTGCACAAAATATTCGATTTTTTATACATTCGTGGTATATTTTATAAACATTCTTTATAATACAGATTATAACTCCGCCAAGCCTGGCATACGGACGATGTGGCCAGTCCGGCGGAGTTGAAACATAGTCAGCAGGACAGGATGCCTTACATACAGGACTTTTGAAGGTTTTCTGTGTCTGGTACTCGATCCTGCCAAGGTACTCCCATGAGGTTTCCTAGACACCGAAGGTAGAAAGAGTTAAGCTGTCTAGCGTGTCTCGCATAGAACGTCCAGGATGACACAGAATAAAGTAGTGTTGGTAGAACTACTGCGTGGTACACGCCCAACTTAGTTGTCAAACTGACGACACCTGATCCAGACGTTGACACGAAGGCTCCGGAATGCCGCACCGGCGCGAGCAATACACAGAGCAACATTCTCGTCAATTGTCGCAGTTTGCGATAGGGTGCTGCCGAGATATACAAAAATTATTGGCAGTATCAAGTTTGATACCTGACGCTGGTTGATGCATTACTAATGTCTTCGCGGTGCTGATGGTGAGACCAAGCGCATCACAGGCCAAAGAAAAGAGGTACATGCTGCCCAGCATGTCTTTGAGACTGGCAGCGTTTAGTGCACAATCGTAGGCGAACAAGAGGTCACGAACAATGTCCATCTTAGTTTTGGTCTTGGCCTTCAATCTACTGAGATTGAATAGCTCTCCATCAGGTCGATAGCGAAAGAAAATTGTTGCACTGTTATTTCGGATGGCATCATTTAACATGACAGAGAGCACCATGCTGATGAACGTCGGAGCCAGGACGCAGCCCTGACTGTAAAGGACGTTTAGTCGCGACTGTAAAGGCTAATTAGAATTAACCCCGACTATAAAAGTCGCTTAGCCCCTACTGTAAAGGCCACTTAGCCCCGACTATGAAGGTAGTTTAGCCTCAGTTGTGAATGCCGCTTAGCCCAGACTGGAAATGCCGTTAGCTCCGATTGTAAAGACCGCTTAGCTACAATTACGAGGAACGGTTAACCCCCACTGTATAGGTCACCTAGCTCCGGCTGTAACCGCGGCTTAGCCCCGCCCGACTGTAAATGCCGTTTAGCCACACCCCGACATTAAACGCTGCGTAGCCCCGGCTGTAAAGGTGGTTTATTCACTACTGTAAAGGCTGCTTCCCTGGCTATAAAGGCTACTTATCCTCGACTGTTGCTGTTGTTGTCGATAAACAAATACTGATGAGTAATGCTACTCTTGTCAGCACAATGTCATTCTTTTAAAAAGTGCAGGTCTTCTGAAGTTGACTTAGTGCTCCATACAGTAGGTTAGTGACTGTTAAGGGTTTCTGTAGAAGTTTTTACTAGACTTGAAAGGTAAGGGTAGTCAATAAGGAGATTTTCCACTGTTTCATAGCTCCGACTGTAAAGGCTGCTTAGTCACAGCTCCAACTGTAAAGACAGCTTAGCTTCGACTTTATAGGCCACTTAGCCCCGATTATAAAGGTGACTTATCTTGCCGTCTATCGCCGCATTGCCTGCCAGTAAGTCGGCTCTCTCGTTTCCTCTGACCCCAGCATGACCAGGGCAGAATATCCATGTAATGCTTTGGACAACTGAGTTGTTCAATAAGTCCCACCATTCTTTTCTTAGCATGAAATTTTCTATCTTGCGCAACATGCTTTGAGAGTCTGTGAGTATTACCGCGTGTGTTGATGTATCAGTTATCAACCAATTAAGAGCTGCTGTAACTCCCTCTATCTCCATCCTCATGCTCGATGTGACAGTAGAATATGCTGAAGATTTCTCAACCAACTTCACGCCATTTCTGTAGGCAACAAAACCCCAACCGCTTTTATTTGTGTTTCTGCTAACAGATCCATCTGTGTATATAATTATGTCTTGTGGTTTCGAGTGTAGTTGGGCGAGTTCTTGCACTGTATCCTGAGCCCTGACTGCCGTCCATTTTCGACACGCTTTATCTAGTTGTATATACTGAGGTGTTATATCCAAATCATATTTTCTATGAATATAAGACTTATATTGTAACAAACAAACAAAAACACACTCAAAGCGAATCGAGATGTATTTTTTAGGTGAATAATGAATACCGTGGAACTGCTAAGAAAACTAATTTAGAGGTCTTCAGAGATGCTATAGTAAAGAGACTTTTTACTCTGTCGTTATCTAGTGCTGTCTACATCTGCAGTGTTGTTTCTTGTATAAATTGGATGGTGTTTCCCAATTTTTGTTTTGTAACATAGTTTTTAGGCATTAGGAACAATAGTGGAGAGCGTCTGCTATCCTTTTGTGCAGAGAAGTCTAGCTGTAATGAATACATTTTTCAGACAACACCCTAGAAGACTATACACCTGGACGTCGCCGGACGGAAAGACCAGAAACCAAATAGATTACATATTAATAGATCAAAGATGGAAAACAAACATTCTTCAATGCAAGACACTACCAGGCGCAGACTGCGACACTGATCATGAGTTACTCATCGCAAAGTTCAAGGTAAAGATAAAAAAGATAATAAAAACTTCAATGATTACCAGATACGATATGACGTCAATACCGAAAGAATACAACATCGAAATTCAAAACAAATTCGAAAAATTACTAGAAATACAAGAAGAATACTCTGCAAATGAACTTGAAAACAAAATAAGTGACATTTTCAATGACTGTGCAAAAAACATGTTACACAAAAAGAGCAGGAGGAAGAAAGAGTATATATATCAGAAGAAACTATGAGCATTATCCAAGAAAGAAGACACATCAAAAATAGTTGTAAAAACAGAACAAATTATAGAATCCTGTCAAGAGATATACAAAGAAGAATTAGACAAGACAAGCAAAACTACATAAACAAAATATGCCTGGAAATAGAAGGGCAGAAAAGCCACGGTAACAGTAAAACGATGTTCGAAAATGTACGACACCTAAGGGACAGCAAACCTCAACCATCATTAAAAGTGCTGAAAGATAAACAAGGAAACATACTAACAGAAGGGAAGCATATCTTACATAGATGGAAGGAATACTGCAGTGAGATGTATAATGACCCAAGAAAAACCAAAAACAGAACAATAAACGAATATGAAAAGGAGCCAGAACCTACAAAGGAAGAAGTAAGATACGCAATAGAAAGTTTAAAGAAAGGTAAAGCCCCCGGAAATTATGGCTTAACAACAGAAATGATACACGCAGGCGGCAGGCCGGAATCAAGATTTACCACAAACTCTGCTGCAAAATATGGGAAAGCGGATGAATGGAAAAAATCATTATATATACCCCTCCCAAAAAAAGGCGACCTTCAGATTTGCTCAAACTACAGAACTATAGCCCTTATAAGTCAAGCAAGTAAAATAATGTTAAACATCATAATGCAAAGAATCAAACAGAAATTAGAGATGGAGATAAACGAAACACAAGCTGGTTTCAGATCTGGCAGAGGAACAAGAGATCACATTCTTAAAATGAGATTGATCATAGAAAAGTGTAGGGAATTTTCAACTGACCTGCACATGTGTTTCATAGATTACTCAAAAGCGTTCGACTGCGTCCAACACCAGCAACTATGGGAGATAATGAACAGCATGGGTTTCCCAAGACATCTGATTCATCTAATAGAGGAACTTTACCAAGATCAAAAGACTGCAGTGAAGTTAGAGGACGATCTCTCAGAGTGGTTTGAGGTACAGAGTGGAGTAAGGCAAGGATGCACACTCTCCCCATACCTGTTCAACATCTACGCTGAAAGTATAATGAGGAACGTGAGAGAAGACATACACAACACTGACTACCACGCTTTATACATAGGTGGATTCCTAATCCCGGAACTACGCTACGCAGACGACACAGTGCTTCTTTCAAATGATATAAAGGGATTGGAACAACTAATCAAGAACACAAAGAAATATAGCGAAGCACAAAATTTGTATTTAAACACGCAGAAAACAAAAATCATGTCAACAGATATAACAACACAACAACCAAAAATCAGAATAGACAATACAGAGATAGAATGTGTGGATAAATTTGAATACTTAGGAGCAAACATCAATGGTGTAGGAGACTGCATGGCAGAAATAAGGAAGAGATTGGCAATGGCATATTGCAAAATGACACGGCTGAAAAACATATGGAAAAACAACAAAATAGAAACGAAAGTGCTAATGTTACAAACTTTTATTTTTCCGGTTGCAACATACGGCTGTGAAACATGGACTCTAAGTAAAACAGCGGCAAAGAGGATCAACGCCTTCGAGCTGAAATGCTACAGGAAGATACTTTGAATATCATGGAAGGATAAAATCAGAAACTCAGATATTATAAACACATTGAATATTCCAGAGTGTTGGTTACTAAACACAATAACAAAAAGAAAACTATGCCTGTTTGGTCATATAAAGAGACATAACTGTTTAGAAAGACAAATAATGGAGGGAAGAGTACCTGGGTAGAGGAGAAAGGGCAGACCAGGAAGACGATGGACTGACGACATTAAAGATAGCATGAATACATCGCTAGAAAATGCAAGCCGCATCGCCCAAGACAGAGAGGGGTTCAAAGAATTCATGGGAAAGACAAAGTTCTGGAAGGAATACGTCACATGATACACCATAGTTCAACATTCATGGTGGTATCAGAAGACCATTATGCTGCGTTATTGTGTCATCATCATCATCATCATCATCATCAGGTAGCATATCCTGAACAGGATGTAGCAGTCATCAAAGGCTTTCGAAACTTCTGTCTATCTTGAGCCAGTCTTCCAGCTTCTGTTATTGTCATGTTCAGGTGGTCTTTGATTAATTGTGTCCATCTTCTTCTAGGTTTGCCTCTTGTTCGTCTCCCTGTCATCTTCCCCTCCATTATGTTTTTCTCTAGGCTGTCATGAAATTTGATATGGCCAAAATATTGTGGTTTTCTGGAAAGAAACATGCTGTTTAGCCAGTTTCCTTTTACATTCATTTCTCTCAAGATGACTACATTGGTGGTCTTTTTGGTCCATGGTATTCTAAGGATGTTTAAGTAACATTGTGTTTCAATTGATGCTATTTTATTTTTCACTTTGTTGGAGATTGTCCAGGATTCACACCCATATATTGCCACTGGGAATATGCAAGCTCTTAGGAATGTTAGTTTTGTTGTTTTGTAGTAGCTTAGGCATATGTTTTCCCATTTGTATCAGATTCTTTGACGCGATAGCCAACCTCCTTCTGACTTTTTAAAGTATTATGTTATAGCTTACATATTCTTGAAGGATATGCTTTGCAATTTGATTGGCTTGCCCACATGTACACTTTGCTGAGTTAACACACATTTTAATTGTGTGTATATATAGTTTCATATGGGCCATGTTTGGTACACATAGACACACAATATATTATGTCCAATTCGGAGTCGAAATACCACGACCTGTTCTTGTATGTTTAGAAGATTATAGCGATCCTATTAAGGTAAAATGGGCTTTCGTTGTGTCTTTATTAGTACATCAGATTGTTGCATGTTAGTACCTTTGTTGACCAGTTGCAGACTTCTCTTATTTTCTGATATTCCATAGTGAGATGGAATCTAGTGCAGTGTGTGTGATTCTACAACGATGTTGCACTATAAGCATTATCTCTTTTAAATCTGGTAGTTTATTGGATTGTGGTGTTTCTATACCTCGTTTATAAATGCGTAATCACACATTCAAGCGAATATTTCAGAAACTGTCTGTTTGATCACAGATATTTTTGGAATCCAAGTTTTTATTTAAACCCACACTAAAAATATTATTTATGTTTTCCTAAAAATGTTATTAGTTTAACAAGTTTCCTCTATAGTTTATATAGATCATCCCTCTGCATTGTGTAGGATATGAGGCGTTCTACAGCATTTATTCGAGTTTACTCAAAGCAAATTAATGTCTAAATAATCAGAAAATATTTGCATTGGTAATGTTTCGTTTATATTGTTTGGGCTTTTCATTTGCTGTGACGGGAAGTACAAATATATTGACAAATTGAAGACATGATACAGATTATGAGCGTCACAAATCCCGGCGTTTCTTCTATCGACAGATAGGGTTTTGTTGTCTAGCAAAATGGGTTTTTGTTTGTGTTTAAAAATACAATTAGGTACCCCGATTTCTTGTTTTGCACGGGAATATAGCCCGTTTTTCATATTTGGAACATGATTTCCTCAGTGCAAATATTTTGTTTTGACAGCCATATGTCACTCATGTTGAACAATTATCCATTGGTCACTCCTGCGTGTTGTCAAAATAGTGACCAATAACAATCACTGAAATAATCAGTTAGACCAACAGAAGTGATGCAATAAGTACATTTAATTTTGTTAAAAACAATAACAACACCAAAATCTCTGTGTCTCATAAGGCGGGAGATATTGAGAATGTTTGTTAAAAATAAACTTGTTTCTCTTGAGAAATTAAAAGTAAAATTGCAGATGATTGCGATATTGAAATATCTAAAAGTTCTCTGTGGAAAATTGTAAGAACCGCCGGCTTAATTTTTAGAAAAACCTTAGGCGGCATGAATATTATTTGTGAAAACCCACACTTTATTCCTGACTGAAGTAAATACCATATACCCGGGAGCGTAGAAGCCACGGTTATGATATTGTATATTTGGACGAATCCTGGGTCAATGCTCACCACATAAATGCTAAAGAATGGCAGTCAGCGGACGGTCAACAAAAAAGAAACATTCCAAGCAGCAAAGGCCATCGAATTATGCTCACACAGGCTGGAAGTAGCAACAGAGGCCTAGTCCATGAAGCTGGAGTTATTTTCTAATCAAAATATACAGATGGCAGGGACTATCATACTGAAATGAATGGAAATATTTTCAGGCATTAGATGGAGAACATTTTTCCAATTCTAGAAGGACTATCATGTTTAGTAAGGAACAATGCTTCCTATCACAATGCAGTATTACAGGAAGACAAAATACGAAATGCTTCAGATACAAAAGTTCAATTAAGACAGGCCATGCTGAGGAAAATGACCACTTCGACGATACTTTTTAAATACGATTTATTACAGCCCGTGAAGAAGACAAATAAAACAAAGTTGTATTATATTGATTAATCATTCCACATATTTGACCACATTCCTCTGCGACTACCGGCATATCATACTCGCCATAACTCGATAGAGTTAGTTTGGGCTAAGGTCAAAGGGCAAGATTCGAAACAAAATACCACGTTTAAAATGTGTGCTGCTGAAGCTCTGATACGCGATTACCTCTCCAAAATAGACGTTGCGTTTTGGAAAAAATGCTTGGATCATGTAATCCGAGAGAAATATGACTACTGGTACCGAGATGGATTACAATTTCTGAAAACATTAACAATACTCAACCTCTTTTAATCATCAGATTTGGAATTATTATAAAGGAATTATTTGTGGACAGACCACATAATGGCTTTACATAAATAAGTGTATGTTTAGCACACCATTAGGTACATATACAGTGACAACAAAATACATCTCATTCAATATCGGCTAAAATAATACAATACAAGCACAGTTAAGAAAGCCTGGGGTCTAATGGTGACCGAAGGGCGTATTAACTGCTGAATATTGCAGTGACGTTTACTATTGCACATACGAGTGACAGCACATACAATTGATAACACATACAGAAATTTTACCCATTGGTCGTTTTTAGATGATACGCTCTTGAGTGCAATGCTACCCAACAGTAACATGTTTACTCTAATATTAAAATGTAACCACACTTTTTTGCAATTGACAGAACTTCAAAGAATTCCGCCGACATGTACAAAAAAGAGCAGATTTGGACTAAATGATAAAATCTAATATTGCATGCCAAAGATTTCTGCGATCAAACAAACAGTTGCTGAGATATTTGATTGAATGTGCGATTATGAATTTATAAACGGACTATAGCACTGAATTTGCGTCTGTATCACTGTAGGGTCTGGAGTCTTGTTGGAAATTAAGAGTTCTCTGCTGCTGCACTAATAGCCTTAATTTCAGTCATAGTAGTTGCCGTAATTCCCCCGTCGGTATACATATGGTATCTGTAGTGCCATCTTGATATTCCACGTAAATCTCACTTCATCCATGTGTCACTGCACCATGTGTCACTGCACCATGTGTCACTGCACCATGTGTCACTGCACCATGTGTAACTGCACCATGTGTCACTACACCATGTGTCACTACACCATGTGTCACTGCACCATGTGTAACTGCACCATGGGTCACTGCACCATGTGTCACTTCATCCATGTGTCACTGCACCATGTGTTATTCTTTTAGTGTACACGCTAATCCATAGATGAAGACGCCAAGCATACCAGAGTGTTAGGGACTAGCGACTAGTAACTGCGCATGAGGGTCAGCGAACCAAAGCTGACTGAGACCCTAGGACACTTCCACGCAGTGGGTCGGGAAACAGGATTACAGTAATGTAGCCTGGCCAAGTTCTAGGGATCGAAGAGGGAAGGACAACCCATCCAAAAAAATCGTGCAGAAGTCGGATATGTCGACCGGAAGGTGCAGTATCGCAGCAAAGCTGTAAACAGATATAACGCCACAAACGTCCTTTTCAGGACGAACGACGAAGAAGAAGATCCACAGATCACTTGGGTAAGCGTCATCGAGGAAGTAAACAGCTGTCACCTTTTTCTGTAATTTATTCAGAAAAATGTAGCTACATGATCGCCTACGCTAATCAACATGGCACCTGATTGCTAAATCACACGTAGTCGCTGTCTTCGCTAGTATTACGACCTGTATATATACAATCTGCGTTAACGGCTTTTTGTCTTTTATTCTCTACAGGGAAATACAGCTTCTAACAGGCAATTGGGCACATTTGGATTGTAATAGACTATCAGGAACGGAGTTATTAAGGATATCCTTCAAAGACAAAGGTTAGCCATTTGAGCAGATACATCTCTCCAAAAAAGAATTGCAGGTCAGACGGAGGATGGTCATTGCATCAAATAAACGGATACAAATGAAAGACGTTTGGAAAAGCTGGAACAAAATAATAAAACTTTCCTTAGAACCTGCATATTTGCAGTTGCAATATGTAGACAATCGCGAATAAGGTGAGAAATATAATTTCAACATTTGAAACAAAATGTTACAGAAGAATCCTCAGAATACCATGGGTCAAAATTATCACCAATATGGACATTTTGAGATAATTGAAAGTAAAAGAAAACCGACTTAAATACATGTTTCTCTCTAAAAAATTAATTACAATGTTTTTGCCATATAAAACGACTTGACAAACTAGAAAATACCATATTGGATGAGTTGATACCATGGCAACGAAAAAGATATAGGCCGCGAAAAAAATTGACGCAAGATAGTAATGTTCACTTGAACAAGACACTCACAGAAGCAGGAAGATTGGCTTAAGATAGGAAGGTGCTTGGAACGGCCGTGATGACTGCTACATCCTATCCAGTAAATGCTATCTGATGATGATAGGACAATTTAAACATTAGTAGTCGTATCGAAACAAAGAAAACAGACAGTGCAATCTCTTGTATGTACAATATGAATCTATGTAAGTACAATACTAGTCCCTGTAAGTACAATACTAGTCCCTGTAAGTACAATACCAGTCTCTGTAAGTACAATTGCAATCTCTGTAAGTACAATACTAGTCCCTGTAAGTACAATACTAGTCCCTGTAAGTACAATACCAATCTCTGTAAGTACAATTGCAATCTCTGTAAGTACAATACTAGTCCCTGTAAGTACAATACTAGTCCCTGTAAGTACAATACCAGTCTCTGTAAGTACAATTGCAATCTCTGTAAGTACAATACTAGTCCCTGTAAGTACAATACTAGTCCCTGTAAGTACAATACCAATCTCTGTAAGTACAATTGCAATCTCTGTAAGTACAATACTAGTCCCTGTAAGTACAATACCAGTCCCTGTAAGTACAATACCAGTCTCTGTAAGTACAATTGCAATATCTGTAAGTACAATACTAGTCCCTGTAAGTACAATACTAGTCCTTGTAAGTACAATACCAGTCTCTGTAAGTACAATTGCAATCTATGTAAGTACAATACTAGTCCCTGTAAGTACAATACCAGTCCCTGTAAGTACAATACCAGTCTCTGTAAGTACAATTGCAATCTCTGTAAGTACAATACTAGTCCATGTAAGTACAATACCAGTCCCTGTAAGTACAATACCAGTCCCTGTAAGTACAATACCAGTCCCTGTAACTACACTACCAGTCCCTGTAAGTACAATACCAGTCCCTGTAACTACACTACCAGTCCCTGTAAGTACAATACCAGTCCCTGTAAGTACAATACCAGTCCCTGTAACTACACTACCAGTCCCTGTAAGTACAATAGCAGTCTCTGTAAGTACAATACCAGTCCCTGCAAATACAATAGCAATCTATGTGAGTACATTACCAGTCCCTGTAAATAGAATAGCAATCTTTTTAAGTGCAATACCAGTCCATGTAAGTACAATAGCAATCTCTGTATGTACAATATCAGTCCATGTAAATACAATAGCAGGAGGAGGGGAAAAGGAATGCGAAACAACTGCTGTGGACACTTGTGTATGAGGTCGCCTTCCCAACCAAAAAAATACCGGTCAGTAATACCGCTTTAGTCCCTACAACTGACCAGAAGACATAATAAACAATGCACTTTCTTTTAACACGCCGAATGTCCGAAAATACTTTGTGTTGTGTCTGTGTCTTCGGCCCAGACTTCGTTGCACATAATGACAATTTAGAGAATTGTATTATTCTTCTTCTGCGTTCGTTCTCAAACTCCTGCAGTTAGCAAGATGTAGTCCGGAGAACGGAATGCGTTGTGTCATGGTTTACAGCATTGCTGCGATATATGCGCCTTTCGGCCTGACACATCCGACTTCAGCATGACTTTGGGTCACTGACCCTAAATGGGATGGGACAGTCAACTCCACCCGATAACCTCCTTAGTCGCCTTTTACGACATGCGTGGAAGGTAAACAGTGTTGCTATTCTTTGCTCCCCTTTCAGGCCCCGGCAACACACGGGCGAGAGAATTGTATTAATTTGACCTAAAACGTTTTTATTTATGACTTAGGTCGTATACTGGCGACTCTAGTACTTGTAGGTATAGCCAACAGTGTTGCAGCTCAGTCACAATAAAGAATCAAATATATTGTGAAATAATGTTGAAAATGGCTTTAGTATACAGTGTCATTAGACTTATCAACTGTGCTGATGTACTCTATGAAGATGACTTTAGTATACAGTGTTATTAGACTTACCAACTGTGCTGATATACTGTATGAAGATGACTTTAGTATACAGTGTTATTAGACCTACCAACTGTGCTGATATAATGTATGAAGATGACTTTAGTATACAGTGTTATTATACATAGTAGGCAATGTCATATAATGTGCGAATATGCAATTTTAAGTATTTTCTTGATGCTTTCAGAATACTATTTGTTCAAGAAGCAGTTACTACAGAGCAAGAGAGCAGAAAGAGGAAATGCACTTGAAAGTAAAGTACCCATTAAAAAACCAGCTAAACATGGCAAAGGAAAGCATGCAAATGCTAAAAAAGGAAAACAACCTAAGAAAAAAGGCAAACCAAAGAAAAATAAGAGTAAAAACGCAAATGATGACGACATAGACGCCAATGTCTCTCACGCTGGAGAAGAAGAGATCGTAAAAGTAATAACAAAAGAAGAAGTATGTGTGAATGATACAAATAATCTGGACAGTCAAAGTGACACCACTGCTCATGAATTTGTCGCAGAACAGGTTCCAACATCTCACAATAGAGGACACAGACTCTCCCATCGTTCATCAGGAAAGCGCAGACGATCAATTGAACAACATCTTCGATGGCAAGATGAACGAAAAGAAAATCATGTATGTCGAAATGACGATTGTGGTGCACGCGGTGACTCTGATTTGGGGTGTGCCTCTAATGAACCTCTTCTACCCGATAAAGTTACTGACTGCAAATACTCAGATAATGCTAGACATTCAACATTTATGGCTCTTACAGCGATGAGTGGTGGGGATTACCAGCAAGAAACTTCAGATAAGCAAGCAAACAAAATAACAAAGGGACAAAGAATGAAGCCAGGCAAACATCACCATTCGAAAACTCGAAAAAGAGTTCGCCATTCTTTAGGCGTAGACTTCATGCTCAATGAGAATAAGGATGCTAGAAATTTAAAGTATTATGATCGGAAAATATCAGATAAAAAGCACAGTTTAACAAGACACAGTTCAAGTATACAAACGTTGGCACATAAAACTCAAGTTTCTTTGAGTGAGCGACCATCTGGTGACATTGCAACAAAAACCCTTTATCTCGGCCTTACTAAACAGACTTTAGGAATAAGTGCAGAAACTATATTCAATATAGACGATTCAAAAAACATAGAGACAGTTGATTCATTGAACTCTCAACAGAGTGTAATAAAATGCGCACCAGTTGTAGAATTAATTAATGGCGAATACAAGTTGAACTCTCTTGAAATCTCGAATTCAAAACCTGAAGAACAAACCGAGTGTTGCATGGTTGTACGCCCGAACAACTACGCAGATGTCAGTCTAGGCGACAACGATAAGCTGCATAGAATACAGCAGACAGGAGAACCCTTTAATTTATTGGAGAAATGTCAGGAAACCATCGATGGAGTTCATTTTGAATCATCTGATGAAAAGAAAATCGTTGTGCCGTTTCCTGTGCGCATCCTAACTGACGAGACATTGACAGTTCCCAATGATGTTTTAGGTGAGCAGCCTCAAGCTAGTGTACTCCTAGAAGCTAGGGAAGTGAACTCCTCACCAGTGGCAAAGACAAGCTGTACGTCTTTCAGAAATAGCACAGTCGTTCAGCGAATGAAATACATTGTGACAAATATTGTGGACAATAATTCATCATCTGTAATGGGCCTAAAAAAAGCGGTGACAGATGACAGAAACGAGAATTATAAAATGAACAGAATGGCAGTTTCACATCCTGGTGCTCAGCAAAATGGGCCGTCAAACAGAGGTACCTTTCATAACTTATGTATAAACATGCGTGTGTCCAGATTGGTATTTATAAATGTAGCAAGGTTTCGTGTTTGTTATTTCTGTGTATACTTGACACAATCATTGTTTACTTAATGATAATCTAGTAATAATGCTATCATTGCAAGTATATAGCAAGCTCAATGTTTCCTTGTTTGTATATATGTATATCTGTGTGTGTGTGTGAGTACGTGCGTGCGTGTATGTGTGTGTTGTTGTTTTTTGTGTGTGCTTTCCTTGGAGAATATTTCATTGTGGAAGAGACTTTTGAGTTATAATTTTTTTTTAAATCGCATGTGTGTTGCCGGGGCCCGAAAGGGGAGCACAGAATAGCAACACTGTTTACATTCCATGCATGTCGTAAGAGGCGACTAAGGAGGTTATGGAATGGAGTTGGTTGTCCCATCCCATATAGGGTCAGTGACCCAAAGCCATGCTGAAGTAGGATGTGTCAGGCCGAAAGGCGCATATATCGCAGCAATGATGTAAACTATGACACAACGCATTCCGTTCTCTGGACTATATCCTGCTAATCTGCAGGAGTTTGAGAACGAACGCAGAATAAGATTGAAAAATAAATATAATAGAGAATCAAGTAGAATACCCAAATATATTTCATTTCCAGACTGAGAGAAACGTAGGTCATGGGAGCATTGAGAGCCACGATTTCAAGAGCACGGAGCACCAAAAACATATATTTTGAGATCATGGAAGGACAAGAGACATCTAAATCCTGAGAGCATGGAGCATCAATAGGAATACATATCACGAGAGACTAAAGCGACAAGAAGCATATAGATCTTGAGAGAATATAGTGCCAGGAAGCATATAGATCTTGAGAGAATATAGTGCCAGGAAGCATATAGATCTTGAGAGAATATAGTGCCAGGAAGCATATAGATCTTGAGAGAATATAGTGCCAGGAAGCATATAGATCTTGAGAGAATATAGTGCCAGGAAGCATATAGATCTTGAGAGAATATAGTGCCAGGAAGCATATAGATCTTGAGAGAATATAGTGCCAGGAAGCATATAGATCTTGAGAGAATATAGTGCCAGGAAGCATATAGATCTTGAGAGAATATAGTGCCAGGAAGCATATAGATCTTGAGAGAATATAGTGCCATGAAGCATATAGATCTTGAGAGAATATAGTGCCAGGAAGCATATAGATCTTGAGAGAATATAGTGCCAGGAAGCATATAGATCTTGAGAGAATATAGTGCCAGGAAGCATATAGATCTTGAGAGAATATAGTGCCAGGAAGCATATAGATCTTGAGAGAATATAGTGCCAGGAAGCATATAGATCTTGAGAGAATATAGTGCCAAGAAGCATATAGATCTTGAGAGAATATAGTGCCAGGAAGCATATAGATCTTGAGAGAATATAGTGCCAGGAAGCATATAGATCTTGAGAGAATATAGTGCCAGGAAGCATATAGATCTTGAGAGAATATAGTGCCAGGAAGCATATAGATCTTGAGAGAATATAGTGCCAGGAAGCATATAGATCTTGAGAGAATATAGTGCCAGGAAGCATATAGATCTTGAGAGAATATAGTGCCAGGAAGCATATAGATCTTGAGAGAATATAGTGCCAGGAAGCATATAGATCTTGAGAGAATGTAGTGCCAGGAAGCATATAGATCTTGAGAGAATATAGTGCCAGGAAGCATATAGATCTTGAGAGAATATAGTGCCAGGAAGCATATAGATCTTGAGAGAATATAGTGCCAGGAAGCATATAGATCTTGAGAGAATATAGTGCCAGGAAGCATATAGATCTTGAGAGAATATAGTGCCAGGAAGCATATAGATCTTGAGAGAATATAGTGCCAAGAAGCATATAGATCTTGAGAGAATATAGTGCCAGGAAGCATATAGATCTTGAGAGAATATAGTGCCAGGAAGCATATAGATCTTGAGAGAATATAGTGCCAGGAAGCATATAGATCTTGAGAGAATATAGTGCCAGGAAGCATATAGATCTTGAGAGAATATAGTGCCAGGAAGCATATAGATCTTGAGAGAATATAGTGCCAGGAAGCATATAGATCTTGAGAGAATATAGTGCCAGGAAGCATATAGATCTTGAGAGAATATAGTGCCAGGAAGCATATAAATCTTGAGAGAATACAGTATAGTGTCCAGATGCATGTAGATCTATGAAACATATATATATATATATATATATATATATATATATATATATATATAAATCATGAAACACGGCGCACCATGAAGTATATATATCATTCGGTAGCACAGTGAGTGAGCATAACCGAGCACACTCAAACGATTCGTGTCCCAAACTATCGAAGTGCTCTTACCTGTTAGACAACTACCGTCCCAGAACATCTGGGAGCATCTGAAAGATGTTTTCTTACCTGTTAGACAACTACCTTCCCAGAGCATCTGGGAGCATCTGAAAGATGTTTTCTTACCTGTTAGACAACTACTGTCCCAAAGCACATGAAAGATGTTTTCTTACCTGTTAGACAACTTCCGCCCCAGAGCACCTGGGAGCATCTGAAAGATGTTTTTTTTTAACCGCTTGACACAGAGCGGACACACATTTGATGATTTGCAGACACGTATAGAAAAGTTTGGGAACTAGGAAAACAAACTTGAAAGCCCCCAAAAATGTTGTTATTAATTATAGTCAATCAATCAAGTGATATGTCGAGTGGCACAGGCGATCATGTTTCTCCACAATGCTCTCTCTCTCTCTTTCTCTCTCTCTCTTGTGTTGTTAATAAATTCAGTTGATGGCATCTTTTTGTGCTACAATGACAACCCACTGTAAATTACACACGCTAACTGACGAATGTTCTTTTTTTTTTAAAGAGGTAATTATCTCCCTTCCCCTCCTCATACTGAAGACGAATCTTCGGCCATGAGCAGACCTATTCTTTGATGTAACTCTCTATACTGTGTCGACATTGATGTAACTTTCTATACTGTGTCGACATTGATGTAACTTTCTATACTGTGTCGACATTGATGCACCTTACTATACTGTAGACGCTTATCAGTTATTGGCCTGCCCATTACCCTGAACATGACAGGACACGAAAACAAGGACAATCTTTCTGGTCACAGATTCCATCGTTTTCATGAAAGTTTTGGTGAGCCTTTTTTTGGTGGGGGGGGGGGGGGGGATCGTTAAAAAGGGAAGTTTGACTAAATTCTGAATACCAAAAGTCATGGTATAATTTCCTAGGGCTGAGCATCCCAACTCGAATTATCTACGGACTTGGTTCTCGTACAGGTAATGTTCTGAGGAAGATTGTCCGCCCAGAAGATTATAAATAGTGTACATAACAGTCAGGGCCGGTCTTAGGCCATTGCAA
Organism: Meghimatium bilineatum; assembly: GCA_034231615.1. Taxonomy (NCBI): domain Eukaryota; kingdom Metazoa; phylum Mollusca; class Gastropoda; order Stylommatophora; family Philomycidae; genus Meghimatium; species Meghimatium bilineatum. Next base: position 36,223,341 of record CM067318.1, read on the forward strand.
CCTATGCGGCCGCAGTGGGCCCCGCACTTCATAGGCCCATAAATTCATATTAGAATTTATTTTATTATCCTCTTCCCTACCCAGACTAGGCCCCGCGCAATCCGTTTCGCATTGGGCCCCTCAATTGTTAGGGCCGGCCCTGATAACAGTCCATGTCAAGATTGTAGGAGTTTGAAGTTAAGACGGAAGCAAACTGGAAATAGAAACATAATAGAAATGCATGATAATGAAACATCAACATTGAACTTGAAAGGTGAGCTGAGACACTGATGGGGCATTGAAAAGGTGAGCTGAGACACTGATGGGGCATTGAAAAGGTGAGCTGAGACACTGATGGGGCATTGAAAAGGTGATCGCAGCACATATGGTGTTGTTATGTGCTAGATGATAATAACTCGTAGTCATAATTTATGTTAGTGACTTCATTATTTGTACATAACACACGTTCTGCGCATGTTTGTGACGTAATTAGTGTACATAATACACGTTATGCGCATGTTTGTGACGTAATTATTGTACATAACACACGTTCTGCGCATGTTTGTGACGTAATTATTGTACATAACACACGTTCTGCGCATGTTTGTGACGTGGTTATTGTACACTGTATTTGTTTTGTACATGTATTGAGGTAAACTATATACACCTGTTCTGTTAAAGTTAGTAATACTCCACTCACAACTTCGAAAATTTCTAAATTTAGTGCTAAATTTAGTATTCTAAAAAATACAGTGCTTTTTTTCTAGAAGAAAAGTTGACGCACTGTATATTACGAAATGGATAAACTAATATTCACACTAAACAAATCACGTATCTTGACGAAGCTAACTAAAATTTCCACTTTTGTTGTAGAAACAACACTGTGATCAATCTTCTTCTTGTCAGCAAAGACGTATTTGGTATCAGCAATAAAGATGAACACCATATATTGTATAACCTAGCGGAACAATGATCAACAACCTTGAGCTGAGCACTTATGATTCTCAACAAAACTGAACAAAAATAGATTCGATGAATAGAGTTTTTTTCACATTATAATTAGGCGCGCGCGCGCGTGTGTTATGGACATGAAGTTTCGGTCATATCATATGAAGTGAGGCTAGCTCATTTTTTAATCTTCTTCGGTTTATGTGACGGGTCTCATTTTCCCACACCTCGTCTATAAGGTACTTGTCGCTGCGGTTGTGACCTTGGTCCGTCTTCCTATCGGGATCCCTGCTACACCGACCTCCACGTACAACGACATTGTGGACAAACGACTCTTTCTTAGTCACCTACGACGCACCACCTCACATGCTTTGGCGGTAGTTCCGGGTCTGCTCCCTTCCGCGATATTCTTAGTTTCCTGTCTCTTTATTCCCTACTTGCTTTGGTGCCCTTTTTCTTCGGCATTTTCTTCCTTCGTCTCTCCATTTCAGCCTAATACTTTCGCCCGTCGCGCTTTCCGGGATAGCCCCATCACCCTCCCCTGCTGTGCCCTTCCTGTGTCCTATGGGCCCCCTTCCACATCCCTTCCTCGCGTGACGTATCTCCGTTCCGGTGCCCACGTCTATGTACCCCTTTCTCTTCTTCTTCTTCGCATTGGTTACTTTTCCCCTCTTTTTATTATTCTCCTTCTTTCTCTTATCCTTCGCTATCTGTCTGGTTCGAGTAATGAATTTTAAAGAAGACCCCCCTCTCCTCGGTTTTCGCCTCTACGTCCCTTCCGTACGCTTAGGTTTTGGCTCGCCGCGCATTTTCTCTACTCCTTTCCTTTGTCAATGGTTTATTTTTTTCTTGCCCAAGGCTGTTTTTCGACTCTTCTGTGTTACTGTGTGAAACCAACTATGTCTGCGTTCTCTTTCCTGGCTAGCCAGACACATAAGTCAATTCACCCGCCACTATAGTCTACTTCCTACTTTTGCCTTATATGTTTGGCCCATTCGTTCCAAGCATACCACTGGAACAAGACTGGTATCTGAAATTAAGTTACCTCTTTTTTACCTAGTTATATTTTTACTGCTAGTATTTCTCTATCTTACCTGCATATTTAATCACTGCTGTTCCTTTCCACCATTGTCTGCTCTTATTTCTCGTCTCTCTCCTCTACTCTATATTTTCCTCCCACTGTTTGGTCATATGTGATCTGTAGTCTCTTCATCTCTCTCTCTCGTCTGTCGTTGCCGTATTGGCCTCTCTCTCTCTCTCTCATCTGATCTCTCGTACCATCTTCTTTTGCTCTTTCCTTACATTCAGTGCCGGATTTACCTATAAGCTAAACAAGCTATAGCTTAGGGCCCCCACTTTCTTGAAGGCCCCCCAAATTTTTTATTTCACTATCTATATATTCTTAATTGTTAAAGGCCCCTATATCTCAAATTGCTTAGGGCCCTGTATCTCAAATAGCATAGTGCTCTAACAAGTCTAAATCCGGCCCTGCTTGCATTACGACTGTATGTCGGTAATATTCATTGCCGGTTGCCTCTTTTGAAGTAAGTATTTTAATTTATCCTATTTTACTTCTGTTACTACATCTTATCTACATCTTAAAGAAAACAGAAATAATGGTTGTCTCGAAGAGACATACACCACCAAGATGTAACATAATAATCAATAACACAAAATTGGCACAAGTTGAAAAAGTGAAATATCTTGGCACCCTGTTAACATCAGAAGGTAGATGCCCAAGTGAGATAAAGAGCCGAACAGCACAAGCCAAATCAGCTTTCCAAAAAATGAGAACCATTTTTTGCAATGGAAGTCTATCAACGCAGACCATAATTCTGGTGCTGAGATGTTATATCGAACCGATTCTTTTTTTTATGGATGTGAAGCATGGACTGTAAACAAGAAAATTCAAAGTGAATTGGAGGCTACAGAAATGTGGTTTCTGAGAAGAATGATGAAAATACCATGGACAGCCAAGAAAACTAATGCAGAGGTTCTCATTGATGCTGGCGTAAAAAGATCAATCATATCAAACATTAGAGGCAGACAGTCAAGGTTTCTAGGGCATGTGCTGAGAAGAACACAGCTTGAACACTTAATAACCACTGGAAAGATCAGAGGGAGAAGAGATAGAGGTCGACAAAGAGAAAAGTTACTAGATGTGCTTGTATCGTGGTACGGTAAAAGCTCACCAACCGAGCTTATTGACAACACAAGAGACAGAGAGTCGTGGAGAAACATGATCGCCTACGCCATTCGGCATGGCACTTGATTGATTGAATGATATCTTTTACTTCTCTCTTTCTTCTGTCTAATTTCCCCTCTCCACTTATCTCTTCTCCCTATACCCTCTTCTTCCCTGTCATGCTTCTCTATCTTTGTTTCCTTCGCCATCTATTAACTATCTCTCCTTTTCTTTATTCCCTATCATAACCATGTTTGTCTCCATGTAAGATTCGTTGTACTATGGTTTTTGGTGTGTCCTGATAAAGGTTTTTGGTCGAAACATCGTCTGTCTCTGTATCTCGTTGTTTTATGTCTTATTTTCGTAAAACTTCTGCCTATTTTTGTTCATCTTGATATTTACCATGCGTTACTCCAGCCACTTACTTCCTGTTTAGGGTTGTTACCCTACACTGGAACATTTATCCCCTTGATTTCACACTTGTCGGGCCTACATTTTAAACAAAACGTGAAATGAACTAAATGTTCACAAAAATAGGAATCGCCAAAAAGGGAGACAACACAATTCGTCTTATTCGTGTTTCGGAATTATTTCCCCTCGAATTAAAAACTAAACACTAACCTGGTGTTTATTCTTAACCTACAAGCGCACAATGCTTTTTCGTACCTCCATACCTCTTTGAACAAAAATATCGCGAGTGTAAAGAAACGTTATGTTATTCACCCAGTTAACCGAGGAAAAATCTAAAATATGTACTCACTACGCAAAACTGAAATCCAACATGTGAAGCTTTAAACGATGTAATGAAGTTTTGTTAATAGCACAACGCGCACATAGACACACACACACACACAAATCGACGTTTCAACCAAAAGGCCTTTATCAAAAATAACATAGGCCTACACGTATACATCAAAAACGACAAGTAGGGATGACACAACTTGCGTTCACATGTCATCCTTCCGGCTAGACATATGAACTCAAGTTGTGTCGTCCCTAATTGTGGTTTTTCATGTAATTTTAGATGTTGTTTTTGATATATTCTGTTTTCACGTGTATGTTATTCTTGATAAAGGCCTTTTGGTCGAAAAGCCAATTTGTGTGTGTGCATATGTGTGTGTCGTACTATTAGCAAAACTTCATTGCCTAGTTTAAAGCTTAACCGAAAAAATGAAAGTAGACCTAATTACTAAATTGTGCACAGCCGCCGATACAATCCGCCCAAATTTTTCGAAATTACAACCATTTCCGAGGATTTTTGTTCTAAATTCAGATTTCTTTTACGTAGTGTTTTAGCAGCAGAGTAATCTAAGCATGGTATACGACATTATATCCCGGATTGAATATCGGAAGTTTTCACCAAAATCTAGACATAGTCGATAATGTTAGTTCACAATTTATCTCATACGTCACACATAGACCTACACCAACAAAAATTACATAATTACATCCAGTAACCATTCCTTTATTTTCACACACACAAATTATACACGCAGCTTCAAAAACAAGCAAGTTATTGTACTTTCCAAATACCCTCCATAAATGATTCGCTTATGTAGGCAAGGACACAACGAGAATTCTGTCAAAAAACTGTCATATACTGCATTTTTCCCGTTAAGGAGTAGCAGCGAAGGATTTTGTAGCTGTGTGATAAAGGCCGCATTCTCTTGCTGTCGCCACGTCATGTACAGGGTGAGTTTTTAATTTACCCCCCCCCCCCCGACAGAAAAAAATCCAGTCCTTACCGGGGATTGAACTCTATAGACCTCATTAGTGTGAGACCAACGCTCTAATGGCAGGCGGAAATTATTACAATTTTAATGCACAGTGGTTATGGTTAACAGTCATGCCTTTGCCAAGGATGTAGTAAGCCAGGTTTTCCGTGTTTGTTTTTTTTCGCTTCTGAAACACTCGTTGCAAAGGTAATAATGGTATTTTCAATCGGACCCGAATTATCGATCCCAATTACGCAGCCATTATGCAACTAGGAATACAGAGGTAGAAATTACCATAAAATAGGGACCGGCGCACATTTATTAAAAAAGTGTGAAATGCAGGCCCGATAACTGTGATAGGACCAAAGTATCGTTAGGTTTGCGAAGAAATAAAATAACAAAGTACCAAAAACAACAAAAACTGCGGATGAAAAAGGTGGGGCTGCAGAATATACACACATACTCCAGAATTAAACACGAATTATGCACATAATTATTAAGGTTGACGGGAATCGAACCAGGTCTGTTCTAACGGCACCGAATCGCCTTGTAACTCAAATAAACAGGTTTTCCGTACTGGACCAACCATAACCCCCAAAAGAGATGTGATCTTGTTAAGACATTCAGCCTGTCTACTCAAGTACGAACCAATCGAAACAACGACTGTTACAACTACACGATCATCCCGTACAAGTATTGGAGTATCCTCAGGATCACAAAGATAGAACATCCGTATTACTATTATAATTTACGTGAATTTACTTGTAAAGCTATTATTTGAAGCATTGTCCTGTCTCTGTGTTATTTATGTTTATAAGTAGGCCTATAGGTCCTTATATTATGAATACGAATGTTCTATGCTTGTGGTCTTGAAGATACTCTAATACTTGTAAGGGATGTTCGTTGTTGTTGTAGTAAGAGTCATTGTCTCGATTGGTCCGTTCTCAATTACTTCAGTAGGCATGCTCACTGTCTTGACAATATTACATCTTTTTTGGGGTGGATGTAGTTGGTCAAGTACGGAAACCTGTTCACTTGAGTTGCAAGGCGATTCTGTGCGTCTAAAACGGAATTCTTTCGATTCCAGTCAGCCTTAAATATGAATATATATGTACATTGATGATATTTGATTGCTTCACAAGGTTACAGTTTGCTTTATGAAGTAATCAAATATCAAATCAAAGCCAGTAAAGTGGCGAAAGGTCCTGTAGACCCATGCTATAAAGCTAGTAAAGTGGTGATTGGACCGGAAAGAGTTTAGAATTATTTTTATTTATCTTCATGCTCCCTACTTGAATTTACTTGGTTATGTACAAAACATGAGTATTACGGTACCAGTTATATTCATTGTTTATTTTCCAGGATCTAGTTATGTAGATCAGTCAATTATAGAAAAAGTGAGGTCCGACAAAGCCAGGCAGGACAAAGAGAAGGGAAGAGGCAGTGCTGATAAAGGAAAGTCGAGTAAAGGGAAGTCGAGTAAAGGAAAGTCGGATAAAGGGAAGTCAGATAAAGGAAAGCCGGATAAAGGGAAGTCAGATAAAGGAAAGCCGGATAAAGGGAAGTCGGATAAAGGGAAGTCGGAAAAAGGGGGGTCTGTGAAAGGATCAATCGACAAAAAGAAAGACAAAGGTAGATCAGACAAAATGAAGTTTCCTGCCGAAAAAGAAAAACGTTCATCTGAAAAAGGAAAGCATGCGAGTGGGAGCCACACATCTGATAAACATGCGGGGGTAAGTACTTGTATAGTTAGAGAAACATGCAGGGGTAGTTACTTGTACAGTTAGAGAAACATGCGGGGGTAAGTACTTGTATAGTTAGAGAAACATGCGGGGTAAGTACTTGTATAGGTAAGTACTTGTATAGTTAGAGAAACATGCGGGGTAAGTACTTGTATAGTTAGAGAAACATGCAGGGGTAAGTACTTGTATAGTTAGAGAAACATGCAGGAGTAAGTACTTGTATAGTTAGAGAAACATGCAGGGGTAAGTACTTGTATAGTTAGAGAAAAATCCGGGGGCAAGTAGGCCTACTTGTATAGTTAGAGAAACATGTGGGAATAAGTACTTGTATAGTTAGAGAAACCTGCTGGGGAAAGTACTTGAATAGTTAGAGAAATACGCGGGGGCAAGTACTTGTATAGTTTACTTGCAAGCTTGTTTTCAATATGTAAACGAAGCCGTACACATTTTGCGAGCATTTGAGATGATACTAAGAATACATTGATTTCTAATAGCCTCAAATAATAGCCATCAATCGCAGGAGATGATGACAACAGTTTCAAACTTGTGTTGTTGTATCTCTCTGTTGTGTCCGGATATGACTCAAAGGTCGAATTATCCCTCCCACATTTGGTACATATAAGCCAGAAGATATCTGTGTGGCTTTTATCCTTTCGAGCAGCACGTTTTCTTTGAAATATGATGCTACTTGGTAACGTTATCACTTTTCTAGTGCAGCTGTGTGACATTGGCGATTCTGAATGATAAATTTCCGGACTGTGGTATTGATCTGTAGACACTTTAAGGGAATCCGTGAAGTCTTTTTACGTTCAGCTCACCATACATCTATTTTGGGATACGTTTGTCACGCATGCGCAAAGTCCAGCACATCTCAATCGGATCTTCTTCGACATTGTATGGATATTTCGAATATTAGCTTTAATGAGAACTTCTGCGTAAGGCACTTTATCGTGTCACTTTGTCCTAAGAAGTGATCGGATACAATATGTTTGGAAGTGATTTAACACTTTGGCATGTGTAAATATCTCACAGAAATATAGCAAAAGAGTGAGCACAGTGACCGATAACCATTGCCGATGCCCTTCCGCTACCACGTAATGTCACACTGTTTACAATGGGTTGAAAATGTGTTATTCACCTTTTCAAACTTTATACACATTTTCAGATGCAATAATTACCTTAGAGATTCTAATGTTGATTTCGGCATCAATGTCATCTGCTTTGAGGAATGTACTACCACTATAGATGAATATGTCGACCATTATGAGATAATTGTTATAGACCTTGATGACTGGGCCATAGTACTATTCACTAGGAGAGGGTTGACATTACCTCAATTTTCTTGGTGTTGGTTATGATAAAAATGACCAATGATGGCTTGAATATCATTTTCGGAGGTTGTTGGAAATGTGAACTGCTGTAATCGGATGAGTCGTTGAAAAAGCAATCGCAGCACCTAGGCATAATAGTTAGAAAACAGTTGAACTTTGATGACCATCTCGTTCATTTTTGTAGAGGCTTGTAGACGTCTGACATTAAACAGCTCACCATCTTGTCTTATATTTAATCTTTAGTCCATCGTTTTCACAATTCTAGAGGCCATCCATGAGCAGAGCAATCAACTCATGCTGGAAAGTGTTGGAACCAGCGCACAGTTTGATGTCATTTGTATCTCAACATGTATCTGACAGCTGTCCGTCGCTAAATGCTGGGTCTATCAGTGCAGAATTTACGTATAAGCTACACAAGCTATAGCTTAGGACCCCCACTTTTCGGAGCAATTGTCATATATACTTAAATATATTGCAGCATTATTTGTCCCAACGCCGCACGTCCGGAAAGCTTAGGGCCTTATCAAGTCTAAATCCGGTACTAGGGTCTATCATGACCTAGTCGACTGCTAGACGATCTTGTTAAATTTATCTGGACAGCCAAACTTTCCCATGATCTTTCATTGTCCATTTTTGTTTACAGTGTCAAAAGCATTTGCTGGATCTACGAAAGTCACGCAGAGATTGTACTGTTATTTCTTATTTTCTTATTGAGTTATTTGGCTGTGAATATCGCATCGAATTTTCCGAGGTCTGATATAAAGCCATGCATGCTGCACTACGCTACATTTTCATTACAGCCTTAAATCGCCCTGTCCACCGTTCTAATATCTGAAGCTTCTCAATTGACACTTTGGTTTCATTCGTATCCAATTATAATGTCAGGTAGAAAGATTGGGGTCCATACACCATTCGTAAGACATCATAAAAGCGTCTATAATCAATACTTTTTGCATAGGTCTTTTGAGCCATGTATCTAGCATATTTAGCAGTTTTTTGGTAAACAGTTCTGCGTATTGGTAAAAATTGGTAATCTTTGATGATGGATCATATTATGATGGCTCTATTACATCTCCTATTTTGGGTTTTGAAAGGTCTTGATTGACATGTTGTTTTCATTAAAACACTAATAGTTTTTACGAATTCTACATCAGAGATGTTCAGAGGTGGATGTGTATACAGTCTCTGACGCCCCCCAGTAGTGCTACACATGTGTATGACCGGTCTGCAGATCCTTTAACTTGTCATCTAGGTCCCTAGTTAGGTTTACGGGAGTCCTAAGCTTTTCAGTGTGGAGTAAATGTAGGCCTATATTTTATTGGTCTCCTACTCTGGTGACGTATTCAGCATGATATGCTGGTTGAATTTTAGCAAAATCAGTCTGCGGTAAATCCAGTACTCCACAGTGCTTGGCTTCTCTTACATCTCGCTTGTCATTGTTTACTGTGAACGACATAATCAATGAGGTTTTTGTTATTGTTTAGAACGTGGACGCAACATTTTTTTGTTAAAGTTGGTAGGCGAAACAGTGTGGATGTGATGGTCAGATCATGCATGGAACACAATTTGACAAACGGAAGTCCATTGCTATTGCATTTGTCTACTGTTCAGAGCTTTCTTAATATCCCACTTCATATCTGGTGGTCAATCCCAAAAACTGTCATTAATGTATCCAGAAATGCTGAATTTTATAGACTTTAACACTGACGAGATGACAGATTCGTGTTCTTAACAGAACTTATCATTGATGTTAGATGGGTTGGTTAATGTTGATGTACAGACCATATCAGCAGCAGTCCAAAGACGATATATCACTGACCAGGGCCATCTACTTCGTAATCTCCTTCCCGTGGTTGTGTCTTTATTTCAATGAGGTCTATTTAATGAATGAAAATATAGTAATGAAAGCATAGGGCCTATTCTGTATAGGACATTGGTTTTCTGTCATTCAATTTGGCTCCACATACGGCTACTCAACAACTGCGCCATGTTACACGAAACAGTGAGACTTTCACTGTATTGCAGATAAGATAAAGTTCTCACGACTTAAGGTATAGAGACTGTCCCACTAACCTTCCAGTTACGAAAGTCAGTGTGATTAAATTAAGTTAGTTTTATTGTTGTGATTGTTACCATTTTTGTGGAAAGAATTTATATGAGAGTTTTTTAGAGGAAGGTTGTGCGAGTCAACCCAATTTATTTTCAGACAAGAATGGCAGATGTCAGTATTAGTGTCCCATGTTCTCTCTGGCAATACAAGGACGATCGTGACACCATTGTTTGCTTAATTTGTCTGGTTCTACTTATATTGTGCCGCACTTGTGGCAACAAAGGCCTGAATTTCTAGTTCATGGTGAAAAGTATAGGACTGCTAAGAAGTTGGGAGATAGGCTGGCATCAATCACTTGTGAAGAAATCATTGCAACATCTTGTCTCATTCTTCTTCTTCTGCGCTCGTTCTCAAACTCCTTCAGATCAACAGTATGTAGTCCGGAGAACGGAATGCGATGTGTCATAGTTTACAGCATTGCTGCTATATCTGCGCCTTTCGGCCTGACACATCCGAGTTCAGCATGGCTTTGGGTCACTGACCCTACATGGGATGGGACAGCCAACTCAATCCCATAACCTCCGTAGTCGCCTCGTACGACATGCATTGTAGGTAAACAGTGTTGCTATTCTTTGCTCCCCTTTCGGGCCCCATAACACACATGCGATCTTGTGTCAATATTTTCCATTTGTCTTCTATCAAATAATTACCTAAGATGATGAAGAAATGCAGGCCAGCGAACATTGCAACAGTAACCTTTTGTGGTAGGCTCATAGGTAACGGGTAATGCTAGATGTGCCATCAGTGGGGATGATGAATGCTAGATGTGCCATCAGTGGGGATGATGAATGCTAGATGTGCCATCACTGGGGATGATGAATGCTAGATGTGCCATCATCACTGGGGATGCTAGATGGTCCATCACTGGGGATGATGAATGCTAGATGGTCCATCACTGGGGATGATGAATGCTAGATGGTCCATCACTGGGGATGATGAATGCTAGATGGTCCATCACTGGGGATGATGATGAATGCTAGATGTGCCATCACTAGGGATGATGAATGCTAAATGTGCCATCAATGGGGGATGATGAATGCTAGATGTGCCATCACTGGGGATGATGAATGCTAGATGGTCCATCACTGGGGATGATGAATGCTAGATGTGCCATCACTGGGGATGATGAATGCTAGATGTGCCATCACTAGGGATGATGAATGCTAAATGTGCCATCAATGGGGGATGATGAATGCTAGATGTGCCATCACTGGGGATGATGAATGCTAGATATGCGATCACTGGGGATGATGAATGCTAGATGTGCCATCAGTGGGGATGATGATGAATGCTAAATGTGCCATCAGTGGGGATGATGAATGCTAGATGTGCCATCACTGGGGATGATGAATGCTAGATGTGCCATCAGTGGGGATGATGAATGCTAGATGTGCCATCACTGGGGATGATGAATGCTAGATGTGCCATCACTGGGGATGATGATGAATGCTAGATGTGCCATCACTGGGGATGATGAATGCTAGATGTGCCATCACTGGGGATGATGATGAATGCTAGATGTGCCATCAGTGGGGATGATGAATGCTAGATGTGCCATCACTGGGGATGATGAATGCTAGATGTGCCATCACTGGGGATGATGATGAATGCTAGATGTGCCATCACTGGGGATGATGAATGCTAGATGTGCCATCAGTGGGGATGATGAATGCTAGATGTGCCATCAGTGGGGATGATGAATGCTAGATGTGCCATCACTGGGGATGATGAATGCTAGATGTGCCATCACTGGGGATGATGATGAATGCTAGATGTGCCATCACTGGGGATGATGAATGCTAGATGTGCCATCACTGTGGATGGATGGGTCAACAAATCTGACGGAGGAATGATGAGAGTAGGCCCTGAAGTGCGTGCTGTATCTCTGGCAGGAAGTGGCAATCATGGATATTGGCACATGCCTTCCTTCAGGGACTAAACATGTATCCATAAACCATCCTTATACACCCATGCCATTGAGACAACATTATGTGAGTTCGGGTGTCGCCTCAGTTACACAACTGAGAAAAACCTGTACTTTTGTCAGAAAGACTATGGGCTGTCAGTAGCTACCAGCTCACAGTCAAAGAATTATGTCATCATTTATGTTCGACAAGATTTAGAATAGCAGCTTGTAGTTGGAACAGGGCAGAATTTGTTGCATGATAGACGGTCATAGAGTCGAGGGGTCTTTGGGTGCTAGTCGATCCAAATTTCCCTTGGTCTTCTTCTGAGCATCATTATTACAAGATTGTGACATTGTAAAAAGTGAACAATGATCTCCTACAAGATATTAGAGACAGTTGTGAAGATTCATGGTCACATACTACAGCAGGCTCAGCATTGCATATCCTTTACTGCCACTATCAATTTCTCTATAATGTCCATTGTAACAATTCATGTATCATGTCCATTACTGCCGTTGTAACAATTCATGCATCATGTGCATTACTGCCATTGTAACAATGCATGTATCGTGTGCATTACTGCCATTGTAACAATTCATGTATCATGTCCATTACTGCCATTGTAACAATGCATGCTTCATAGGCCTATCCTTTACTGCCACTGTTCATCTTGTGTTCAAGAGGTAATGGATTCGAATCCGACTCGTGGCATCTTGTGTACAACGTGAATTTTTTCGGAGATCCCTGTGGATTATCCATTAAAGCTACAGAATTACATGCTATAAGTGGTACTCTCGGCAGGTGGCATACAGCTTTGTTGAGGGTGACGGAGTACATATGGGAAACAAAATTCTTGAGACCAACGGGAATTGAACCAGTCCGTTCTACGGCACCAAATCGCCTAGCAACAATTGCACACGCGTTTTTCCGTACTTGACTAACCGCATCTCCAAAAAAAGATGCGATTTCATCAAGCCATTCAAATCGTGCACACAAAGTCACCCGAACGGACCAATCGAGACAAGGACTTTTTTCTGGCTTCCTACTTTAATCCGTTGGTCTCAAGAATTTTTAAAATTGTCCTCTGGCTTCCTACTTTAATTTACATGGGAAACAAAGTACAGTGAAATCAATCCTCTACGTTTTTTGAATCCTTTGCCACTGTAACAATTCATCTATCATGTCCATTACTGCCATTGTAACAATGTATGTATCATATCCTTTACTGCCATTGTAACAATTCATTTTTAACACGTTCTTAAGTTTTACATGCAATTTTTTGAAAACTAACATTATCTCCTAGAAATCAAAACATGACAAAAGGAAAGGACAGATACCAAATACTGCTTTCAAAGAAGTAAATATAGGAGGTAAACATGTCTGAATGTTGGAGAGAAGAGATCTTGAATTGAATCTTTATGACAAGTTATTACATTACTATCTTATTTATACAATTTTATTAGCTATTAGGTCACAAATTATTCTTTTGTAGGATAAAAAATGTGCTGCTTATCGTTGTTTTGTAGGATAAAAAATGTGCTGCTTATCGTTGTTTTGTAGGATAAAAATGTAGTTCTGTTGTTAATTAGCACCTGGTTCTTTTATAAGATAAAAATGTTCTGCTGTTGTTAATTAACAAATGGTTCATTTGTAGGATACAAAATGTTCAAATGTTGCAAGTTAAAATAGTCATTATGGCCTTTTTATAAGATAAAAAATGAACTGCTGTTAATTAACATGCGCTTTTTTATAGGACACAAAATGCGCAGCTGTTAATTAACACGTCGTTCGTTCATAAAATAATGTTTTACTGCTGCAAGTTAAAATACAGTCATTATGTTAGCTAACATGTTACTAATTGTGTTAGTTAACAAGTATTAATTGTGCTAGCTCACTAAAGATTGTCCTTTTAGTTAGTTAACAAGTGTTAATTGTGCTAGCTCACTAAAGATTGTCCTTTTAGTTAGTTAACAAGTGTTAATTGTGCTAGCTCACTAAAGATTGTTCTTTTAGTTAGTTAACGTGTTACTATTCTTAGTTAACACATCAGCCTGAGCCTGCGCTGTGAATACATCCTCTTATTAAGGTTGTCTCGTCATTTTATTAAAGATCGCACAGATATAAACATGTTTCAATTGAACGAAAGAAGAAAAAATTAAATATCACTTTGCTTGTATGTTGATGGGTCCGAAAGGAAAGCAAAAAATATTGCATACTGTTACATGCCCAAATACAAGCATGTCGTAAGAGGCTTACTCATATAGTGTCATATAAATGACCCAGAAGTCATGCTGAAGTTGGATGTGTCATACTGAACAGCACATATATTGCAGCTAAGCTGTAAACCATTCTGACGGAGGAATGATGAGAGTAGGCCCTGAAGTGCATGCTGTATCTCTGGCAGGAAGTGGCAATCATGGATATTGGATGTGTTATACTGAACGGCACATATATTGCAGCTAAGCTGTTCTCTGGATTACATCCTGCAGATCTGTAGAAGTTTGAGAATGAACACAGAAGAACAATTATTTCAAATAAATGCATGGTGCTATACAAAAATCTCATAGATTTGTGGATTTTCTAGTACTTATCTCTTGGTTATGTAGAACAGCGGAAAATGATCTTCACACGTCTGGAATGTTCCTTCCACACTCTGAACATGTGTGAGGATTCTGTGGGATATTGAGCCGCTTTTTCCTTTTTTTTTTATTCTAGCATATTTTCATTTAACACCAATTTATCTAAAGTTCCATGCAATAGCTGAACCAATCCTGAGTCTCTGACATCAGTCAGACCTGCCATGTACTGACCTATCCCATGACTTTACATCTACACTGAAGTGATCCAGTGATGTCTTAATTTTTAAAAGCTTTTTTCATCTGTCCTCTTGTTTTGTGGAAGCCAGTCTGAAGGCAAGGCAAGTGACAGAGTTGCTATGACTTTGTGTGTGCAAATAAGTAAATTCTGATAACTCTTCAACAGAACTCAAAATGTACAAACCATTATTTTAGCCTTTCTTCTTCTGTTTTTCCCAACTCCAGATGTCATGTTGAGATCTCTGACTGATGCGAAGATGCAAAGTCTGGAGCAAGAAAAACAGAAACGTCTTGAAATAAGCACACACAGAGGATCACAGACGGAAGCACGCAGCCGCTTATCATCTCTTTTTTGCCCATTCTGCAGATTCAGCGTTGAATATGGATATCAGTAAATCCATCAGATGACGTTGCTGTTTCATGTAGATAACAACAAACAACTTGAACTTAGGAAACAAAAAAGACAACAAAGAACTTAAACTTAAGAAACATCCTGGAGGCTACTTGAACAATTACTGCAGCCTACACAATGACCATGTCAACTTTAAGTTTGAAATATAATTTTATGATATTGTTAGCATAGTGTATCTAGCTGCAAGAATTACAAATAGATTTATTCAGAACCACAAAACTCTCTTGTCAAATGTGTTACCTATATATATATATAAATAAATGGATAACTCTGTAACTCTATGTCTTTACATACTCGTGTGTGCATTCACATATTATTTATTATCACATGTTGGATATTTATTTCAATTCCAAGCTTATCCACACTCCCTTTTACTTAATGATACCAGCCTTACCCTCACTTGCATTGTTTTATGCTTACTTCCACTTGTAATGCTACAAGCCTTATTTGGGCTGTTCATTAAGTTCCAGGATACATATTTTGGAGGTGAAAAAGTGGACTTACAAACCTGCTGGTTCTATCACCTTCAAACTTGTGATTGATACACATATTCCAGTGTACCTGCTACTGAAGGAGACATCTCTGGGAAGAATTTTTCAGAAAATCCCTTATTTGTCTTATTGTGTTGGCTTGAATCTTCATTGCATGTTGCAAGAAGTGACTAAATCTGACTTAGGGGTGGCAATGGTTTTTCCATGCCACAGAAGGTCTGAAAAAACAGATATTTCTGCAAAACTGTAAATCATGACACAACATATTCTGTGACATCCTGTTAATCAACAGGAGTTTAAGAATGAATGTTCTGCCAAAGAATGATGTGTTGGGCCATTGGCATACATAAAACGGCGATCTGAAAAAAATCCAATTGGAAATCTCGTAGGATATTGTCATACTACAAAAGAAATCCAGCGGGAGTTTAAGAATGAACGATGAATGCAGACAAAAAAGAGGAATCTTCATTTTGAAATCTTAACAGTTTGTTGACAAGAAATCCAGAGAGTACTTATCCGCCATTACCGAGGGTGTGCGCACATATTTTGGACATACATCACTGTCTTGAAAAATCCTTATAAAATCAAGCTCGTGCAAAAGAGCTTTGAAACTTTTTATGTGCAGTACTAAATGTTTGCACTTTCTGAATGAATTTGAAAACCCTGGAGTTATTTCATGTGAAAAATCCTCTATAATGCTAGGCCTAGATTTACATTACTTTCTATATATCATACAATCTCACCATTGAGGTCCTGGGTTCAATCCACGGTTGGGACAGGATTTTTATTTTCAGAGGTACAATAAAAAATCCTTCCTGTACATATCGCTGTGGCAAAGTGGCCTTTATTTCCACAGCCTAAAAACCTCCCTGCACTCCTTTACAGGAAAACATGCAGTAACGAAAGGTTTTTTTTAAATACACTGTCACCTTTGAAAACTCAGATATCTTCATGATTTATACGTGTGAACGCTGCCTATAGACCTATATCATGGGTAATGCCAATGTGGAACAACATAGTTCCTGGGTGAGCCATTTTTAGTAACAGTATTGCAACGGTTGCCGTATTTCTGAAGTAGCATAGCATAGCGGTGTTTGGTCACCAAGGATCTATAAACTAGTTACTCATCAACTCACAATTTATGCAAATAATGATTGGGTTAATTATAGTTTGTAAACAAAACAGTTCTGTCGTTAATCCAACCGCCACAAAACTGGTAACAAGACATGTTCTATGAATGCTAAGGAATGGTGTAATAATTCCAGAGCACATGCTGAAAACGACACGTCAGGAGATTTGAGGTCAATCACTGGCCAGGCAGCTAAACACTTATGGCTGAAACTGCATGCTGTGCCAATGACTTGTACATAACTTACCTAAATTACGAATAAAACTATGTGTCTAAGATACACACACACAAAAAAGCGATAATATGAAAACAACACAAGTATATTTGATTATCACAAATCCTCATCACTTATAACTATAGACATTGATTTCTTGTTACTTGTGTCTTCATCTGACACTCTTCTTTTCTTGAACTCACTGTGCTCTATATCAGATTCCTCATCTTCAATACAAAACTTTTTCTTCCTTTCTGTTTTAGAATTAATTTCTGTTTTCATAGGTACAATTTTCTCTGTTAGATTGTTATGATGTTCAGCCACTTTCTTTATTTTCCTTAGTTTGAGGGGCCTCTGTTTGAAATTTCCTTCATCAGAATCATCAAAATTGAAATAATTGTTTTCAGAGTCTGTTTTCTCCAAATCTGTTTTATTAGTTCTGAATTTGTCATTTGAACACACAGAACCTGTCTTTTTAAAAGAGTTACTTATCTTTGGTGTTGGTTTGGTCACAGTGGAGGTTGGCTCACTAAAACATAGTTTCTCTTTATTCACTATAACTAATTTTGGTTTCTTATTTGTACTTATCACCTTTGATGATGAGGAAGATGTTTTATTTTTCATTAATGTCTCTGATGATTTAGTGGGTGACACTAGTAGTGTGGCGGTGAATGATGAACTCAGAGTTGAGGTGGCGTCTTGTGAAATATTCAGAGATGGTTTGTGAGTTTTAACTGAAGATTTGCTGCCTTTGAAGTCCATGATGACATTGATAACTTTGTTCTGCAACAATTTGGCTTTAGAACCTAATAAATAAAGACAACAATGCTCAGATTAACAATGGATAAAAGGTTAGATCATCTGTCTCAGTGTTACTTAGTTTAGATAGTAAGTAGAACATCTGTCTCAGTGTTACTTAGTTTAGATAGTAAGTAGAATATATCTCAGTGTTACTTAATTTAGATAGTAAGTAGAATATATCTCAGTGTTACTTAATTTAGATAGTAAGTAGAATATATCTCAGTGTTACTTAGTTTAGATAGTAAGTAGAACATCTGTCTCAGTGTTACTTAATTTAGATAGTAAGTAGAATATATCTCAGTGTTACTTAATTTAGATAGTAAGTAGAACATCTGTCTCAGTGTTACTTAATTTAGATAGTAAGTAGAATATATCTCAGTGTTACTTAATTTAGATAGTAAGTAGAACATCTGTCTCAGTGTTACTTAATTTAGATAGTAAGTAGAATATATCTCAGTGTTACTTAATTTAGATAGTAAGTAGAATATATCTCAGTGTTACTTAATTTAGATAGTAAGTAGAATATATCTCAGTGTTACTTAATTTAGATAGTAAGTAGAATATATCTCAGTGTTACTTAATTTAGATAGTAAGTAGAACATCTGTCTCAGTGTTACTTAATTTAGATAGTAAGTAGAATATATCTCAGTGTTACTTAGTTTAGATAGTAGAATATATCTCAGTGTTACTTAGTTTAGATAGTAAGTAGAACATCTGTCTCAGTGTTACTTAGTTTAGATAAGTAGAATAACTGTCTCTGTATTAATTACTGTAGTCTAGATAATCTTGTGTTTGCGTTCGTTCTCAAATTCCTGCAGATTGCCAGGATGTAGTCCGAAGAATAGAATGCGATGTCATGGTTTACAGCATTGCTGCAATATTTATGTCATTCCAACTTCATCATGGTTTTGAGTCACTTTTATCTTATGGGATGGGACAGCCAACTCCACTCCATAACCTCCTTAGTCACTTATTACGACATGCAAGGAAGGTAAACAGTGTTGCTATTCTTTGCTCCCCTCTCGACCACGGCAACACACAGGGTGGTCTCAATAATAAGTAGAATATTTGTCTCAGTGTTATTTAGTCTAGATAGTCTCTTCAGAGATCTGGACTTGGGAGTAGACATCATATATCGCACTGATGGAAAATTGTTAATCCTTCGGCTGTTTCAAGCAGAAATCAAGGTCAAATCACACACAATCAGGGATATTTTATATGCCGATGACTGTGCCCTAAATTCAATCTGAGGCTGACCTACAAATTATTAGACACAGATTCTCCAAAGCCTGTACTACCAACTTTGGGCTTACTATTAATACAGAGAAAAAAGAAGTCATGTTACAACCAGCACCTGGCAAAAGCTATCACAAGCCTGACATAAAGGTAAATGGTATAGCACTGACAGTTTTGAATAGATTTACATATCTAGGTAGTACACTATCACAAAATGCCAACGTTGATGATGAAGTGTATACATGAATCGCCAAAGCAAAAGCACTTTCGGCAAATTGTACGCATATGTGTGGCTTAGAAATGGCAATAATCTACAAACTAAGCTGAAAGTTTACAGAGCAGCATGGCAATAATCTACAAACTAAGCTGAAAGTTTACAGAGCAGCAATACTTTCAGTGCTGTTATACACAGGTGAAACATGGACTGTGCATAAACTCAATCACTTTCATACAATTTGTCTCAGAAAAGTTATGAACATCAGATGGCAAGACAAGACCCGGATATCACTGTTTTTGACAGATCTGGTATCCATATCATTGATATTATTCTGATGCAAAGATTCGCTGGGCAGGTCATCTGGTGCATATGTCAGATCATCGCCTGGCAAAGATACTTCTCTATGGTGATATATATACTTCTCTATGGTGATATATATACTTCTCTATGGTGATATATACTTCTCTATGGTGATATATATACTTCTCTATGGTGATATATATACTTCTCTATGGTGATATATACTTCTCTATGGTGATATATACTTCTCTATGGTGATATATATATACTTCTCTATGGTGATATATACTTCTCTATGGTGATATATACTTCTCTGTGGTGATATATACTTCTCTAAGTTGCTGTTTAAAAGGATGTAGCCCAGAAAGAAGAATGTATTGTATCATGGTTTACAGAAGTTGAATGAATCCTGATGAAAGGTGCAGATATCACAGCCAAGCTGAAAACCATCACACAATGTATTCTGTTCTCCGGACTACATCTTGCTAACTGGCTGGAGTTTGAAAATGAATGCAAAAGATGTTAATCTCTATAAATAAATAAACTTAAGTGATTTTTATAACATTTGAAAGAACAGTGAGATCACATGTACACATCACTCCAAAGTAATCTTGTAGCATAGTAATGCTGAACCTGTAAATCCTAACATACTATTATTGGACAGAAAAATATGCACCTAACACCCCATTCCCCATGTATCTGAAAGCTGTGTTAAGAGACATTACTTATACTGTTATCATTGTTATAGATTATAACATTTTTCCCCATTCTTATTGTGATAGATTTCTACATAACCTTTTTTCCTCATTCTTATTGTGATAGATTCCAACATAAGCTTTTTTCCCATTTTCATTGTGATAGATTCTAACATAACCCTTCCCCCCTCCTACCTATTCTCATTGTGATAGATTCTAACATAACCCTTCCCCCCTCCTACCTATTCTCATTGTGATAGATTCTAACATAACCCTTCCCCCCCTCCTACCTATTCTCATTGTGATAGATTCTAACATAACCCTTCCCCCCTCCTACCTATTCTCATTGTGATAGATTCTAACATAACCCTTCCCCCCTCCTACCTATTCTCATTGTGATAGATTCTAACATAACCCTTCCCCCCTCCTACCTATTCTCATTGTGATAGATTCTAACATAACCCTTCCCCCCTCCTACCTATTCTCATTGTGATAGATTCTAACATAACCCTTCCCCCCTCCTACCTATTCTCATTGTGATAGATTCCTTATCATCATCACATAATATATCCTGAACAGGATGTAGCAGTTATTAGCAGTCATCCCAACTTTTCAAAACTTCTGTTGATCTTGAGCCAGTCTTCCTGCTTCTGTTACTGTCATGTTCAGGTGGTCTTTGATATCTTGCGTCCATCTTCTTCTTGGTCTGCCTCTTGTTCGTCTCCTTGGCATCCTCCTGTCTATTATGATCTTCTCTGTCTTGTCATGTCATTAGATATAGCCAAAATATTGTAGTTTTCTAGAAAGAACCATGCTGTTTAGTCAGTTTTATTTTACATTCTCTCAGGACGGCTATATTGGTGGTCTTTTTGGTCCATGGTATTCTGAGGATTTCTCTGTAACATTTTGTATGAGATGCTCTTTTATTTTTCACTTTGTTGGTGATTGTCCAGGATTGACACCCATATACTGCCACTGGAAATATGCAAGCTCTTGGGAATGTTAGTTTTTTGTTTTCCATCACGTTTTTCATTTGTATCAGCTTCAATGATACAATAGCCAACCTCCTTCTAACCTCTTCATAGCAATCATTACTATTGATAAGAGAACCAATGTATTCAAAACTGTTGACTCTTTCTAATTCAGTGTTGTTGATACTGATTGAGAACTTGCTAGTGATTTTGTTGCTTGCCATAATCTTGGTCTTGTTTCCATTCAGAAATAATTTTTTTTTTCATTATGTTCTTTAATGGAGTTAATGAGATGTTTGAGACCTGCTTCACTGTGTGCCAAAAATGTTGTATCATCAGCATATCTTAGTTCTGGTTATGTCGTGATCTCCGATGTTGAGTGTGTTGAAGTTATTTCTCTGTTGGTCATTTCTTACATTCCTAATTATGTTCTCTGCATAAATGTTAAAGAGATATGGTGATAGGATACATCCGTGTCTGACTCCTTTTTCCATGCTGAACCAATCAGATGTTTCACTATCTACTCTCATGACTGCTTGCTGGTCTTGTTACAATGTTTTGATGAGGCAGATTAAGTGTAGCGGGAAACCTATGTACTTCATGAAATGCATGCACACTGCTAGAGGAAGCGGAACAACTTGCCAGAGATCGTGCGGATTTCAGAAGATTCATAAGGAAGACTATGTTCTGGAAAGAATATGTCACATGACATACAGAATCGAATGCCTTTATGTCATCAATAAAGCATGTGTAGATGCTGACATTAAACTCTATGCATTTCTCTATGATGTTCTGCATATTATAAATATGGTCTCTGGTGCTTCTGCCCTGGCTGAAACCTGCCTGTGCTTCATTTAACTCTTCTTCCAGCTTATGTTGTAGTCTTTTCATGATGATACCAAGTAGTATTTAGCTGGCTATCAGTGCAATGGTTCTGTAATTTATGCTTAGTGTTAGATTTCCCTTCTTCCATAGCGGTATGTAGACTGATTGTGTCCATTCCTTGAGCCAAACTTAACTTTTCCAGATCTTTGTGTAAAGTGTGTGATAGATGGTGAGAGATTTCTATATTACTTTTTTCCCCATTCTCATTGTGATAGATTCCTTCATAACCTATTTCCCATTCTCATTGTGACTTGATTCTAACATAACCTTTTTCCCATTCTCATTGTAATAGATTCTAACATATAATCTTTCTACTGTTTTCATTGTGATAATTTCGAACATAACCTCAAACAAAACACATCCGAGCACTAACCTGGCACAACATAGCATATTGTACTATACGCAGTGAAATGGAAGTCTTCCTGGAGGAAATCACTGATTAGCATGTGAGCCAATATCCTTTCAGCAGTTTCCTTTCCAAATGCTGGCACTGCTGAAGACTTTACCTGAGAAGAGTTGTCACGGATAAAGTTACCTCATTAATATTTTGGCTACGAAAACATTGAATAACAAGCTGTGGTTTAATTTGTTTTCAGTTTTTTTTTCTTTTCTTGGTGGTTGAAGGATCTGAGCTTGAATTTGACTAATGTATAACAGACTTTGACAAATGAACAACTTTGGTAAGAGAGAGGCTTTACTAAAAAACTCAACTAATGCCCTAATTTGTGTGGAATTTTGTCATGACCTTCTAATAAATGATATACTATTCAGCATAAATACTGCCAGAAAAATCACTACAGCCACAAAATTTTGGGTTGATGACTACATCTTGTTTATGCTACTAATTTAAACAAAAGGATTCTCATGGAAGAACAAACAAAGAGAGAAGATGAAACAATGGACATTGACTTCTTTATTGGGATTATGAAATTAGCCCAAAACAGAGATATGTAGTGCATTGCGCTGTTATGTGATATTTAATGACATGGGAAGGATGTTAGTGTTAGATGTGGTTGTACAAAATACAATAGATAAAATTGATGTTCCTACCAAAAGGTCTTATTAAGGAGAATATGTAAGACTCATTAAAGGACAGAACACAGAAACAGTTAGAAGACACATCTAAAAATAGTTAAACTTAAAAAAAATAATTTTGAATTTTAAACATTAAAATACATTTGCAAATAGAAAGAAAACTGAACAAAATAATCTGAACAAAATTAGTGGGAATAACAAAAATATCATGCAGGAATGTAGTATTCTTCTTCTTCTGCGATCAGTTTCCTATACTCATAAGTCTATACAAGGAAGGTGGGCCATCTCAATGAATTCAGTTGTTAACAGGAGGTCCCCACGGTTGCCCCACAGCTTTACCTTCAGAGAAATGTAGTATAAATTTCAAATGTTGTAAGGTGTCATATAAAGATGATTTTCTAGTGCAAACCAAATGTCATCACCAGTGGTATCTGTAAATGAACTTTATAAATGATATTTTTTCTACCAGAATTTGTTCATCTTACTTTGAAAAGGCCACGTCCATACCAAGAGTCAATTAATTTGGCAGTGGTCATTCGTTGGTCCACCTCAGCAGCAGCTTTAAGTATTGAGAGCACATCCACACAGTAACTTGTTACATCCTTCTGTTCTATGGCACCTGTACAAAGACAGAACAAAAAGAGAATTTTAATGGTATTTTAGTGTTCAGATCTTCATTGTGCCATTCTGGAAACCCCCATACGTGCTCGTCTCCTATTCAGTATGTCCTTCAACAATGGAGGTGATATCTCAAGTTTCCAAGTTTCTAAACCATATTTTGTGTGTTGCATGACTAGGCGTAAAAGGCATAGAGGATTGACTTCAATTTACTTTGGCTTTGTTATATGCGCCCCATCTTTCTCAACAGAGCAACACATCGCTTGTCGAGGGTATCACTCACAGTATGTTACTCTGTAGCTTCAAGCAATTCCCAGAGTTCTCAGAAAAATTCATTTGTAAACAGATATAACTATCTGGAACCAAATCGACTTCTTCTTAAGCACAAGACAACTGGCTTATAAATAGCTATGCCACAGAGATTCATGAGTATCATTATTTTATGTTGAGCTTCATTACTTCACTTTTGTCTTGTACTACTCATGCCTTGCTGCGTCACAGCCCCGACCAACTGATGATCACGAAAGGAAATGTTAGCTGGCTTCATAAAAAGCGATGTTATGGAGTCTAAGGTGTCTGTCACTTCCTCAACCACTTTCCTTGGTCTGCCTCTACTGCTTTCAAAAGTTCCAGTAACTGAGAATGTATAAAACATCCTAATTAAATGACCAAACCATTTCATATTTTTCTACCTTAGCCTCTTCATCTTCAGCATTTGTTCTCAAACTCCTGTAGATTAGCAGCATGTAGTCCAGAGAACAGAATGTGTTGCATAATAGTTTACAGCTTAGCTGCAGTATTTGTGCCTTGTGGTCTGACACATCCGACTTCATCATGCCACTCTTATCAGGTCACCCTTATTTTAGATGAGACAATCAACTCCATCCCAAAACCTACTTAGTTGCCTCTTATATTGTGTACAGAAGGTAAATAGTAATGCTAATCTTTACTTACCTCTCAAGCTCTGGCAACTTATGAGCATCTTTTCTAACAAAATGAATGTAAAATATTTATTAAATAACTTTGACTCAATAGACAATTGTGACGAGCACTATGTGACGAGCACTATTTACTTGAGAGTTGATATGGCTACTTCACAGCAACTAGACGATTGTGACGAACACTATTTATTTGGGAGTTGATCATGGCTGCATGGCAGTAACTAGATAATTGTGACAAGAACTTTTTACTTCAGAGTTGATCATGGCTGCTTGACAGCAACTTGACAATTTAGACAAGAACTTTTTACTTGAGAGTTGATCATGGCTACTTGACAGCAACTGTAAGGCTAAAAACGTAATGATAATATTCAAATATTTGTCCCCAGTTGCAATACAACAAAAATAAAGAAAGTGATAACAAAGTGATGAAGTGGTCAAAACAAATTTACAGATTTTGTTAGGATGCTGGAAAGAATGATGAAGATGAAATTGATCTGAATGATGAAGATGAAATTGATTTGAACGATGATGAAATTGATCTACATACCACAATTTTTTGTCTTGTCACAGTGATCACACATATTATTACATTGTGACATATCCCAGACTTCACCAAAATGCTGCGCTATAAGTGATCTGCGGCAACTGCAACAAAGTAAAATTATATGTGTTGAATGTTTCAGAAAACCATGAAACCACCATGTCTAATGGATATCTTTCAAGAAACTAAATTGAGCAGTACAGTCTTGTACAGTCATGTTTTTTAATGACTCAACTCGCAATAAATTTATCATGAAAACAAGTTTTAACATAAGTTTAAATAGTAGGCAGACATCACCAAAAGATACACGTGGGTTATTACATTACTTGTTTTGTTTGTTCTCTTCTTCTTCAGCGTTCATTCTCACACTCCCGCTAGATCTCCCTTGTAGCAGGACCATCGTCCTACTAGATTTTCAGCAGGATGTAGTCCAGAGAATAGAAAAGGTGTTGTGTCGCCTTTTTATTTGTGCCAATGGCCCGGCACATCTGTCTTCAGGGACTCTTAAACAACATTACAATAAGAAAGCTTGATATTTTTTGGCCATATAAAGAGACATAATAATATGGAGAAATTAATAATGGAAGGTATGGTTGCTGGGGTAAGGGTCTGCCAAGAAGAGATGGGTAAGAAACATCTCCGATTGTTTAAACTTCCAGCTCCAGCAAGTCAACTTGCCCAGAACTGTGAATTCAGAAGTTACAAAAAGAAAGCTATGTTCTGGAAATAGTATGTCACCCAAAGAAGAACAGAAAAGAGTCTTTCAGGAGAAGAGCAGCACAAACATACACTACCTGCCAACATCAATGCAGTATTTTATGATGCTATGCAGGTTCTGTAGTCCTGTCATTTCTGTGAAAACCATAGAGCTTTGTTTAACCACATCAGCCAGTCGGTAGAATAGTATACAGTCTGACCTTTTGTCATCACGGCCTGGGGGATACACAATCAACTTTGTATCAGAAATGGGAATGTGCTAGAACAAAAGATAAATGTCTTAAATCTTAAAACTAGTAGCACAATGCACTAATGCTTATCATCAAGTTAGTCAACAAAATAGTACTAAAGTGGTCTGATCATGTCAATCCACTGTCTCCTGTTCTTATCAGATTATTAAATCCATATTCTGGTGGAGAAATGGTCTGGTCATGTCAATCCACTGTCTCCTGTTCTTATCAGGTTATTAAATTCACAGTCTGGTGGAGAAATGGTCTGGTCAAGTAAATCCACTGTCTCCTGTTCTTATCAGGTTATTTAATCCAGTCTCTGGTGGAGAAATGGTATGTCCATGATACTCCATCACTAGGTTAGCAAGACTACAGACTTGTGCTGAAGTCTAATCATGTCACTCCACTTTCTTAGTGTGGGGTATTAGGTATTAGATATCTTTATTATCCTCTTTGCACACCTGACATGTCCATTAGTGCTCAGATCTCCGCTTCAGTAAATCTCTCAGGGTATAATGGCTGATAGTTCCAGTTCTATGTTAGTTCACTGCTCTTTTTGAAATCTTTGTTAGGCATATCCTCACTCCCAATGCAATATCCTCACACAAATCTGCATTCTCTTTATTGACTCATGCTCATTCATCTCAAAATCCTCTGATCGTGCGAACTTAGGAAGAGGAATGCGTATGTCTTCTCGGTCCATAGGCTGACCATCTGTTATGGTGGCGAGGCTAGCTAAATGGTCTTCTTCTTCTTTCTGTCCTCATGTACCTTTCGGTGTTGAGGGGAGAGTGAGTGTACGGTCTTTTGCCTTTCTATTTGCCTCTTCCGCTGTTATATTTCCGAGTGTCTCTAATACACTATCTATCCACCTTTTACGAGGGTGTCCAATAGGTCGACTGTTTTCGTATCGTTTATGTGTTTTTTGGATAATACTTTGCTCTTTCTGTTAAATGGTCAGGCCGTTCATTTTCCTTCACATCTGCATATCCAGAGACAAAGATAAGCATGAGTTTTCGCAGTGAGGCTCGTATTTTAGCTCTATCTAATAACTCAGTGTGGAGTAGTGAACCTCATACTCAAGCCTCCTTATTCTATCCTTCAACATGATTGCTACAATTCTTTGCTTGACATTTCAATATATGCAGAGTAAGTAATGGAATTTCATTATAGGCAGGGTAAGTAATGGAATTTCATTATAGGCAGGGTAAGTAATGGAATTTTAAAAATTGGTTTCAATATCTGATATATCACCAATATGAAATCTATTATCTTGTTACATGCTAAGTGATGATCAGTGACTGAAGTCAATAATGAAGTCCCTGCTGAAGAGAGTTACCTTCATTTTTTTGCTGGACATGCATGTGCTAATGAAAAATGAAAAAGCAGACAGATTTTCAATAGACCATTCTGATACTTTGAATGCAATCAAGAATTAAGCCAGTTGGAAGATGGTAGGGTGTACTTCGTGGCTAGAATTAAGGACCTGGTCTCAAAGCATGGTGCTGCAAGAAATGAGCAACATATAGGAATCTAAATAACAGTTATCAATCAAAACAAAACTGGAACAATCAGCTACCAAAGGCTAAAGAATATACTGAATAGAAGATTGAAACATGTATGGACATGTTTGTTTGTTTGTTTTGCGTTCGCTCCATTGTAACCATCACGGATATCCGTGCGATTTCCGCCGGGAGCGTGATTACGTTGTGCCACCGTTATGCGCCTTGTAGGCCTAGCACATCCGATTTCGGCATGATGTATGGACATGATAAGAGTGCCATTATGCTGATCTGACATCTAATTAACTAATTAGCTAACTAATTAATTCAGGGCTGGTCTATGCATATCTTCTACCTCCTATAGGCACTTGATTTCACATGATTGTTATTTCATATTTTTCTAGTGTTCACAATTCCACTAACCTTCATTCCCTTTCATTTTTTGTTACTAACTCATATCTCCCTACTATCTCCCGACTATGTACTCTTTTGAACCCACTTCAATTGTCTCATTTCAATTATCTATCTTAATAGCATTTCACGAGGTCTTCGTTCTTGGAATTTCCAGCAGGAAGTTATACATCTCTACTGCCTCCTCATCATCATGTGTTCTTATAGGAATGTACATTTGTATCATGTCACTACACAATTGTCAAAGACATTAATTGTTGCTCGTCAGGTGGAGCCGACAATAACCATTTAGCTCAACTGGGATGATGATGATGAAGATTATTGTGGTGCGTCCGGCTATAACTAATGAGTATTATATGTGCCCTGAATTTTCTTCCACACTGAAACATATGTCGGAGGAGTCTGTGAGTCTGAGTCAGTTCAGAAGTCAACCATTTCGCTTCTGTAAGGTACTTGTAACATTTGTATCATGGAAGCCACGGTAGTGTAATGTTGAGTCCTTTACCCACTAACCAGCAAAACCTGGGTTCACTTGCTATTTGTGGTTTGAAATAAAAATAACTTATGTGGTTCACCCAGCTACCAGGAAGTAGGGTATCAGGACCAATGCTATGGAAAGGTCAAGGAATGGCACCATTACTATTGAGCAAGTGCAATAGATGATGCTAGTCAGGTGGTTTCTGATCAACTACGACTGGGAAGCTGGGCACTTATGGGAAATTGTGTGCCACAATGCTGGTTCATAGCTCAGCTTATCTTATGTTTAACATTTTCTGTAGATAGCTGAATCAGATAACAAACATCATTGCATTTCCCTGTAAGTTAAACTATTGCGCTATGGAAGTATTCTCTTAGCACTCACCTGCTCGTCCACTCTCCTGATATAAATTTTCCATTGACTTGCTTAGACTGTGGTGTATGACAAATCTGACATTTGGTTTGTCAATGCCCATTCCAAAAGCCACAGTTGCCACAACTACCTTTAATTAAAATTCAGCAAATGAACCAATGAATCCAAAAACAAATATTTCGTTGTATTCATCCAATCATCTATATTCTGCTGTATAATGTTTTCCATGGACCTTGCTTAAAAAGTCCTATATGGAAATTCTTAAAGTCCTATTTTGATCTCAAGGTTTCATGACTTACATAGAAAATCATCTGAAGGTTCTATTTTGCAGTCAAGGGTGAAAGGAGAAGAGGCGGATTAAGAAAATCCCACATTGATAACATCAATGAATTATCTGGGCATGATTTTTCAACATCAGTCAGAATGGCTGAAGACAAATGTTTGGAGGGCTTTTTAGTACTGATGTCTCCAGTGTGACACTCCTACAACCCTGACATGTTATGGGTCTAATTTTTATTATAATACTGTAGATGTGAATTGTAGCTTAAATTTCAGTTCAATAATATTAACAAAGCTGCCTTGGGTGTTTGTGGCTAGGTCGATAGCGATGCAGATATCAAGAAAAGATGTCAAGTATTCTTGACCGTGGTTAGCTTGACCAGCGTGTAAGTATAAGAACCAGTTCTCTTGTATGGCTGGCCTACTATACTAGCGATATAGTTACAGACATCCAATGTTCAGTGAAAGTGGTAAAACACTAAACGTATTAGTTACCAATGCAGAAGTAAGATGTACCAGGCCATTGGTGCAAATAAACAGAGACACAAAACATTCCCATTCTCTGGACTATGTCCTGCTGGAAATCTAGTACGAACATTCTGCTACAAGAAAGATCCAGTGGGAATTTGAGACTTAATGCAAACAAAAAAATATAGCTGCTTATATTGAAATGATAAATGTATCACTATAATTATGGAAATTTTTAAAAAAATCATAAAATTCTAACAAATATAGAAATATTCACACTTTTCAGCAACAATTGTAATGGCACATTCACAGTAAACTCTTAGTTTACTGTAAATAACACACATATCACTTGTGTGTCATCGACTCAAAAGGGGAAAAAAGAATAGAAGCACCATTTACCTTTCATGAATGTCATAAGAGGTGACTAAAGAGATTTTAGTGTGGGGTTGGTTGTGCGATCCCATATAGGATTTATAACACCATATAGGGTCAAAGTGACCCAGAAACCATGCTGAAGTTGGATCACAAGACGTATACGTTGCAACATGACACAACGTATTTCGTTCTCTAGACTACATCCTGCTAATCTGCAGAAGTTAGAGAGCGGATGCAGGAGAACATGCATATATAGTGAGGCTTTCCTCTTGTGGAAGCACTTCATCTATACCTTTCCTCTTGTGAAAACACTTATATACCATTTCTATTGTGGAAGCGCTCCATCTATACCATTCCTCTTGTGGAAGCTCTTTATCTATACCTTTCCTATTGTGGAAGCACTCAATCTATACCTTTCCTATTGTGGAAGCACTTCATCTATACCTTTCCTATTGTGGAAGCACTCAATCTATACCTTTCCTATTGTGGAAGCACTTCATCTATACCTTTCCTATTGTGGAAGCACTCAATCTATACCTTTCCTCTTGTGGAAGCACTTTATCTATACCTTTCCTCTTGTGGAAGCACTTCATCTATACAATTATGCTTTTACTTCATCTGAGTCGAAGGCTTCTTCATAAAGCATAGCACACAGCTGAGGGTTTGAGTCATAAAGCATAGCACACAGCTGAGGGTTTGAGTCATAAAGCGTAGCACACAGCTGAGGGTTTGAGTCTTCTGGGTATGAATTAAAGCTTTGAAGAACATTTTTTGTCTTTCACAAAAGGATATAAGAGGTCTATAACTTATAATTCCTTGAAATCTAAACAGTGAAACAAACAACAACTTATATAAACTGTACAGTGATTTGGAAAATACAGACTTTATGGAATATCTGAGAAATTGTATAAATACCATACAGGGGTTCTATGAGCAAATCTTGCGAAGAATTAAGTCCAAACTAAGATATAAGACTCCGCCGAAGACGGATGTGTCGGGCCACTGGCGCAAATAAAACGGCGACACAACGCATTTCCATTCTCTGGACTACATCCTGCTGGAAATCTATTAGGACCATGGTCCTGCTGTAAGGGAGATCCAGTGGGAGTTTGAGAATGAACGAAGAAGAAGAAGAAGATATAAGACAAACTAGGAGGACCTTTTGAAGTTCAGACAGGAATGTTTAAGACAATCGTTCTCATGGTTAGATACTGGATGTGGTAGTTCAAGGTTGAATGGTTAGAATGTTGGTCTCACAATCAAGACATAATGGGTTTAATTCACAGTTAGGGCTGAAATTTTTCTTTCGAAGATAAAATGAAAAATCCCTCCTATCCACATCAAGATAACATTTTGAAAATTTGCTATTGCTACTACAACTTATAAAATCTTCACTTCACTTGGCTTATAAAATCTTCCTTCTCTTGGCATATAAAATTTTCCCTTCACTCTTCAACAGGAAAACTTGTATTGAGAAGAGATGATAGAAAAATGATCAGATAAATAACTACTGAAGAAAAAACAACTATGTACATTTGATGAGCAAATGGAAGATCTGCATTTAACAGATGACAAACAGAAAATAACAGACATTTTATTGCTGCATGATTTCCTAAGACAGGTTTCTTGCCGAAGACGAATGTGTCTGGCCACTGATGCAAATAAAACAACAACACAGCGTATTTTCATTCTTTGGACTACATCAAACTGGAAATCTTGTAGGATTATTGTCCTGTCACAAGAGAAATCCATCGGGAGTTTGAGAATGAACATTGAAGAAGAATCACAGTTCCTTACCTGAATTTTCCCAGATAACCACTGGCGATGAACTGTGCTGCGTGCTGTAGCAGCCATATCAGCATGATAGCAGCCAGCTTTGATGCCCCGAGACTGCAAATCTGCAGCTACTTCTTCGGAATCTTTGCGAGAGAAGCAGTAAACTATACCTAGTTCAAACAATATACACAAGAAGAAATTACATATCAATTATATGAAATATGGAAACAGAATTATTAAAGGAAATAAAGATCAAACAAATAAAGTACTTTGGACATATTACAAGACATGACACCTTGTTAATGACCTTGCTTGAGGGCAAAGTCGAGCAAGGGGTAGACAGAAACACAAGTGGGAGAGAAATACAAGAAGAAATTACATATCAATTATATGAAATATGGAAACAGAATTATTAAAGGAAATAAAGATCAAGCAAATAAAGTACTTTGGACATATTACAAGACATGACACCTTGTTAATGACCTTGCTTGAGGGCAAAGTCGAGCAAGGGGTAGACAGAAACACAAGTGGGAGAGAAATACAAGAAATTACATATCAATTATATGAAATATGGAAACAGAATTATTAAAGGAAATAAAGATCAAGCAAATAAAGTACTTTGGACATATTACAAGACATGACACCTTGTTAATGACCTTGCTTGAGGGCAAAGTCGAGCAAGGGGTAGACAGAAACACAAGTGGGAGAGAAACATTAAGAGATGGATAGGTTACAGTCTAGCAGGGCGCACCACCAAGGCACAAGACAGGGGATGTTGGAGATCCATTGCAGCCAACCTTCGTTGTAGAGATGGCACTTAATGATGGTGATGATGAATGAAATGACAGTTTAGATTAAGATAGTTATATTCAAGAGGTGCTGGTTTGGTATGGTTTTCAGTTTCCAAACATGGGATTTAACTAATTTATTACATTTAAATCTATGGTGGGGAGTTACAGAGATCTTCTTGGAAGGCCAAGGTAAAAAAGGTCCAAACCCTGCAATAGGTAACTGTGCATCTAGACTGTTCAGAATGCAATGGAAAAATACTGAATGCATTTATACTGCCTAGAAAATCATAGCAGTTAAAAAAAATACTAGGTTGATCAGTACTTCCTGAATAGGGTGTCATATTATCTTATGACACTAACCATTTGACACTACAGTCACAGTTATTGGTAGAACACTAGTTAAAATCATCTAGTGTCACTGTGACTTGTTTTGCTAAGATCGATATTCTATTTTGAGTCTGTCCATGGTTAATTTAAAACTGTGACCTTTGTGTAGTTCAGGTTTCCTTGTTTGATTCACGAGAATATTATGGTGGACTGATTTGTTAGGACAATTTTATAAATTTACGGAGTCTGAGACAACTTGTTCGTAATGGAGAATATTATTTGTATATATACTGACGACACAAGCTGTAGTAAACAATGAAAATATGAAGGATGTAGGTGATTTCCGCACCAAAAATATGTGGAAAGTGACATTAAAGTTCTTTTGTTAGATAAGCCTAGTGATTCAGATGAGGAGAAAATTTGTGATATTAATTGTGACATCATGAATGTTGACTAAGTGATATAGTTTTTCAATAATTTTTGAGAATTTTATAGAAAACATTGGTCTTGTACATAATCTTGATGAGAGTACTTCACCTTATGAATAATTTGTCTTATTATCAATGAAAGATTGTATCAATCTGCAGCCAATGAGACAAATTTGTATGTAAAATAATGCCAAGAACAAGGAACTAAAGAAGATACATATTGGACATCTGTAACTGCCAGTGAAATAATATGGTTGTTTTTCATATTTATATTATGTGGGCATGCAGTCTGCCTGAGTATGGCATGTATTGAAATACAGATGTGATTTAATATTTCAGGAATATCAACCTGTTTGGGAAAAAGAAAATTAACATATTTGGGAAAAAGGAAATTAACCTGTTTGAGAAAAAAGAAATTTGAGAAAACATCTCAATATTGTTGGATTTGGTTACCGTTAAATTCCGTGTATAACCCGAGAATTTTTGGACAATAAACAGAGATGACTTCATACTCTTCGTCTTATAATCGAGTAACATCAAATTTAAAAAAAAATTACGTCCAAATCACAGTAAAAAAGGAGAAAAACACTTTAAAAAAAATGCCAGTGACAACTCACATGTTCTGATATATTAAGCCAGGATAAAATGACTAGGGCTCTCCAACAATCTAGAGCGTACTACCATACTGCTAAGCCTCTAATTACATTAATTTCTATATATCATACAATAATTCCTTCGAAACCTCCGATATTTCTTGATAAAACTCACTTAC
This sequence comes from Meghimatium bilineatum, assembly GCA_034231615.1. Lineage (NCBI taxonomy): Eukaryota > Metazoa > Mollusca > Gastropoda > Stylommatophora > Philomycidae > Meghimatium > Meghimatium bilineatum. The sequence continues at coordinate 36,257,486 of CM067318.1, forward strand.
TAGGTCTATATCGTTATTTCCGACATGCCATGCCCGCCATTTTTACTGAGCTTAATTTCCCCGGAAATGCTATTTTTAGCAATGGGTATTACCGTTTTTTATATATTGACCAAAATACGGTAATGGTCTGTGAAAAAACGAAATATGGTAGCCTAAGCTGATCTACCAGTAACACATGTTTATCATCAAGGCCCAGTCTTGTTTGTGTAGGGAAACACTGACTACCAGTAGTCTAAACACTGTCACACACTTTCATTTTGGGTAAAGCAAATGTTACAACAGTTACTGACCGTCTACTAGGCTATAAGACCTGTGTACAGAAAATGTAAAAACACATCAAAGGCAGATTTTGAGTATTTCCGTGCATGTGCTGGTCGGCCTTGCCAATTTTTAACATGCGACTCCAAGTATATAAATAGGGACCAAGACAATAATCAGAAACATAAAGAATGAAGTCCTAATTAATTCTGTACAGAGGTCTTTTTCTACCTTCAACGGTCTTGCACAAACAAGGTCTTGCACAAACATGTAACTGACATCCAAAACTTTGCTACTTAGGCAGTGTTGGGGGGATGGCGGAGAGAAATAAATACCGGTAGTGAAACTCACTCGTCTGAGCTGTGCCTCATGTTTATATTACTGTATAAGGTAAACATACAGGTCACACAAAGTTCAAACTCGTTGTTAAGTTCAAACTGTTGATTCTGTATCTTTTAAAAACAAAGCCGGGGAATGACTGTCTGCAATATTTTTGTGAGAACTCGGTGGCAAATACTGGTAGTTACATACTGGTACTCTGTATATTCTGTTAATTAGTCCAGCCCACTGAGGCTGAAGATGGACTACTGGCCCTACCCATTTCAATCGGCTCAACCAATCCACGTTTCCCTCACATTATGTGATGCCATTCAGATAAGTGACTAAAATGTAATCTTTCTTTATAGAAGATTTGAAACGGGTTCCAAATCACAACACATCATAGGCATTTTGTAGTAAAATTGCACCGTAATTGATTCCCTCCCCCAACCACTGTACATTTAGTGGAAGAAGAGATCAATTTCACAATCCTCTGTTATGTTTATTTTATTACCGTATTCTCCCCACATGGTAAACATAACCAGGAACAAAGTTCAAACTCTTCTGTATCTTATAAAAACAAACATGATCTTGCTGTCTTGCCTTTCATCATTTCCCACTTAAACCTCACTGTCAGAAGCCAGTGACATAATAGTTACATAGTAATTACTATTCACTAGCGCTGTTCCGCGTCATAACGTCCAGACACCCAACACAGACAATTCATTCAGGAAAAACTTTGTTCCCCAAAGTCTTGCCACCTCATAAACCGTCTATAGTCATGGATAGGGAAGTCAGCCTACCGGGTATTCATTATTTTCGGATATATTGATCCAGAATACAGTAGCCACCGGGGTTTCATTCCTTGATTCATTCAAGTTATGTGAGTGAAGCAAATGAAAGGAATGCTATTTTCTTAGAGTTGCAAAAGTTTGTGTTAATTTCCATTTAGCATGTCGGTTCTTTCTTATGATGATGAAGTTCATTATTGCCGGCTTTGTTAAGTTGGGGATGTCGGTCTATAGTCGGACTTTCGACTTTCTCCACTTTTGGGAAGGGATAGTTAGGTTATCGGCCTACAATCGGATGGGTTTATATTCAGAATTTAACGGTAAGTAAAATGTACCTCTTATGGTGATGCACACTCTTTTCAATCGTGGACATAAGTTCAATTTGGTTATATCAGATATTGACAACCATAAGTAAAATAAGGAAGGTCGTAGTTCTGTTAATACAGCCACCAGGACATCCAACAGTACTACCTATCTCAATATTTCCATCTCCATGAAATCACTAAGAATTGCTACAAAATGAGAACATCATTTTGTCCCTACATTATGTTGAGTTTGACAGATAACTTTTTAAAAATATATAAGTATTAAAGTATTGTTGATATAATTTCACATGAGATTGCAACGTTTTCTTTTGATCTGCCAAGTCTGAGTGTGATAAGACAAAGTTTTAAAGAAAATGCATTTTTAAAATCATCATATTGATAATTGGGTGGAGTTGTTTCCCTTATATTGATGATGATAATAATATAATAATAATAATCATAATGAGACTCATAACCCATCAGGGTCATATGGGAGCCACTCTCGATATATCAACACAAAAAGTTCTCCAAACAACTTTATCCTCAGCCATTCGGAGGAGTGTTGAAAAATCACGCCCAGATCATTCCTTGATGTTATAAATCCAGGATTTTCTCTGACCTCTTCTACTTTGACAGTTCATTGCAAAAAATATGTGTAGAAAGTAAGTCGTGTACTGTTACATGTCCAAACCAAACAAGTTTACGTAGTTTTACCACTGCCAAAAGTAGTTTCAGATAACCTGCAAGTTTGTTTATTAGCTGCTGAATATATATTTTTGTCTTGTGTTCTATATATAGCTAATTCTTAACAAACACATGTAGCGCTTGTTTTCAAAAGACTGAATCCTTCTTTCTATGTCTGCATTTAGTATTCAACTTTCATACCCATATCTTAGTGATAGGGTTGTGACAATAGGGAAATCACTTAGCAGGGAAAGAGTTAAGTAACAAGTTTTCAAACATTTGTTTTCCATGACACAAACATTACAGATGTGTATGTTAGGTGCTCTCTGGTAGGAAGTTCTAGATCATTTCTGTGTGTATTTCCTGGGTGATAGGTGTCAAACAAGGATATGTAATTCACTAGATCTGTTCTCCCTGTATACAGAAGATATTATGCGAAACATTAAAAACATTCCAGGAATAGCAGTTGGAGGTTACAATCTGAATAGTCTAAGATATGCTGATGATACAATTCTGATTGAAGGGAGAGAACAAAAACTTCAAACCCTGTTAGACATAGTAGTACAAGAAGGTGGAAACAAAGGCCTCAGTCTAAACATGAAGAAAACATAAGTATTGGTTGTTTCAAAGAAATACACATCACCAAAAGGCAGTATTACTATCAATCATACAAAATTACATCAAGTGGATAAAGTCAAGTATCTTTGCACCATTTTAACATCAGATGGCCTGTGCTCCAATGAAATAAAGAATAGAATAGCACAGGCCAAATCAACACTTCAAAAACTGAGAAACATTCTAAGCAATGGAGTAATATCAATGCATACACGAGTTCAAGTGCTGGGATGTTATATTGAGCAAATCCTTCTTTATGGAAGCAAAGCATGGACAGTAAACAAAAGTGTCCAAGATAAGCTGGAGGCAACTGAGATTGGTGTTTAAGAAGAATTAGGAAAATTCCATGGACAGCCAAGAAAACCAATAGAAGTTCTCACAGATGCTGGAGTAATTATAGTGGAAATTAGAAACAGACAATCAAGATTTTTTAGGACATTTGATGAGAAAAGTAAAACTTGAACCTTTAGTAAATACTAGAAAGATCAAGGGGTGAAGAGACAGAGGATGACAAAGAGAGAAATTTCTTGATGGGTTGTCACTGTGGCACAAAAAATAAGTAACCAACTGTACTTATTAACAACACAAGAGACAGAGAGTTGTGGAGAAGCATAGTCGCCTGTGCCACAGTACTTGATTGATTGGATTTATTGATTGATTACCTGATTGATAATTTGTATGCAACACCTAACATGAGTGTAATTTATTCTATGTGTGGAACACCTGGATAAAATCACTTTCTGTATAAAACACATCTCCATCATTTTTATATGTGCAAAAGCTGAATGATCATTTCCTGCGTGCAACACCTGGTAGATTCACTTCCATGTAACAAAATACATATGACAGACTATGAAAGGAATGATAAGGGAAGGGTGAGGGAGATATATTCATAATGATAATGCATGTGGAAAATATTATAGGTACTGCTTGGTTTTGAAAACTGGATATATTGTGATATATTTGGTAGTTTAGTGACATATTTATTTGATATATAACATCTTTGGTATAATTATTTCTTAATCTTCACTAATAAGATTCTGTCAACTGACCTGACTGATCTGAAAATCGACGTGATATCAGACGGTAGAGGACATCCATGAAATCTTTCTGTGTACTCGGCTTATCACAAACCTACATGGAAATTCATCAATTCAGTGTCATACTAAAACATTGAGAACAAACATTGTCCTGATTTATCTATTTTTTCCCTCTTCTTTTGCTGCAAGGCGTCATAGGCTTAAAATGATGATTGGTTTTCAGGCTATAGCACATTTCGTTGCTTGATATACAGTAATGTTGTGACGTATCGGAATGTTGGTAACTCCATCAATCCACCTTCTTCTTGGTCTTCCTCTGTATTTTGCTGTTTCCATTTTCCTGTTGCATGCTTTTGCTGCTGGCCAATAAGGGTTCATTCTCATTAAGTGGCTGAACCATTTCAGATCCTGATTTATACCTTAGTTATTTATCATGAGACATCATTATTGCAATCTGGGCAAACTCATAGGTGCTCAGTCTCCAACAGCAGATCTTGAAGTGTATGCATGCTGATGTTTTCAGGTTAAGCACACTAATCTTTCCTATATATTTTCAGTCCTGCCTATGCCCAATTTAATTTTAATTTTCTCAATCACAGTCTAGACGAGCCATCTATTGCAATTTCTGCATCCAGAACACACCAGCTAAATAACTTCATATTGACCCCTCATCCATCTTTAGATCACAGGCTATAGATGTATTAAATTCAAGTGTGCTCTCTTATTACCTTGAAAGCCAGCATATCCAGGACAGAGGATGGTTGGATGTAGGCACAAATTGCAACTGAGAATCATATAAAAACAACTACCCTAGTAAAAAGAATCCTAGAGATTCTTTGCAGGACTGCAATAATGATCTCAACTTTCATGTTGTCCTGTAGGTCCCATTGTATTCTTCTTCTTCTTCAGTGTTCATTCTCAAATTCCCATTGGATCTCTCTTGCAGCAGGGCAATGGCCCTTCTAGATTTCCAGCAAGATATAGTCAGAGAATGGAAATGCATTATGTCACCGTTTTATTTGCACCGCTGACCATCTTTATTGATATAACTAATATCTGATTTCAACACCAAAATAATCCTCTGATTCAATTACCATATCATTTTTTATAATATTTACCATCTAAAACTAATTCATCATTCTGTGAATGTTCTCTAGCACATGTTGAACAGCTTTTTCTGCTGTTAGTCTTTTAGAACATAAATATTACAGATTTTTAGCATTTTGTTTTATTTTGAAAAAAAATTAAGAACATAACACTATCATCAACAAATGTATTCACTATTTTAAGCAAACATTTTCCTACAATGCAATGCATACTCCGTGGCATATAGGGTACTATTTTGTAATATCCCATAATGTTGGTACATTTGGGGTATGCAATCAATTACATATAGTCTGACATTTTGGGACATCAGGTTCTCAGGATCAATATGCTAATACTTCTTGGTTACAGCAACAAAGATGTCACATATTGTACAAGGTATACACTTCAATGATCAGCATTACCTCAAAGTATAAGTTAGGTCTGTTGAAAGAAGCTTTAAATAGAAGTGCTCTTGGAATGTTGAGAATCTTCCTGACATCCTCCAAAACTCTGGTTGTTGCTGTAGCGGTAAGGCCAAGAATGGGAGCCCCAGGGAACTGTCGCTTCATGATACCGAGGAACTTGTAATCTGTTGAAGAAGAGCAAGTGATAGTTATTCTCTAGACAGAATAACTAATGCTTATTCATTCCAAAAAGTGGGAACAAATTCTGACATGACATATATGATCTTTTCTGTGACATTACTGTAAACATTCTGGTGGATGTAGTAAACAGCTGTCAGGCTGTTGTGTTGTCTTATGACAAACAGACAGCATAAATTATACTTTTAAGTAAATTGACGTTAAGCATTATCTACAACAAGAAATAGAACTCAGACATGGATTAACTGGACAAAAGCAAACCAATCACATTACTTTACCTGGTTCGTACAGCATGAAATCACATCACATGAAGTTTAATTAGAATTATGTTACACTAATGTCATAGAAACAAAACAATGCACAGGCAATCCTGCACAACAAAAGCTTTCACTATGGAGTTGTTACGGGTTTATTCATAAAGACCATTTGACAACAAACTTTCGTTAAAAAAGACAAAAGTAAGAAATCAAGACAAGGCATGCAGGGATGATGATTTGTCACAGATGACAGGTTGTCAACCCATTCCCCAAACTTTTCTTAGTCACCTCCTATGACATCCATGGAAAGAAGATAGTGGCCCTATTTTTTGCATTCTGAACTAGAAGTCCAGGTCCTAGTTGCCACATGGGTTTCCAGCAACAAGGTAAAAAAAAAATCAGTATTATTTCCAGAAATGAAGTCCATCATCACAAGCTTCATGAAATGGAACTTATCCATGAAGCCAAAACGATGATGCCATCCACAAGTTGGAAGTCAAGAACAAACAATCACATTTTAGATGTTTCTCAATGATTATCCTGATGTTGAACATTTATTCTATAGAACTTATATTTAAATGGAAACCTGCCTGTTATATTTCTTCTGATACTAATTTAAATCTGTTTAACATCAGTCTTACAAACACTTTGCTTGAATAAGTGGTAAGAATTGTTCTATAATTGTTGCAAATTTTGAATTCCCTTTCCCAGCAGAAGACGGATGTATCGGGCCATTGGCGCAAATAAAATGGTGACACAAGCTATTTCCATTCATTGGACTATATATTACTGAAAATCTAGTAGGATCATTGCTCTGCTATAAGAGAGATCCACCGGCAGTTTGAGAATGAACGCTGAGGAAAAAGAAATTCCCTTTCTTTGGCAGTGTTATCACTAGCAATTGTGTTTATAATTGACACAAGACAATGACAAGTTAAATATTTCAGTTTTTTTGGTAACCTTTTTCAAGAAAGTTCAACAATATAAAGATCTTACCTGGTCGAAAATCATGTCCCCACTGAGAGCAGCAATGTACCTCATCAATGACAATTCGAGCTAAATTACCTACACTGTAACACTTTTCTAAACGATTCATAAAACGTTTACTCTTTGCTAGTTTTTCTGGTGTCACATACAAAATCTTTAGTTCTCCATTTGGCTTCACCATGTCATCCTATAGAAGAAAAAATGAATGTACAAAATTGTAAGAGTTTTAGCAGACTTGTTCTAATTATTAATCCCCCATCTGTACCATCAATGAGCATGTGGCCACCATCATAGATAACATTTGTTTGCAGGCATTTTTGACTGTTTTTAATGATCTTACAGCAGCTGTGGATAGTATAGCTGCTTCCTCTTCCTCATATATGCATTTTGTCCTGAGATATCAGACTTCAGTAAGGCTAGGTTGGGAACTTTGACTTCTATGGAGTGGAGTATTCAAACACATCCAACTTTCTTTTGATGTCTCATTCAGATGTCTCATCATATAGACATTTATGAATGGTGCAGTCTTATTATAGTTTGCTCTTTTTTGGGCCTGGGGAAATGTGTGGTTTGTTCAGAATTAGCAGCAGTTTTCAATGCACAAGGTGTAACCACCCACAATTAGTTCCCATGAGTGACAAATTCATACTTGTGAAATAAATAGTCGCAGACTAAATGCAGAAACTTTCCCACCTTGATGGCAGTGAGGATGTTACAGGTGACACTGGTGTTTCTAATGGTGTATTCCCTATTTGTTTTGCAGCAGCGACAAAACTGTAACAGTTTTGACAAGCGAGCCAAAACAGATGAGGGTTACTGAGGGTGATTTAGCACAGAGGAAACTACAGGCAGCTCCCTTGTACTAAATGCTTAGTATTTATGTGAAAATTGAACCAACCTGTACACGTTTTAAACCTTCTTTGCTTGTGGCAGCATTCAGTATGGCAGATGGTACATCTAGTTGCTCGAGTGCAATCTGCTGATCTTCCATGAGAGAAACCAAAGGGGACACAACCAGGGTCAGTCCTGCAATCATATTTGTTTAATTTTCAGTTCAAATTGAAATTATGATCTACACTCCATATCTTGTTTTCCTGATGAAGACATTTTTGTTAATACATTAGTTCTGTTGATTGTCCTACACTTCTAAATCTCCAAGCAGCCTTATCCAATACTCATCAACTGTTACTTAGCTAAGGGTAATTGAGATATGAATGAGTGTTGCAGCATAGTTTTCCCATAAGTGCTAGTTGCCTAGTCACTGGTTGATCAGAAACTGCTTGACATTGTCATCTCCAGCACTTAACAGCAATGGTAACATTCCTCAAACTTGACAGAGCATGAGCTGTGGTACCCATTCCCTGTTTGCTGCATGGACCACAGATGTTTTTTTTGTTTGCAAGTCAGAAGTGAACTGTTATCTATTTTTGCCATATTTGCCTCATTACCTCTTCTCTATGTGTAACTTGACCTGTACATTTTTCTAGTTCTTCAAAGATATGTCATTTCATGACAGTGATTATCTATTGATAGTGGTCAGAGGCTTTCATAATGTGTGACCCTTCCATTGCTACTTACTTCTCAGAATTTCTTTTCCACTAGTTATCACCACATTTCTCTGACATTCATAAATCATTGGAAGTCATTGTAATAAGATTAGCTGAATCTCCCATCTATTTTAATGGTAATGCAACATGATATAATCCCTATAGATTCATACCTATGGTTGAAAGAGGTGTGCTCTATATCACTATTCCACCAATTTCTGACATTAAATTTTGGTAAGATAGAAAGGATGACCACATTGAGGCTATATTAGTGCTCATAAAGCATAAAGGTCCTAAACAAATCAATCTGACTATACTATACTAGTACTGTAGTTAGAAAGAACAAAGGTCCTAAACAAATCACTCTGGCTACACTAGTAGTTAGAAAGAACAAAGGTCCTAAACAAATCACTCTGGCTACACTAGTAGTTAGAAAGAACAAAGGTCCTAAACAAATCACTCTGGCTACACTAGTAGTTAGAAAGAAAAAAGGTCCTAAACAAATCACTCTGGCTATACTAGTAGTTAGAGAGCACCAGGTAGTTAGAGTAGATGACAAGGTCTGAGCTGAAGAGAAATGCTCTATCATTTTTGTAACTGGACATGAGGATGCTAGTAAAAATGAAAAGGCAAACAGACTTGCCAGCATGGTAGTGAAAACATGATAATTCAATAGATGAAGCTGATATTTAGAAATGCAATTGAGGAATGAGAGCAGTTGGAGGCTGCGGGGTGTGTTTCTACTTCTGTGTATATGGCCAGAATGGATGATGTGAGATGACATGTGGAGTTGCTAAAGAAATAGTAGCATTCAGCCAACGCAGAATCAAAAGTCAGTTACCATGTGCTGCTGAAGGACTGACTGAATAGATAGAGCACATAGAGATGTGTCCAGAGTGCAAAGATATGACAACTAGCTATCTAACTAAATTACAAACAGGCTCTGTAACAGAATCAGTTGTTCAATCAATCAAGCTGACAACCTGAATGCCTTTTGAGAGCTTGACTGCTTGATTAAGCACATCAAATTAACATCTGTATCTAGATTTAAGAGTGACCAGAAAAGAGTAGCACAATAAACAGTAGCATCAATCATCAACACTGTCCTGGCATAACTAGTCACTGCAAGTTGGTGGAGATACTATGAGAGAGATTGGAATTCTTATGGACATGTCTAGGGTGTAATGAAGATAATACTCAATAACTCAATCAGTCTTACCTTTATCAACCAGTGCTGGCAGCTGAAAACACAAACTCTTCCCACCACCAGTTGGCATGATAAGCAAACAATCTTCCTTTGAAAGCGTAGCATTCATTGTCTGTCTTTGCATTGGTCGTAGGCTGCTTAGTTTAAACACATTTGATAGAATCTTCTCCAGTTTTTGGGTCCAAGGAAAGTCTGCACATGAGCAATGGTAAAATAAACATTTTAAGAAATTCAGGCATACCTGTTAACTGGTAGGACCTATGTTTTTCTCACTGTAGATATTTTAACTCGTTTCTTTGCCAGACTATGGCACCTTATAAAACCTTATGTGAGCTTTTCATTTTTATTATATTTAAATCACCATTTTATGAGATTCTTCTTCTTCTTCTTCTGTGTTCACTCTCTGATCAACACAAAAGTTCATGTGCTTCCACCGGGAAGCGTAAAGTACACTTTACTGATGGTTTCACAATGTAACTGCATTATTTTGTGCCTTCCGGCTCACATCTGTTTTTGGCATTTGCTTCTGCAGTTAAAAAGAGGATTCAACGTAAAATACAAATTTGTTGCATGATATTATTAGTCAGAACCTCATGTTTACTAAGATTAATCAACACAGCACCAACACGTATATTTTAAGCATAATAGATTAATAATGTTTACATTTAGATCGACTTTTAATGGTACTATTTGAAATTGTGATTTATATTTTCATGATAATAAATTAATTTGGTTTAGATTTCATACATGTCAAACTAATCATGAAAACATGTGCAGAAGTCTCACAAAATCATAAAAAAAAACTGAGGTAAAACTTTATTTTCAAATGAAATTTATTTCTTCTCCAGTGCTTTTGTTTATCTTCCAACTATCACAACCATATGTTAATACTGATATTACATTGGAGTTAAACAGTCACAGTTTGGTATATTTTACTTATTATTTTTTTATTTCCAGATGTTTCACAGTCAATACAGGACTCATAAATCAACAATTTAAAACTTAAAATCTAATAAATATTTTTCTTGAAATCTTCTAAGATCATATTCAATGAGGCAGACATTTTAACAATCCTCATTGAAAACGTGACAAAACATTACGTAGAACCTGTTTTAGAATCCATATATATTGTTCAGAAAGACTACTCTGAAAATTATGAAACAAGGGTTACATCATGATGTAAGAGTTATAGTTAGTTGGTCATCAGATAATCATCACTGTAAACTGGGTACGTCCATAGTTTCTGAGTGTATCCGCCATTACGCTTCTGCTGACAGTACTGGTCCTCTGCTGGTTGACCATCATTCTTCTGTGTCCTTTAACAGGTTCACTTCTAGCAACACCGCATTTCAAACCCTGTTCTTTAACCTTGGCCATCAAATGTGAATCATCATCCACACTAGTCTCACTCTTGCGTGCTATATCTCTTACAGAGTTCATAATGTAAGCTCGATCCATTGTCCCATCACTCTGTGCCACAATTGAGCATGACACCAGTTGATCTGCTCTTTCATTACCTCAAACACCCACATGTCCTGGCACGAAAATAAATGTAACTACTTTCAACTTCGCCTTCCCTGTTAAGTGTTACTACTACTCTCAACAAGTTTCGAAATCCTTCAATGTAAGAGTTATACTGTCAAATATGGTTGAAAATATTATATTGTAAGCCTAACAGATTGACAGATATTACTGATCTAGACTGACATTTATGACAGTACCTTAAGTTGCAGCTTGCACATCTATATCTATCTATAATTCCTTCTTCTTCAGCGTTCATCCTCAAACTCCCTCTGGATCTCTCTTGTAGCATGACAATGGATATCCTAACTAGATATCTAACAGGATGTAGTCTAGAAAAATAGAGAACGGGAATATTGCAGTGTCGCTATTTTATTAGCACCAATTGGAGGAAACATCTGATGTCAACTGTATCAATAATTCTATTATTATCCATCCATCCATCAACCCATAGGGGTACTACATTGAATGCGCCAACTTGCAGATTCCATAAGAAATGTATATCTTCATCAAAGCAGATGAGTGTGAAATAATCTTGACAAGATCTATCTTTGATATTGTCTACCCAAGATTTTCTTTACTACTCTACTTCTTCCAGCCCCAGCTGTACGATGCAAGATCATTTTTGACAGGGAATCATATCTACATACATATGTTCAATCTATGCAAGTGTTCAACATTTCACTATTAAAAGTTAGAGATTCTTGTGATCCTGCAATTAGTTAGATATCCATAATTATATTCTTCCCCATAATATATTTTTCATTAAAACAACACATTACGCACCTGTTCCCTCCCATGTTTTGTCATTTCTCTGTGTTTTGCTCTCCTCTTGTTTGCTTAAAATTGCTTTCAGCTCTGAAATTTTGTCAATCAAGACACTCTTTTGCTCCTGCAGATCCTGCAACTCTATCTCTACAATAGCAAGCTCATTTTCTGCCTTCTCTAGTTCTTGCTCATAATCTGAATTATATATTAAAGAAATGCTTTTTATAAAATGCTATGTGCATTTATGATATCTGAATACAATTTTTTTAAATATAAAGAGACACAACAGCATGGACAAAAATAGTAATGGAAGGCATAGTTTCTGGTAACAGGAAAAGTAGGCAATGCAATGATGGACAAGAGATATTTCAAAACATTTGACTGTGCCTGCGTGGCACAGTGCATGTACTTGTCAACCAAGATACAGCGTTCGTATCCCACCACCACAGGAAATTGTGCATCCGGACCATTTATAAAGCTCTGGCAAACTACTAAATGTATTTATATTGCCTAGAAATTAACTAGTTAAAAAATGTTGAATTGATGGCTACATCCTGAATAGGATATGCTACACAATTTTAAAATTACATGTCCTTGGCTGCCAACAGGTCAATTTGCCTGGCATCATGAGATGCTAAGAGAATCCATAAAGAGGACTGTACTCTGGAAGGAATATGTCACCAAGTTGCTAAACTTACCAATTACACCAGCAAACTGTACCAGTAAACTGATAAATTATCCATTTTATAGTAAATTCAATTTTTCATGCCATCAAGATCTTTTGAGGAATATGGTGTTAAGTCCATATTTTTTTTACTGACCAATGGCATACCTAGGGATGTGGTTAGTATCACATCCAAAACCTTTACTTTTCTAGGAGACTTGGTATCCATTTCCTTAGGCTAGGTTGACCTAAAGTTATTAGTGATTTAAAAATATTTTTCATTTGAACTGGAAATTGATCCTTGGTTCACCTGATTAGGAAGCCAGCACAATAACCACTGTGCCCTCACCATTTATAGTGACTTCTAAATATATTATGACAGGATAGGAAAACCTTTACAGAGATATTAAATACTCAATTGTCTTATCTTATCCATGTGTATCGTTGGGCGTCATGGGGAGCCGAAATCTTCTTTCTTTCGCTAAATTCTTGAGACTAACAGGAATTGAACCAGTCTGTTCTACAGCACCAAATTGCCTAGCAACAATTGCACATGCGTTCTTCTGTACTTGACTAACCGCATCTCCAAAAAAAGATGCGATTTCATCAAGCCATTCAAACCGTGCACACAAAGTCACCCGAACGGACCAATCGAGACAAGGACTATTACAACAACAACAAACATCCCATACAGGTATTGAAATATCCTCAGTAACAACAAACACATAACATAATATCCGTATTAGTTATACAAGGGCCGATAGGTCTTCTTGTAAACATGGATAACATATATATACAATACAATTTTGCTTCAAATAATTGTTTTTACAAGTAAATTTAAGTAGGAAGCCAGAGGACAATTTTAAAAATTCTTGAGACTAACAGGAATTGAACCAGTCCATTCTACGGCACCAAATCGCCTAGCAACAATTGCACACGCGTTCTTCTGTACTTGACTAACCGCATCTCCAAAAAAAGATGCGATTTCATCAAGCCATTCAAACCATCTTCTAGTAAACATGGTCACAAAGTCACCCGAACGGACCAATCGAGACAAGGACTATTACAACAACAACAAACATCCCGTACAGGTATTGAAATATCCTTAGTAACAACAAACACATAACATATTGTCCTCTGGCTTCCTACTTAAATGTACTTGTATAAACAATTATTTGAAGCAAAATTGTATTGTATATATATGTTATCCATGTTTACAAGAAGACCTATCGGTCCTTGTATAACTAATACGGATATTATGTTATGTGTTTGTTGTTACTGAGGATATTTCAATACCTGTACGGGATGTTTGTTGTTGTTGTAATAGTCCTTGTCTCGATTGGTCCGTTCGGGTGACTTTGTGTGCACGGTTTGAATGGCTTGATGAAATTGCATCTTTTTTTTGGAGATGCGGTTAGTCAAGTACGGAAGAACGCGTGTGCAATTGTTGCTAGGCGATTTGGTGCCATAGAACGGACTGGTTCAGTTCCCGTTAGTCTCAAGAATTTTTAATTGTCCTCTGGCTGCCTACTTAAATTTTCTTTCGCTAACTGTGATGCTTCTGACATAGTGCAGCCTTGGTGTTCTAGCATTTCTCTGTCATCTGTCCACCTTCATCAGGGGTTTCCCTGTTTCTCCTTGTAGATGATATTTTATTGAAGGCTATCGATAGAATGCGATATGGTTCCATTCTGATTAGGTGGCCGAACCATTTGATCTTTTGTGTGTCTATGTATTCTTTACATGATATTGTTTTCATCAGATTTCTTATGGTGTCATTGTTTATTCTATCTCTTTTTTGTTACCCCCATTCAGGCATTTCATTTCGCATAAAGCAAGTTTGTGTTCTAGTTTTTCCGTCTGTCATTGGTAACACACTGTCGGCATGAACACTGTGTTTATTAAAGCTCATTTGGAGATCATGTCAATGTTCTGGTGTTTCAGCAGTGCTGCTAATTGATATAAAACTGCGTTTGATTTCTAGCATATTGTCTCCATTTCTTTATCTAGTTTCCCGTCTTCTGAGAACACGCTGCCTAGATACTTAAATTCCTTTACTTGGTTGAGTTTTGTGCCGTCTATGTATATTTCTATGTATATTCCTGCATATCTTCAATGTTTCTGATTTTGGTTTGTTGATTCTCATGTTGTTGGTTTCACAATGGGTATTTAGTGTGTTTAGGAGTTTTTGCAGCTCAGATATATCATTGTATATCAAAGCTTGATCGTCTGCGAATAGCAGACATTTTTATGATGTTCCTGACTTCTTTTACTCCATTCTCTTGTTCCAGTTAGAACAAGAGAACAATTATAAATACTCAATAATTTAGAAAATTGTGTCAATGTTCACAGAAATATTGATATCACTATCACAGAAAACATTTCAATACATAATTGTACAAACCAAGTTACAACCATGGTTCCAATGTGTGGTACATGTCCCACACAGACAAAAATTACAATTTTATTTGGGGGAGGTGGTTGGGGAAATTTGAAATGTAGAGCTGTAAATGATTTGCTACTAAAGAAAATAAATCAACTGAATATCACTAAATAAGGCACCTTGAGAGTGAATTTTAAACAATAAATGGATATATATCGATAAAGTTTAAGAAGCCTTGGTAAGTTGCAGAGAAAGAATTACCTTTTTAAATATATCAGTGCACTGGCAAATAAAGGTTGTTTACATCCCTTCTGCCTACCCTCATATTTGTTTAATAAATTGCAACCATATCTCTTTTATATAAAGTGTAAATTAAGCTAACATATACATTCTAAAAGTTATAAAAGAAAAAATAAATTACAATAGTTTTATATTCAACTTTGCGTCTACTTGATTGACAGGCTCAATTGACACACTTTGTACAGACGCAGTTAATCAAAATTTGCATTTGTTAAACTCTTTAAATACATGCCTCACAGATCATACATTTTCTGTGCTACCAAGAAAAAAAACATATTAAACTAAAGAATATTAAACAAATGTAGGTACTGTAACAATACCTTTCAACTTTTAGAAATATCATTCTGTATTTCAGTCTAAAATACTTATAAAAATCTGGACTTTAACCCCAAATTTTGTATAAATAGTACCTCACTATTGGGTTGAGTGTATGGCAGTGTGGTTAGAATGCTGTTCTCAGACCCTTAAGATGCTGGGTTCAATTCACAGTTGGGACAGGATTTTTTTCTTTCGGAGTACAATCAAAATCCTTCCTGTACATATCACAGCATCTGCTATGGCACAGCAGCCTTTATTTCTACAGCCCATAGAAAGTCTCCCTGCATTCCTTCACAGGAAAACATGCAGTAATGAAAGTACTTCCCACAAGTTAAAAAAACATACTAAAAGTCAATAAAACCTGAGTACCCGGTATATTCTTTACACATACAGAAAATCTGTACTAACTGGCAGGTATGTAAAATATTCACTAATTAAAAATTGTGCCACCTGATTATTTCTAATACTCCTGCTTATTAGTTTGCCAGAGTATGTTAAGTTTTCCTTTAGGCTAAAAAAATGTACTATCACCAAATTCATATGTGGTCCTCATTTATTAAATGGTTTCTCTTTGTAGAGTCATGTTTTGGAAGTCAGGGACATGTTTGTTAAGTTTACATACACACAAATGTTTACTGCTTGTAGATTATGGAGACACTTGAGAATGATACAAGCCCATATTATTTTTGTATCTGATATGTCTTGACATGGTTGTAAAACTTTATTGAAGGAGTCCTGTACAATTTTCTAGTTATATTATAAGGATTTTAGTGAATTGTTAGTATGTAAGCCTTATTATATACTTTCATGTACACTACTGATTCTGATTTTGAAAACAAAGAATAACAATTCTGTTTACCTTCAATGTATCTCATACAAGGTGACTAAGGAGGTTATGAGGTGGAGTTGGCTGTCACACCTCATACAGGATCAAAGTGACCCAGCTATGTGTCGTGCCGAAAGGTGCAGATTTCGCAGCAAAGCTGTAAACCACGACACAACATATTTGGTTCTTTGAACTACAACCTGCTAATTTGTAGGGGTTTGAGAATGAATGGAGAAGAATATACCTTCATGAATTATTTCACAACCAACATTTCTTCTTCTTCAGCATTCATTCTCAAACTCCCGCTGGATCTCCCTTGTAGCATGACCATGGTCCTACTAAATTTCCAGCAGGATGTAGTCCTGAGAATGGAAATGTGTTGTGTCGCCGTTCCATTTGCGCCAATGGCCCGACACATCTATCTTCAGTGGTAACCAACATTTGATGTCAGCAATGTTTTGTTTATTTCACCACAAATGAACAGTGTAGACAATAAAAAGCTAGAGTACTAGATTCTTAGTTGAGTGGTACTGCGTCATTGTCAGTCAGAGGCAAATTCAACATACATACGGCAGCCGTTTTACTAAAGATATGTAGTGGAAGAGTGATTAACAGAAGTGTGACGTCAAAAAAATTGTGTGTTCCACGATGACATTAGCAAGCCCTAAAAAAAATACGACAGGAGCAAATTTTTTTTAAAGTGTATACAGGAAATGCAACATGGAACCTTGATCCTGTATTGTTTCAATAAAATATTTCACAAAGACTAAATGTATCCCATAAAATGTAAGCTTTCTTGCAGATTCTTTAACGATGTCAATAAACACAAATTATCACAGAATATTTATACATAGAAACATGAAACTATCCAAATAGTTGCACAAATGGATATACTATACAAACTAGAAAACTTTAGATGCAAGAGTCATATTTCTGACATTATAAAAAAATATATTTGAATAAATATTTTAGCAGTTTTATCATAAACGTTTATCAATTATACTATGTATTTCCGCACTTCATAAAAAGGCAACAGACACATATTCTGAAAATGTTATTCAATTCTGCACATTTTATGTACAGTACATCACTGTATGCAAAAAGAATATCAGCATTCAAATTAAAGTGTTATATTTATAACTTATAGGGCAATATTAATAATTTCTTGGACAGAAATGATAAGGAACAGTGAGTTTTTGCGTATGCTGAATATAGAGGAGGGATAGCTGGTGAATACAATTTTTCATAGAAAACAAATATTTTGGACATATAAAGAGACACAATGGCATGGAAAGACGCACATTAGAGGGAAGAATTTTTAAAACTTTTTTCCCCTGACACTGTCATTCATCATATCAGAGAAGAAGTGAATAGATATGGTGAAAACCACCAAGAGCTGAGTACACAGGCAGTGAAAATTCATGATGTTGTCTTGGGACAGAACTGATACAGTTGAGATCTTTGCTTTCATTGGCCTACATATGGCAATGGGAATGTGTTGCACACCAGCAGTTTCTGACTACTGGTGTAAGGACTATTGGTTAAACGTCACACTCTATTCAAAAGTCAGGAGTAGGAACAGATATCAACTGCTTCACAGAAACCTGCTCTTCAATAATAATCAAGTTAGAATTCCAAGGGGACTATGATCCCCTGTTCAAGATAGGACCTATGATTGACATCATTTTGCCAACCTACACTCAACATTATACACCTGGTCGTGAGTTGTCAATAGACGAATTGATGGTGCGGTTCAAAGGGCGCATGTATTTCAAGCAATACCTACCAGCCAAACCCACAAAGTGGGGATTTAAACTATTTGTGCTTGCTGATTCCAGCTCACAATATTGCCTAAAATTAATTATATATACTGGCAAAAACAATGATGGGCCTTCTGTTGGAGCAACTTCTAGAGTTGTGAAGCAGATTCTGGATGGGTATACTAACAAAAAGCATATTCTGTACTGTGACAGCTTTTATTCTTCTCTTGCATTATTTCAGGAACTAAAAGTAATTCAGATTGGGTGCATGTGGGACAGTAGTGGAGAAAAAAAAACAATTTTCTGAAGAACTAA
Source organism: Meghimatium bilineatum (assembly GCA_034231615.1). NCBI lineage: Eukaryota > Metazoa > Mollusca > Gastropoda > Stylommatophora > Philomycidae > Meghimatium > Meghimatium bilineatum. The sequence continues at coordinate 36,276,038 of CM067318.1, forward strand.
AGAAAAATAATCAGAAACTTAAAAAAAGCATTTGATGCTGTCTTTTGTGTCAAAGAAGATAAAAATATGTTGGCCATCCCTTGGCATGATACAAAAGGAGTTAATCTACTGTCCAGTGCAGTTATTGACAAGACCATTAGAAATAGAGCTATTCCTGAAGGTAGGACAATTCACAAACCTTTTCTTGCAAACAAATACAGCAAATACATGAGAGGAGTTGACCACTTTGGCCAACTCAGAGCGGGCTATCAATACCCACACAGATCACATAAGTGGTATTTACCATTATACCACTTCCTAGTGGAAACTGCACTGGTAAATGGACACATCATCTACAAGTTTTAATCCTGCTATCACAATTATAGAACAAGCTGTTCTTCATATCAATTCCACAGTCTACAACAGAACGACTCACTGGGTGACATTTTTATGACAAATATTAAAGGGCAAGGTACAAACATACTGTATAGAGTGTAAAGCTGCAGGAAAAAGAAGTCAGACCTGCATGTACTGTCCTGATTGCAATGTATCTCTATGCTTGATGCCCTGCTTCAAATGATATCATGCTGTTGAGGATTATCAGCAGCATCAATGGAGACTCTTGCAGAGACGCATGCCTACAACTTCAACCACCACTAATGAAGAAAGCATTTCAGACTAGCCAGAGATTCAGAACTATTCATAACATTCACAGTTATTCATTACTAGAATCCACAGACACATAATGTATTCAAGAAATGAAAATACAATAAAAAATAAGAAGTTCATTTTTTATTATAAAATTATTTTTTTTTTAAATTGAAATGTATGATCATTTGTTGAATGTGTATGTCAATAATGTAGGGGCCTACATTTTATTGATAACTGTCCATATTCTTTAACATTTTAGTGCAATGACTATGATCACATTCATCTTAAATTCAAGGAATATAATTGATTATGAAAAGCACCTGCAAATATCTATAAATAGCCCTGTAAATTCAAGATGGCTGTCATGATCATGTGACTAGGCTGCATGGCTGAAGTAAATTATAGTTCTCCGCTGTGACCTTTGCTCTAGTGTCGAGGTGTTACCTGACCTTTGTTGTGTGATTTGGCAAGCTTACGGGTAAGTACTTAGAGTAAGGTTAGGATTAGAAATAATATTACTAATGTGTGCGCGCACCTCGTTCCGTGTGTAGCGGGCAGAAATACTGATCGCTCACCACAAATAATAGGAAATTGTAAAAAATGTGTAAATTGGAAAACAAACAGATTATGCATAAGTTCGTCTGTGTCTAGATGTAAACTCACGTGATTGTCGGATGTGACGTCACGGCAGCCATTATTTTGAATGGTGTTACACGGGAATCCATGACGTTGGATAGTTAAAATTGTCAACATTGTGCTATTTATAGCACAGCAGAGAACTAATCTTTACTTTCACCGGCTGCATAAATTAAGTTTATTACACATAAGAAAAATCCGTTGTGACTCTCTGAAAATTTCATTTTGATACGTTTTTTTCAATTTCTTATGAATTTTCAAACACAACGCTCAAAATTTCTCTAAGATTTCAGACATCCTTGGTAGTGAGAGATAGAAATGCTCAGGATTGTTGGTGAGCAAAATGTTAATTTTGTTGCTTAGAAGAGTGCGCAAAATGTAAGTTTAGACAGGCCCTATATTACGAGTTAATTTATATTTTCCTATACGTTTCATGTATATTATTTTGATTTCAAATTAATTCGAAAAAATACACAACTTTTTCAGGATTGATATACAGAATTGATTGAGGTATCATTGAATTGCAATTTTCAAGGGTTGTCTAGCTGTAGCACTATTTTGACAAATTTTGTCCAAGTACCTACAACTAACTTAACTAACTTGGTTGAGGTATCGTTGAATTGCAATTTTGAAGGGCTATCTAACTATAGTTATTTTTAATGCTGTAGCATTATTTTGAAAATGTTATCCAAATCCCAAGTACCTAATAAAAATATTCAATAATCATTATTGTAGGCATTAGCACTAATCGAAATATTTCCGCAAAAAGATATTTAGAGTAATGTCCCTTGATAAACATGCCATTTGCCGACATTTTCATTTTTTCATGGACCACGTGTGCACTATCCAATGGAATTGTCATTTAGTGACGCCACGCAGCTTTAGTTCATATAAAAGTGAACTGTATACTATTTTTCATCCATTTGTTCAGTGTATTAAGATTATAAATGTTGGAGATACCTTATCTACAATTAACACCAAGCAATTAAACAAGACGAGGTAGGTGTTTTTTCTCTTTGCACGCGTATATTTTTTAGTTTTGATTTTAAGTGATATGTGAAACCATGTCTAACATATTCAGCAACCATTTCTCTCTTTATGTACCAAATTTTAACATTTCTAGAAGTACCTATTAATTATTATTAAATTTTAAAAATGCTATGGTGATCGACCGACCACGCTACTAACTTTAGAGTTCGTTTTCGGCTGTTCAATGTTGCCGCGCCGTTAATTATCGATATACGTGTATAATGTTAAAAATTTAAGTTACAGTTTAATGAATTTCTACATCTTATCATTCTTTAGTTAATTTAATGTGACACTATGTACTAGTTTTTATTGAAATGTCTTCAAACAGTATTATATTAAATTATTCAAGGGTACAGATAAAAAAAACATGTCAGCGCGTCAGTATGCTTGCAGCCCATGTTACCATGACGATAAGTGTTTGTGTCTCACTGTCACTGTAATCGAACTCAGATAGCTTCTATTCAAACATTATTAGTAGGTCTAGGTATAAATTAGAATTACCGTAAAGATAATTTTTAAGATGCATTATTGGATATTCTATTTAATTCTGATAGTGAGCAGCACTGTAGACGTGAAGATGAACATGCGGCAATATGGTTCGCCATTACGCATGTGCATATACAAGTTTCTACAGAGTCATGTCAGTGTTAAGCATTGTTCCTCTCTAATTAATTATGTAGGTAGAGTATTATTTGGTAAGGTCTTGTCTACTGCACCTCATTACACTACAGTTTCACGGATGTCCTATGAAATGGGTCTGCAGTCTGATGTTATGGCTGGAGACCTAATGCATAAGGCTTTAGGCATCTGGGTTCCCTCATCCCTCCCACCCACACTTTACTTTCTTGCGTGGCGTATCTCCGTCTCGGGGCTTCCGTCAATCCACCACATATTTTCTTCTTTTCTTTTTTCCTCTTGTATTCTCCACCTCTGCATTTTTTCATCCTCATTTCCAATTCTCCCACTTACTTATTCGCCATACAGTTCCTGTACTCTAGTCAGTTGGCATTCGCTATGTCCTACCTTACCTCCAGAATTTTCTTATTAATTAGCCCCAATTATGCCTGGCAATTGGTACAGTATATTCAACAGATGCGTCTTGCCTTCCCGAACACAAAAAAGTATAATTTGTATGGTGTTTTATCATAAATAAGTGAAATAATTAATTAGACAATTAAATTACAAGTAAATTATGCAAATTAGCCACCATTTTGAATATTAATTATTTGGTACAGTATATTCAACAGATGCGTCTTGCCTTCCCGAACACAAAAAAGTATAATTTGTATGGTGTTTTATCATAAATAAGTGAAATAATTAATTAGACAATTAAATTACAAGTAAATTATGCAAATTAGCCACCATTTTGAATATTAATTATTTGGTACAGTATATTCAACAGATGCGTCTTGCCTTCCCGAACACAAAAAAGTATAATTGGTATGGTGTTTTATCATAAATAAGTGAAATAATTAATAATTAGACAATTAAATTACAAGTAAATTATGCAAATTAGCCACCATTTTGAATATTAATTAGCCCCAATTATGCCTGACAATTGGTACAGTATATTCAACAGATGCGTCAGGCCTTCTCGAACACAAAAATGTATAGTTTTATGCATATATTATCATAAATAACTGAAATATTTCATAAAATGCAAGTTCTGCTTCAATTCTTGGTCACAACTTTCATCATCAGTCCGTTCATATTTTATTATATGTTCCCATGTAATTATCTTTTCCTGAAATTTCGACAATAAAAATTCATAACTTTTCACAGAATCGACCTACAGACTTGGTTGAGGTATCGTTGAATTGCAAATTTCAAGGGCTATCTAACTGTGGTGTTTATAATGTTATAAACCCAATTTGAAAATTTAGTGCTAATACCTACATTATTGAAATCAAAATAATAATTCCAAAATCGTAAAATCACAATGCAATCAATCAAGCAGCAAAAGTTAGGCAACACTCAACACTAGTGCAAAGGTCACAGTGGGGACCTAAACTGCTAATGAGCCAACATAATTGCAAGAGATGTGTAATATAGGCCTATATATATTTATCATTTATAGGTCTGCAACTGCGTCTTACCCTCCATTGTAATACTATCATCAGTGTTAAATATAAACCAAATACAGCAGTCACTCCATTTTGATATTAAAAATATGAACCGAAAACAGTGAGAACCTTTTAAAAAGACAGCAAACAGTGTGCACATTTTTCTCGAGATTATTTTTATGAGTTAAACAATTGTTGAATTATATATGCATAGGATATATTCTTTACGTTAATGTATTTGTAGTTTAAAGTTTCAATGGTTTAGCAACATGAATCAATGTTTAATGCCCAAGTATTGTCTCTCAGCTGGAGCGACTACATCATACTTTTTAAAACAACTTGTGTGTGGTCTACAAATGAGTCGAGACAATTCCATTCTCTGGACTACATCCTGCTGGAAATCTACTAGGACCATGGTCCTGCTACAAGAGAGATCCAGCGGAAGTTTGAAAATGAACGCTGAAGAAGAAGAATATAGTAAGAGAATCAATAAAAGTTAATAGGTCCACTGAATAAAAGTGTATAACAATCAGTCAAGTACCGTTGCGTAGCGACTATGCTTTCTCCATAACTTGTCTCTTGTGTTGTTAATAAGTTCAATTGGTGACTGACTCTTTTTGTGCCACAGTGACAAACCATCCAGAAATTTATCTCTTTATCTTCCTCTGTTCTCCCCTTGATATTTCGGGTGGTTACTAAATGTTCACATAAATAGGAAGTAGACCTAATATAACAGACGGCAAGAGCAGCAAAGAAATACACAATAGATGTAGTAAAGCATACCAAGCCCTACAAATGACACCAATCTTCAGAAACAAAAATGTAGATTTAAACACCAAAATAACAATATTCAAAACGATTATTATGCCAACGCTATGCTACCAATGTCAAACATGGACAATAACAGCACAAGACAAACGTAAACTTGGGACAGCTGAAATGGGATGTTTACGCAGAATCCTATAACAACGTTAAGAGAGAGTGCGGATTAAGGACATTAGATAAAGAACCGGCACACCACCCCAGTCTTATAATATATTAAGAAACAACAGATCAAATGCTTTGCGCACATCAGCAGACTACCATCAGACAGCAAGCTACACAGTTACAGCGAAGGCAGATCTAGAGGCCGACCACGAAAACGATGGGCCATTAAAATAAAAGATGCGACAAAGTCCACAATATACTCAGCACACAAGAGAGTACTCTACAGAAAACTCTTCTACCCCTGACGCCGAAAGGCAACAAAGGGTTTTAACTTTCATTACTGCGTATTTTCCTGTTAAGAAGTGCAGGGAGACTTGTTAGACTGTGGAAATAAAGGCCGCTTTGCCAGAGCTTACGCCGCGACGTGTACATGAACATTGTTTATGTGTAATACGACAGGTAATACGGAGGTGTACTCCGACAGACAAAGATTCTTGTCCCAACCGTGGATTGAACTTGGGAACTCAAGGCTATGAGCGTTCTAGCGTTTTAACGAATATACTAAATGTTCAAGTTTTTCTTGTCTCATTACATACCAAAAAAATCTTGATTGTTTGATTCTAATTTTCGCTATAATTTATCGCTTTACTCCAGTATCTCTGGGAACTTCTACATTAGTTTTCATGGCTATGGAATTTTCATAATCTCCTTAAAACCACATCTCAGTTGCTTCCAGCTTATCGTGGATACTTTTGTTTACTGCCCATACTTCGTTTCTATAAAGAAGAATTGGCTCAATATAACATTCTAGCACTCGAACTCGTGCATGCATTGATATTACTTATTGTGTAGAATGCTTCTCATTTTTGAAACTGTGATTTGGCATGTGCTATGCTATCCAGCTCTTCACCTCATCGGAGCACCGGTCATCTGATGTTAAAATGATGCCAAGATATTTGATTTTATCCGCGTGATTTAATTTTGCATCGTTGATAATAATAACTGATATTCCTGGCAGGCTTTCTACGCATCGCATAATATCTTCTGAATGCAGGGGGAAAGGTCTGGTGACATTACATATCCTTGTTTGACGGCCATCGCTATCTTTTGGAGTTCTCTGACATTACTGTCAACCCACATCGCAGCTGTTTATTTCCAATCTACAGCTATTACTATCTTTAGATCTTTCCCATCAGCATTGAGTTTTTCCAACATTTTTATCATTTCTGAATGCTTCACCACGTCAAATGCTTTACTATAATCTATGGAGCACATGTAATTTTGTACCTCTATTGCCCTCTCCATAAAAAACAACGGTACTTAAGTGGATCACATATTTTGTACTTTTACTTAACGATGACTAAGACTATCACTATCGGACTATGGGGTAAAACACGTAAAATACAAATAACAGTACACAAGACATTTTCAACGTTTCAACAGTTAGATCTTTATCAATAATATACAAACCAAACAGTGAACTACAATAAAATAGTAAAAACATGTTACTGCTACAGAGACAGTAGATTGCAGACACTTAAACAGTAAAACGTTCAATGTGGCAATGACAGACCTGTACACCTATCGCGATGGAAGGGAGTTTTGAAGAAAAGGAATGGGAAATGAGAACGAAATTTAAAATAAAACTATTACTTAAAACAACATAGACATCAATAAACAAAAGGACCACACCAACCAAAATATAAACAAATGAATGATCAGAATTAATTTTTAAAAAAAGGCTTGAGGGTGCCAAATTAAAAAATAAACCGATTATGAAAAGCATAACGAGATCTATAATCAATAGTTCTGATCTTAGGGCACTGATGAATTTTTCATGCCGTTAAACACTGAAAACATACTCCTAACACCGTATATTTCAATGGTGATGATCATCGTGGGGCCCTTGATTTCCAGGCAGTGGCGTAGCGAGGCGGGGGCGGAGGTGCGGACCGCCCCGGGCGGCATCATCGGTGGGCGACAAATTTATTTTCGTCCAGTCTTTCACAATCACTGACATTTTTTTTCATGTCACAAGGGCGGAAAATTATTATTCCGCCCCGGACGCCAATGACCCACGCTACGCCACTGTTTCCAGGTCCAGGTTACTGTTCCCAGATGAACTATGACGAAGTTGGAATGGAATTGCACATAATATTAAAAAGTTGGAATGTAGACAGTTTTCCCCTATAGTACCATTATGTAGAAGACTTACGTGCACAAGCTGGTCAGTTTAGTTCAGAAACACTCATGTAGATGATGACACGTGAACAGGTTGGCCAGATACATAGCGTAGGTAGAACGTGGTAGATAAGGGGAGAGAGTTGGGATGTTCAACCCCCCCCCCCCCCCCCTCTCATTTAGTAAATCAAACATGAAATTTACTACTAAGAATTGAGCCGACAGGTGGGTAACCACACAGCCTCCCCAATATATTTTTCCCCAAAAAAGATAGTCATATTTATTATGAAAAAGAGGGAATTAGCATAAAGATTAGTAAACGAACATTTTTTAAAGGTAACCAGCCCCTACCTTCTGAGGACCTAAGTACGATCTTGGCACGTACATACAATATACACATGCTACAATTATGGAGTTTAAAAAATATGAATACTACTCTCCAGTCACGGCACTATCATGAGTTATAATGAAATTATCGTGCAAAAGATGAAAATTAAACAGGGTCGTAAATTCGTCTTCGGTAAGGGGAGGGGGGGGGGGCTGCCTAAATAGGTCATTCGCCCATCTTTGTGTGTAATTCCCTTCTATGTATATAATTCCCTTCTTCGCGACCTTTTTTGTGGGAAAATTGTCAGTTATGTTCTGATTACCTAAAGGGGGAACACCCACTTTCTATTTTGGTGAGAAAATTGTCAATTATGTTCTGATTTCCTATTGGGGGGGGGGGGGGGGGGGGGAAACACCCACTTTCTATTTTTGTGGGAAAATTGTCAATTATGTTCTGATTTCCTAAAAAGGAGGGGTGGGGGGAATACCCACTTTCTATTTAATGGCTTGCATTTAGAGAGTTCCCACTAGTGTCAAAAGAGCGTCAAATATTACTGATGTGCATCTGTTCTTAGACATGGATGACATTAAAACACAACCATGTACGACGCTACTTGATAAAAGGGACACACGCAAGATGACATAATGTAACTATTTATCAATCTGTTGGGAGCGTGTCCATCATATGTTGGGTTATGCGATGTTATCTCAATTAGTTCCGCGTACACAACACGCCTCCTAAGCAAACTTACTTACTAATTAAGTTGAGTCGCGGGAGAAATAGTGAAACTGACGAATCTTCCCTCCGAGTCACGTGACAACTGCGTCACATGAGCCATGCGTGTAGTTTGTGTGTACACTTCACAAGCATACACACACATCCACACTTCAAGCAGTGCATGACCTAAAATAAAAGGCGAATAACAGATACTTTAACATCTAACTCTATCTATAAGCTTTGTCTCGTGTGAGAAATTTAAATGACAAAAAAACAATGGATGCTTACAATGTTCCTAATTGTGGTTTTCGTTTCTTTTGAGGAGTTATCGTTTTGACCATTTTAAGAATGGATATACTAACAGACGACCAATCCTTCCATGGGGCTTTAGGTAAGCAATAATCAAACTTCAAGTTGTACTTGGCGTATCTCTTGTAATTATTTACAATGCTATATTGTCACGTCCACTTAGATCAGCGTTAGAAAGATTAAATTAGCGTTTATATAGAGTTCGTGATTTCATAGGTTGATCTCGGAAACATTAACTGTTGATTTAATTTAAAGAAGCGTCGGAAAATGTGATTTGTGGATGGAAGTATGAAGTTAGAAAATATAGTAAGACACTTGAACCTATATTAAAATATAAATGATTAAGCATGCACTAAGAGAAAGGATGGAGAGATAGAATTCAAGAAGCAGCGCTGGAGATGAGTGAGGGTGCTTAAGGAAATGAAAGGAAAACTGCAGTAAAGCTGTCAAACAATGCGGTTAAATGAAAAAAGTGTATCAGAAAAACTTTAAAAATACGATATTAAGTTTTACAAATACGACACATAGAATCAGCATAAGAAATAGCACTGTTGATAGATATAATACAATCGTAAGATTCGTTGCAAAACTTAAGCTTGTACGTCCAGTGAGACACCAGCCATTTCCTCTAAGCTTACCACATAGGTCTATTGTGTTCAGTCAAAAAGAGCGCATCATCTTGTGAAAAGAGGAGAAATGCAGCAGCCCAACAGCGGAGAGTTGCTAGAAAATCCCGTATAGACCAAGATCCGTCTACAGTGGTCATTCCATGCCCGAACTGTTCAAGGACATTTACAGCTCGAATAGGGCTCATTAGCCATCTACGAACTCATAATCATGGACATAACTCTAATTGAATTTTCAAAACTGGATGTAACAAATAGTCATCATCATCATGTGATGGACGAACAACACTATGTGTTCAGCAGAGAACGTTGCGATGGCATTATTATTCAACTCATCAGGTAAATATAGGAAATAGTTATAAAAACCTGGAGAAATGAATTAGAAACTAGTATGAGATGGACTGCTGAAACATGCATGAAAGTCGGAAGGAATAACTAACGCCAGAAAAGAAGATGGAAGGGTTGAATTCCCTGCTTTACATGGAGATGCAATATAAAGATTTTGTTGAATTTTATATGCGCCGAAAAAGTGTGACTCACTATACTCTATTCACTCTAAGAATAAAGTAGGTCAAAACACATCCCCACATTTCTATGTGACAACATGTGATTTTTACACAGCTGATGACATGTAAAAATAATATTATTTAAAACATTTTAAAACAACATAAAAAAAAATTATTACTAAATGTAAAAACAATATTATTTAGGCATTTAACAATCGATGAATGCGTTCTGCGTCCAACAACCAATCAGACGCACTGACCCACTTCATTCTTAAAGTGAACAAAGTTTACAAAGAGGATTTAGCTTTAATTGAATGTCAGCCTATCACATTTAGTAAACACAAACATTCTTTTCCTTTGATGTTCAACTCGGTTTATTTGGAGTCAATTAAAAAACAAAAGCCTAGAGTGAATAAGGCAAAAGCAAAGTCTAAATAAGATCATTAATTAGCGGAAAATCAAAGAATTGCTAGATGGTTGGGACTGTTTAAATGGTAGGCATAACGGTGTCAGAATTGCCAAATACCTAAATGTTTTCATCATAAGGTGTCCTGCCGATTGGCATAGGCGATCATGAATCTCCACTACGTTCCATTTCAATCATGTTTTGTCAGGAGTGTTGTAGACTCTTTGCCATATCACGATGGCAGACTATCGTATAATTTCACACACTGCAATTCATGATCTCTTTTGCCTTCTATCGTTTCCGTTATAACCATCTTCTCCTGACTCCCCCTCTTATAACATGTCCACAAATGTTCCCTTTCTGATATTAATAAATTACACGCGCCTCGCTTTAGACTCTAAAATATTCATCATTACTCTGTCATTACATCACTCTTCTAGAGAACGCCATTATGTAAACAAATTATGTATTACAAAACTATTTACTGAAAATATAATTTCCTCTCCTGCGTTCGTTCTCAAACTCCTGCATAATAGCAGAGTAGTCTGGAGAATGGAATGCGCTGTGTTATGGTTTACAGTTCGGCTGAAATAGATGTACTTTTCGGCCTTGCACATCAGACTTCAGCACGACTTCTATGTCACTTGACCCTATATAAGATAGTACAATAAACTCCATCGTCAAAAGCTCCTTAGTAGCCTCTTATAACGTACATGACATGTAACAGTGTGACCAGCAGATTCAGTGCTGATCTTTCGGGCCTCGGCAACACAGGCGGAAAATACATTGAAGCACACTGGAATTCGGTGTATTTTTATTGAAAACTCTAGTTGACATAATTGCATCTAGGATATTACGTTTAACGATGTTTCTTGTGTTTGAATGTAGTTAGGGGTGAAATAATTCTACCAACACATTTTCAAATTTACATGGAAAAAGGAGGAGGGGGAATACAAAAATGGAATTAAAAAAATAATTAAATAAAAACATACATTGCTTTACCAGTATTTCAAAATGGAAAGGCCTAACTATTAATGAAATGGCCAATATGGCAACCCATGAAAGATTTGAAAACGTAGTCCTTCTTCTTCTGCGTTCGTTCTCAAACTCCTGCAGATTAGAAGGATGTAGTCCGGAGAACGGAAAGCGTTGTGTCATGGTTTACAGCATTGCTGCGATATCTGCGCCTTTCGGCCTGACATATACGACTTCAGCATGGCTTTGGGTCACTGACCCTATATGGGATGGGACAGCCAACTCCATCCCATAACCTCCTTAGTCGCCTTTTACGACATGCGAGGAAGGTAAACAGGGTTGGTATTCTTTGCTCCCCTTTCGGGCCCCGGCAACACACGGACGGAAAACGTAGTCCGAAATAGAGTATATCAATGTTTCGTGTATTATGTGAAGTCAAGACAGTTCATTTACGTAAAGCTAAACTACCAATTAAAAAAAAATCTCTTGTTGTGATGACGTAAATGACACTTGTGATTGTTGTCTTGGCAACATCCCAAAGTTCCCTAGCCAAACATGTTGAGTTTTTGTGTGAAGCATTCATCGCATTTATATGATTTATACTCCTATATGCCTTCGTCGTGAATACCTATCTTTACCGGGCAAGTAGTCCTGCATTGCTCAGAGACATTTTCTGGTCCATCGACTTGTTGGTCTTCCTCTTATTCTCTTCTCTGTTACTCTTCCCTCCATGTTCAGCCTTTCAATACCATTATGTCTCTCTAATCATCCACGGTACAGTAGCTTCCTTCTCATGATTGTATTTAGAATCCACTCTTCATTTATTTTTAGTAATTTCAAAATTTCTATGTTCTTTTTGTCTGTCCATGATATTCGTAGGATCTTTCCGTAGCACTTCAGTACAAATGAATGTATCATTCTGAATATTTTATTGTTCAAAGTCCAAGTCCCGCATCAGTATACAACCACTGGGAAAACAGACGATTTTAAAAGGGCTATTGTAGTGTTATTATTACTACCGCGTTATAGCTTTATCTTTTGTGTTAGTTTTATAATTTCGAGTCTTCTTTTGATCTCAATTGTGTATATTTATATAATCGTTCGTTGCTTATAGTTTGTACACACAAGCTTTGCTGCTAGGATCTCTGAACGGTTGGTATTAAATAATTTAATTGTGGGCATTCTCACGAGTGAGTACTCAGCCTCCTCCAGCAGTTTTAGAAGTGTGCGCATGCAGATGGTTTTCGTAGTTCTTTGGTTAAACACACTAATGTCTCTGCCCTAAAGGTGCCCATGCATATCATACCACGTCAAATATCACATTCCTTTAATATTGACGTAGATATATCAACAGTGTCAAATATCACATTCCTTCAATATTGGCGTAGATAATCAGCAGTCTTGGTTCTTGATTAGAAACTAGCATCATATCTTGTGGAGCACTCCCATACGCGCTCTCCGTTCCAGCAGACATCCCAGTGTATGTAGACTCAGAGCCACGGCCAAGTATCGATTTTGTGATGTTCAGGACGTTAAAAAAAATAAATTACTTTTCCTTCGTTCCCCTCTAGACACTCCTGTTTCTGAAATTCTCTATATGTGTACGTTCTCAACCTTATTGACATTATCTTCATCTTGGATTGAATTAATTACTGCCTTGATCAAGTCTGCTTTATCTCTACTCAGCATTGTGCCGTCCATCGCCGCATTGCCTGCCAATAAATCGGCTCTCTCGTTTACATTGACCCCAGCATGACTAGGACAGTATATCCATGTAATGCTCCGGACAGTTGAGTTATTCAATAAGTCCTACTATTCTTTTCTCAGCATGTACTTTTCTATCTTGCGCAGCATGATTTGAGAGTATGCGAGTATTACCGAGTGTGTTGATGTATCAGTTACGATGTAACGTCCTCTATCTCCGTCCTCATGATCGATGTGACAGTTGAATATGCTGAAGATTTCTCAACCAACTCCACGCCGTTTCTGTAGGCAACAAAACCCCAACCGATTTTATTTGTATTTCTGTTAACTGATTCATCTGTGTATATAATTACGTCTTGTGGTTTCGAGTGTTGCTGGGCGAGTTCATGCACTGTGTAACCTGGCACACTGACACCCGTCCATTTTCGATACGCTTAATCTAGTTGTATTATTACTTTAGTCAGTGATTTCTTCTCAATGTATACCTCCACCCATTCACTGCCCTTTCATATTTCTTCAAATTCACATACTCTTTGTAATGTGTCTTCAACCTCTGCCATCCATGATCTGCCACGCTTGATTCGTTTTTCCATTTTGATTCATCTAGATGTTGGTGTAATGGGTGGTGGTTGTATTCTGTTACTTTGAAGTACGACCTAACCTGTGGTACCTGATGTCGCACTTTAATACTGGGGAGATCAAGCAAATATCTCGTTGCAGAGATGGATTTATCCCTAGTACACCCCAGCACCGCTCTCATTGCCTCATTTTGAACATTTTCCAATCTATCGATTTGTGTCTGTGACAGGTCGAGGCCATAATCTATGACAGATAGCACCATCACTTGTAGAAGCAGAAACAGTACCAATTTCTACATGTCGAAGGTCGCCATAACCTTGATAACACTGTTCCCTCTTTTAACCTTCTGAATCATATTTGTGCCGTGTTTGTTGAATCAAAGGTTAGGGTTAGGGTTAGCTAACTAACTAACTGGCACATTCAGTGTTCTCTTTATATCCCAATCTGACACGTTCAGTATTCTCTTTATATCCAAATCTAACTTGCACGTTCATTATTATCTTGATCAAACTAACTGGCACATTCAGTGTTCTCTGGATCAAACTAACTGGCACGGTCAGTGTTCTCTTGATTTGTCAAACTAGCTGACACGTTCAGTGCTAATTTATGTTGCAATATGATGAAATCTTCATTGTCACAGCTCTATGGAATCTCGAGTATCATCAATTCATTCAGTAAGACTCTGTCATGATTTCGAAGACTTCTAAACATGACACTAAAAGAAGCTGGGTAGCTTATACAGAGTGGCAGTGAGGAAATAGTCTGCAAAGGACACGTCACATCAGAGCCTTGCCGTGCTACAATGCAGAGAAGCGACCGCATCAGGCGGCACCAATAAAAATACATTGTCGTGGCGGCATTTCTAGAAAAACTATTCACGGGAGCGGCATTTGAAGACTTGCATCATGCTGAGAAAATGTACCGCACTGTCCTGCGTCACATATATAGATAGGCTCATCATCTGTATCGGCAGGATAGTTGTGTGTCTGATATATTTTACCAAGTATACTACAAGTCATTGGTCCGGCGCTGTAGTCAAGAGGTAGTGAGTACCTCCGCGGATCTGTACATCCTGTTGGATATTTGTCATCTTGTGGCCGCGCTCTTGAACGATATTTTGACCCATTACCGTATGGTACATCAATTGAATTGTGCAGCGTAAATAATTGTTTAGAGCTCTGTGAACCATGGGCCGGCGTTTTCCTAATTCGACGGTAGAGTGATATCATGTGATACATGCATGTAACCTCATTCTCATGGAACCTCCTGCACATGAGCCTTGCTTTGAACAATGTTTTGTAATATCAACATTTTTGATTTGTAGCGTCATCTTATTGCAACTGGAAGTTCACAAGTTGTCAATGTTTGTTGAATGAGCGACTTGTGTCGAAAGTTACAACTAGAGATCTCACGTCATGTTCTCTAGTGATAATGGATGTGAAACAAGTACAAGCTGGCAGTGTGCCTGAACATCCTCAGCAAACAAGACATTACAAAAAAATTGAACTATTAGACGAGAGCATACGCAATCAGCTATAGAAAAAGATGTAGAACCATTAAGTAATACTAAATTTACACTTATCATTGAAGAAGAGGTAGAACCATTAGATCATATCCAACTTACAAGTGTCATTAAAGAAGAGGTCGAACCATTATATCATATCCAACTTACAAGTCACTGAAGAAGAAGAGGTCGAGCCATAAGATTATACGAGTATACATTCTCACAAGTTATGGCTAACTACAATAATCAATAAAAAGTCCACGAAATGGCAAATACCAGCCTTATATTACCAACCCATACATAGGAAGATTCCTCACAGCTAAGGCCGATGACGTGACCTTATGAAAGCTAGATAGTGGGAGTCATATGGCCAGCATATGGTCTAGTAATGTCGGGAAAAGTACACATCGGTACATGGAATTTGAGAATTGTTTACGGACCTTGATAGTTAGTGCATGGGATGGAAGAAATGATGGGGAATACATTACATTTCATGTGTGTGAAAGATACAATGGATATTAAGACTTGTCGATAGAAGACATGCTATGTTAAGACTTAAAGTGAAAAGGTGCAATTAATATTAGAACCTGTAGATATAAGATGGATTGCATATTAATAATTGTGTATAACAATACTAATAATAAAACCCGTAACCTTTTAGGGTCGTAGTATATGGCTTATTAGCCATCTACAAACTGTTAGACAGGGATATAACTCTGACAACCAAGGATATAACAAGAAATAACAACCTCTGCTCACACTGCGCAGCAGACACAACCTTCATTGTTGCTAAGCCTTTGCCTGCCCTTATGATAACGTGGCCAACATGTTCCCTGAAACATGTTCATGCTTCTGTCAAAAAACACACCCAAATATCTCATTGTGCTAGTTCTTTCTAAACTTTTCCCGGACAACGAAACTTGTGGCATGGGTGTATTTACCATGTGATTGTTCAAGGAAAACCACGTCACGAATGCCTTAGTAGAATTAACCACTGCTCTCGTATCTCGATACCAATTTGTTAGTCTGTCCAGCTCCTTCTATAGTTCCACGACGCACTCTTCTCGATTTCTGCCCTATTTATACACCAGGAATATAATCGGCGTATGACATCGTTCTGCCAGCACCTGTGATTTAATTGAAAGCGATATATATTGTGTATACATTGAAAAGTACAGGAGATGAAGGCGATCCCTGTGACAGACCAGGACTAATAACCGTTGGTGCCGATATCCAGTTACCACACTTAAGAACTGCTATCCTGTGCATCAGGGCGGCACCAACCCACCGCACGACAAACGGATTTACTGCAAGATTTATCAGATGGTCCATCAAGATATCCAGGGACACCCTATTGTACGCGTCCTCAAGATCTATTACGACCGCACATGTCTCCATGCGCGAATCGAACCCCTCAAAAACATCTTGCTCAAATATGGCTGTATTCTGCCATGTCTTATTTCCTGGGCGATACCCTCCTAACAATGCTGTAGTCGGATGTATCACACCGAAGGGCGCATATATTGCAACTAAACAGTAAACCAAGTCACAACATATTCCGATCTCTGGACTATATCCTGCTGTCTCTAGGAGTTTGAGTATGCATGCAGAAGAATAATGTTATCTTAGCTACGTGCTATATCTTTCTAATATAGCAGGACAATGTTCCTATCTTTGCTATGTGCTATATCTCTCTCTCATATAGCAGGACAATGTTCCTATCTTTGCTATGTGCTATATCTCTCTCATATAACAGAACAATGTACCTATCTGTGCTATGTGCTATATATCTCTCATATAGCAGGACAATGTTCCTATCTTTGTTATGTGCTATATATCTCTCATATAGCAGGACAATGTACCTATCTTTGCTGTGTGCTATATCTCTCTCATATAGCAGGACAATGTACCTATCTTTGTTATGTGCTATATCTCTCTCATATAGCAGGACAATGTACCTATCTTTGTTATGTGCTATATATCTCTCATATAGCAGGACAATGTACCTATCTTTGCTGTGTGCTATATCTCTCTCATATAGCAGGACAATGTACCTATCTTTGCTGTGTGCTATATATCTCTCATATAGCAGGACAATGTACCTATCTTTGTTATGTGCTATATCTCTCTCATATAGCAGGACAATGTACCTATCTTTGTTATGTGCTATATATCTCTCATATAGCAGGACAATGTACCTATCTTTGTTATGTGCTATATCTCTCTCATATAGCAGGACAATGTTCCTATCTTTGCTATGTGCTATATCTCTCTCTCATATAGCAGGACAATGTACCTATCTTTGCTGTGTACTATATATCTCTCATATAGCAGGACAATGTACCTATCTTTGCTATGTGCTATATATCTCTCATATAGCAGGACAATGTACCTATCTTTGCTGTGTGCTATATATCTCTCATATAGCAGGACAATGTTCCTATCTTTGCTATGTGCTATATCTCTCTCATATAGCAGGACAATGTACCTATCTTTGCTATGTGCTATATCTCTCTCATATAGCAGGACAATGTACCTATCTTTGTTATGTGCTATATATCTCTCTCATATAGCAGGACAATGTTCCTATCTTTGCTATGTACTATATATCTCTCATATAGCAGGACAATGTACCTATCTTTGCTATGTACTATATATCTCTCATATAGCAGGACAATGTACCTATCTTTGCTGTGTACTATATATCTCTCATATAGCAGGACAATGTACCTATCTTTGCTATGTGCTATATATCTCTCATATAGCAGGATAATGTACCTATTAGATTTTCAGCAGGATGTAGTTCAGAGAAATGCGTTGTGTAGATGTCACCGTTTTTTGTGTGCAAATATATCCGACATATCCGACTTTGGTGTTACTTTAAGCTATCATCTCCAGGAATTTGCTTAGAAATACACATGCAAGCGAGTGGTAATTCCCGGCATTGAATCTGCAACATCATAGTCATGAAGCAAATAGCCTTACTACACCATAAAATTCCCATTGAAGAAAAATAAAACGAAGAAAGAACATCCTATGTTGTAAAGATTAACTTAGATGCATGTTTACTTCCAGTTGATCCGTATTAATTAAACAACCGAGGAACTCTCTGTAAGGTGAATCTATGTAACATTAATTTGAAATTGGTCATGGTCTGTCGATGGGAAACACATGACCAGGAATATCAGGCTCAGACAAGCCATATTCCAGACATATAACGTATAGCTGTTACATAGTATCGTGTATAATATAACAAGTTAGTTAGTTATTCCTCTAGGGCCAAAGACGGCACATAGAGCGGATGTCATAGATTTCCATGTCTCTCATTTCATTGAAATTTGCTTTAGATCTTCATTGTTTTTGATACCGATGGTGAAACACTCTCTTGTAATAGTTCTACGTAAACTTTCTTTTGGTCTTCCTCGTTTTCTCTTGCCTTTTGGTGACCACATCACAGCTTGACAGGGGAGTCTTCAGTATCAATTCGTAGTGCGTGTCCGATGTGTCCAGCGACGATTTCTAATATAGGTGAATACATATTCTTGTTTTGATTCTTGTCTGACTACTAGCTTGATTTGAAGTCTGACCAACGTATGTTCAGTAGCCTTCTAAGACATTTATTTTCAAAGGTGTTTAGTCTTTGCTCTAATTTTGATGTTGCTTTCCAACTTTCGCATTCATATGTTAATGTTAGAATTATGTAGGAGTTGAAGATTTTGAGTTCTGTGTTATTTCTTAGTGTTTTTGAATGTCAGATATTTGATAAATAACGAGTGCAGACTTGGAATTTATTTTGATCAACTTGGTAATTCCACATACACTCTGACGTGCGACAGTGATGTGTTCTATCTTCCCTGCTATTCATAACATATATTGGTTGTATATGTACAATTGCCAACACCAATGAAGAATACATCCTAAATAATCTCCTGAGGGAACTTCATTTTGTAGACGTTCAGACAATAATCAACATTAGAAGAACATTTATAAAAACATATAAATAGACCACAGAAAATGTGAAGACTTTAGCATGAATATAAACACTCAAAAACATAGCAATATCAATTGCAAAAGCTGAAAGAAATACTACTATTTTTATCGATGGCCAATAACTTCAACATGTGAAAGAATTCACTTATCGTGGAAGCATCGTATCATCAAATTGGAAAAACAACAAGTAAATCCAACATAGATGCAACATAGTATATCAGATCTTAGGTCAGATGTCTCCTATTTTAAAAATCAAACATGAACACCAAAACAGCACTATATAAAACGATCATCATACCACCACTATGATATCAATGTCAAAGGTGGACACTACTAACAAAAGCCAAAAGAAAGTTTGTTACAACAAAAATTACTTGTCTACGTATAATTCTAGGAGTAACAATAAGAGACAGAATCAGAAATGAAAACATCAAAAGACTAATAAACACACTGCTAATCTTGGATTGCACCAGACGACAACAGATAAAGTGGTTTTCACATGCTTCCAGACTATCATCAGATAGATCCCCTCAAAAAGCATTACTATATAGACTCTATGAAGCCAGGCGCAGATTATGCAAAAGAAGGATCACAGAAATTAAAAAGTCAATGACAGCAAACATAAAGCACAGAAAATGACCATCTTCAGAGAACTCTTCTACCCGTGACGCTGCAAGGCATAAAGGGGCATAAAGCGAAAAGAATGAAAGATGCTCTTAGTCTACGATGTTGCTTCCAATGAAAACCGTACAAGTTTTTATGTAAATTAGAATATACTTGACATTGTCAAGGGTGCCCTGAATGTACCATCATAGTGCTGACGAACATCATGACGTCGTGATGGTAGTTACGGTCACCCCACTATTGACATGTACCATAATATATATATATATATATATATATATATATATATATATATATATATATATATATATATATATATATATATATATATATATATATATATATATATATATATATATATATATATATATATATATATATATATATATATATATATATATATATATATATATATATATATATATATATATATATATATATATATATATATATATATATATATATATATATATATATATATATATATATATATATATATATATATATATATATATATATATATATATATATATATATATATATATATATATATATATATATATATATATATATAATATATATATATATATATATATATATATATATATATATATATATATATATAAGCATACACATATACACATTTACACGAATGTATAACTACCATAACTGCTTGCATGTTATCAGGAAGAAACCGATCAGAGACATGGTATAACATAGTGATATCACAGATATCAAGATAGTCGAACTTATAGTAAGAAGTCCTATTTATCTTTGCATGTTGATGACGGTTCAAAATGGTGTATCTCCTTTACATAAAGTGTCAGGTAAAGACGTAAGGACTGAACTGTTTTCAGCTAGTTAATCGTCGGATCATCGTCATTGCACTCCGGACAAGTTCAAATGTGCTTCGATATCACCCTAAGCGTATCCGTCATTACAAGATGAGCAACAGCTCCAGGTCTTTGTTGGTTGACAGAAATTCTTCTACGACCACAGTAATGCTAATTTCTGGCAACACCGCATTTCAACTCATTTATTCTGGGCGTGGAAAATGAATTATCACCCTCATTAATTTCATTAGCCCGTACGTTTTTCTCAAGTATTTCAAAATGTACTATGTTCCATTTCTCTACCGCCAGACAGAGAAACAGTGCAGGCCAACCGATTCACTCTCTCGTCTCATTGAACACCCACATGACCAGGTAATAAAATGAATATGACACATTCCAACTGCGATCTCTCGACTGCCTCAATTCACTGTTCTCGATCGAATGCAATCCATTTGTATTTGTCTGATCACAATCATCGAGTCACTGATGATGCAGACATACGTTACTATGTGTATTCACTCTGTTAAAAACCTTTGTTACTGTCATAATCTCCATATTCATGCTGCTTGTAGTCACAGCAAATGCCCCCCTCTTCTGTTTGATGGTCTACAATACAGACTGATCTAAGAAGACACAAAAACTACACATGTGTCTAACAACCGAACTATCCGTGTATATAATCATGTCCCGTCCATGGAATTCTCGCTGACCAATACCTTGCTGATGACTGTTTTCAGTATGAAGAAAGAAATATCAAGCTATGCTACACAGATACAGCGAAGGCAGACCTATAGGCCGACCAATAGAGCGATGGAATACTGAAATAAAAAAGGCGACAAATTCCGCAATATACTCAGCACACAAGAGGACCGTCTCCAGAAAACTCTTCTACCCCTGACGCCGAAAAGCAACAAAGGGTTGCAGCGAATAGATAGATAGACTTCCATGGAATTCTTGCTGATGACTGTTTTCAGTATGAAGAAAGAAATAATAGATGATATTGTTGATGTAATGATGTTGTCATGTGATAATTATCCTCAAGATCTTTGTGAATGCGACATATTTTACGCATGATGTTATCATTGGTGCACGTGTCACTCTAGGTTCTATACAAGCTGTCCTGATTCCCCAAGTTTCATATTCAATAGGTCCTCTATATCCCGTATTCATCGATGTTTTTTACGGCCTTTCTTTCCTGGAACACCAAGGCTACTGTGTATAAAACCTTTTTTCAGAATATCCTGTTGTATGCCTGTTAGTCGTAGACTTGTGCGATTTATATGGGGAAACAATTGACTAGTAATACATTTCAAAAGCACACATAGGAAGCTGTTCATAAATTACGTCAACATTATGTTGCCATTTTTTACCCTCTTCTCTATCAACAACTGCCACCCTTTTTCAGACACTCCTCCTATTTTCCAGTTATTGACGAAATTAATGGACAGTACCTAAGGGAGGCATGTGCTTGGAATCTTCTTGAGTATTAGGCTACATATCCGAATTGTGGTACTAGATTGTGCAAGAAATTTCACCATGATCACAGTACTCTGTCAAAGTAAACTAAACAGTTGTATGCCGAACAGATAATGGTGCTTGTACGAAGGAATAATTTCTGGCAATAGAACTAGACAAAGAATATTCCTTGCTTTTAAAGACATCTATAATCATGATCTAAAGGCTGTAGACAGAAATATAGCAGACTGGCATGAGCATGGCAATAACATATTTAGCTAGACGGAGATGTTACAGGCATTTAGAGTTAAACAGATTGTCAGATTCCTGACACTTGGAAGGGGGGAGGGGAGAAGGGGGATGAAATAAAAAAAATGAATAATAAGCGGTGCTATCCAACGTTTTTATATACTGAGAACACCTGGTACTCATGAAGGGTACTTTCTGCCAAATAAGGCTTCTATATAGAAAACTTCAGACTGGCTTCCGCAAGACTGGAGGACAGAAGAAGCGTTTCAAAGGTACTCTTAAGACATTACTGATTCACTTCAATATAGACACATGGAGAGTCGTTCGCGACAGATCTGACTGGAGTCCCAGAATCGAGAGTGGCACAGCAGTTGCTGAGAACGTCAGACATGATGCTGCGCAAGAAAAACGGGCTAGAAGTAACGCAATGGCTGCTCAATGTCTCACATGATCCTCCCACACATGCTCCTCCCACACATGTTCAGAGTGCAGTGGAGTGCAGTGCGGTTCAGGTGTGTTTTAAGATGCCATCATTTTTCGCCAATGAAAAGCGAAATATTGAGGCTAGGGACACAGTAGGACGACTTCCACAGAAAACTACCATGAAAGTAAAAATATCGTAGATTCAAAACTTTCGTTAACACGAAGAGTACATAACTTTCAGAAACCTGTTCAGAAAATTTAGAATCATGAGGGGTTTCAGGACCTTTAAAATCGTAAGGGGTTCAGGACCTTTAGAATCACGAGTTATTAATAATAATGTAGTAATAATGATGAGATCCATAACTCGTCACGGTCGTTGGGTCCCACACTAGAGACATCAGCGTAAGAAGTTTTCCAAATACCTCTGTCCTCAGTCATTCGTACGAGTGTAGAAAAATCATTCCCAGACCATTCTTTGATATCCATTCAGATTGTTTTTTCCGATCCTTCCCCCTCGACTGTTCCTTGATAAAATAGTGATTTGTGTTTCGTTAAATGTCCAAATCAAACAAGTTTACGCCGGTTAATCACTGCCAAAAGTAGTTCATGCTAAACTGCAAGTTTGGTTATTTGCTGCCGGAAGAATATATTTGTCTTGTGTTCTACATAACCAATTCTTAACTAACGTGTGTAGCACTTGTTTTCAAAAGCTTGAATCCTTTTTTCAGTGTCTGCACTAAGTGTCCAACTTTTACGAGTGGATTAGGGCTTTCAGAATCGTGAGTTCATAACTTTAAAACTTGAAACTTTAGAACTTTCAGAACTCTGGGAGTTAGAAATCTCCACAATCGTGAGTTAAAAACATCCAGAATCACATAGTTCAAAACATCTGGAATCACATAGTTCAAAACATTCAGAATCACAGAGTTCAAAACATCCAGAATCAAGAAGAGTTCAAAACATCTAGAATCACAAAGAGTTCAAAACTTTCCGAGTCGTAAATTTAGAATCTATAGAACCATGCAGATCCAGAACCTCTTTAATCGTAAGTTTTTTTAGACAATACCAAATTGTCAGGATATTCGACAAGTTTTTATGTTATCATTGACATTACTTTACATGTGGTATTTTTGCTATTTATTAGTTATATTAGTAATAAGTTCCAATAATACATTATCATAGATGCTAAGATGTTTAGACACTCTAGAAACATGATGGGTTAAGAATCTCCAGAATAGTGAGTTTAACATCACTAGGAGTTAATAATTTTCAGAATAGTGAGTTTAGCATCACTAGGAATTCAACATTTTCAGAAAAGTGAGATCAGGACTTCCAGAAGCGTTATAGGTTCCAAATGTCCAGAATAATATTTTCTGAACTTACAGAATCCCAAGGTGTTCAGAAACCCCCAGAAGAGTGAGATGATAACTTTCAGAATAGTGAGGCATGATCGCAGACATGATCAGACGACTTAGTGTACCAGGAACATGAAACAGTTAGTAGACATGATCAAATGACTTTAATGTACCGGGAACATGAAACAGTAGACATGATCAAATGACTTTAAAGTACCGGGAACATAAAACAGTATACATGATAACGTTACTTTAATATACAACGGTTCCATGTTCCGGGTACTTTAAAATAATTGCATAAAGTCTACCGTCCCATGTTCCCTGTTGCTCTCCTCAGCTCAGAAAAACCATTTGAACTTCGATTTCTGTGCGTGCAGACTGCAGTTCAGCAAGTATTTATTGAGAATCTCTTGCTTCTTCAGTAAATTTGCTTTTGAGTAGTCTGCAGGTTTTTCCCTCGTTGCCATGTTAAATAAAAACCATAGTTTGCACCTGCGTTAGGACAACACAAACAAATGGCCTTTACATAGATTTAAAAGTCCTACAAACGATTTCAAAATTGAAAATACTTTATAACGACAGAGCTATTGAACAGAGTTCTGTGTAGCACGTATCTGAATGGCTAGAACTCTGGTCTCGGAACCGTTAGATCTCTGAAGTCTTGAATACAAATCAAAGATTGGGACAGGATTTTATCTTTCGGAGGTACAATATGCATTCATCATGTACACGTCGTGGTGACTGCTATGGCAAAGCGGCATTTATTTCCACTGCCTCTAAAATGTCATCATTCACTCTGTAACAGAAAAACATACAGTACCAGTAAGGAAAAAGTTTAAAAAAAATACACTCACACGTAAGTGTTGGTGGTAGTTATTGGCAGGCTCTTGTCGAAGTCACTCGTCTGTGGTTGTTTGCTTGAGATGAACAGGACATGGTGGTAGACATGGGCAGGCATTTATTGAAGTTACTCGTCTGTGGTTGACTGTTGGAGATTAGCAGGCTATGGTAGTAGCCATGCACAGGCATTTCTCGAAGTCACTCGTCTGTGGTAGTAGCCATGCACAGGCATGTATCGAAGTCACTCGTCTGTGGTAGTAGCCATACACAGGCATGTATCGAAGTCACTCGTCTGTGGTAGTAGCCATACACAGGTATTTATCGAAGTCACTCGTCTGTGGTAGTAGCCATGCACAGGCATGTATCGAAGTCACTCGTCTGTGGTAGTAGCCATACACAGGCATGTATCGAAGACACCCGTCTGTGGTAGTAGCCATGCATAGGTATTTATCGAAGTCACTCGTCTGTGGTAGTAGCCATACACAGGCATTTATCGAAGTCACTCGTCTGTGGTAGTAGCCATGCACAGGCATTTTTCGAAGTCACCTGTCAATAGTAGTAGCCATGCACAACCATTTATCGAAGTCACCCGTCTGTGGTAGTAGCCATGAACAGGCATTTATCGAAATCACTCGGCTGTGGTAGTAGCCATGCACAGGCATTTATCGAAATCACTCGTCTGTGGTAGTAGCCATGCGCAGGCATGTATTGAAGTCACTTGTCTGTGGTTTTTAGCCATGCACAGGCATTTATCGAAGTCACACATCTGTTATTTATGCTGGAGATGGACATGACATGGTGGTAGACATGGGCAGGCATTTATCGAAGTCACCCATCAGTGGTTGACTGTAGGAGATAGGCAAGACATGGTGCTAGACATGGGCAGACATTTATTGAAGTTACTCATCTGTTGTTCACTGTTGGAGATGTCCTCAAAATACAAAATGCCCTTATTATACCTAATTGTTTGAGCGAGGATGCCACACATAATACTGCATCAGTGGACACCTATGGCTATGCCGATAATGGCGCAAGGCAGCGACAAATAGGTCAGCATGCGTGACTGCTGTTAGCTTTGAGCTTTGTGACCAGCGCTTAAGAGAACCAGTTCTCTAGAACGTCAGGCGTATTGTACTAAGACATGGTTACAGATTTCCACCGTTAAGTTAGAAAGGAACATCAAACTTAGAACAAAGACTAAACACCTTTGAAAATAAATGTCTTAGAAGGCTACTGAACATACGTTGGTCAGACTTCAAATCAAACACAGTTGTCAGACAAGAATCAAAACAAGAATATGTATCCATCTATATTAGAAAGCGTCGCTGGAATTGCATCGGATACGCACTACGAATGGATACTGATAGACTCCCCTGTCAAGCTTTGATGTGATCACCAAAGGGTAATAGAAAACGAGGAAGACCAAAAGAAAGTTTACGTAGAACTATTACAAGAGAACGTTTCACCATCGGTATCAGAAACAATAAAACCAAAAGCAAATTGCGATGAAACGAGAGACATGGAAATCTATGACATCCGCCCTATGTGCCTTCTTTGGCCCTAGAAGAATAACTAACTAACACTCTCGAGACTTGCTAGACATCCTCCCTATTCCATCAGTCCAGATATATGTCTTCAGTACACTCTCGAGACTTGCTAGACATCCTCCCTATTCCATCAGTCCAGATATATGTCTTCAGTACACTCTCGAGACTTGCTATAGATGTTCCTCCCATCAATCCACATATGTATCTTCAGTACACTCTAGAGGCATGCTACAGATTCCCTCCCATCAGTCCATATATAGGTCGTCATCATGTTTAATTACAGCGATCATATAACGACCCCCTCGCCCAACTTCCTTAAGCACTGTTTACCACATTCATGACGACCTGCATTATAACTATTCTTTACTTACTTTTAAGGTCCCATCAATAAAGGAGCAAATGTATATGATACACGATAAAGGACGCAAAGTAAATAGAACATTTTATTTGCAGTTATGTGGCAACATCAGGCAAGAAATATATGACATGGGACCAGCGATCAAGTTCCACAATTTACATGATGTAAACACCGTCGGCTTGTGAGTGCCTGCATAAGTACAAAAGGGGAGATAATCTTGCTGAAAGTGATATTCAAAACTAGAGCTAGTTTGGCGGTTTCAGCTGGGATTTCCCTGTGACAGTTAATCTGTATTACTTTGGATTTCCATTTATTCTGTGTCTGTTGACAGTATTTTGTACTGTAAGAATGTAGAATGTTCTTCTTTATATCTAACTTCGTCTTTATTCACCTCCAACCAATTTTCTGCATATGGAGTATGGTGGAAAAGGGGCGGGCGGGATGAAATGAAAATAGAAGGGAATGTGTGGGATATACCAAAGTTGGTAAACTTTCTGAAAGACTAGGGCAAAGTTCTGCAAGTAATTATGTAGTGGTGGTTTGTGAGTCATCTTCATCAAGTGCCGTCTTTTTCATCGAGATTGTTTGATTATGTAATGGTGGTTTCCGAGATTGTTTGATTATGTAGTGGTGGTTTCTGAGATTGTTTGATTATGTAGTGGTGGTTTCCTAGATTGTTTGATTATGTAGTGGTGGTTTCTGAGATTGTTTGATTATGTAATGGTGGTTTCCGAGATTGTTTGATTATGTAGTGGTGGTTTCCGAGATTGTTTGATTATGTAGTGGTGGTTTCTGAGATTGTTTGATTATATAGTTGTGGTTTCCAAGATTGTTTGATTATGTAATGGTGGTTTCCGAGATTGTTTGATTATGTAGTGGTGGTTTCCTAGATTGTTTGATTATGTAGTGGTGGTTTCCTAGATTGTTTGATTATGTAGTGGTGGTTTCTGAGATTGTTTGATTATATAGTTGTGGTTTCCGAGATTGTTTGATTATGTAATGGTGGTTTCCGAGATTGTTCGATTATGTAATGGTGGTTTCCGAGATTGTTTGATTATGTAGTGGTGGTTTCTGAGATTGTTTGATTATGTAGTGGTGGTTTCCTAGATTGTTTGATTATGTAGTGGTGGTTTCTGATATTGTTTGATTATGTAGTGGTGGTTTCCAAGATTGTTTGATTATGTAATGGTGGTTTCCGAGATTGTTTGATTATGTAGTGGTGGTTTCCGAGATTGTTTGATTATGTAGTGGTGGTTTCCTAGATTGTTTGATTATGTAGTGGTGGTTTCTGATATTGTTTGATTATGTAGTGGTGGTTTCCTAGATTGTTTGATTATGTAGTGGTGGTTTCCAAGATTGTTTGATTATGTAATGGTGGTTTCCGAGATTGTTTGATTATGTAGTGGTGGTTTCTGAGATTGTTTGATTATGTAGTGGTGGTTTCCTAGATTGTTTGATTATGTAGTGGTGGTTTCTGATATTGTTTGATTATGTAGTGGTGGTTTCCTAGATTGTTTGATTATGTAGTGGTGGTTTCCAAGATTGTTTGATTATGTAATGGTGGTTTCCGAGATTGTTTGATTATGTAGTGGTGGTTTCTGAGATTGTTTGATTATGTAGTGGTGGTTTCCTAGATTGTTTGATTATGTAGTGGTGGTTTCTGATATTGTTTGATTATGTAGTGGTGGTTTCCTAGATTGTTTGATTATGTAGTGGTGGTTTCCAAGATTGTTTGATTATGTAGTGGTGGTTTCCGAGATTGTTTGATTATGTAGTGGTGGTTTCCGAGATTGTTTGATTATGTAGTGGTGGTTTCCGAGATTGTTTGATTATGTAGTGGTGGTTTCCGAGATTGTTTGATTATGTAGTGGTGGTTTCCGAGATTGTTTGATTATGTAGTGGTGGTTTCCGAGATTGTTTGATTATGTAGTGGTGGTTTCCGAGATTGTGTGATTATGCAATGGTGGTTTCCGAGATTGTTTGATTATGTAGTGGTGGTTTCCTAGATTGTTTGATTATGTAATGGTGGTTTCCGAGATCGTTTGATTATGTAGTGGTGGTTTCCTAGATCGTTTGATTATGTAGTGGTGGTTTCCTAGATTGTTTGATTATGTAGTGGTGGTTTCTGAGATTGTTTGATTATATAGTTGTGGTTTCCGAGATTGTTTGATTATGTAATGGTGGTTTCCGAGATTGTTTGATTATGTAGTGGTGGTTTCCTAGATTGTTTGATTATGTAGTCGTGGTTTCTGAGATTGTTTGATTATGTAGTGGTGGTTTCTGAGATTGTTTGATTATGTAGTGGTTGTTTCCGAGATTGTTTGATTATGTAATGGTGGTTTCCGAGATTGTTTGATTATGTAGTGGTGGTTTCCGAGTTTGTTTGATTATGTAGTGGTGGTTTCCGAGATTGTTTGATTATGTAATGGTGGTTTCCGAGATTGTTTGATTATGTAGTGGTGGTTTCCTAGATTGTTTGATTATGTAGTGGTGGTTTCTGAGATTGATTATGTAGTGGTGGTTTCCAAGTCGTCATTATTAAGTGCTGTCTTTTTCATTAATATTGTCTGATTATGTATTAGTGGTTGCTGATTCATCATCATCAAGTGCCGTATTCGCATTGACTGTGTCTGATTATGTAGTGGTGTTTCTGACTCATAATGATCAATTTCCATCTTCGCATCGAGGTTGTCTGCATATAATATCGAGTCTCGAATATTGCCTGTCGCTTGCATTGAAAGTGCACTCTTATTGGAATACAAGTAAATTTAAGTAGGAAGCCAGAGGACAATTTTTAAAAATTCTTGAGACTAACGGGAATTGAACCAGTTCGTTCAACGGCACCAAATCGCCTAGCAACTATTGAACACGCGTTCTTCCGTACTTGACTAACCGCATCTCCAAAAAAAGATGCGATTTCGTCAAGCCATTCAAACCGTGCACACAAAGTCACCAGAACGGACCGATGGAGACAAGTAATAATTACAAGAAACATCCCGTACAAGTATTGAAATATCCTCAGTAACAACAAACATATAACATAATATCCGTATTGGTTATACAAGGGCCGATAGGTCTTCTTGTAAACATGGATAACATATATAGACAATACAATTTTGCTTCGAATAATTGTGTATACAAGTAAATTTAAGTAGGAAGCCAGAGGACAA
Organism: Meghimatium bilineatum; assembly: GCA_034231615.1. Lineage (NCBI taxonomy): Eukaryota > Metazoa > Mollusca > Gastropoda > Stylommatophora > Philomycidae > Meghimatium > Meghimatium bilineatum. The sequence goes on from CM067318.1 coordinate 36,306,002, forward strand.
TTTTTTTAAATTATATTGTATTGTCTATATATGTTATCCATGTTTACAAGAAGACCTATCGGCCCTTGTATAACTAATACGGATATTATGTTATATGTTTGTTGTTACTGGGGATATTTCAAAAACCTGTACGGGATGTTTGTTATTGTTGTCATAGTCCTTGTCTCGATCGGTCCGTTCTGGTGACTTTGTGTGCCCGGTTTGAATGGCTTGACGAAATCGCATCTTTTTTGCTGTTAGTCAAGTACGGAAGAACGCGTGTTCAATAGTTGCTAGGCGATTTGGTGCCGTTGAACGGACTGGTTCAATTCCCGTTAGTCTCAAAAACTCTGATGGAATGTATCATGTTCATATCATGTGTCCTTCCCTCTTATAAATCTGCCTGCCTTTTCCCCGCCTCACTCATTTCTACATTCAAGTAAAGTCTTCTACAATGTGTCATGTATTTGTTTATATCTAAACTATTTTATGTGTTTGATTTGTATTTCCTTTAATGGTTCGTGTTTCATACTCAATGTAGTCAAAACCTCTTTGTTTTCTTGTCTTTTCACGAAGTTCTCCCTATTCTTCTCCATGACGTCTCAAAGGCTTACATCTGTCTTCGAAATGTTTGTTTATTATCTATGTTTATGAATCACACATTAACGTAGAGTAGATATAGCACTTTAATTATCATTTTAGTTTGTGATTTGTTTGAATGTTAATAGTTTCCTCATGTCATTTAACATACTTGCAGCCATTTATATTCTCCTTTTAACTTCTGTTTCTCACCTACCATCATTTGTGATTGTGTGTCCAAGATAGGCCCTATAAGAAACTGTCGTCTTATTGCAGTATCTCTCCATGTATTTTAATATTGAACAATAGGTTCTCATCACCTCAGCTTTGATGATCATAGTTTTTGTGTGTTATCCATTCATTCATTTTCATTTTGCGCTGAAGTTAGCGCATAGGGCAGAGGTCAGATATCTCCAATTCTGTATGCTCAAAGCTATTCTGTGCAGTTCTGGAATTCGTTCATTCATTCATTTTCCTTTTGCGCTGAAGTTAGCGCATAGGGCAGAGGTCAGATCTCTTCAATTCTGTCTGTTCAAAGCTTTTCTGTGCAGTTCTTGAATAGTATGAATAGTGGTTGTTTTACTTTCTCTAAGTATTGTTCTTCTGAGTGTTTCTTTTGGTCTACCCCTTGCTCTTTTGCCTGTAGGTATCCATTCAAGAGATTGGTGGTGTATTCTGTTGGTGTCTGCGCGTAGGACGTGCCCGATGTAGGACCAATGCGTTTTCTGATAACATCTGTGAGGAAATTTTGATGTGTCTCTTCTCTGATTTTATCATTCGATTTGAATTCACTCCAATGGGTGTTAATTATCCTACGAAGACATTTGTTCTCGAAACACAGTAATTTCTTTTCTGAAGATAAAGAGCTTTTCCAGCTCTCACATCCATATGACATCACCGGAATAACGCAGGAATTAAACAAGCGCATTTTCATGCGTGTGCTGATTGACTTTGACTTCCAGATATTAGTCAGTCTGTTAAATGCACTTGATGCTAGTTCTGGAATAGTATGAATATTTTTGTGTGTTATGGAAGACATTTATTTAACATGATGTATTTTCGCGCTTTTTCTATGTCATATATGCTTTTTCTTTCTGGACATTATTCTTGTTCTCAGTGTAGAGACACACATTGGGTGTTGACAGATTTAGCGCTTATGTACAACATAGAAAATACATCACAAAATGAAAAATCTTTGACAAGGGGCAAATAGAAAAGCAAAGTTACAACTATTATGAAGATATCTATTTCCAGTGGCAACATATGGTTATGAGATGTGGGCAATGACATCTGCGATGGAGAAGAAAATATCGCCATTCGAAATGAAATGTTATAGGAAGGTCATTAAATGTTATAGGAAGGTCATCAAATGTTATAGGAAGGTCATCAAATGTTATAGGAAGGTCATCAAATGTTATAGGAAGGTCATCAAATGTTATAGTACCATGGAGATCCGCCGAAGACGGACCATTGGCGCAAATAAAACAGCGACACAACGCATTTCCATTCTCTGAACTACATCCTGCTGGAAATCTTGTAGGACAATGGTCTTGCTACAAGAGAATTCAGCAGAAGATTGAGAATGAACGCTGAAGAAGAAGAAGTATCATGGACAGAAGCAGACGTAGGAAAAGAAAATATCTGCATAGAAGAAGACTATCTCCTCAAAATTAATTTAAAAAAAATGCAAACTAACATATTTCGGACATAGTAATTGTTGTAGCCGGTCAAAGCTTATAGCAAGTTGTGATGAACTAACATATTTCGGACATAGTAATTGTTGTAGCCGATCAAAGCTTATAGCAAGTTGTGATGAACTAACATATTTCGGACATAGTAATTGTTGTAGCCGGTCAAAGCTTATAGCAAGTTGTGATGATGGCTTCTTTGTAGAGTTTTGAACAGGACAAAAGAAAAAAAGAAATTATTTTTGTTGTTGTTGCATGTCTTTATAGTCTTCCTGTTAATATTCTATCATTTTTCTATGTGTACTATCAAAATTCAGATATGTTTCTATGTACACTTTCCAATTCTTCTTCCCTTCAGTTCACAATTATAATAGCACCCATTACCCAGTTTTGATAAGTATCAATCACATCTACGTTGACATTTGCTGTAAACATCATCTTTGTATATTGAGTTGTGATTTTAAAGCTTCTGTAACATTGTCGTTACAACACCAGGTTTACAGCAGGGAAATATATACAAGATACCATGTAACTCTCTGCTGAAAACTTCTGTAACATTTCCAAGGTTTACAGTAGGGAAATATATACAAGATACCATGTAACTCTCTGCTGAAAACTTCTGTAACATTTCCTAGGTTTACAGCAGGGAAATATATACAAGATACCAGTAACTCTGCTGAAAGACGTGAAATACTGAGTTTTTTGCACTGTCTCACCAAAATTGACTAAGTAGTTGACAGTTTTTGAGGTAGATGAATCAAGCAGGCGCAGGTTAACGTGCTTACGTTCTCTAGTTTCACATCATTCCTTCCACATCCACTGTCAGTTTGTTGACATAGAAAGGCCTAGATCAACAAACGAACCAGACAATTTGTGTTTAATGTAGGAGCAACTTACAGCGACCTTGAGGCCAATTCTACCAACTTTTAAAAACTTGATTTTTCACGTTTGATTGTTGACTTAGAGCAGAAACTACATAGTGTTTAGGGTGATGTAAATATGGCTATAATACACCAGTATCATCTTTTACACTGTTTAGTGACAGATAAAGTGGTCACTGTAATATTCCGCATGTACTTCTGTATCATCCCGCTAGTTATTAAGAGCATCACCGCAAGATCTAAAATGACAACTTTAACTTTCGATTCGGCCTGTAGAATAGTTCTCTCATTCAAATGCATACTTTGTCATCAGGGTTGCCAGACTAAAATGTAATAAACCAATACCGGAAATAAGTCAAATAAAAATGAACATTATTTTTCTTACTCCAATTTTAAACTTTTGTATTTTACCCGTAATTCCTTTTATAACATTTTCTCTGCCCTATTTATATTGTGTCTGTCTCGTATCAGTGGTTTGATTTTGTCCTAGTTTCTTGTCTTAGTCTTCTACATTTCTTAATAGTGCATACGTCTGTGTTCTGAAACGTATTGCACAAATATGCCATGATCCCTCGGTTCTTAGCTAGAAATTTACACGGACTGTGTATTTCTGTTTTTATTATTATACATTGTTGTTTTATTTGTTTTCTTATTAGTATACACATGTACAGTATATTACTGTCGAGGATCACTCTTAAATAGTCTATACAAATATAAATACCTGCTAGAATTGACATTAATTTAGTGGTTTAACACCAGCAATCATGTACACGTACTTAAAAACTAACGAAATCAGCGCACCTGATAACACACTCATGAGGTTTTGTAGATGGGGTTGGCTGTTCTATCATTCAGAGCGACAAAGTGACATAGAATTAATGCTGTTGTGAGATGTATATGGCCGAAGATATCGCACCCAAGCTTTAAACCATGACACAGATAATTCTATTTTCCGGAATACTTCATGATAATCTTCAGGATTATGAACGTAGAGGAATAAGAAATTATTAGTCGAACAACATTGATAGCATTAACTTGTCTTGTGCTATAACAACATTGATAGTATTAACTTGTCGTGCGCTATAACAACATTGATAGTATTAACTTGTCTTGTGCTATAACAACATTGATAGTATTAACTTGTCTTGTGCTATAACAACATTGATAGTATTAACTTGTCTTGTGCTATAACAACATTGATAGTATTAACTTGTCTTGTGCTATAACAACATTGATAATATTAACTTGCTATAACTTCATTTATAGTATTAACTTGACATGTGTTATACCTTTATTTGTGTCATATTTTACATCATTTCTACGATATCTGCGCCATTCGATCTGACACATCCGACTTCAGCAAAGATTTTCATCACTTTGACCCTATATGTGATGTGGCAGCCATCTCCACCCCCATAACCTCCTTAGTCGCCTCTTACGATATGCATGGAAGGTAAATAGTGTTGATATTCTTTGCTCACATCACAGGCCCCCGGCAACACACGGGCGGAACCATATCAGAAGACATGGTAGTACCAATCACTCTAAGAGAACTGGATCGTGCAGTATCTAAACTGAAAATGAAGAAGTCACCAGGAGCCAATGGAGCGTCCAATAAATGATTAAAAATCTGGGAATTACAGCAGAAACACAGCTGCTGCAGATCATCAATATATGTTGAACTACAGCCAATGTTCCACAGACCTGGTGGGAAGAAATCATAATCCGAAAATCAGGAAAGACATTACCACAGTCTCCAGCTACAGACACACCAGTCTCACAAGCTGTCTATGCAAAGATATGGAGAGTATTATCAACCTTAGGTTGCAGTGGTATCTTTAAAGAAAAAAAATCTTTGCATCACAGCAGACAAGCTTCAGGAAATTCTACTCTACTGAAGATAAGGGAACTTACCTTTCTCAAGAGATAGAGGAAGCATTTCAAGATAAGAAACTGACGATAGCAGGCTAGCTAGACACGAGGAAAGCTTTTGACAAGGTTTGGAAAGAAGGACCTAAAGGAATTGAGAACTTGCAAAGTGAATGATATGATGTATAAATGGATAAAAGCATACATTCATAGCAGAAAAGCTAGAATAAAAATAGATGGTTACATAAGAAAGTCCTACTACATCATGGGGTACTACAGGAAGGGGAATTGTATTCCGCGCCGTTTCTGGTCTACATCAGTGATCTGGTTGCAGAAGTACCACATTGTACACAAATGGCAATGTATGCTGATGACTTGGTAATATAGTGCACGGAAGAACAATCGACAGTGGCTACCAAACAGGTACATAGAGCTATGGATGCCTTGGGCAAACAGATAGTGTGTCAGCCTCAACATAGACAAGTGCAGCACTACTCTGTTTTTTTTTTTACTTATTCAGCACAAGAAGGTGGAGAAATCACGATAAATGGAGAATTGAAGGAAGAGAAACAATACACAAAAGAAGAGTTACTATAACATTTATAATGCCCACCTTTCATTAGAATTGTACACAAACATATGAATTGCCATTATCATTTCACATTGACTATAATTGTGTAGAAAGTGTCGCATATCGTGGTTCGGTGCATTCAGTTCTTCAGAAAAACTTGCAAATTATGCAACAAATGAACAACATTGCTGATACGGTAAATATGCTAATTGATAGAAAGATTATGTTTCGTGAATTCTATATAGCTCAAAGTAAAATAAAGTGGAGCGTCTTTAGTAGTGGTTTAATCGTTCGCTTAGTTTTCAAGAGATCTTGGGTTCGAATCTCTCTCGTGACTTCTTGTTTCTAAAGTGGATTTTCTATTCGTTGAGAGGACAGTGCACACATAGGAGAATCCGAGTACAATGAAGTTAACCTTCTACGTCTTGACAACCCTTTTTCAGCTCGATTAAGAAATATTAAAATCTTATGTAATTTTTCTATAAAAAAGTCTGATATCTTGGGTCATTATGTTAATAGAAAATACAGAAACTTTCATAAATCTTAATCATATCGATATCTTTGTAGAGTTAGCAATTTTTAAACTGTGGTAGACGTTTTGTTTGTAGAGTTAACAGTTTTTAAACTTTGGTAGACATTTTGTTTGTATAGTTAACAGTTTTTAAACAGTGGTAGACATTTTGTTTGTAGAGTTAACAGTTTTTAAACAATAGTAGACGTTTTGTTTGTAGAGTTAACAGTTTTTAAACTTTGGTAGACGTTGTGTTTGTAGAGTTAACAGTTTTTAAACTGTGGTAGACGTTTTGGTTGTAGAGTTAACAGTTTCTAAACTGTGGTAGACATTTTGTTTGTATAGTTAACAGTTTTTAAACAGTGGTAGACGTTTTGTTTGTAGAGTTAACAGTTTTTAAACTGTATTAGACGTTTTATTTGTAGAGTTAACAGTTTTTAAACTGTGGTAGACATTTTGTTTGTATAGTTAACAGTGTTTAAACTGTGGTAGACATTTTGTTTGTAAAGTTAACAGCTTTTAAACTGTATTAGACGTTTTAAAATGCACCATATGTCCCCATCCTTGTCTATGTCTGAACGAATCGATTGTATTGATCTGTTAATGCGTTATCAGATTGGAACATCTGTGTAGTATGTTATCACTTGCTTAGTGACAATCAGCTTTGTAAATCAATCAACTTAGCCAGGGTGTTATCTGTATTCACGCTTTCTACAGGGGAAAGGGTATGGCAACAGTCTATCACAGTAAGTTATACGTTATATATATATATTTGTTTCTCTGATAAACCACATCATGATAAACACAAACACACATCATATCACACACTCGTGTGTGTATGTATGTTTATATATATATATATATATATATATATATATATATATATATATATATATATATATATATTTACATATATAAATAATGTGACATAATCTTTCCAGAACATTATCTTCATCATGGTTACTCTGAACACCTCACTGTCCCGGGGAAGCAGGTTGTATTGGTCAGAGCCATGTTCATACATTCTTCAATGTCGCTGGTCCATCGTCTTCTTTGTCTTCCTCTTCTTCTCTCACCTCACAATTTTCCCTCTAGAATCAGCCTTTAGTTGCCGTCGTGTCTCTTTAGGTGTCAAAAATAATGTAGCTTCATTCTTATGATTCTATTTAGAAGCCAAACATGTAGTAGGAGGCGGCTAAGGGCAGTTGGGGGATAGACTGACAACCTGTCACCTGTAAACAAACTGGCTGTTAATGCACATATTGTCTTTATTTCTTATTTTTGCCATCTGATGTACTTATTCGCCAACTACCTTACGGTTTAGCACAGGAGTGCCTTAGGCTAAGAGAGTCAACCTCTACATAAAATCACTCCCTAGAGGGTTAGCGTGGGAATGCCTCAGGTCAAGGCAGTAAACTCATACAAGATATCTAGAGGGAAGATCTTGAAGCAGTTGACGATGTAGTAAACCATCTTCTGGCTTCTGCAGTTCTGCTCGTCTCCAAGAATATTAGAATTGCCTTTCATGTGGAACTATTCAACAGAGCAAATGGGCAAGAAATGTTCTTCAGAAAATCTGCCCGGCAAACAGTCCTGTGTGAAATTATGAGGGTTGCATAGCCAATTTGATTTGTTACACTGGCCTGATTCCTGATCGTCTTGTAAAGAGGCAAAAGACCAGCTTCATCACTGCTAAGTATTATGTTGTATTTTCCTATTGTGGAGAGAGGGTAGTTTATCCGTACAAACTCCCCTCCCTGGCATCTACGAAATGTACACACATATATTATATATATATATATATTTATGAGTAAAAAGTCTTTCATGTTCGCTATAGACCACTACTATAATTGAGGTTAAGGGAGAGCAGTGACGGTGTTAAGAAATCTTAAATGTTCTCCTGTGTTCCGGCAAAACGGACCATTGATATGACTGGTTAACCTCTTATATCTGACCGTTGTACAGAGTCAAATAGATAAATTGCACAGCGTAGTCGTGATATTGTTGCATGTTCATTTTCAATTCATTCGATGTTTACTCTGTGATAACAGATTCACTATTCTTTCTCATTGTTCTTATCTGCCTTTCTTTTGTGCTCTTAAAATCATACCGAACAACGGTATTTTCAAACAAATTTTCAAACTCAAAATACCCGCTGTTATAATAATAATACTACAACGTTTATATAAAGCTACAATTTTACGCAATATCTCATCTTTCTGGATTAATCTATAAATGCATCGAATATTTTTGATGTGAAAGATATTGTTTTGTTTTGGTTTGTTTGTTTGTTTGAAAACCCCAAAAATTGCGAGCTTTTAACTCTTACTTCATATGTGCAGTGGGGTGGTTTTTCTGAGCTTTCTTTCATATTTAGGATACTTCAGTTTTCGACTTAGTGCAATGATTATGGAAGGAATCTTCTAGTCAGAGGGGGTCTTTAATTGTATAGATGACATGCTACAAAGCTTCCACAAGAGAGCCTCAATATAACGGCATGTCATCTACCCAGGTTTTCTGTTGCATGGGTAGTTTGTCTAGTGTGTCATTCGTGAGACCCACAGACACAACCGTATGCTTATGTGAAAGATATTAATTCATTGGGTATTCTATCCCAGAGACATCGCGGTTTTTTTGGTAATTAGGGGGGGGGGGGGGGGTTAATATGTAGAAATTCAAACACATCAGTGTTGAGGGGTGCAAAGGGAACGCATTGCTCTAGGCGGACCAAGGGTTAGCATATAACCAAGATCCCAAATGTACCTCCTCGCAGTGCACATTGGTAACAGAAAACAGCAGCTCGAGCTAATTCTGGCCAAATCATTTGGGGATCTTGTCCGAGAATGTGGAGGAAGCAGATGGAAAGAGATTTGACTGCAAAAGAGACAGACAATATCTCCGACACCATTTGTATCACCACATACAGCGACACTGTCGACATGCAGTGACGCCTGTTAGTCCAGTCAGAACATTGGAGGGGCGGCCAATGTAAAAGGCACGTAAAGGTGGATGCATGGAGAGAAACAAATATATGTCATAATGAGTACAATGACACAATGAAAGGGCAGAACAGCGCCAGAGGGCAGCGCGAACTGCAAATGAAAAGTAAAAAGTTCCTAGGAAAGGGGTTACCTTGTGATCCTTATAGGCAGAGACCCAGACCCAATCGTGGGAGTTCGGAAAAGCAAGAAGACCTAAACCAACTCTAATGTCGAGCCTTCCTATACCGGAAATATGCTCGCGAAGAGAAAGGGTTCCGAACCCGATGGGCTCAGGCACAAAAGGTACAACGATGGCAGTCCTGGCCCAACTCTACTGTCAGATTTTCCTATAGCGGAAATACACTTGCAGAGAGAAAGGGTTCAGTACCTGATGGGCTCAGGCGCTACTGGGACAAGGTCGCTCAGCTCGAGAACACCTTGCTCTCAAACGCGTAGTGTGAGACTCGAACTTGGGCAAGGGGTTCACGATGTCTGTGAATGACACCTTGACTAAGAGGGTGAAAGAGCTAGGGTCCAACTCTTCTGTTGAGTTCTTCCTCTTAAGGAACCAGGCTTACAGATGAGAAACGGTTCAGTACCCGATGGGCACAGGCACAGTACGTCCAATTACACGAGGCAAGTTCATAAACAGTGGAACACCTCGTGCGAGACAGATGTGAGCAAAAATTCGTCTGGGCGAAGAGTCACGACACACATGCGTGCCTGGCGACAGATAGGGAGGCTGTCACAGGCTAGGGTAGCCCACCCGAATTGTCAAAGCATGCCGAAATCGGATGTGCTAAGCCTACAAGACGCATAACGGTGGCACAACGTAATCACGCTCCCGGCGGAAATCACACGGATATCCGCGCTGGTTACAATGGAGCGAACGAAAAACAAACAAACAATATCAGTGTTGATTTAAGTTGTCACTGCATTATAAGAAAAAATATTAGAATCTGTTAGTGTTTGTTTGGATAATAAATGTATGCCTTCAAATCACATAGGTAGTGGTGCAAAGGGAAAGCATTGCTCTAGGCGGACCCAGGGTTCGCAGATAACCAAGATCCCAAATGTACCTCCACGCGGTGCACCCTGGAAACAGAAATACAGCTGCTCGTGCTGATTCTGGCCAAATCATTTGGGGATCGTGTCCGAGAATGTGAAGGTAGCAGATGGAAAGAGATTTGACTGCACACGAGACAGACAATATCTCCGACACCACCAGCAGCACCACATATAGCGACACTGTCGACATACAGTGAAGCTAGTCAGTCCAGTCCGAACATTGGAGGGGCGGCCAATGTAAAATGCACGTAAAGGTAGATGCATGGCGAGAGACAAATATATTTCATACAGAGTACAATGAAACAATGAAAGGGCAGAACAGCGCTAGAGGGCAGCGTGAACTGCAAATAGAAAATGAAAAGTTCCTTGGAAAGGGGAACTACAAGCTCCGTCAGCTCGAGACGAGCTTCTAGTTACCTGTGTTCCTTACAGGCAGAGACCCAGACCCATTCATTGGCGTCTGGTAAAGCAAGAAGACCTAATCCAACTCTAATGTCGAGCCTTCCTAAACCGGAAATATGCTCGCGAAGAGAAAGGGTTCCGTACTCGATGCGCTCAGGCACAAAAGGGACAACGATTTAGCCCTGGCCCAACTCTACTGTCAGGTTTTCCTATACCGGAAATACACTTGAAGAGAGAAAGGGTTCAGTACCTGATGGGCTCAGGTGCTATTGGGACAAGGACGCTCAGCTCGAGAACGCCTTGCTCTCAAACGCGTGGTGTGAGACCCGAACTTAGACAAGGGGTACACGATGTCGGTGAATGACACCTCGGCTAAGAGGGCGAAAGAGCCAGGGTCCAACTCCTCTGTTGAGTTCTTCCCCTTAAGGAACGAGGCTCACGGATGAGAAACGGTTCAGTACCCAATGGGCACAGGCACAGCACGTCCAATTACACGAGGCAAGTTCATAGACAGTGGAACACCTCGTTCGAGTCAGACGAGAGCAAAAAAATCGTCTTGGCGAAGAGTCTCCACTACGCGTGCCTGGAGACAGATATAGAGGCTGTCACAGGCTAAGGTTAGCCCACCCGAATTGTCAAGGCATGTCGAAATCGGATGCGCTAGGCCTACAAGGCGCATAACGGTGGCACAACGTAATCACGCTCCCGGCGTAAATCGCACGGATATCCGAGATGGTTACAATGGAGGGAACGAAAAACAAACATCACATAGGTCTACATATATCTGTATACTGCTATTCTATTCTGTAAGGTCATAATTGATTATATGACTACGCTCGAAAAAAAATATAATCAGACTATCTACGCAATAGCACCTTTAAAATATTGTCACACTAGCAACGCCGGGTATTACCTCTATTATATACATATAGGTATAGATATGACATTAGTGAATGCGTCTGTATAAATGTATGGCCGTATTGAAGTTATGCAGTTATATGAGTGTTCAAAATTAGGCCTTGCTAGTTACCTCGTAATCACCTCTTGCCAGCTTCTTGGTTTTCTAAGTGAACGCTAGATAAAATACTCATCACCTTCCGAAGACGGATGTGTCGGGCTAATGGCGCAAATAAAACGACGTCACAACGCATTTCCATTCTCTAGACTATATCCTGCTGGAAATCTAGTATGACCATTGTCCTGCTATAACAGAGAACCAGCGGGAGTTTAAGAATGAACGTTGAAGACGAAGAAATAGTCAATTAAACAAATATTTATTTTAAAGAAATTTTCGTGTGTAATATATGTCTTAATTCATAATTTATATTACCCGACATGCGGATGACACCTCTGTTAGCAGAAAATGAACACGAGCTACAAAGACTAATATATGAAGTCGTTAAATCAAGTAAAGAATATGGACTAGATATAAATATCCCCCAAAAACCATATAAAAATGATAATCATAACAATCGCAGAATAGGCTCTAAAAATATAAAAGTACTGAAGAGGTAGAACAACAAGTAGATCAATACCAATATCGTGGAGGCATGACAACAAATGATAGTAGATATGAAAACGAACTTAAAAGGAGAATAGGAACGTCTAAAAAAACTCTAATGACATAATGAAAATATTAATATCTTAACAAATCACACACTAAAAATGATAATTATAAAAAATGCAACATCTATTGTGTATGGCTCAGAAGCATGGATAATGAACAAACAACTAGAAGACAGAGTTGATACCTTTGAGATGTGGATATATAGAAGAATTAGAAGTAATGCCAGGCGTTGCCCGGGCGAGAATTAAAAAAAAAAATTAGAACAGTTTCGAACATTTTTCTTACAATGTAGCGATGACTTTGATAAGTTTCTACATATTTAAAAATTATTTTAAAAAAACAAAAAAACACCACTTCTTTGTCCGAACACCAACAGCCACATTCCATCCCATTATATACTGACGACTCGTACTTTGCGCTTGTACGAACTGCACTATTCTGGACATACAATGACAGTGTAAAATTATAACTTTATAAAAGCTGTATACTATTTGTGTCATGTGACGTATTCTTTCCAGAACGTAGTGATCTCAATGTTTAAGCGGAAAATTCAACGCCCGATCGATTAGAATTTAAGAATACAACAGAAACGTAGATACATACAGTATTATGCGATTTGCTCACATACAGAAACATATGCGGCATCAATAAAAAGAAAGGTGGAGGAATATTTATACTATTAAAACACAGTAAACTTGAATCAAAATAAAAATAAAAATTTGTTTAGGCCTATGGATTTGTTTACTGTCGTTTTACCTGTGCATACCAGTCAGAGGTCGTATCATTGGCCAGTTTTGCCGGAGCACAGGAGAACGTTTACAATTTTTGGCAAATCCCACCCGTTTTTGTTTAAGCCAAACTATAACGGAGCCAAAATTCGTTATTCTACGTGATGTAATTGATGAACCTATAGGCATACGTTAACGGAGCCATCTGTGTATGTCTTGTGGTTTGAGTGTAGTCGGGCGAGTTCGTGCACTGTATCCTGAGCCCTAACGTCCGTCCATTTTCGACACGCTTTATCTAGTTATATTATTACTTTAGTCAGTGATTTCTTCTCAGTGTCTACCTCTACCCATTCACTGTCCTTTCCTATTTCTTCCAATTCACATACTCTTCTCAGTGTGTCTTCGGCCTCTGCCATCCATGATCTGCCACGCTTGATTCGTTTTCCCTTTGACTCATCTAGACGTTGGTGTAATGGGTGGTGGTTGTATTCTGTCACTTTAAGGTACGACCTAACTTGTGCTACCCGATGTCGCATTCTAATGCTGGGGAGATCAAGCAGAAATCTCATAGCAGAGATGGGTGTATCCCTAGTACACCCCAGTACCGCTCTCATTGCCTAATTTTGGACTTTTTCCAATATATCGACCTGTGCCAGTGTTAATAGGCCATAATCTATGACAGATAGCACCATCACTTTCAGAAGCAGAAAAAGTATCCATTGCTGCATGTCGAAGGTTGCCATAACCTTGATAACACTAATCCTTCATTTAGCCTTTTGAATCATATTTGTGGGAGTTCATATTTGTATCACGTCTAGATGAGTCAAAGGGAAAAAACGAATCAAGCGTGGCAGATCATGGATGGCAGAGGCCGAAGACACACTGCGAAGAGTATGTGAATTGGAAGAAATAGGAAAGGACAATGAATGGGTAGAGGTAGACACTGAGAAGAAATCACTGACTAAAGTAATAATACAACTAGATAAAACGTGTCGAAAATGGACGGACGTCAGGGCTCGGGATATTTTTCTGATCTCAGATGTCCAGGATCCACACCTCAGAGCGACTTTTCTATAGATTAGCACATTTGTTATCCAGCATATGATCCAGGGGTAAATATCTTGTTCCCATAGTTGTTTGTTGAATGAGAGACTTCTATCCCAAGATATTTTAGGCCCTGTTCTCTTTCAATGAATGAGCCCATGCATCTAACAGCTGGCAGTGTGTCATTGACCAGATTATTATTTAAGGAGTACCAGACGACCTTTGCTTTCGAGGGATTGATCACAGCGCTGTATGTTCTGCACAATATCGACAATTGATCTAGTCCATTCTGTACAATGTCAGCAGTATCTGTTCTGTACCTGCCCATGTTATATAGTAGGATATCATCAGCGTATGTTAGAACTCTACAATCGCTGGAGGTTTGCAAGTGTGCAATTCTCAATGCATAAGCATTAAACAGTACTGGGGACAGAGGAGATCCTTGTGGCAGACCAGATGCTATTGTTCTGATCTCAGACGTCCAGGATCCACACCTCAGAGCGACTTTCTAAAGATTAGCACATTTGCTATCCAGCGTATGATCCAGGAGTGGATATCTTGTTCCCTTAGCATGTCGACAAGATAGGTGTAAATAACTCTATTGTACGCATCTTCCAGGTCTATCGCTGCAACTGCAGATTCTTATGTATTTTGAAAACCTTCATAAACTTCATATGCAAGAACTGCTGCATTTGTGACTGTGTCTCTTCTGGGTCTGTATGCACCTAGGTTATTTGGGAGAACGTCTTTTATCTCTAGTTGCCTGGTTATGCGTTTAGCAACATTTCGTTCCAGAATCTTACCATACACATTCTGCAGTGTGATGATGCGTTAAACTTTTATGTCCGTAGAATCTTTGCCTTTTTTTGGCACGGGCATAAGATAGCTATGTAGCCACTCCTCTGGTACTACTCCTGTTTTCAGACTCGCATTATAATCGTATTATTTTAGCTAGCATATTCTTCCCAATGTCCTTGAGTAAGCTGTACATGATTCCATCTGGGCCTGGAGCTCCATCGGATGCATTCTTAATAACTAGTTGCACTTATTTAACATCTGCAAGATGGTCTTCTTTGGCCCTAAAATCCGTGAATGGATGTCAGGGTCTGCAGCATTCCTTTGCGCTGATCCAAGTCACAAAAGGAGGTTTCTAAAGGTAACTAAAAGTAATTGCGTTATGAATCAGCATCATATCATACGGTTTTCCCATAAGTGTTCTTCTCCGTAGTTAACTAGTAGTTAACCAGTAACATCTTAACTATTGGCGACTCCAACACGTAGTCAATAGTGATTGCCACATTCTTCGACCTTCCTAGAACATGAGTCCTGGTGTCTTTTTCCCGGTGGCCGACTGAATAGCGGAAGTTAAATTATTGTTTTGCAAACCAAGGGTGACAAATAAACTCGAAATTTGGGTTACTTGGTTGACATGAGAGTAAACTGGAAACGTGGGTCACTAGGTTGACGGGAGGTTGACGGGAGAGGTTAACTGGAAACTTGGGTCACTAGGCTGACAGGACAGTGACTTGGACACTACAGCGGCTCACAGGAGGCTTTTTCTCAAAGCATTATATAAAACTAAGAGTTGTAGTTTTAAAATAAATCTTTGAATATTTCTTCTTCTAAAAGCATTGTGGGAGAATGATGAGGGAGTTTTATGAAAGTAAAAGAAATCTTTGGATATCTCCTCTTCTGAAAGTGCACATAGGAAAAAATAGCCACATTATTGGTAATGGACGGGCATCCAAACAATCGATGTAAGCAAGTCCTTCTTTATAATAATTCTTCACGCAGCTTCCAAATTGCGTAACATAAATTGACTGATCCGACAGTTTTCCTTGCTATTCATTGACTGGGGCACACATTATATACAGTGACCAATGAACGGTTGTGTTAGCCACCAGGATAATTGATAATTTATCTGTACGCTAAACTATTATAGAAAAGGATTATATGGACAAAAAATACTGTGTTTGTCTGCTGCACTTTTGTATTCTCTTGACTGTGTATATTTCTAGCGTGCAATGCATTTTGGTACATATATGATTGACAGACAGGTGATTTCATTGTGTCGACGGCTACATGTCAACACTATATTCCTACACACCTTAACGTGTTTTTTTTATATCTGCAGTTGTTTTCATTGTCAAAGCAACATTGAAGCAGAGAACTGGACTCCCTGCATATACACCATTAAAAAAATAACATGGAGGCAAAGAACTTGACTTCTTGCGTATACACAATTAAATAAGGCAACATTGAAGCAGAGAATTGGACTCCCTTCAATTACACCAATAAATAAGGCAATATTGAAGCAAAGAACTGGACTCCTTTCATGTACACCAATAAATAAGGCAATATTGACGCAGAGAACTGGACTCCCTACATGTACACCAATAAATAAGGCAACATTGAAGCAGAGAATTGGACTCCCTGCATATACACCAATAAATAAGGCAACATTGAAGCAGAGAATTGGACTCCCTACATATACACAATTAAATACTACAATCCATTCTCGCAACCTCTTATTTATAAAGTGCATTTTTTTCAAAGAACCCTGGGTATTATTGCTTGAAGCTACGGAGCTGCGTGCTTTTATTAACATTATCGACAGGAGGCGCACTGCTTAGTTGAGAGAGTACATATGTCGTAACCCGAATGCAATGAAGATAATCCTTTCGGTTTTTTATTTTTTTGGGTGGGGACTAGGGAATTGGTACAATTCTTTACGTTCAAATTCTCACAAAATAGTGGAAGCCTAGAAACAATACTGTGACTACTGATTGTGCTTTGATAAGATTAACTTCACTACCTCGTTATATTGAGGCTCTCTTATGGAAGCTTTGTAGCATTTCATCAATACAATTATAGACTTTCTCGAAGTAGAAGGCTCCTTCAATAGGCATTGAACTAAGCTGAAAACTGTAGTCTCCTGGGTATGAAAGAAAGTTCAGAAAATCCAACTCACTGCACATAGGAAGTAAGCGATAATCACTCGTAATTCATGAGATCTCAAACAAACAAACAAACAAACCAACCACCCAACCAACTAACCAACAAACCAACCAACCACCCAACCAAACAAACCAACCAACCAAACAAACAAACAAACCCAAATCCAAACCAAACAAACAAACAAAACAAACACCTCGCAGATAAAAATTGAACTCATTGAACTTTGAGAAAATGCAAGCAAGGTAACCAACAACACGCTTGACAGCCACAGGTTGTTGACCAACAGCATATTTAATTGATTTCAAGAAGTCAACTCTACTTTCAAAAAGAGAGAAAACATGTGACAGACAATTGTTTGTTGAAAGAAAGCAAGACCGTCACCAGTAAAGACCTGTCCAGAATTAATTATGACTTCATTCGTTACGTTTTTGATTTTGTGATTATTGTAGTGATTTTCCGATGGTCAATATTTATATACTTGGAGCTACATGCCGAAAATAGCCAAAGCCGATCAACTAAATCCACGGAAATAATCAACATAAGCCTTCTAGTTCATGTTTACATTTTCTGTTCACAGGTCTTTCCGTCGACGGTCACGACTGAAAGCCACCTTACTTCCGGTAGTAATCAATTCCGTGCACATCAAGCCTTACATAATCTTCATCGTTATCAAGAAAAAATATGACGGAAAGGCTTGAGTTAGTGGGCTGTGATTTTATTAATGACAAAAATAATTATATTTGTCTTCTGCGTTCGTTCTCAAACTCTTACAGCTTAGCAGGATGTGTCCAGAGAATTGCATACATTGTGTCATGGTTTACAGCTTGGCTGTGATATCTGTGTCTTTCGGTCGGACACATCCAACTTCCGCATGACTTCTAGGTCAATTTGTTCTTATGGGATAGGTCAGCTAACTCTATCCCAAAACATTCTTTTGTCGCCTCTAACAACATCCTTGGCAGGTATATTGTCGATATGTTTTTGCTTTCCTTCCCTGAACACACCGGCGATAATTATATTGAAAGGTGTGCAGACGACACCTGATATCTTATGCCACGGGTTGTTATCAGTGAACAAAACAATAATCTCTCAAAACATTGGGCATAGCCTGTTTGAAATATACAGTCAAGTTCCGGCAGTGGCAAATCAGGGACAGTGCTTCATCCGTTACACAAAGTGAATATGTCTGTCGTAGGTATCGCATTGACACAAACAGTTATTGCACTTAGCACAATACTGATAGTCCTATATGACTGTCCATAAATTACGCCAATAATTGGAGGGGGAGGGGTCCAGATGGGGAGGGGGGTATGGAAAAAAATGGACAGTTGTTGACAAGGTGGAGTTTGACACAAGTTGACGTCAACAATACTATTTTATACACACCAATTAAATGGTTTGAATTTGAAACATTTTTCTAATTACCTTTAAAAAATCTAGTTTTTTTTCGTACTATTTTTTAGAACTAATTATTTGTTTATGTAAAACATTTTTTGACACAAGCAGCAATGGAGGACAGGGAACAATGTTCCCCCTAAGACAACCTTCGACACGCGGGATGAAGCGATTGTGAGCAAAAATCTATCTTCATAAGTTGATACATTTCCAACAACTTTCTAAGCCAAACCTTCGACTTCGAAAAGTGAATCTTCTTCAACATGTTATATTTAAACCAGAGTTATTTTTTATTATACGAACTTTTACACACATTTCTATACGTAAGTCTTACGAGTCAAGTCCAAATTATATGCGCCAAGGGATAAAAATGAGTGCGCTAGAGCACGATAGCGCAGCTTAGCGAGAACAGTGGTTAGGGGGGGGGGAACGCTGTTTTGATAAGCAGTCTCGATGTTTAAGGAATGGCAGCTTTGTAATGTGGACAAACGGCTGTGTTTAGTCCTCGTGCCGTAGGTTGCCGACCTATGCTAGAGGTATAACACAAACATATGGGATAACTGTCTCATCATTCTTCTGCCATCCGCAGTGATGGCACATCTAACATTCCCCGCCACCTATGAGTCTGTCACATCCGCAGTGATGGCACATCTAACATTCCCCGCCACCTATGAGTCTGTCACATCCGCAGTGATGGCACATCTAACATTCCCCGTCACCTATGAGTCTGTCACATCCGCAGTGATGGCACATCTAACATTCCCCGCCACCTATGAGTCTGTCACATCCGCCGTGATGGCACATCTAACATTCCCCGCCACCTATGAGTCTGTCACATCCGCAGTGATGGCACATCTAACATTCCCCGCCACCTATGAGTCTGTCACATCCGCAGTGATGGCACATCTAACATTCCCCGCCACCTATGAGTCTGCCACATCCGCAGTGATGGCACATCTAACATTCCCCGCCACCTATGAGTCTGTCACATCCGCAGGGATGGCACATCTAACATTCCCCGCCACCTATGAGTCTGTCACATCCGCAGTGATGGCACATCTAACATTCCCCGCCACCTATGAGTCTGTCACATCCGCAGTGATGGCACATCTAACATTCCCCGCCACCTATGAGTCTGTCACATCCGCAGTGATGGCACATCTAACATTCCCCGTCACCTATGAGTCTGTCACATCCGCAGTGATGGCACATCTAACATTCCCCGCCACCTATGAGTCTGTCACATCCGCAGTGATGGCACATCTAACATTCCCCGCCACCTATGAGTCTGCCACATCCGCAGTGATGGCACATCTAACATTCCCCGCCACCTATGAGTCTGTCACATCCGCAGTGATGGCACATCTAACATTCCCCGCCACCTATGAGTCTGTCACATCCGCAGTGATGGCACATCTAACATTCCCCGTCACCTATGAGTCTGTCACATCCGCAGTGATGGCACATCTAACATTCCCCGCCACCTATGAGTCTGTCACATCCGCAGGGATGGCACATCTAACATTCCCCGCCACCTATGAGTCTGTCACATCTGCAGTGATGGCACATCTAACATTCCCCGCCACCTATGAGTCTGTCACATCCGCAGTGATGGCACATCTAACATTCCCCGCCACCTATGAGTCTGTCACATCCGCAGTGATGGCACATCTAACATTCCCCGTCACCTATGAGTCTGTCACATCCGCAGTGATGGCACATCTAACACTCCCCGCCACCTATGAGTCTGTCACATCCGCAGTGATGGCACATCTAACATTCCCCGCCACCTATGAATCTGTCACATCCGCAGTGATGGCACATCTAACATTCCCCGCCACCTATGAGTCTGTCACATCCGCAGTGATGGCACATCTAACATTCCCCGCCACCTATGAGTCTGCCACATCCGCAGTGATGGCACATCTAACATTCCCCGCCACCTATGAGTCTGTCACATCCGCAGTGATGGCACATCTAACATTCCCCGCCACCTATGAGTCTGCCACATCCGCAGTGATGGCACATCTAACATTCCCCGCCACCTATGAGTCTGTCACATCCGCAGTGATGGCACATCTAACATTCCCCGCCACCTATGAGTCTGTCACATCCGCAGTGATGGCACATCTAACATTCCCCGCCACCTATGAGTCTGCCACATCCGCAGTGATGGCACATCTAACATTCCCCGTCACCTATGAGTCTGCCACATCCGCAGTGATGGCACATCTAACATTCCCCGTCACCTATGAGTCTGCCACATCCGCAGTGATGGCACATCTAACATTCCCCGCCACCTATGAGTCTGTCACATCCGCTGACCTGCATTTCTGCATCATCTACCGGAGTTATTTAATAGAGGATAAAAGTAAGAAATTATCAACATATCCCATGTTTTATGTAAAACGCCATCCTTACTGAAAACCTGTCTACGGCCTTGTCAGGATATCAGGACATGTTTTAGATAATACCCCACTCCTTACTAAAAACCTGTCGACTGCCTTGTCATGATATCAGTACATGGTTTAGATAACACCCCTCCCCCCTTACTAAAAACCTGTCGACGGCCTTGTCAGGAAGGAAATCAGGACATGTTTTAGATAATACCCCACTCCTTACTAACAACCTGTCGACCGCCTTGTCAGGAAATCAGGACATGTTTTAAATTAAAAAAAAAATCCTCTTTACTGAAAAGGTGCCTACGACCCTGTCATGACAATAGAACATGTTTTAGGTAATACCTTCTCCTTACTAAAAACGTATCTACGTTTCTGTCAGGATATCAGTACATATATTTGTTTGAGAACCTATGAACACCGTATGAGTTACAAGGAAATAGAACATCGGCGCGGGTGTATGAAAACTATTGTATCAATTGTAGACATTCAACTCTGACAAAAAGTCTGGTTTTTGTTAACCTCTGTTGTTAGGTTAAAACAGCCTAACATACAAATAGTGAATTGGGTGCAAGTCATTCATAGTTCTATTTTTTTCCACATTAATAATGAATATAAAACTATCTTACAATTTACATATATTATATATCCTTGCTATGCAAAACATGTCTTTTGACAATTTATTAGTGGTCTTTTCTGTACTGATGTAATAAACACGCATTCTGGCACCATTCTCGGTTACAAATCACGCAATAATTTACATTTGTTTCAACGGAGAATCAATCGAGACAAAACAAGTCTTGTTACATTAGTATTTTCATGACTTCGTTCTTGATCCGGATTATAACACCCTTGGTTACATAGTGCAGTAAGATTGAGTGGGGGGTGGGGAAGATTTTAAATGGTTAAAACATAGCCCCCCCCTGGTAAATAGAACATGTAGAAACAGAAACATGGTTTATACATTCCTCCTTTAGGATTATGCATAAATCTACATACGTGTCTACAATCTACAATTTTGTGAGATGGACGATAAAACATTTTATTTCAAGTTGTCCAACATGGTTTTGGCATGGCCAAGAGGAATAGTGCAAAAACAAGAAGTCGAAATGGTATCTAGTTGACATGATCGAGATATATTTATACAATTACTCTTTAGGAAAATAGAAACAAGGTGTCAGAACGCAAACCAGTGACTTACCAACTTTCACTATTACTTTTTCACCAAAAGATCAAGATGGAAATCAAAAGACAGATAGCATCCACAATTTTTATACCAACACTCTGCTACCAATGTCGAACATGGAGCTTAACAGCCTCGCAGCAGAGGAAAATCATTACATGTGAAATGAAGTGTCTGTGAGAAAAACTACAATGGTTACTAAACTAGATAAAATAGGAAATGAAGAAATTAGGAATAGAGTTGGTATACTATCATGAATTGAACATTGAAAGACAGAAAGTAGAATGATTCGGTCACCTTATGAGAATGAACCCAAACCAAATACAAATAAAGACATATAAAAAGAAGAATATCCGGACATAAGGCCATAGGTAGTCCAAGAAAACGGTGGATATAAATATTTAAGATATCCTTGAACAAACATGGACTTAATGGAACCACGGCGACACATCTGACATTGGAAAGACAACGTGAGCTCCTACACCTACGCTTAACGGCAAGTGTGAATACGATCAACCATCATTCACATGGGGAAGACAATAGACAACAGTGACTTTTCCTTTCTTACTATAATTACATTTACTCTTCGCACACTCATCATTCTTGCATACAATTGAAAATCCAGAACACATACACAGCAAAGTGTAAGCAACAAATGGAAGTGGACGACAAACATGATGCAATACATCACCTCCAAAAATATCAACAGATCACAATATTTCACCTTAGAACAGACCACTTCAGCCGTTACCGATTGAGGATCTCATACATAGATCAATGTCCATGTGGATCCGGAACCCAGACTCCTGAACACATACTTCAGGATTGTCCAACATACAAAGAGTAGAGACAGCAGACCTGGCCAGAGGATACAGACTTGAGACAAAAGCTATGTGTCAGCCGCTCTGACCTGGAGAAGACAGTGGACTTCGCCTGACGAGAGGTCTGACAATATAACATGACTAAAAATGCTGAACGCAGAAAAAGAAGTAGGTGTCAGTATATTGTTTAAAAAAATATAAACTATTCGATGAATATTATTTTCTAATGTTCCCGCTTCGTTTTTCAGTTCGTGACCTTGGCTTGGACAATCCAGGATTGGATCTCCCGTCTGATCTGGAGGATATTATCTTCAAGGGAGATGTTTCCATGTAAGTTTGTAAACCTCAGATTTGCTGTTTCTCACAATCATATCTGTACACGTTATCAAAAACAGTTTTTGTATTGTCAGGCGAAAGTTGTGTTCATATTTAATATTTCTCACAATCAAACCTGCACACGTTATCAAATACAGATTTTGTATTGTCTGGCGCAAGTTGTGTTCATATTTGATATTTCTCACAATAAAATCTGCACACGATATAAAATACAGTTGTTGTATTGTCAAGCGCAAGAGGAGCGCAGTAGCCTAGTTGATAGTGAGCTTGCTTTCTATCACTGGGTTACAACGTGCCAGGTTCGAAACCACGTCCGGACAAATAAAACATCCGGGTTGTGATTTCTCGCTTGAGTAATCAAAAACAAAAATGAGTACCTGACGCATGAGTTCCATCAGAACCTAATAGTTGTTGCGGCGTAGTACATGAAGAGTTATCTTCATCCCCGACGACAGGTTGCTGCCATGGGACATACCTTTACCTTTGCTTAAAGTTTCAAGGCCCAATTGACCCAGTGGTCAATCCCACTGTCTGCCCTTGACTGATCCAAAGTTTTCATTTGTTACTCTGTGTGTATTTTGTATCAATAAGTCAATGAAATGAAAAGCACAGACCAGCCTAGATCAGATCGCTGAAGCGAGACAGTTAAAGAAGATCTCTTTACAGAAAGTAAACATGAGTTCATATGTTACGATTTTAATTATTGTTGTGATTTTCGTTGATCACTATTTATATACTTGGAATGTATACCAGAAATAACCAATTCTGATCCATCGAACTGCACGGTAATAATCAAAATCGGCCTTTTCAGGTCATGTTTACATTTCTGTATACAGGTCTTTATACTGGACGCTGGTCATGGCTGGAGTTGTATAGGTTTTAGTTGGTTGTAATTTCTGCCAACATTGTAAAGTAATATAAATATGACATTACTAAGCAATTTGAATTCGTATTTGAACAATTGACATACGCGAGTTGTTGAAGTTTTTCCAATCTCTGGAAACGCTCTGGAAAACAAATATAAAACACGTTTTCACTAACAGATCTTTAGCGAGAACTTTGTTATTGATGTTTGTCCATCACAAGTGATGGTGGCCATCTGTTACACCAACTTTATGAAATTCAGTTAGAAGTATAGGGACTTTCTCAATTCTCATCTTATCATACTATATGTCTCTTTTTTGTAATATTGTTTTTGTTGTTGTCCAGATGAAGATTTTTTTGATCATAGAATCGTTTGTTTTTCTGGATGTTATTAGTATGTTAATTCGTTTGAAATATATCTGTTTTTCCCCCTTATTGTTCTGTTTTGCCCCAGCCCTCACATCTCTAGTGCGTTGTGTTATTTTGAAGATGTATCCCTTTATAGGTATATCCTTGCCTATGTACTTTTGTACATACACCCCTCCCCCCTGAATTAGACCACTTCATCAACTACCAACCACTGCCCCAGTGCAAAGACTTTCTCAATCTTTCTTAGCATGCTCATTGAGTCACTGAGAAAGAACACATACCATCACATGCATGTAGTGTAGGTTTGTGATTCTAACCACGATTCTAACCATTACCAAGGTTACCGCCATGATCTCGGTCGTAATGCTACCAGTGGTTGTTAACACAATCACCAGTAAGTTCTCTTTCCAATCTGTGCCGTGAACACCCATGAGATTCTCACAGTTCGAACAACAGAACCATCTGTATACATTACCATGCCTCCCTGAACGAGTTCTAATAAATAAAAGCCTGAACTTCTGTTCTATCATCTAGGGGTTCTGTAACTGACATGCTCTTTCAGGGCTGATGTGTGCTGAAATGGCAATTACGTTGTTCTGATGGAACTTCCTCTAATACTGAACTAGGATTATATGTCCTCAGGTGGACATAATGTCGAATAATATTTTTTGCCTAACCTATCCGAGATTTTCATTTTTTAAGTCTGCTCTCCTTTATTCTCCTAATTTATCAATGCAGAAGTTGATTTATGTCTGCTGCCATTTATTCTCCTAATTTATCCACACAGAAGATGATTTATGTCTGCTGCCCTTTATTCTCCTAATTTATCCACGAAGAAGATGATTTATGTCTGCTGCCCTTTATTCTCCTAATTTATCCACGAAGAAGATGATTTATGTCTGCTGCCCTTTATTCTCCTAATTTATCCACGAAGAAGATGATTTATGTCTGCTGCCCTTTATTCTCCTAATTTATCCACGAAGAAGATGATTTATGTCTGCTGCCCTTTATTCTCCTAATTTATCCACACAGAAGATGATTTATGTCTGCTGCCCTTTATTCTCCTAATTTATCCACGAAGAAGATGATTTATGTCTGCTGCCCTTTATTCTCCTAATTTATCCACGAAGAAGATGATTTATGTCTGCTGCCCTTTATTCTCCTAATTTATCAATGCAGAAGATGATATATGTCTGCATTAACTCTTAAAAAAAGCACACTCTGATCCTTGTTCTATCCTACATGGTTGAAAATCGTTACTCTCTGTATCTTTAGTGCTTTCAAGCATGATGCGCATTGCCTTGTTCTACACCCTCTATCGTCTTTCCATTTGCGTATGACTGAGAGTTAGGATCCCAGAAGAATGATTCTACTTACATTTCAACAGGATGTAGTCCAGTGAACGCAGAAGCGTTGTACTATCACTTTATTTGCGCCAAAGGTCAGACACATCCGAAGTTCAGCGATGTTTCTCTTGCATGAAACGTAACGCTTTGAACTGGATTAATCATCTTCTTTATTGAAACATAAGTCCTGATATTCCTAGTTTTTATATGTAACTGAAAACGTACAATAGCTACTACCACATCTGTTATATAATAAATCTGAAGCCGTGGTTCTCAACATCGCCCATGTGACCCTCTGGGGGCTACATCAATTTCCATGTGGATTACGGAGAGATATTTTAATGTGAGAGCAACATACTGGTCTAAAGTCTTGCAGCAGACTAAAATCGTTAAATGCGAAATGAAGTGTCTGAAAAAAGCTGAAATGCCTACTAAACTAGATACAATAATGAAGTAATTAGAAATAAAGTATGTATAATATAATATATTGAGAACACCAAAAGGCAGCTTATAAAATGCGTCAGTCACATTATGAGACTGAACCCAAAATAAATACTAATAAGAGCATATAACAAACGATATAGAGCCAAGGTATTCACACTACAAAATCGTGAATATAAAATATCATGATAACCTTGAACAAACATAGACTCAAGGCAACAAAGGCGCTACATCTGACATTGGAATGATAAATGAGGTTCCGCTCACCACCCTTGAAAGTCTCTGACCCCAGCAAGACCAGATCAGTATATCCATGTAATGATCTAGGCAAATGAGTTATTCAATAAATCACACCATTCGTTTCTGAGCATGTATATTTTTGTTATCTTACACCGCATGCTTTGAGAGTCTGTGAGTATTATCGAGTGTTTTGATGTATCAGTTATCAACCACCAATTAAGTCTTGATGTAACTCCCTCTATCTCCATCCTCATGCTCGATGTGACAGTGGAGTATTCTAAAGATTTCTCAACCAACTTCACACAGTTTTTGTAAGCAACAAAACCCAAACCGTTTTTATTTATATTTCTGCTAACCGAGCCATCTTTGTATATAATTATGTCTTATGGTTTCGGGTGTAGCTGGGCGAGTTCATGCACTGTAACCTGGGTCCTGAGACCCGTCTATTTCCAACACGCTTTATCTAGCTGTATTATTACATTAGTCAGTGGTTTTCTTCTCAATGTTTACCGCCACCCATTCACTGTCCTTTCCTATTTCTTCAAATTCACATACTTATCGCAGTATGTTTTCACTCTCTGCCATCCACGATCTGCCACGCTTGATTCTTTTTCCATTTGACTTATCTAGATGTTGGTGTAATGGTGGTGGTTGTATTCTGCTATTTTAAGGTACCATCTAACTTGTGCAACCTGATTTTGCACTGTAGTTCTGGGGAGATCAAACAGAAATTTCAGCAGAGATGGGTGTATCCCTAGTATATCCCAGTACCGCTCTCATTGCCTCATTTTGGACTTTTTCCAATCTATCGACGTGTGTCTGTGACATTGTTAGTAGGCCGATGCCAAAATCTACGACAGATATCACCATTACTTGTATAAGCAGAAACAGTACCCATTGGTGCATGTTGAAAGTCACCATAAACTTGATAACACTGATCCGTATTTTAGCCTTCTGAATCATATTTGTGATATGATCGTTCATAATGAGCGACATCTATCAAAGGTTACCTCAAGATATTTGTGTTCCTGTTCTTTTTCAATGAACGAGCCCATGCAACTGACAGCTGGCAGTGTGTTTTCATTGACCAGATTATTATTCAAGGAGTACCAGACGACCTATGCTTTCGAGGGATTTATCACCGTCTTGTATATTCTGCACTATATCGACATTTGATCTAGTCCATTCTGTACATTGTCAACGATATATGTTTTGTTCCGGCCCATGTTGTATAGTAGGACATCATCAGCGTATGTTACAACTATTGCAATTGCTTGAGGTTTTCAATTTAGCAATTTTTAAGGTGTACATAGTAAACAGCACCGGGGACAAAGGAAATCCTTATGGCAGACCAGGTGCTATTGTTATGGTCTCAGACGTTCAGGATGGTACCTCAGAGCAACGTTTCTACAGATTAGCACATTTGCTATCCAGCGTATGATCCAGGGATGAATATCGTGTTCTCTTAACATGTCGACAAGATTAGCGTAACTAACTCATATGTATGCATCTTCTATATCTATCGCTGCGACTATAGTTTCCTCTTTGTTCTGAAACCCTTCATAAACTTCATATGCAAGAACTGCTGAATTTTTGACTGTGTATCTCCTTGGTCTGTATGCACATAGATTATTTGGGAGAGTATTTATCAAATGTATGGTGAGAATTTCCCCATGGTTCATCCAGATATACTTTGTCATAAACTTGCATCTTACGTTTACGTATCTGCCTCAGATATTTGCGTCGTGCAGCTGTGAGGTGCGTTTTCACACATAATATATTTTTGTTTGTAAGCGATATCCGAGAAGTGAAACGGATGTCCCTCCATAATTAGTTTTTTAGTTAGTTCCTTTCGTGCCGCAAGCGACACATAGGACAGAGGTTTTGGCTCTCCATACGTTGCGGACCGCTGCCTGCAGCGTTAGTTCCTGGATGGTCTTACAGCCTATTAATTCCCCTTATTTAAAAATTGTGTTTTTAAGGGTTATTTTAGGTCTTCCTCTTTTTCTTTACCCTCAGGTGACCACACAAGGGCTTGTTGGTTTATTATGTTTACATCTAGTCGTAAAACTAGTGACCTCCATAATGCGGTTTTATAAATATTTATATCACAATCACCGCGCAGACGAACATTCAGTTTACATAGTGTTACATCATTTGGCCGAAACATTTTAAGCATCTCACGTTCAATAATACCTTTGTCGAAATCGTCAGGTTTTCTTATCCGGCCTTTCTGTCGTTCATTATTTACATAATTACATTCCTGTTTTATCCAACGGTTAAAAGACATTTTATTTAAACCAAGAGCATGCTCTGTGTTCTTCTTAGGATTGTGTGTGTCGCAGTATAAACGGCCCATTCTAGCTTCTTTGCAAAAGGAACTGTACACTGTGTAGTCACATTTTGCATAGTACTGAATTTACATTTCAAAATCATATTGTAATAAAACTCTCAACTACACTACTAAATCGAACAAGCTTCCACAATACAAAACACGCCGAATGTGCGATACTCCTGTGAGTAAACTGGTTGCTAGCTATTATTTTAAGATTAAACAATTAGGTAATTTAAAAAAAATGTATCTTCTACAGGCATATTCTAGTATTTCCGTGATTTTCATTGGTGACAATCTTGATCACACATCACATTAACCAAAGCACGAATATTTTCATGTTAAATAAATTCACGAAGTTCTTTAAAAAAAAAAAAATTAACCACAAAAAAAACCACAAATACATATCTCAATAAACAACAACACATTCCCACTCATATAGGAGTAAAATTGTCACAAAAGATGGCCACTAAAGATGTCTGAGAACCACTGCTTTAAATTCAAATCAGCATACACAATATCAATGCTACAACAACTGCTGCAGGCACGAATAAGAAGCCGGATCCTGGCCGTGCAAGTAAACAGACCACTAATCTCATCCTGTGGTGCCTATTCTATACATGAAGTGATTTTCGTGTTTGCCATCCCTACAGTTTGTCTTAACGAGCTTGAGGTAGGTAAAATCTTTCAATCCCTATGCTAACACGCTTGTGTGTACACGCGTTGAAAGTCGTGAGTGTACACATCGATATGAACAACTGAGACACGTGCTGAATACATAGATACTCGCCATAACCAATGATATGCTTCGATACACAGATACACGAGCGAACGAATGATGTGCTTAACATACAGATACACGAGTAAACCAATGATGTGATTAATACACATATACACAAGCGAATAAGTGATGTGCTAGAGCACAGATGCACAGGCGACCCAGTGATGTGTTTAACACACATATACACAAGCGAACCAATGATATACTTAACACACACATACACGAGTAAATCAATGATGTGCTTAACCCAAAGTTATACACGAAGCCAATGTTGTGCTCAACACACAGATACACACGAGAGAGATGTGCTAAACACACAGATATTCGAGAGAACAAATGATGTGCTTACCGCACAGATACACGGGAAAAACCAATGTTATGCTTAACACACAGATACACATGAGAGATGTGCTTAACACCTTGATACACGATCGAACAAAAGATGTGCTAAACACACAAACACACGAGCGAACGAATTATTATATTATACGCGGATCTGCATCTAGAGATATATACTAAACTTATATCCATGGAATTGATAAAGAGAAATATATTTTCCTTATAACACAAGGTTCCTTCATTCTTGGCTCAAGCAAGACTTGTTTCTAAGGATCTAACGATCTAATATAATCAAATAAATAGAAAGTTGAAAAGCATTTACAAAGTAATAAATTGAAGTTCTAAAGTTATCTTCCACTGTGCTTATTGGTAAAAGTATTGTTTCACTGTCACTCTTCTTCTTGGTAAAATTACTGCTTGATTGTCATTCCTCTTCTTATTGGTAAAATTATTGCTGCATTACCACTCTTTCTTCTTATTGGTACAAGTATTGTTTCACTGTCACTCTTCTTCTTCTTCTTCTTATTGGTACAAGTATTGTTTCACTGTCACTCTTCTTCTTCTTCTTATTGGTACAAGTATTGTTTCACTGTCACTCTTCTTCTTCTTCTTATTGGTACAAGTATTGTTTCACTGTCACTCTTCTTCTTTTTCTTATTGGTACAAGTATTGTTTCACTGTCACTCTTCTTCTTTTTCTTATTGGTACAAGTATTGTTTCACTGTCACTCTTCTTCTTTTTCTTATTGGTACAAGTATTGTTTCACTGTCACTCTTCTTCTTTTTCTTATTGGTACAAGTATTGTTTCACTGTCACTCTTCTTCTTTTTCTTATTGGTACAAGTATTGTTTCACTGTCACTCTTCTTCTTTTTCTTATTGGTACAAGTATTGTTTCACTGTCACTCTTCTTCTTTTTCTTATTGGTACAAGTATTGTTTCACTGTCACTCTTCTTCTTTTTCTTATTGGTACAAATATTGCTTCATTGTCATTCTTCTTCTGATTCTTTTTGGTAGCATTTGTGGTGAAGGGGGATATCCATATCCCGTGTTTTTAATTGGTAGTCTACGCGAAAGTGTACAATGTGACCAATGAAAGAAACGGAAACAAAATCAAATAACGCGCTTTTAGTAAATAGTTCTTCGCGAGTCAACATGACTGTAACGACCGGAGACATTGTTGGACGTCGATTATACTGTTTGTTTTCCACAATATTTTTCTTAGAAAGGTATAAGACGCGATATAATTGGATTAGCCACGATCTGAGGAAAGTCTCGGAGAACCTTGAAATAGTAGCAGTGACATGGGTCTCGGGGAGAAAATGTGAGACAGAACGCTGCAACACTTTTCCGTTGTACACAATTACCATCATTGACATATGGATGTACAAGTTGGAAATCTATCGCAATAATGGATAAGAAGTTAGTTGCCTTCGAGAATAGATGCCTCAGAAAAATCACAAATACTAATTGGAAAGACTTCAAATCAAACGATACACTAAGAGAGGAGACAAAACAAGAATATGTGACGAACATCATCAGAAAACGCCGCTGGACATACATTGTCCACATACTTAGAATGAAGGAAGACAATTCTACGATAAGCCTTCATGTAGACACCAGACATGTAAAGAAAACAGGGAACACCAAAAACAACGCTCAGAAGAACATTCATGAATGAATTAAAATCAACAAAAGCATAAATGCACACACGACCTGCAATCCCTAGCACTGACCGACAGGCATGGAGAACTATGACAATCGCCCTATTGGCCAAACTTTGCAAAAGAGAAACTGACTGAATTACGATAATATGTGAGAATGTCCGTTGCCCACACGAGTGTTTGTTGTTAACATTAAGTTAACAATAAGAACACACTGTTAACATTATTGTTTAACAGTCGCAACGTGTAATGATCACAGTCAGCTTGGACTAAAATCTTTATAAGAGAAGAAAGAAGAGTATTAGTCATTGAATATCGTGCACACACTATTATTTTTTTCAACTCATTCATTATTTTGTTTATTTTTATTGAATGATAATAATAATAATAATAATGGTGATAATAATAAAAATGGTGATAATAATAATAATAATAAGACCCATACCCCCTCTTCCCAGGGTCGTAGGGGTACCACACTGGAGACATCAGCACAAAAACCCTCCAAACCCTCAATCCTCAGCCATTCGGAGGAGTGTAGTAAAACCATGCCCATGTAGTAAAATCTGATCATTCGTTGATGTTATCAATTCATAATTTTTAAAAAAAATCAATATCTTATCCTTCCACCTCGACTGTTCCTTGTAAATTAAATTTTAGAAGGTGAGCCTAACTATTTTAGAAGGTGAGCCTAACTATTTTAGAAGGTGAGCCTAACTATTTTAGAAGGTGAGCCTAACTATTTTAGAAAATAGTTTTTATTGGCTGGATGAGCATGTTGAATATTCATGAATAGTTGTAGCAGAGGCTTACTGATTCTTTATGTGGATGGAGGATCGTTTTAATATTTTCGAATGTAAACAGTGCTCAGTATGTTTCAAACATCATAAGAAGATGGAAATACATTGGTCACGTTTTACGACTAGATGTAAACTGAATAAACCAACAAGCCTTTATATAAGACCTGAGAGTAAAAGAAAAAGAGGAAGACCAAAAACAACCCTTAAAAACACCATTCTTAAAGAAGGGAAATTAATAGGCTGTAAGACCATCCAGGAACTAAAGTTGCAAGCAGCGGACCGCACCATATGGAGAACCAAAACCGCTGCCCTATGTGTCGCTTGCGGCACGAAAGGAACAAACTAACTGTGTCGTTCCATATTTCTTGTTACTCAGTTGGAATTATTTTTCTCTAAAACTATTTATTATTTGAAAAGATCTTTTGGATCCAACTTGAAATTATCCAAGACCTTATGAAACTTTTTTTTTTTGCTATTAAAAATGTAACTAGATGAAAACATTTTCTCTATAAACTATACATTTATAAAGGTTTTGTGAATGTACATAATGTGCCATCATGTACATAGTCTGTCGATAGTCCCGGTTGATGAGGGGAAGTAAGCCTTATATGTTTATTGGTTTTCTCTCAACTATTCATTGGCTGTGATGCAAAGTATAAACATACTGGCCAATTAAAAACACGATAAAATAAGAATCAATAAAAGGGCATCCTGCTGTAAAATTTTATGAAAATAATTCTGACATAGAAACAGGTTATGAAGCCTTACTGAACGACGACTAACACACTATCACATGCTCGCATGAAATAATAATACACACATAACTACACAGGATATAATCATACAAATAATAATACACAGGACATAATTCACGTGTCTACCAAAAAGCCATAATCATGATAAGCTTCAAAAGACGACGAGTAGAAATGAAAAGGCACACACGTGTCCGAGTGAAATGTGGATGTGAGATGCCGGAAGAATAGGAACAGGAAGTACATAAAAACGTAAATAGATATGGGAGCGAAACAAACAAATAGATGACGTAAATGACGGAACAAAATGAATAACACAAATGTTACACCAATCGAGAACTAAACAAAAGAGTGGTCGGAATTGAGTCCAAATGGCTTGAGGGTACCCAACTCAAAGATATGGCGATTTTCTAGTGCCTACCTAAACCTATCATCGGTGGTGCAGGATCTGATGGCAGTGACCTGAAAATCAAGAACATCACGGTGGCCATCACCGTTGAAGTGTGTGGCAACTGGAGTATGTGTACTGTGCTTGAGATGTCGTGAATATGGTTACAGAAGCGGTCGCTCAATCTTAAGCCAGTCTCACCGATATACTACTTGCTGCATCGTTTACATATGAACACGTAAATTACATAACTGGATTCACATTTAAAGGCCTCATCATTAGTGAAAGTGGCCTTGGGAAATGAAACGGAGCGCATCTGAACCAATTAAGGACATGTGTAGCAACGACAGCGAAACGTTACTGTGAGAAACGAACAGTACCGACATTGTCAGGAACAGAAGACATAAGGTAGCTGTGGACCAAGATGCAATTAAGATTTTTTCGCGCCTATAGGCAACCGAAGGCAAGTATGGAAAGCAGCACGGGTGTTAGGATCACTGGAGAAGGGAATAATGAATGCTTAAGCAGGATGCGCCGGACAGTGGAGTTATGGGGATGAAAGGTAAGGACAAGTTTAACTCTATCAGAGGAGTAGGAAGAATCCTGGGAATTAGTCAGGGTATCGAGGCGAAATAACTGGCGTGCACGGGGCCAAACCGATGAAATGATGCTGTCAGGGAACGCTCGTCTATGGAAGAACTCAATCATCTCAGAGGATTTGTCGAGATCGTTGTCGTCATCGCTACATAAGTTACGAATGCAAAGAAGCTGGATGTATAGCAGAGAGTTGCGACTAGCGGGAGGAGAGGAAGTGTAGAGCAGAACGTCATGTGCATCATTAGGTTTATAGTAGACGGATAAATATTGTGTGTATTATTATTTCACAGGAGCATTCGACAGTGATAGTAAGTTAGTCGTCGTTCAGTAAGACTTCATTACACTTGTTTCATACGTAAGTATGATAAAATAAGATGTCATCGGTGATTGAATTATACTGCTTTGAAATACATCTATGTTTTTGCTTTCCATTCACATCAAGTCAATCGCTCTGATAATGAAATAACGATTTTCATGAGTGCGAAATGTGTTGTCGTTTGTCGTTTATTTAGATGTTTCATTGTTATTGAGAGTCTTCGTGAATTTATTTGGCATTTATTTGAATATCTTCGTGATTTTTATTGGTCATTGTGATGTGTTGTCAAGATTGTCACCAATGGAAACACGGAAATACTGGGGTATGCATATAGAGAAAAATTTACATGATGTAAGTTTCGCTGTATTTTTTGTTGGACGACGTAATTGTTTAATCTTAAAAGAATAACTAAACTCCAGTTTACTAAAATACGTATCGCATATTCGATGTACTTATTGTGATATCTTGTTCGTCTGGCAAATTTATAATTTTGTAGTTAAAAGTTTTATTACAATATGAGTTTGAAGTGTAAATTCACTTTTATGAAAAATGTGATTACACAATTGTAGTTACTTTTGCAGAGAATCTAGTAAGGGCCGTTTACAGTTGCCACACTGAACTTTGTGATGCAATAAACATAACACGCGATACCCTCGCAAAAATATTGAGTACTGGAGAAAATGTGAAGAGCATGTGCTTAAAAAGGAAGAGACTTATTGACGACGAGATTGTTTGCATCTTATCCAATCCTTAGCAGTAGTCGATGTTTTGGAGTATTCAGAGTCCGACTAAAATAGTTGATATGCCAATATTTGTTATTTTCACATAGACCACATTTCTAACAACACGGACTTTTTTGGTAGCATATCCTATCCAGGACGTAGCTATCAACCCAGCATTTGTTGGCTGTGGTGATTTTCTAGGCAATATAAATACGTTCAGTAGGTTGCCATTGCTTTCTGAACGGTCCGGATGCACAATTGCCTGTGGTGAGGATCGAACTCGGTACCTTTGTCGTCATCATAACAAAATGAACTGGTACTTCATTGGTGTGCTTCACAACGATTTGTTTGCAGTTAGTTACCTTCATTTATGGAATGACCAAATACACATATTCCTCTTCAACACCTATTTCACAAGCAAAACATACGACTATTATATCATCAAATATAAAAAAAACTGCTTTACATACTCTGGAGGTAATGATAACTATCTCACATATCATGTTATTACATGTAGTTGAGATACACTTTTGCATTCACAATTTTGTGTATTACTGTACAATGTAAAATGTGAGTACCGTTTTTTTCCGGCTTATGCAATACTATATAGCAAAAAAAAAAAAAACAACAACAAACGCTTTGTGCATTTTCCAATCTATCTATCAATTTGTAAAATATGAATTCCTAAGGTCATGCCGTGTATAGGACTAACTGCGAAATATGGTTGCTATGCATTTGGTCGTTTTTTCGTGAAAATTGAGCTGAAGTGAGTAACATGAATTATGGAACGAACAATAGATTTTCAGCAGGATGTAGACCAAAGAGCAAAGATTCATTGTGTCGTAAATTTATTTTGCTCTAATGGCTAAAACATCCGACTTCGACGGAATGAGGAGAAGATGAATATTTCAGATGCATTTATATTTGTGCTTTTGTGCTTTGCCGGGTTTATTTTCCTGCACATTTAGTTCTGTCACATTGAATGCGGTCTTCACAGTTTGCTGTCCCTGTCTGCACGAAATGTCACCACGACGTGATGTCTTCATGTAAAACAAACTACTTAATATATAAGAGAGATGTACCAGATAGTACCTTTCACCCGCTAACAAAACTCTAACATTTCTGAAAAGTTAAGCATGAAAAATATCAGAGATATTGTTGTTGATAGCGTACTAGACAGCTTCCAGGGTGCAAGAAAATCAAGGGGATAATCCTTTGCAAGTCAAATAAAGAGGTAGGAGAGAATGTGTGAGAATAAAGGTGCTTATTTATTATGTGTGATGTAATTCAAGAAGAACGTTCTGAAATGATGTTTTTGCTGTGTCTTCTTCATCTTTTGTATAGATTCTATAAACCCAGCATTTGGTTTAGTCAAATGTACCTCTTATGGTCATCATGGTGTCCTGGATATCCAGATCACTGCCCTCAGATCCTGCACCACGGATGACACTCTTGAAAATCGATTTATTTTTTAGTTTGGTACCCTCAAGCGTTTTTGATTTAACTCCGAACATTCATTTGTTTAAATTTGTGTTTGTGCGGTCCTTATTGTATTGCTATCCATGTTTGATTGGGTAATAATGTGTTATATCTATTATCATATCCCGTTCAATTTTCAACAAAACCCGCTTCCATGACTACATGTTTCCACATACATCATTGTCACCTTGTACTATGTATTGTTTACTTGTCAATAGTGTATCTATTGCCTCTGTGATGGTAACATTGTATTTACTGTTTTCATTGTTTTTCACTGTTTGTTTAATATTTTATTGAGAAAACCTAACAGTTCGAAATGTTGAAAACGTCTTGTGTATTGTAATTTAAATGTTTTCGTGTTTACACCTCATAACCCCTTATTAATAGTCCGTCTGTTGTGTTCAAGTGAAACATCAAAAACCTGTGTTCTACGTAAGTACATTCCCTCTACGTGGGAGTCTGTGACACAAGATGGAATTGCTATGTCCACTGACCTGCATATGTTCGTCATCAATTGTTACCATTTGATAGAAGACAACAGTAAGAAATCGAAACAAGACAAGCAAAGAAAATGGTGATCTTTTCACATGTAACAGAGCAGGACATGAGACTATACTAAAATGTAAAATGAAAAGCCTTCGGGCACAATACATCTGGTTTATCAGCCATCAGAGCGTAGTGAACTAAATGTTTCTTCAATCTTCCGTTGAGTATCTACGTAATTATACGAAGACTGAAAGTTCCCGTTCTCTCTTGGTTGACGAACATTCTAACACAAGGCAATATTCTCAAGTCGACATCATCAAGGGATGACAACCTACAGGTTATCAGCGCAAGTCCGTAGATACGTTTTGGAAGGGGGTTTACCTAAAAAAATAGTTTGCATTCGTGCGTTTTAATTTTCCAGTACTTCCTGTTGATGAAAAATGTTATATTTTTATGAAAAAAAAAAAATTTTAGGGGAAGGATGTTGGCTTTTGACCCACCTTTTTAGCTGTTCCTAGTAGTAAAAGTCATATTCTGATTCGCTAAGTGGTTTTTGTTTTTAAAATTTCGTCCGTATTTTTCAGTCAAGGAACTTTCAGTCTTCGTATAATTACGTAGATACTCAACGGAAGATTTAAGAAACATTTAGTTCACTATGCTCTGATGGCTAATAAACCAGATATATTGCGCCCGAAGGCTTTTCATTTTACATTTGAGTATAGTCTCATATCCTGCTCTGTTACATGTGAAAAGATCACCAATGTATCAGAGTCTTAACCATGTCCACTATGAAGCTTCACTATCATATTATTTCACTGCCAATGTTTCACGCGAAAACAGTACTTTATTTAGTTTGAAACGATAACATCTTGGGCTGAGAAATGTTTTCTTGAAATATATCCAAGTTGATTGCGGAGAGTGTTTCCAAGAAGAAACAACACAATCAGGGTGTGAAATATATATATATATAATATATTTTCTCGCCAGTGTGTTACAGGGGTCTCGAAAAGGAAGCAAAGAGTGACAACACTTTTACCTGTCATGCTTACCATAAGAGGCGTTTAAGGAAGTCTTGAGTATGAGGTTGGCTCATTTGGCTTTCAAAGGTGATTCAGAAGCCTTGCTGAAGTCAGATGTGCCAGGCCGAAAAGTGCAAATATCGCAGCCAATCTTTAAATCATGATACAACACATTCCTTTCTCCGGACTACAACCTATTAATCTGTAAAAGACTGAGAACGGGCAGAAGAATAAGATATTTTCACCTGTGAACATGGCATCTCTAAAAAGTGAAAGTACATTTCTAAAAGTTTTGCGAATCGACACAAACACACGCAAACCCGGCGTTTCGCTCAAATATATTTGTCTAGAGTAAAACTTCCAATGACCACATCATTTCATAATAAAATTTAAAAAAAGGATGATTACCGGAATAAAATGAACTATATGTAATATTACCATGACCTCTCATCAGTTAACCAACTAGCGTGCTGCTCCATTGCACGTAACTGAGAGAGTATTCCGACTTTTTCCTTGCTTTTGATTGATATTTTTTTGTATAGTTTGTATCACCAGCCAATGAAAGCCCGGAAAAAGTCGGAATAGGCTCTCACAGTGACGTGCAATTGGGTAGCAGTCATACCAGTAAACTGACGAACGGTCACGTTATACAAAAACTGAAGGAAAGGAGACGGAACAAAGCGAACAGGAGATTAAACACAAGTTTACTTTTCGCATGTCGAATTAAGTTTTACTGCAACCTTACGTATTAAAATGGCAGTAGAAGGCAGTGAACATACTTACAGATTTAAAACGACAGTTATAGCATAAAATAATTTATTAAAGTCTGTTATATGAGACGTTACTCGATATCATAGACAACACATCGACTGAATCGAGTATTTTATACCAGGAAGTAAATCAAAATATCGACTTGCTTTTCTAGGAAACAATCATTAATTGGAATAATATTTAGCAATTAAGAGGCGAGAATAACAAGTGGCTGATTATAACTGTTTATTGTCGTTTGATATCCGTTCAGATATTTCTTTGTCTGTGTTCATTCTAAATTTATGCTGGATAGTAAGACATAGTCAGGTACATGTTAGTTCACCTGCATTAATTGAAATCGAAATCAAAGGGAAAAGGTGGCGTCTGGTTTACAGTATTTCTCTAAATATAATCAATACTATAACCACATATAGAGCTACTATTGTTATTCCAACTACAACTATAACCACAAGTACCACTTTTTCTACTACCTTCATAAACACTTTTTCTACTACCTTCATAAACACTTTTTCTACTACCTTCATAAACACTTTTTCTACTACCTTCATAAACACTTTTTCTACTACTTTCATAAACACTTTTTCTACTACCTTCATAAACACTTTTTCTACTACCTTCATAAACACTTTTTCTACTACCTTCATAAACACTTTTTCTACTACCTTCATAAACACTTTTTCTATCATTACTATCTGTTGTTGCTGCATCATCTGCAAAACAATTCACTTAATATTTTTCCATATTGCTGTTACCGTTATATACGAGGTTACTACTGACGTTTAAGAAATAACCCCAGATTTTCTTGTTGAAGATCCCAGAGAGCCTCAGAGTATTTACATAGTATTTACATAGAGTATTTACATAGTATTTACATAGAGTATTTACATAGTATTTACATAGAGTATTTACATAGTACTTAAATAGAGTATTTACATAGTATTTACATAGTATTTACATAGAGTATTTACATAGTATTTACATAGAGTATTTACATAGTATTTACATAGAGTATTTACATAGTATTTACATAGAGTATTTACATAGTATTTACATAGTATTTACATAGAGTATTTACATAGTATATACATAGAGCTGTTTATCTGCTGAATGAAATTTTAAAATTTACAAATAATTCTTAAAAACACGATGTAAGAAAAAACTAGATGTAACTTATGACTTCCCTAGGTCATTGTTGGTGACCTTTTGCATCTTTAGGTCATCAGGAATCAGGTCAGTGTACAAATAGTCAGGAATCAGGTTAGTGTAAAAATAGTCAGTAATCAGGTCATTGTAAAATTGGTCCGGAAGCAGGTCATTGTAAAAATGCTCAGGAATCAGGTCAGTGTAAAAATAGTCAGGAATCAGGTCATTGCAAAAATGGTCAGGAAAGCAGGTCAGTGTAAAAATGGTCTGGAAGCAGGTCAGTGTAAAAGCGGCCAGGCAGCAGTTTGGTGTAAAATTGGTCAGGAAGCAGGTTAGTGTAAAAATGGTCAGGAAGCAGATCAGTGTTAAAACTACCAGGCAGCAGTTCGGTGTAAACATTACAAATAGACTACGATGCCCTCAAATTTCCGATTCTCTCGTTGCTAATTTTGCAGAATTTCGAAACACAAGAGTATAAGAATATACATACAAAATCTAAGTTTAAGGATGTATGTGTTTTATGTTTACTTCACATGTCTTCTATCTTCTTGTCTTCTGTCTTCATAACTCCTTCAGAATATTGGATGCTTCTGCGTAGCGCAGTAATCCATGCTGCAGTATCAACGGCAAGTTCTTTCCAATAATTATGATTGATCATGAAATCACTAAAACTGTTTTGCAGATTTCATTATATCTCAGTTTTGGTCTACCCTTTTACCGTTCATCAGACGAGATCCCACCAATGAGATTCATTGTGAATGCGGTCGTTTGGTATTCTTTTCATAGCTTGTGCTATAGAAACGTCCGAAACCACTGTCCGTGATATAGAGACGTAGGATACAATCCCTAGTGATACAGAGACGTAGGATACAATCCCTAGTGATACAGATACGTAGGATACAATCCCTAGTGATACAGAGACGTAGGATACAATCCCTAGTGATACAGAGACGTAGGATACAATCCCTAGTGATACAGAGACGTAGGATACAATCCCTAGTGATACAGAGACGTAGGATACAATCCCTAGTGATATAGAGACGTCTGAGACCATCGCTGGTGTCATACATAAATTCAAGAATTGTATATACATTGAACCCTCGCTGGTGTCATACATAAATTCAAGAATTGTATATACATTGAACCCTCGCTGGTGTCATACATAAATTCAAGAATTGTATATACATTGAACCCTCGCTGGTGTCATACATAAATTCAAGAATTGTATATACATTGAACCCTCGCTGGTGTCATACATAAATTCAAGAATTGTATATACATTGAACCCTCGCTGGTGTCATACATAAATTCAAGAATTGTATATACATTGAACCCTCGCTGGTGTCATACATAAATTCAAGAATTGTATATACATTGAACCCTCGCTGGTGTCATACATAAATTCAAGAATTGTATATACATTGAACCCTCGCTGGTGTCATACATAAATTCAAGAATTGTATATACATTGAACCCTCGCTGGTGTTGGAAAAAATGCTGCGTGCTATACACATATATAGTGCTCTGCAATCAAGAAAGGAGTTACATCCTGTCAAAAAATGACAGCTGCATCTGCTTAACAACGGTTGCGAAAAATAATATGTTAATATTATAATGTTACTAGATCATATTACTACCAAACAGTAAAATCAATGTGTAAAAGAGAAATAGCAAAAAAACAAAAAAAAACAAAACAACAACAACAACAACAAACAAACATACAAAAAAATGACTTCTTCTACGTTACCTACAATAGAGGCCTTTATCAAGAAATAAATACGAACAAAAAAATAAACACTCAAAATATTAAATTGTCATGCAATGAAACGATCTTACGACTCCATTTCACTGTAATAGAAACGACAAATATATCGAAATATGAAGTAAGAACAAACACAGGTGTTTCCAATAAATTTCAAATTCAGAGTTACACAGAGGTGTGTCTTGCGCCCCCCCCCCCACTTTTTTATACCATACCGACAGCATCTGTAAAACAACGTGTAACAACGAAGACAACTACTAATAGCGTCATCTAAAGAACAACTGCAAGAAAATATTAACAGACTACATGCAACATGTCAAAAACTCAACATGAAGATTAATATCGGAAAGACAGAAATAATAGCAATAGCAAAGAAATAAAGAAATATCACTATCTCCATCGATAATCAACACATTAAACAAGTAAAATTGTTCACGTACTTAGGAAGCATTATATCGAGTGAAGGAAAAGCATTACAGAGATAAAGAACAGATGTAACAAAAAAATACCACATGTCTTGGGACAGATGAGACACATCTTTAAGAACAAAAATGTAAACATGGACACTAAAGTTGCATTATGCAAGACTTATTTTCCCACCACTGCGCTACCAGTGTCAAATCTGAACAACGACAGCACAAGACAAGAGAAAACTAACAACAGCAGAAATGACGTGTCTACGAAGAATAGTTGAGTGTTATTAAGAGATATAATTAGAAACGATAACATCAGACAGATAACCAAAATAGTACCAGTATTGGAATACATAAAGAGACAACAGATTAAGTCGTTCACACACGTCCAGAATATCAATAATTAATATGCCACAAATATTCATGACAAATATACATATATTTTTGGAAAGGACAGATCCAAGCTGGTAGAGTCCAGCAAAGTAGCTTTGGTTCCTGCCATATAGGTATTATCAATCACCTTAGAGCTCAAGGACATACCTCAAATTGAACTTCCAGAAGTGAATGTAACAAATGATCACTTCTCCGCTCGAGTGTTACCGGGGCCCGAAGGGGAGCAAAGAATAGCAACACTGTTACCTTCCACGCATGTCGTAAAAGGCGACTAAGGAGATTATGGTATGGAGTTGGCTGTCCCATCCCATATAGGGTCAGTGACCCAAAGCCATGCTGAAGTCGGATGGATCAGGCCGAAAGGCGCAGATATCGCATCAATTCTGTAAACCATGACACAGCGCATTCCGTTCTCTTGACTACATCCTGCTAATCTGCAGGAGTTTGAGAACGAACGCAGAAGAAGAAGAAGAAGATCACTCGTGATGTACAAACAACAAGAAAATTGTTACCTGTACTAATTACGTATGTAAGAAATTGCATATATCAAATCAAATTTTCGGCCAGGTCAATGACACTAATACATTCTACCGGATTTATTGTGACGTGTCAAATGGTCATTCATTACTTGTACTAATGTTTTGAATAATCTTTGAAACGGACCATCAATGAGAATAAAACTTAGATATAACGCATTTCAATTATCTAAACTACATCCATTCATAATGTAGGACCATTGATCCAGTCTCATATCTGATACGATTCTCCCGGCGCCTATAATTTGCTTGGATTTCTCAAAAATCAATTCTCCTGATCGCTCCTAACCATGCACTATCTTGCTGCATTTCTGGATCGAACCTCATAGTCATGCTGCTATGGTGGGACATACTTGGCAAACAATTTTTGGTTACTGTAGCACATCATGGATAATGTGGTATGCTAAAATTGACTGATATCTAGATGTGCCACAATTGCATTCAGATAATTGATGTTTT
Source organism: Meghimatium bilineatum (assembly GCA_034231615.1). Lineage (NCBI taxonomy): Eukaryota > Metazoa > Mollusca > Gastropoda > Stylommatophora > Philomycidae > Meghimatium > Meghimatium bilineatum. Next base: position 36,349,370 of record CM067318.1, read on the forward strand.
TCCTGAACGAGACATTCAATTCTTCTTCTTTCGTATGCCTGGAAAATACTTATATTTGAAGTTTTGGCTCTTCTATAAGCTTGTCTGTCTTTTGTAACTCATGCAAGGGTCGGTATAGTTTTTCTTCCACTATTGTTTCTCTGGGCCTGTTTATGTGCCTCAAAATTTCATATTCTGGGCATTCCTTGAGAATATGCTCTGCTGTCTGAAGTGTCTGTTCACACGTGCACATGGCTTTGTTGCCAATCTTGTGCTTTGTATACATGTGTCTGCGGAGTCGGTTGTGTGTTGTTCTGAGGCGCAGAATAAAAACTTGATATGGTCTGTTCATAATTCCATAGTCAGTTTGTGTTAGTGTCGGCTTTCTGATTGATTTGATTATGTTTTTGATGGTACGTTATTGACACAAACCTTTTGTTATTCTCAGCCATTTGATCTGCTATCTCGTTATCAGGTAATCCATAATGCGATGGCATCCACTTTATGGTGATTGCTTAGTTCGGTTTTCTGTATTTATAAGTCTGGTAGTTTTCTGGACTAGAGCGCATGTAGTGCTGATCTTGAATCTTTCAGGAATACTGCAGGCTGTGGACCAAAATTGGTGCCCAACAGTTTTTCAGTTTTCCACCTAGATTGTCTGGATTTCTGCATCGTAATTATGACATAATTCCTTCTTTTATACTTTGATTTATATCCATAACAATGTTTGTGTCATGCTCCTCTATTTGTCACTGTATTTTCTGCTGACCCATCTGTATATAAGGCGTTCAATAACTGCAGAAATTCGTTGTTCACGACTCACTAGTCGGTAACCTGTCGTAAATAGTTTGTCACATCGCTAACGGTGTTTTGCAATTTCGTCCACCACTCATAGACTTTTGAATTAACAAACATGTATAGTCATGATTGACCTTCATTGGGCAATCAATTTCTATAAGTTTCACTCGTTCTCTGATAAAAAAAAATATATGACAGAATAATGTTTCTCTTAAGTGCATGTCAATTGTGAGGTGACAATAATTAAATCAATTATGTGGTGACAATCATTAAACTGACATTATGTTGTTCGTATGCGCGAAAACTGAACGCACATGTAGGACGCATTGACATCCTTAACAATATTCACAGTTTGGAAGAAAATATCGTGGTCTAACTTTTCAGGTCTTTATTTGAATTTCGTGAGTGTATATGTATATATATATATATATATATATATATATATATATATATATATATATATATATATATATATATATATATATATATATATATATATATATATATATATACGAGGCGTGTATATATATATATATATATATATATATATATATATATATATATATATATATATATATATACTGTTATACTGTCAGAAGATATATACTGTTTTAAAAAGAGAAACGCAACCTTTTTGAGTTACTTTATAAAAGATATTCACTGATTGGACATCATTCGACCTATCGACTGTGTTCACTTGGTCACTAATTTCTCGTGGTTACCTGAATTGTACTCACCTCATGATTCGTAAGGTCATGAAAGAGGTCAAGGTCAAAACAACATTTTTGGCAATAACTCGTGGCAGGTTCATGATAACATTCAGAACACAAAACACTCTCGCCATATCATTGAATACCTATAAAAGATTGATGGTTCTCGAATAAATTCAGTTGAATATTCAATGCACAAGTATGGTTTATCTCAGAACAGAAGAGCAATACATCATCATTGGACGCTTGCAGACTGGACAATCACAAAGTGTAGTGGTCAGACAATTTAATGTGGTTAGAATCACCATTATGCGCCCGTGGAGGCGGTTTCAACACACTGGTTCAGTGGCAGACCGGCCCCGCAGTAGAAGACCCAGAGTCACAACTCCTGCCGAAGACCAGTTCATACAGCTGTGTCACCTCAGGAATCGATGTGCATCTGCGTCCTCCACTGTCCACTAAATGCGAGCAACTCGTCGAATTTCAGATCAAACTGTCAGGAACCGGCTGCATGGTGCTGGTCTTTGGGCTAGAAGACCCTGCAGAGGTCCTGTTCTTACGGGCCGACGTCGCCAGAACTGACTGCAGTGGGCGAACCAGCTTCGTCAATGGAGTGTTGGGAATGGCTGGAAACCGTTGTGGTTTAGTGGTGAATATTTTTGTGTGCTACAGTGACACGATAGAGGGAGAAGAGTTTACTGCAGAGTCTATGAACAGCGCCGAAACAGCGTTGATGTGGCTCCTCTACATGGTGGTGGAGGTGTACTGATGTGGAGGATAATAAACTTTATGGAAATAAGTGACCTGGTGAAAATTGAAGGACGCCTGAATGTCAAACGCTACGTCGCTGAAATTTTTCGTCCTCGCGTCATTAAAATTTTGGCTGCACAGGGTTTATTTTCAGCAGGACAACGTTCGACCTCATGTGGCCCATTCACCACCACCCAGTTCCTCGCTGACAACAAGGTCCAGACCATTTCGTGGCGAGCCATGTCATCAGACATAAACGTCATAGAACGCTTATAAGATTAACTCGACAGACGACTCAAGCCTCAGTCGCAAAGAATGAAAGCCCAAACCAAATTTAATGAACATCATTTCATTGTTCAAGTCAGAAATGTTCTTCATGCCAAGGTTGAAACATTAATTACGTAAAAGAAAATGTTGGTACCCGTTTGAAATTTAGTGTCCAATAGCATGCAATGTTGAGTATATTTTTTGAACAGTATATATACAGTTGGTAGTAATCCTATCATGAACATAGCGATCAATCCATCATTCTTTTGACTGTTTTGATTTTCTGCAATATCTTACGTTCAGTAGGTTGCCATTGAATCATCTTCTATCCGATACAGTGCGCAATAGACATAGTTAGGCCGTCATAGAGATAGCTTTGACGGTATCTTGGGATGACATATACACATCTATAACGACATAGATATAACTAGAGAGACATAGACATAACTAGTACGACATAAATACAACAAGGGAGACATAAACATACCTAGGAAGGCGCAGATATATACATAGCCAGGAAGACATAGAAATAGCTACGGCGATAGCTAGGACGACATAGACATAGCTAGAACGGTAGGTCAGATGACATAGGCATAGCTAGCAAAATGCAGACATAGCAAGGACGACCTAGATATAGCTAGGATAAACGATATGGACATAGCTAGTATGACATAGCTGTAGTTAGAAAGTCACATACTTAGCTAGGCAGGCATAGACATAGCTTAGAAGATGATGACGTAGCTAGAATAACATACATTGCTAAGACGGCATAATTTTAGCTACGAAGACATTGACATAACTAGGAAGACATTAAAATATAGCTAGAAAGACATAGACATATTTTGGAAGACAATGACTTAGATGGAAAGACATAGACATAACTAGGACGACATATACATAAATAGGACGACATAGACATAACTAGAAAAACATTCAAATATAGCTAGAAAGACATAGACATATCTAGGAAGACGTAGTCCGTATGCATAGCAAGGACAACATACACATAGTTAGGAAGACGTAGAAATAGGCTCAACTAGGATAACATAGACATAACTAGGACGACATATATATATAGCTAGGAAGAAGTAGGCATAGCTAGAAAGACATTCAAACAAAAACATAATTGATTGCGAGATAATCAGCTTCCATACAAGCTGTCAAAGGTACAATAATACAGCGTCAGAGTTAAATAGGGCTTTCTCAGTGTGATATCGTTTCATGAGAAATGGAAATTATGTAGAGAATGTTTATCTTTGTTAACAAAAGTGTCGAGTTCAAATCTATACAGAAAATAGTAAATCTCATGATACAATCACAAATCGGAGGTTTTGAATCAGAAAGAATGTGTCGAGTATAATAATTATAGCTAATTATATTCGATTCTTGTCTTCGTATTGTGAAATAGAAGATAGTTGTTATTTCGTCATCGGCGCCATGTTGATGGGTTATTGGGATATATCTTGCCACGCCAGTCATAGATATCTTTTCTGAAAGGGGGAGTTTTTAAACTAAACGTTAGAAAAAGTTAATCATTTGGCTAATCAACTATTAGTGGATTTTAACGTTAGAAAAAGTTAATAATTTGGCTAATCAACTATTAGTGGATTTTAACGTTAGAAAAAGTTAATAATTTGGCTAATCAACTATTAGTGGATTTTAACGTTAGAAAAAGTTAATAATTTGGCTAATCAACTATTAGTGGATTTTAACGTTAGAAAAAGTTAATAATTTGGCTAATCAACTATTAGTGGATTTTAACGTTAGAAAAAGTTAATAATTTGGCTAATCAACTACTAGTGAGTTTTAACGTTAAAAAACGCTAATAATTTGGCTAATCAACTATTAGTGGATTTTAACGTTAGAAAAAGTTAATAATTTGGCTAATCAACTACTAGTGAGTTTTAACGTTAAAAAACGCTAATAATTTGGCTAATCAACTATTAGTGGATTTTAACGTTAGAAAAAGTTAATAATTTGGCTAATCAACTATTAGTGGATTTTAACGTTAGAAAAAGTTAATAATTTGGCTAATCAACTATTAGTGGATTTTAACGTTAGAAAAAGTTAATAATTTGGCTAATCAACTATTAGTGGATTTTAACGTTAGAAAAAGTTAATAATTTGGCTAATCAACTATTAGTGGATTTTAACGTTAGAAAAAGTTAATAATTTGGCTAATCAACTACTAGTGAGTTTTAACGTTAAAAAACGCTAATAATTTGGCTAATCAACTATTAGTGGATTTTAACGTTAGAAAAAGTTAATCATTTGGCTAATCAACTATTAATGGGCTTTAACGTTAAAAAAAGTTAACCATTTGACTAATCAACTGTTAGTGGATATTAACGTTAGAAAAAGCTCATCATTTGGCTAATAAACTTTTGGTGGTATTTAGTGGTGTTTTGGAAAATCACTTTAGGGGTATGGGGTGTATTCAGGACTAGCATTTGCTTGTTTCATGGTAATAAATTTTCATGCTCAAGTTGCCTATAGTGGAGACATAGACATAGCTAGGATAGCATAGACGTAGCTAGGATAGCATAGACATAGCTAGGATAGCATAGACGTAGCTAGGATAGCATAGACATAGCTAGGATAGCATAGACGTAGCTAGGATAGCATAGACGTAGCTAGGATAGCATAGACATAGCTAGGATAGCATAGACGTAGCTAGGATAGCATAGACATAGCTAGGATAGCATAGACGTAGCTAGGATAGCATAGACGTAGCTAGGATAGCATAGACATAGCTAGGATAGCATAGACGTAGCTAGGAAAGCATAGACGTAGCTAGGATAGCATAGACGTAGACATAGCTAGGATAGCATAGACATAGCTAGGATAGCATAGACATAGCTAGGATAGCATAGACATAGCTAGGATAGCATAGACGTAGACATAGCTAGGATAGCATAGACGTAGCTAGGATAGCATAGACGTAGCTAGGATAGCATAGACGTAGCTAGGATAGCATAGACGTAGCTAGGATAGCATAGACGTAGCTAGGATAGCATAGACGTAGCTAGGATAGCATAGACATAGCTAGGATAGCATAGACGTAGCTAGGATAGCATAGACATAGCTAGGATAGCATAGACGTAGCTAGGATAGCATAGACATAGCTAGGATAGCATAGACGTAGCTAGGATAGCATAGACATAGCTAGGATAGCATAGACGTAGCTAGGATAGCATAGACGTAGCTAGGATAGCATAGACGTAGCTAGGATAGCATAGACATAGCTAGGATAGCATAGACGTAGCTAGGAAAGCATAGACGTAGCTAGGATAGCATAGACGTAGACATAGCTAGGATAGCATAGACATAGCTAGGATAGCATAGACATAGCTAGGATAGCATAGACGTAGACATAGCTAGGATAGCATAGACGTAGCTAGGATAGCATAGACGTAGCTAGGATAGCATAGACGTAGCTAGGATAGCATAGACGTAGCTAGGATAGCATAGACGTAGCTAGGATAGCATATACGTAGCTAGGATAGCATAGACGTAGCTAGGATAGCATAGACGTAGCTAGGATAGCATAGACGTAGCTAGGATAGCATAGACGTAGCTAGTTAGTTTGAACCACCGAAACCACACAGTATCTATGGACAGTATCTATATTTTTTTGGAGATGCGGTTATTCAAGTTCGGAAAAACCCGTTTACTCGAGTTTCCAGTGCGATTCGGTGCCGTTAGAACGAACCTGGTTCAATTCCCGTCAGTATCAAGAATTTTTAATTTATGCTCTTGCTTCCTACTTGAATTTACTAGTATCTATGGACTTGTTTTCATACATTCAAAAAAAGGAGTCATTGATTACTTCTAATAGAGTAGTCAGTGGGATCTTCCCAGCGCAGTCATCTTGCTGGCAAATCTTGTTTATTAAATGGATTTTTTCGAATATCCTTACGCATTTTCGCTTGAACTTACGACGTTACGTTCTTTGATGTGGCGTAGCGTGGGTAAACGGCACACGGGGCCTAATCATAATTTTCCGCCTTTGTGACATTAAAAAAATATGTCAGTGATTGTGAAAGACTGGACGAAAATAAATTTGCCGCCCTCCCGATGATGCCTACCGGGGTGGTCCGCACCTCCGCCTAACCCCACCCGATTCTTCACCTTCTTCTTCTGCGTTCGTTCTCAAACTCCTGCAGATCAGTAGGATGTAGTCCGGAGAACGGAATGCGCTGCGTCATAGTTTACAGCATTGCTGCGATATCTGCGACTTTCGGCCTGACACATCCGACTTCAGCAGGGGTCACTGACCCTATATGGGATGGGACAGCCAACTCCATCCCATAACCTCCTTAGTGGTCTTGAACGACAAGCATGGAAGGTAAATAGTGTTGCTATTCTTTGCTCCCCTTTCGGGCAACGACAACACACGGGTGATTCTTCCCCTGATTTCATCATTTCTTATTTTGTATAGCTTGGTGGTAAATACACTTCCCAGGCATTTAAATTCAGAAGTAGTTGGTAGTTGGTAGTTGATGAGTTTGCCTCTCTTTTGGAGAGGCGTGACCTTTCAACAAGCGGACAAAGTCCAATTAGGTTATATCAGGACACACTACCATAAAATATTATTATTTTTTTTAAATATTTTATTTTTATATACATATAATTTTATATGTTTGGAAAATGTATATAATATAATATGTATATAATATTTGAAAATGTTCAGTTTGTATTGTGGTCATCCACGGTATTGTCTAAGACAATTATAAGATTTGGTGAAGCATCCGATGTTGACTTAGATTTTTGAAGTAGATTTATTAGTGGTTTAAATTCAAAAGTTTGTTTCACTTTACTTTTGTGTATTTTTATATTCACTAGGTTTGGTGACTTGCTGATTTTAATTTCTTCTGTTTTTGCGTGTGTGTATTTATTTGCATGTTATATTTTGTGCATGTTGAAAGCTTTACAACAATCAAAAAAGTGGTCACTGTTCTGGTACCCAGTCACCCCAATCTGTCCACAGAAACTTTAGGGACACAGCACACTCTCAGAGAAGGGGAAACAACACGGTGATCACTTCCCCTACAGTTTGCATTATAGAGTTGTCTGCCTACTCCTGTTTGTGTTTAGGCCAAACAATTATTTTAATGGTCATTACATGGCTGAAAGATCCCAATATAAAAAATGATGCTTTAATTATTTATTAAATCTAATTCCAAAGTTATCTATAGTTCTTTGTGTGTGTGTGTGTAAGCATTCAGTCTCACAATCCCGCTATTTTTCACTCGTAGTACTACGACGGTATTTTTTCTAGCAGGATGTAGTCCAGAGAACTGAGATGCATTATGTCGCCGGTCTATTTGCGACAGTGGTCCATACATCCGACTTCATCGGTGTTATATACTAATCATGAGTAACCATAAGCCCTGATATAACTAAAAAATAATATCTACATATGTAATAGCCGTGCTTATTACAAAGTGGATGTAATTTCAATTGCATTTCAACAGTGTGAATTTATGTAAACACCCATCTGTTTTGTCCCTTCAGTTTTCAACTCAGTTCATATGGAGTCAGTTAAAAACAAATACAAACATTCTTCGAAACAAATAATGAGCTTATGTCTGGCGAGGTCTCATTTCAAGCTCTGATTTTAAAAATTCTGGATATGAAAAAATTATCACAACCGTCATTTGTTTCGTTTATCCACGCTGTTTCTCGTAAGGAGTTTAGTATATCAGTCCGGCCCATTACTCACTCACTTAATACAGAGATATAACTGACAGTCCTGCATGTTATCTCATTACTCAATCACTTAATACAGAGATATAACTGACAGTCCTGCCTGTTATCTCATTAATCAATCACTTAATACAGAATTATAATTGATCAGCCTGGCTCCTATCTCATTACTCAATCACTGAATACAGAGATATAACTGACCAGCTTGATTTCTATCTAATTATTCAATCACTTAATAAAGAAATATAACTAACCAGCTTGACTATCTCACTATCCCAACAACCCATATGACCAGCCATAAACAAGAATCTGCCTGCTTGCAATTTCGACCTCACCACTGTCTCAAGTTCACAACGCATCCCGATTGTATTTGTCTGTTCTTTCTCATCGAATCACCGAGAGTGTCAACACAAGTTGCATTATATGACCCCCAGCCAGTTCATGGTCTTGGCAACTGCCACAGTCTTGTAGTCATAGGTACTACACAAACTCTGAAAGAAAAGTCAATACAAAAACTCTTCTATTTCTCTAAAAATTCTTGAGACTAACGGGAATTGAACCAGTCCGTTCTACGGCACCAAATCGCCTAGCAACAATTGCACACGCGTTTTTCAGTACTTGACTAACCGCATCTCCAAAGAAAGATGCGATTTCATCAAGCCATTCAAATCGTGCACACAAAGTCACCCGAACGGACCAATCGAGACAAGGACTATTACAACAACAACAAACATCCCGTACAGGTATTGAAATATCCTCAGTAACAACAAACACATAACATAATATCCGTATTAGTTATACAAGTAATAGTTATATATAGTATTGTCTATATATGTTATCCATGTTTACAAGAAGACCTATTGGCCCTTGTATAACTAATACGGATATTATGTTATGTGTTTGTTGTTACTGAGGATATTTCAATACCTGTACGGGATGTTTGTTGTTGTTGTAATAGTCCTTGTCTCGATTGGTCCGTTCGGGTGACTTTGTGTGCACGATTTGAATGGCTTGATGAAATCGCATCTTTCTTTGGAGATGCGGTTAGTCAAGTACTGAAAAACGCGTGTGCAATTGTTGCTAGGCGATTTGGTGCCGTAGAACGGACTGGTTCAATTCCCGTTAGTCTCAAGAATTTTAAAATATTATCCTCTGGCTTCCTACTTAAAATTTACTTCTATTTCTCTAATGGTTTTTTTCTGCTCACTGACCCGTGCAATGCGCAATCAATAGACACGTCTCTCACTACTCAACCAAGACGATGGATGATCTATTATCTTTTCTCTGCATGTGCTGTAATGCGTCCGTCCGTCCGTCCGTGTGCGTGCGTGCGTGCGTGCGAGCGAGTGTGCTGCGTACGTGTGTGTGTTTTTTCTTTCTGTACTTCCTATCTTTTTTACTTCGGTCTTTTCTATATTTATCTTCATGTTAAATGTTTCGCATGCTTGACGTAATCTGTCTATGTGTCTGTATAGTTCTTCTTCTGATGATGCCGCTAGTGCTTGCTAATCTGCAAATAGCAATTCGTTTAAGTTATCCTTCAGATTCTTTTCTTCCGTTGTATTTGCTACTTTGCAGATGTGATCTATATATGTTATGAACAATAGGGGAGGGGGTGGGGAGAAATAGTAAACATCCCTGTCTCACTCCTGAGTGAATTTGAAATTATCGGATATTTCTGTGCTCGTTCTTATTGCGCAGTGACTATTGGTGTATATGCTCTGCTCTGAGATAGGTTTATCAGATGTTGGAGAAGGCCATGTCTGTAGTATTATACATAGTTGTGCTCAATAAACTCTGTCAAAAGCTTTCTCTAGGTCCACGAAAGCCAAATATCAGTCTTAGTTTTGTTTTGTCGCTCTTTCTGAAAGCTGTTTGAGGGTGAAGATCTTAGAGAGGCGAATTACCGTCGAGGAAATCATGGCTGAGTTGGGATTAAGTCATGTGACCACGTTTAAGATTTTGCATGAACAGTTTCGCATGTCAAAGTTGTCCGCGGGTTCCCCGTCTTGTCATTCCAATGTCGGCTCATGCAGCTCATGACCAATGTCTTTGTCCTACAGTGCGAGTATGAAATCATACCTCATCCGCCACACCCACCTGATTTAACACTCGGTGACGTCTTCCTATCTCTAAACAAGAAGAATACGCTTCGTGGACGTCTTTTTCCTGACGTCCAGGACTTGATTACTAAAGTGGAGACGTGGTTTCAGACACAGGAGGAGGTGTTCTACAATCAAGGCATTAGGTAGGTGAATAAGAGATGGGGGAAGCGCTTTGTTTTGATGAGTGAATTCATAGAGAAGAACTGAAGTTCACACCAATTTTCAGGTAAGCGTCTTGATTACTTCACACTAAAGTGCAACACTTTTCTACCAGCCGTCGTATCTTGTCTTGCCATTTGATATTCAACACTTTTCTGAGACAGTTGTGTGAAAGTGAATAAGCGTCCTCACATGCCATCTATATACAGTCCAAGTAGACAGCTCGAGGAAGCTCTACCAGTAATACTTTCATCTTCACCTCTGTCTTTACCTCTACCGTCACGATATGAGAATGCGGAATCGGAATTCATACCGCTTTTTGCTGAAGCATCCACTTTCAACCATGAATACTTCTTCTTCTTCTTCAGAGTTCGCTCTCAAATAACCACTACGAATATTTTTTGTGATTTCCGTCAGGGAGCGTGAAGTACGTTGTGCTGCAAGTTCCACAGTAAAACTGTGATTATTTGCACCCCGGTTGGCCACTTGTGGTCAGGACGTACGAGGTCCAGCACATCCGTTTTCGTCATTCCTTTATTTCTGGTTTGGTCCCTAGTCCGTGACAGCCTGTCTATCTGTCGCCGGGCACGATGGTGTGTAGTGCCTCTTCGCCAAGACGCTTGTCGAGCGCGTCTATCTGGCACGAGGTGCTCAACCGTCCATGAATCCATCTCGTGCAATTGGACAAACTCTGCCTGTGTCCATCGGGTACTGAACCGTTTCTAATCCGCGAGCATGGTTCCGTATGAGGAAGAACTCGCCAGAAGAGTTGGACCCTGGCTCGTTCGCCCTCCTACCCGAGGCGTCATTCATAGACCTCGTGAACCCCTCGCACAAGTTTGAGTCTCACACCACGCGTTTGAGAGCAAGGCGTTCTCAGCTGAGCGACCTTGTCCCAATAGCGCCTGAGCCCATCAGGTACTGAACCCTTTCTCTCTGCAAGTGTATTTCCGGTATAGGAAAGCTTGACAGTAGAGTTGGGCCAGGGCTAAAATCGTTGTCCCTTTTCTGCCTGAGCCTATCAGGTACTGAACCCTTTCTCTCTGCAAGTGTATTTCCGGTATAGGAAAGCTTGACAGTAGAGTTGGGCCAGGACTGCCATCTTTGTCCCTTTCTTGCCTAAACCCATCGGGTTCGGTACCCTTTCTCTTCGCGAGCATATTTCCGGTATAGGAATGCTCGACATTAGAGTTGGTTTAGGTCTTCTTGCTTTTCCGAAAGCCCACGATTGGGTCTGGATCTCAGCTTATAAGGATCCCAGGTAACTAGAAGCTCGTCTCGAGCTAACAGAGCTCATTGTTACCGTTTCTTAGGAACTTTTCTCTTTTTCATTTGCAGTTCGCGCTGCCCTCTGGCGCTGTTCTGCCCTTTCATTATGTCATTGTACTCATTATGACATATATTTGTTTCTGTCCATGCATTCACCTTTACGTGCCTTTTACATTGGCCGCCCCTCCAATGTTCTGGCTGGACTAACAGGCGTCACTGTATGTCGACAGTTTCGCTGTATGTGGTGATACAAATGGTGTCGGAGATATTGTCTGTCTCTTTTGCAGTCACATCTCTTTCCATCTGCTTCCTCCACATTCTCGGACACGATCCCCAAATGATTTGGCCAGAATCAGCTCGAGCTGCTGTTTTCTGTTACCAGGGTGCACCGCGAGGAGGTACATTTGGGATCTTGGTTATCTGCTAACCCTGGGTCCGCCTAGAGAAATGCGTTCCCTTTCCACTCCCCCCCCATGAATACTAATCGACTGGTTATATCATGGTATATAGCCATTGAAAAAAAACAACAACGATCCTGATATATAATAATGAAGATAGAGAGCTGTGGAGAGCCATGATCGCCTACGCCATCATCATGGTACTTGATCATGAAGAAGACAGTAGGTGTGGGTGAAAGGGTGTCATATTTTCATACTTGATATAAAAAAAGCCACGTACGCACGCGCGCAACATACAGTGTAATCTTTCTGTTATTAATAATAGTAAAACCATTATTGTTATAATTATGGTATCATTCTCATAATGATAAGGGAAACAACTCACATAGGAAATATTTGTAAATCATTTGGTTAAATCCCCTGTCTTTCTAATTCTATTAACGCAAGCACATATATACAGTTGAAATCTTTTGGCTTGTGGCTTCTTCTTCTTCTTCTTCTTCTTTCGTTCACTTGAAACATGTCTATATCTGTAATTCTGTCTCCTTAATAAAACTCACTGTCTTTTATAGTTCATACAGTGGCCCATAGAGATTTCTTTCCATTGTTGTTTCCTATGTCCAATATGTCTGCCTCAGCGTTTCATGCTCAGAACACTCTTGAAGTATATGTTTGGCACTCTGTCCTGCCTGTCCACATGTACACATGGCAGTGTTGCCAATCTTGAACTTTGTATACATGTGACTGCGGAGTCGGTTTGGTCCTGTTTTGAGGCGTAGAATTATAACTTGTTCTGGTCTGTTCATAATGTGATAGTCGTCTTGTGTTGGTTTTTGTGGCTTTATTATTGACTTGATCATCTGTTTTTTCTGATGGTAGGTGATTGGTATATCTGGTTAATCTTCGGCAGCACCTTCCTTAGCCAGTTGGTCTGCGTTTTCATTTCCTGGTATTCCACAGTGAGAGGGTATCCAGGCCAGCACCGCGTAGTGGTGATGGGGCTTAGTTCAGCCATCAGGGGCTGGAAACTAAGACTGGTCGGGCTGTCCCACTCGATCAGGACCATAGTCCTGCCTAAGTAAGTAGAGTGCTGAAGACGGAGGCAACCAACCAAAAGGCTCACAGATAATCAGAATGCCACGCACAAAACACAATGGAAACATTGAAACATGTTTGGCTTGTGGCGAAGTGGTACACAGTCACTGTTATGATGTTTAATATGGGCAAAATATTGTAGTTTTCGTGAAATAACCACCGCTGTTTAGCCAATTTTCTTTTACATTCATTTCTCTCAGGATGGCTACATTCGTGATATTTTTAGCTCATGGTATTCTGAATATATTTCTGTAACATTTTGTTTCAAATGCTGCTATTCACCGCCGAAGACGGATGTGTTGGGCCATTGGCGCAAATAAAACGGCAACACAACGCATTTCCATTCTCTGGACTATATTGAACTGGAAATCTTGTAGGACCATTGTCCTGTTACAAGAGAAATCCAGCGGGAGTTTGAGAATGAACGCTGAAGAAGAAGAAGAAATGCTATTTTATTTTTTCATTTTGTTGGTGATTGTCCAGGATTCACACCCAAATAATGTCACTGCGAATATTCAAGAGCATAGAAATGTTAGTTCTGCTGTTTTGCTGTAGCTCAGCCATATCTTTTCATTTGTATCATCTTTTACGCGATATCGAACATCCTTCTGACGTCTTCAGAGCAGTCACTGTTACCGTTGATAAGAGAACCAATGTAGTCAAAACTAGTGACTCTTTATAATTCGCTATTGTTGATGTTGGTTGAGACGCTTCACATTTTTTATCAATTTTTATAAGAACATGTGTAATCATGAATGCTATGTTGAACTGACTAGTAACATCTGTAAAGAACAGTATGTGGAATTTGGTCAGAAAATAATCAATATAGTATAGCAACCCCATTGTCTATTTATATGTAGTCAATATCATCATGAATTGCCGTTCCCACAAGAAAAGGTAACTGCAATGAGCTTGCAATATTTTATGTCTTTGGTCATGAACTCTGATAGACTGTCTCTTGTCCATCTCATTATACTTTTCTCTCACTTGTATCTCTCTGTCTATTGCTTGCATGCCGTCCCTCAACTCTATCATTCTGTCTCTTGTCTATCTCATTACACTTTTCTCTCACTCTGCCTATTGCTTGCATGCCGTCCCTCAACTCTATCATTCTCATTGTAAGGTCTTCAACGTGTCTTTTAATATGTCCAACATATTCTGTTTGTGTGATGTTTTTTTAATTTTAATACTTCTTGTTACATACACAGTTTTCTCATAATATGTTCGTTTTCTTTCATTTCCATGAAATTCATCTTCTTCTGTGTATTCAGATCTCAAAGGCGTGAATTATGTCTTCCAATTATCAAATTCTTTATTTGTGATTTGTTTAGATGTTAATAGTTTCCTCGTGTCATTGAAAGTGCTTTTAACTATTTGTATTGGCGGTATTAACTTCTATTTCACATCTACCACCATTATTGCTGAACTCAAAACAGATTGTGTTCACAATATGTACAGCTTGTGTATATTTATATAAAAGCTGGATCTTAGAAAAATAGCGATGCAAGTCTTATGCACAGTCAAAAAAGTACATCCCCTAAAAGTGAGGCGTTAAAAAAACACTTTCTCGATGTTAATCCCTCTTGACGAATCAATCCATCGTCAGTGATTCATTCCTGTAAACTCATCAGAAATATTTCTTCAAAGGTAACGCTATTAGACTTTCCCGTGTTTAATTGGTTGAAATCACAAAATATACACAAAATGGCCAATAAAAATCTCGAGAAAAGTCAAATTAAGTCACTTTTGCAGGATGATTAATAATACATTCACAGGTCTAAAATTACAAGGGATTCGCACTTGACGAGTGACGACCTAGATTGCTGTGTCCATGAAGTGGTACTAATGTGAGATGTCACCAACTAGAACGTCTTTTGTGAGACAATATGCACAAAACTTCATGTCTGAATTTGTATGTCCAACTACGTAACAAGCAATACTTGCTCTCGTATAGATCAACAATTACAGTTAAATGTGATATTTGTGTCCCTCCAATAACTGATTGTGACATCTTGTGACTGAGGAGTAAAAAATGTATGACCAGGTTGACACACATTCGTAAGAGAAAGTTGTTTTCATTTTTCATAAAATATTTTCAATGGTGTGTTCATTTGTTAAATATTTATTGACAAATTTGTGCTTTACTTCTCAAACTCCCATCGAATCTCTCTTATAATAGGACAAGCGTCCTACTTGATTTGCAACAGGATGTAGTCCACAGAATGAAAAATGCATTATGTCTCTGTTTGATTTATGCAAATGGCCCGACATTATTTCTTGCGTACGTGATTTTTAAAAAAAACAACCCACGAATGTGTTGCATGACCGTGTCCGATAGAGACCCTTCAATTTAATTAATTAGGGCCTCATTCTTTACTTTAAAAAAATTATTGTTAGGATTTCGGTTGGTCACTATTTACATACTTTGAATCGTATGTCAAAATAGTCAAGGCGACTCAAAGTATACAAATAGTGACCAACTGAAACCCAACCAGGACCCAGTCACGTGACCACGTGACAATCTAGATAACAAGTCTTAATGAAGTCGTCCATGCTTTGTTGATACAGCAATGATGCTTTCTTTTCGTATTACTTTAAACTGTCACACGCCCCCGCTCCCGTCTCACTCTCCCCCCCCCCCCATCATTCACCACCGTACATCAATCTTGTCGACATTTTAGATTCTTCTGTCTTGGAATTACATAACCTTCTCCTGTCTCAATGTGTATGTTTTATTCTTCCTGTGCCATACCGACTAGCCTACGTAACCACATTCCTATCGCTATGTTGCGTTATGAACAATACTGCGTGTGACATGATTGTACGATCATTTCTAACCATTCATTACATTTTTATCTCGTATAATATACATATATTGAGAAGTTAACATAAACATGGGATATTTATCGGCTTCCCGGTGTGTTGTGGGTATGTCTTCTTCGTTTGCCTTCAGACTCCCACATTGATGACTCACAAAGCTAGCAGCTATCCCCAGTCTGTAAAGTGTTTTCATGAAATGAAACAGCAGATCTAAGCGTTAATCCGTTTTCGCTTTCCATCATTTAATACGTTTATTTGGTTTGTTATATTCTGCCCTGATGAAGGCTTTTAGTCAAAACGTCGTCTGTCGCTATGTCCCGTTGATAATTTGTATTTTTGGCTAATGTTGGTAACACTTATATCTACTTCTCTTCATTTTGATATTTGCCTTCTGTAATTCCCCCCCCCCCCATTTCCAGTTTCAATTTTTAACACTGGGGATTTAAATCTTGATTACCCGTATGTTGGGTTGATCTGCAACAAGTGTGCTGCTAACATATGGCTGGTGGAATAGATGCACATGCCTGTTGTGTCGATCTTAAGCGGTGGCTAACTGGAGATGATTAGTACAGATGATCCTTACACTAAATGTTTGGAGTAAAATTTAACAACAGGGAAAATTTGATTTTAAAAAGAGACAGAGAACGGCAATGTGAGATGATATTGGATAGTTTGACATAGTGATATGGTAAAATATCAGCACTAGAACTGATACACAGTAATGCAGGTATAATGTTGTACTTCACCCGTCACGGCACATGATAGTCAATTATAAACGTCTTGATATTATTGTTTTAGAAAGTGAATGATATTTAAATGCACAAATGTTTTGTAACTGTTCTCAGATAAAAATAAATAAAAATAAAAAGTATTGTTTTGTTTGGTCTCAAACACAGGCCAACATAAAACTTGTCTCTGACGTTCTGAACGCAAAGTCCATCCAGTGTATACCACAGAATGCATTAGCAGTCATGTGATGAAGTTAGACATGAGATGTCATGTGATGCAGTTAGACATGAGATGTCATTTCGTTTTGTATGAAATTGCTGAACATTTCAGAGATTAACAGATGTTGTATGTTTTATATAAATAAATTTATATATATATTAAATAAAATTAGTAGCATATCTTATTCAGGACGTAGCTATCAACTCAGCATTTTTTGGCTGTAGTGATTTTCTAGGCAATATTTATACGTTCAGTAGCTTCCCAAAGTTTTCTGTACTGTCCGGATGCAAAATTGCATGTGGCGGGATCGAACTCAGTACCTTGGCCGCCACAGAGCCCACTATATATATATTTATATATATGGTTGCTGATCCAGCGGTTCATGGGTTCATGCCCTTTGACCCATATATATATATATATATATATATATATATATATATATATATATATATATATATATATATATATATATATATATATATATATATATATATATATATATATATATATATATATATATATATATATATATATATATATATATATATATATATATATATATGTAATGTAAATATATATATATGTAATGTAAATATATATACAAAATTCACATTGTTTCATCTCCGTTCCTTTAGTTTATGTATAAACATCTATCAATCATTACCTTCGATACCTTCGATATTGTGTGCTTTTTACAAATATTTACTATGCCAGGATGAGCTCATAAAAATGTTTTATATATATATATATATAGCGATAGTTGTGTGCATACATATTTGTAGGAAATGACTGTTAATGTGCAGATAAATGTGTATCTATAAAGTGACTGCTAATATGGACATAGATGTGTATGAGGTGAGATGTGTATGAGGTGAGATGTGTATGAGGTGAGATGTGTATGAGGTGAGATGTGTATGAGGTGAGATGTGTATGAGGTGAGATGTGTATGAGGTGAGATGTGTATGAGGTGAGATGTGTATGAGGTGAGATGTGTATGAGGTGAGATGTGTATGAGGTGAGATGTGTATGAGGTGAGATGTGTATGAGGTGAGTTTTAATGTGCAATAAATTGGTATCTCACGCCGAAATGCGCAGATATCGCAGCAATGCTGTAAACTATGACACAATTCATTCCGTTCTTCGGACTACATCCTCTTAATCTGCAGGAGTTTGAGAATGAACGTAGAAGAAGAAGAACTGCTAATGTGCACATATATTTATATGAATGAACGGCTGTTAATGTTTCACATAAATGTGTTTGTATAAATTGACTTAATTTAATGTGCACATAAATGTGTCTATATGATTCTTCTTGATTAGAAAACTGGCCTCGCAGCAACGTGGGGCATTCCCATAAGTGCTCCGCCCTCTGTTCCAACAGCCATTCGTCTCGATGGTGTTTCGAGTCCAATGCCGCCGAAACAGACGACGACATCACGGCACAACTCTGGCCCTTGCGACAGGTTTATATGTTGTTCCGCCCACCCACGCCGTGCCCGTAACTAGTTCAAGCACAACGTCGGCCTATCGTAACAACATCGTAACTGTTATCGAAGGTTACGACTACGGGATTGTATAGATGACGTGCCATGAAGCTTCTATAAGAAGATAACCTCAATACAAAGGCATGTCATCTACTAAGTTTATTTGTTGCATGGTTGGTTTGTCTAGTGAGCCATTGGTGGGACCCACAGAAACAACCGTATACGAGTGTCTATATGAAATGAGTGTTTGTGTACACATAAATGTGTTTGTATTGTCAGCATAAAGTTCCGTCTCCACAACGAAGGCTGGCTGCAACGGACCTCCAATATTCTCTATCTCTTGTCTTGGGAGTACACTCTGCCAGACTCTGCCAGTTATTTATTGATCTGTTTACATCCTCAAAAAATTCCTCTCTTTGAATTTCATTGCTGGTTGTTTACACGAGACATAAACCTGTGTAAATACTCTCTTTGTATAAATTAAATAGACCGGGTGATTAAAATGCGTCATTGTCTTACTATCTATCTATCTATCTATCTATCTATCTATCTATCTATCTATCTGTCTGTCTGTCTGTCTGTCTGTCTGTCTGTCTGTCTGTCTGTCTGTCTGTCTGTCTGTCTGTCTGTCTGTCTGTCTGTCTGTCTGTCTGTCTGTCTGTCTGTCTGTCTGTCTGTCTGTCTGTCTGTCTGTCTGTCTGTCTGTCTGTCTGTCTGTCTGTCTGTCTGTCTGTCTGTCTGTCTGTCTGTCTGTCTCTGTCTGTCTGTCTGTCTGTCTGTCTGTCTGTCTGTCTGTCTGTCTGTCTGTCTGTCTGTCTGTCTGTCTGTCTGCCTAACTGCGTAACTGCCTGCCTGCCTGCCTGCCTACCTGCCTGCCTGCCTGCCTGCCTGCCTGCCTGGCTTGGCAGGCTGTCTGTTCTGCCCCGTCCGTCCGCCTGTCTGTCCTATGCTGTGAGGCGTCGCAGTATTTAATGACGATCGGTTTTCGGGCTATTGCACATCTGGTCGCATGATGTGCAGTAATAATTTGTCGTCTCAAAATGTCGGTAACTTTTCAATACACCTTCTTCTTGGTCATTCTCTGTATTTTGTTGTTTCAATTTTCATGTTGAATGCTCTTGCCGCTGGCCAATAAAGGTTCATTCTCATTAGGTGGCCGAACAATTTCAATCTGTTTTTTTTTCCCCAATATATTTGACCACGAATTGTCTTACCACTTTTCTTATTTCTATGTATTTTGAGTAGCTGTTTTGGTACCTTATTGATGCAGTTTGTTCCCAATATATATATATTTCTAATCAGTCTGATGTCTTTTTACATCTATGCCTATTTCTTGAAGACATTTAATTAGTTTTTCATATTGTACGTTATCAAAGGCCTTAAGTAGTCCATGAAGCAAATATAGATACTTTTTTTTTACTTATATATATATTTATATACCAATAATCGGATTCCTAGTATAGCTTCCCTGGTTTCTTTGTCTTTCTTAAAACCGAATTGCTCTTCGCTGTCTATCTGGTTTTGTATTCTTTCATGTATTATCTTGAACAACTGAGCATATGTTTGAATACCATGAAATGCCTTTTGTAAATGTTATTTTTCAACTGTTACCAGCACATACCCCTCCATTGCTAGTTTCTCCATGCTGCTATGTGTCTTTTTGTGGCCAAAATACCTTAATATTCTTGATATAATTTTGTGTAGGAGTCAACCTTCTTGTTGTGTAGGAGTCAACCTTCTTGTTGTGTACGAGCCAACCTTCTTGTTGTGTAGGAGCTAACCTTCTTGTTGTGTAGGAGCTAACCTTCTTGTTGTGTAGGAGTCAACCTTCTTGTTGTGTAGGAGCCAACCTTCTTGTTGTGTAGGAGCCAACCTTCTTGTTGTGTAGGAGCTAACCTTCTTGTTGTGTAGGAACTAACCTTCTTGTTGTGTAGGAGCCAACCTTCTTGTTGTGTAGGAGCCAACCTTCTTGTTGTGTAGGAGCTAACCTTCTTGTTGTGTAGGAACTAACCTTCTTGTTGTGTAGGAGCCAACCTTCTTGTTGTGTAGGAGCTAACCTTCTTGTTGTGTAGGAACTAACCTTCTTGTTGTGTAGGAGCCAACCTTCTTGTTGTGTAGGAGTCAACCTTCTTGTTGTGTAGGAGTCAACCTTCTTGTTGTGTAGGAGCTAACCTTCTTGTTGTGTAGGAGCTAACCTTCTTGTTGTGTAGGAACTAACCTTCTTGTTGTGTAGGAGCTAACCTTCTTGTTGTGTAGGAACTAACCTTCTTGTTGTGTAGGAGCCAACCTTCTTGTTGTGTAGGAGTCAACCTTCTTGTTGTGTAGGAGCTAACCTTCTTGTTGTGTAGGATCCAACCTTCTTGTTGTGTAGGAGCTAACCTTCTTGTTGTGTAGGATCCAACCTTCTTGTTGTGTAAGAGCTAACCTTCTTGTTGTGTAGGAGTCAACCTTCTTGTTGTGTAGGAGTCAACCTTCTTGTTGTGTAGGAGCTAACCTTCTTGTTGTGTAGGATCCAACCTTCTTGTTGTGTAGGAGCTAACCTTCTTGTTGTGTAGGATTCAACCTTCTTGTTGTGTAGGAGCCAACCTTCTTGTTGTGTAAGAGCTAACCTTCTTGTTGTGTAGGAGTCAACCTTCTTGTTGTGTAGGAGTCAACCTTCTTGTTGTGTAGGAGCTAACCTTCTTGTTGTGTAGGATCCAACCTTCTTGTTGTGTAGGAGCTAACCTTCTTGTTGTGTAGGATCCAACCTTCTTGTTGTGTAGGAGCCAACCTTCTTGTTGTGTAGGAGCCAACCTTCTTGTTGTGTAGGAGCCAACCTTCTTGTTGTGTAGGAGCCAACCTTCTTGTTGTGTAGGAGCCAACCTTCTTGTTGTGTAGGAGCCAACCTTCTTGTTGTGTAGGAGCCAACTTTCTTGTGTAGGAGCCAACCTTCTTGTTGTGTAGGAGCTAACCTTCTTGTTGTGTAGGAGCCAACCTTCTTGTTGTGTAGGAGCCAACCTTCTTGTTGTGTAGGAGCCAACCTTCTTGTTGTGTAAGAGCCAACCTTCTTGTTGTGTAGGAGCCAACCTTCTTGTTGTGTAAGAGCCAACCTTCTTGTTGTGTAGGAACTAACCCTCTTCCACAATTAATGTGATTAACACCTCTTATTTCGCTGTTTTTTCGTTGTCACATCTTTTCCTTTACATGAACGATACTCATTGCGATTGCGACACACAGATTGCTTTTGGTAATTCCAATCCGGATGGTTGCCTGGGTCGCCCATGCCTAGTTTCGACACTAGGTGAGAAGGTAATCCGTGTATTCTTGTGATGACAGTTTCTACTAGCTGTAAGGGACTGAGCACACGAAGACTCCTTGGAAGGAGGGATAGATGACTTTATTCTGACCAGCTGTGCATTTTTCTCAATTTCTAATATCGCAACAAGTTTGTAACGTACTCTTAACGATACCCTGTTACATATGATCAACATAGGCATAGCGTGACCGTTGTGTGTCAATATTTGACAGTTCTAGGCGCATGTCACAACTTGACACGTCACTGATTAATACGTGCTTTGACTTGGGTACAATTTGTAGGAGCGAAAACTTCCAGTATATGAGGTGGTAAGTACGTGTTCTCTCTCCCTCACTGTGTCTCTGTGTGTGTTTGTTGTTCTCCTCTCTCCCTCTCTGTGTGTGTTTGTTGTTCTCCTCTCTCCCTCTGTGTGTGTGTTTGTTGTTCTCCTCTCTCCCTCTCTGTGTCTCTGTGTGTGTTTGTTGTTCTCCTCTCTCCCTCTCTGTGTCTCTGTGTGTGTTTGTTGTTCTCTCTACCTCTCTGTATCTCTGTGTGTGTTTGTTGTTCTCTCTCCCTTTCTGTGTCTCTGTGTGTGTTTGTTGTTCTCCTTGCTCCCTTTCTCTGTGTGTGTTTGTTGTTCTCCTCGCTCCCTTTCTGTGTGTGTTTGTTGTTCTCTCTCCCTTTCTCTGTGTGTGTTTGTTGTTCTCCTCGCTCTCTTTCTGTGTGTGTTTGTTGTTCTCTCTCCCTTTCTGTGTCTCTGTGTGTGTTTGTTGTTCTCTCTCCCTTTCTGTGTCTCTGTGTGTGTTTGTTGTTCTCCTCGCTCTCTTTCTGTGTGTGTTTGTTGTTCTCTCTCCCTTTCTGTGTCTCTGTGTGTGTTTGTTGTTCTCCTCTCTCCCTCTCTATGTGTGTTTGTTGTTCTCCTCGCTCCCTTTCTGTGTGTGTTTGTTTTTCTCCTCGCTCCCTTTCTGTGTGTGTTTGTTGTTCACCTCTCTCCCTCTCTGTGTGTGTTTGTTGTTCCCCTCTCTCCCTCTCTATGTGTGTTTGTTGTTCACCTCTCTCCCTCTATATGTGTGTTTGTTGTTCACCTCGCTCCCTTTCTATGTGTGTTTGTTGTTTACCTCTCTCCCTCTCTGTGTATGTTTGTTGTTCACCTCTCTCCCTTTCTGTGTATGTTTGTTGTTCACTTCTCTCCCTCTCTTTGTGTGTTTGTTGTTCACCTCTCTCCCTCTCTATGTGTGTTTGTTGTTCTCCTCTCTCCCTCTCTTTGTATGTTTGTTATTCTCCTCTCCCCCCTCTCTATGTGTATCTGTTGTTCTCCTCTCTCCCTCTCTGTGTGAGTTTGTGTATAACATATACTTTCTTTCTGGTAGCTAGCTAGAAATATAATACTATTTTTAGCAGTAATTATATGATGTTCAAGGCAATATTTAAAGTCAGTAATTTGCAATTGATTTTTAATGACTTCAGCTGAAATCTGAACTTTTCACATTAGACTTTATGGATATCCTCATTATCTGTAAGCCACATCAGTAAGCTGAAATTATCTGTAAGCCACATCAGTAAGCTGAGATTATCTGTAAGCCACATCAGTAAGCTGAGATTATATGTAAGCCACATCAGTAAGCTGAGATTATCTGTAAGCCACATCAGTAAGCTGAGATTATCTGTAAGCCACATCAGTAAGCTGAGATTATCTGTAAGCCACATCAGTAAGCTGAGATTATTTGTACGCCACATCAGTAAGCTGAGATTATCTGTAAGCCACATCAGTAAGCTGAGATTATCTGTAAGCCACATCAGTAAGTTGAGATTATCTGTAAGCCACATCAGTAAGCTGAGATTATCTGTAAGCCACATCAGTAAGCTGAGATTATCTGTAAGCCACATCAGTAAGCTGAGATTATCTGTAAGCCACATCAGTAAGCTGAGATTATCTGTAAGCCACATCAGTAAGTTGAGATTATCTTTAAGCCACAGAGCCATCTGTGTGATATGTTGCTACCAGATTGTTGTCATCACTGCCAGTTAATGTAAGACTCAATTCTGTGCAAGTTTTCTCGCTGTCTTCTTTGTTATTTAAAAATAATTATTCAAAAATCAGTGTCTATCGACGTTTTGGACTCCCACTTTTCCTCATTCTAGAAATCCTGGCATTCCATGATTAATCTTTTTAAATCAAATGTGTAATTGTATATGTCCAACTTTACTAGCTATCGTGTTCTGATTGATTTCAGCAGAAAAAAATCATATATTGCTATGATCAGGTATTTGCGGGCCTCTGACATGATCGTCCTTCTGACAGTGCTATTATCAAGGCCTGTTTATAACATTTCATTTCAAATGCTGGTATCTTCCTTTCTATTATATAATATTGTCCAAGATGCACAACCATATTACACCATTGGCAAAATAAAATTGATAATACTTTTAACTTTGATTTCCTGTTTGCAACTGCTATACGTTCTTCATCTGTGACGCTGTTTTGTGATTTTATTTGCCCATTTTCCTCTCGTCTGCTGATATTCCTTTAAGTTTGATGTGGATATGAATTGGTAATCCATGCTTCTGTGTCCACGAGTTTATTCTGGCACAGACCTAAAGAAGCTGTCAACTTCAAATGGGTCATCGAGTCTACGGATGAAGGAGAAGAAAACAAAACATCTAAGCTTTATTGTTTATTTTTTTATTGTTGACATAGTCCTTTTGGTAGAAACATCGATTCAGTACTTTTATGAATTGTTATGTTTTTTGTTATTTAGATTTTTCTGTAAATTGTAAAACCTAAAACACTGTTCCTACAATTTGGCACATATCTTTACTTCTACCCAACCATTTATTGGTCATGTACATGCTATTTGTCAATTGTGTATTACGATCGTATTTATAATTTGAAGTACAATTTTTAAAATCGATAAACAAAAATTAGTTAACAGAATTAACACAGATGCACAGAGATAGCTTTCATGGTACACATTTCGTTCTGCTAAATAAAGATTACAATGTTGAGTCACGTGACCAGTTGCTCGCGAGCACCTTGGTGCTATAGTAATGCTGCCACCATAGCTGTGGTCCTCGCTCCATACGAGCTAAAAAAATTGCATGGCGAGCACTAGCGATCAAAGTTACCTTTACAAATTTAATGTTTGTTGTATAAACCAAAATACACAGTGCTACCATCCACGATTTTGAAGGAAAGAAACGGGTTGTGTACGAGATAATAAAGAAAGCTATGTCTTCAGTTTTCAGGTTCACTTTTACTTTCAATTTCCCATAATATTTTCTGTGTTGATTCGTTCATTTGTTTAATCCTGATGTTCTGAGTAACATTTAATTACAAGGATCTCATTAACCTGGTGAGTATTTTTAAAATATACGCACGTGCATACACGCATTCGTACACGCACACACACACATGCGCTCCAATCCTAGAAGCTGGGCCTATATTTAACACTTTTTAAGAACTCTGCTCCGTTCCGTATTTTTTAGTATTTTCTACTGCTGTATTCCAGTTCCACATTGGATGTCGTAATTCTTCTCCGATAAATAATATCATTATTACCTTTGCAATGTGTGTTCCCAGAAGCAAAGACATACATATACGGGAAACAAAATTTTATGTTAACCTACTACGCTGCGATAACGACTTGACTGTTAAAGAGCACTTTGCGCCGGTGGGTAAATAATAATAAACACCGGGTTGGTGTTTAGTTTTTAACACCCGGGAAATAATCAAAACATTAAAAGACGAACAGTGTTCGCTGTCTCTTTAGGGATTCCCCTTTTTGGGAACATTTAGTTCTTTTCATATCAATTTCGTTTAATATATATGTCCGGCTTCTAGAATTGGACTATATATATTTTTTCCATTATATGTTATGGTGCTCGTACACGCAGTATTACATGTGGACTGTGCTCGCCGTCTGTGTGGTTGAGAATTCCTATATTATAAAGAGCTCTCAATTTATTAGCAACTGTACTATAACGGTTTGTGTCCTTGTACCAGTATAAACAAAAACGTAAAGAGTTTGTCGTATAAAGTATGAATACAACAACATACGAATTGTAACAAACTATTCATGTATCATTAGTTTTGAGTGACAAGATATAGAACATACTTGTAATAGTCCGTTCATGTATGACTTTTACGTGACAAGATATAGAACATACACGTAATAGTCCGTTCATGTATGGCGTCTACGTGACAAGATATAGAACATACGTGTAATAAACCGTTCATGTATGGCGTCCACGTTACAAGATATAGAACATACGTGTAATAAACCGTTCATGTATGGCGTCCACGTGACAAGATATAGAACATACGTGTAATAAACCTTTCATGTATGGCGTCTACGTGACAAGATATAGAACATATGTGTAATAAACCGTTTATGTATGGCGTCTACGTGACAAGATATAGAACATACACGTAAAAACCGTTCATGTATGGCGTCTACGTGACAAGATATAGAACATACGTGTAATAAACCGTTCATGTATGGCGTCCACGTTACAAGATATAGAACATACGTGTAATAAACCGTTCATGTATGGCGTCCACGTGACAAGATATAGAACATACGTGTAATAAACCGTTCATGTATGGCGTCCACGTTACAAGATATAGAACATACGTGTAATAAACCGTTCATGTATGGCGTCCACGTTACAAGATATAGAACATACGTGTAATAAACCGTTCATGTATGGCGTCCACGTTACAAGATATAGAACATACGTGTAATAAACCATTCATGTATTACGTGACAAGTTATCAGTCACATATATAGTGAATTAAGAAGCTTTGTGACGATTCTAGCTTCGCATGTGTGACAATACCTATTCTATTTGTACTATTTCAATAACGGTTCAAAATGCGTAGAGGATTGATTTAAGTGTACTCGGGTTTACCGAGTGTAATCCACCCTTCACAAAGAAGCGACACGCCGCCTGTTAAGAGTACCACTTATCGCAGGTAACTTCATCAAGCGATAATTCATAGGGATCTCTAGAAAATGCACTCGTAAACAAGACGTCATGACTTAGTATCGAACCTGCGACCTCCTTCCTCCTCATTCTCCGGGCGAAGTTAGATGCTGATGTGAATTTCACCAATGAACTGGACTGTGGTCACCAGCCCCGAGACAGGGCTGTAGAGATTGACTGACAATGTTTTATTCCGATCTATCAACACGAGACAAATAACTAAACGATCTTGTCAGGGAGATCCCTAATTGTGCTATATAAGGTAAAACACCTCCTTCCCCCCGTGACCATAAAATTGCTTATCTTTCACCGAGATCATTGACACCAAACGTGTGTATACTTACGAGGGTTTAAAAAATATGACCAAACGTGTGTATACTTACGAGGGTTTCAAAAATATGGCCAAATGGAAAAACTGAATGTGTATGCAAGTAGGTTACATGGTGGCCGGTTTATTACTAAAAAAAGACTGCTCTTTTCAAACAAAAATGCTTAGAAACCATTTTAGAATTGGCCGTTACAATTTCCACTCTTAATAATACATTTGTCATGCGATCGTTTAAGTTAAAGTATGCCATATTTATTTTATCATAGCTAATCATCCCGTCATTAACAACGTTTGACAAACATTAATTTGCCACTGATCTCTTTCAGTCGTCTTCCTCCCGATTTCCAAGCAGGGGTACAACTAACTTATTCCACGGCCTTCAAATATAAATTCTACTAACTAGTCAGACACACCAAGAAGAAGATGGACACAAGACATCAAAGACCACCTGAACATGATAATAACAGAAGCAGGAAGACTGGCTCAAGATAGAAAAAAGTTTCGAAAGCATGAGATGACGGCTACATCCTGTTCAGGATGTGCTACTTGGTGATGATGAGTCACACTAGCTCAACCATTGCCGTTTGCAGCTTCCATTGCATTTTCACAAATGTGAACAATCGGAGCGGTCTCCTGAAACGGATATACTCTTCTCATACATAAATCAATAGAGCGTCAATTATCACAAAAAGCAGAAAATATAGGGAATTCGGTAACACAGGGACAATGCGTGTATGACAGGAAATAGGTAAATTAAAGTGCCACTAGTAGTAATCATGATATACTAGCAATGAAACGGACGAAAAAAAACTGACAAACAACGACGAACGAATGAGAACACAGCAGGGAACAATAGCATAAATGAGAATGATGAATGAAAAATGAGGTAACGGTGATTTTAGAATGTGATGGGATACGGACAATGAACAAATGAGTAAATATTGGCTTCAACTTCAACATCATACACGATCTGAATGCCCAAGATGTTCATGTGGTTGTCATCACCGGATGACCGTATTGAGTATGCATTTGAGAACCGATATTTGAAATTGGTATCTTGAGGTCTTTCGATCTGAGCCCCCTTTATTTCTTTATAAAAAATATCATGTTGTTGTCTATCTCCTATTCACATTGTTTCATCTCCGTTCCTTCAATTTATAATTTATATATATATATATATATATATATATATATATATAAATAATATGAACTCCGACAGACTTCATTGGAAATAAGGAAATAGTTCATATATATATATATATATATATATATATATATATATATATATATACTCAGCGTGCTTATGCTCAGTTTTTGATAAAGGCCTTTTGATCGAAATGTTGATTTTTCTTGTGTTTTCCTATGTGGTCGTAGTGAGTGATTCGTGAATCTTCACTGACCTTAATTTCACAGTTTGCTTACGTTTAGATTTATTTTAAAACACAAATATTGACGTGTGATCCATAAACCCATATCCAGTGAGGGTCGGGGGGTGTACTGTACTGCATTGGATGTGTAAACGCATAGTTTTCCCAGTGATTTCTATATTCAGTGATACAGATGACTGTGGGAAAAACCTGTCCAGTCTTTAATATTGTTTCCCATGTTTTTCTTTTGTCCCCTCCACTTCAACCGTACCCTTCAAGGTTGTTAGTGACATATCGGCATAAATGTCCAAAATTTGCAAGCTAACGTTCTTGCATTATTGAAAGTTGTGATTCTTGTGAACCTTGAAGTTTCTCTACTTGATTATAGTCTGTCTTAGAGAATGCTGAGATAAGTCTTCGTTTTTGGCACATAGACTTACTTAGCGAAAGTTGAAGTAAACTTTGGTTTTTTGAACAAACATTTATAATAGTCTGTCTTGGAGAATGTTGAAGGTATTTATTAAATCAGTATATTGAATGAAATATTCCTGAATGTATTTATTGTTTTAATCCAAGTTGTCATTTTGAGAACCGGTAAGAGACTTTATTATGAAAACTTTAACAGGATGTTACCAGCAACATACACTTGTATACTTTAGAGCAGGGGCTCTCAACCTTTTGTTACTCGTAGCTCACTTTCAAATTACATTATATTCCGTGCTTTATCTCTCCTGGACCAAAATATAATTTTCCAACCGTTTTCAAGCCTTTACTGTTTATATATATATATATATATATATATATATATATATATATATATATATATATATATATATATATATATATATATATATATATATATATATATATATATATATTTCTGAATAATGTTAAAATAATCACCCATCTGTGACTTTCCTTAGATCCGAACCGCTCTCCAAATTTATTTAATCTACTCACCGCCTCCTTGGACTTCAACATTATATGGTATCCACATATGACCCAGGTTGAGAACCGCAGGTCTAGTAGCAGAGGAAACTATTATTGTTGTAAAACATTACTAATTTATAACCATCCACAGCTCGGCTGTGTAGAAATTATATCGCTTGTAAATTATGTAGATTATAAATAGCACACGAGAAAGTTATAACAGTTTCACACAGTGATTGTCCATATTTCTGAGCCGGGCAAAGAATGCTTGTAAATGGTATTGTTATAATTGTAGCGAAAACTTCCGTTTGTCAATTTTCTAAAGGATGATAAGGTAAGACTGACACTGTTTAATAGATTTGACTTCATGGAATAATTGTGAAAATGCATCGATAGCTATAAATTGCGCTAAATAGTATGTGAGAAAGGCGGTAAGGTTACTTTATTAATGAAGAACCCAAAATACTAGCTATGTGTGTGAGTTCACCTTTTCGTATTTAGGTGTCTGGGTATTGAAAAGGTAAGGGATGTCGAGGTTCCGGTAATCATCTTATTAGCAATAAATATTAGCCACTAAATATTAGCAATATAAATAGTTGCTCTTATTCCATGCCTAACCTGTCCAAGTACCTCTGTGAACTTCATAGAACATAGCAGCTATCCACAAACTCATAGAGAATGATAGAACTATAACTGAATTTCATAGAGAATTGCAGAAATCTAACTGGATTTCATAGAGAATGGCAGAACTGTAACTGGATTTCATAGAGAATGGCAGAACTGTAACTGGATTTCATAGAGAATGGCAGAACTGTAACTGGATTTCATAGAGAATGGCAGAAATCTAACTGGATTTCATACAGAAGAGCAGGACTATAACTGGATTTCATAAGGAAGAGCAGGCCTATAACTGGATTTCAAACAGTGGACGTACAAAATGGCTGTCACGATTTGTGTTGGACGAAGAAGAAAAGTTGCGAATAATAATTTTTCCATTTATATAATATATTTTCACGTCTAATAGTTTAGTTAGTGATAAATGAGAACAGATGGGCTACGGGAACACTTGTCTAGAAAGCAATATAAACGAAAAGAAGTCAAGAAAAGTATTACCAAGTTTGAACTACGAAGAAATGAACTCTCAACTATCATATTTCACAACGTTCGTTTTCAAGCTCCACTAGGTCTTTCTTGTAATAGGGCAATGGTCTTACTAGATTTCCAGCAGGATGTAGTTCAGAAAATATTGATGCGTTTGCCGCCTTTTTTTTTAAATTTGTGCCAATAGCTCGACACATCCGACTTTGGCTGTGGTCACTAATTTCAGTCTTTTACCAATTCCTTTTCTTGATAGCCTGCAAGTTTTGTTTATTTACTGCTGGACAAATATATATGTCTTGTGTTCTATATAACTATTTATTAACCTATATACGTAACAATTGTTTTCAAAAGTCTGAATCCTTATGTGTGTCTGCATTGAGTGTCCGTTCACATCCATATAAAAGTATACTTAGCACTATCGATCTGAATAGATTGATCTTTATTGAAATATATATATCTTAATTTTCCAAATTATATTGCAACCATGGCAGTCATTGCTATCTGGAATCTTAGCTTAATCTCATTTCCCGAGTCGCCGCCGTCATCACATATTTGGGACCCAAGATATTTGAAGGTTGTAACTTTTTCAAGTTTGTGACCGTTTAACCAGATATTCGTTGGATCTTGCTTGGTTTAACTAGTCACCAATATCTTATATATAAATCAATCAATCAATAAACCCATAACCTTCAGGGTCGTAGGGGGGTACCACATTGGATGCCTCAGCAAACAGAGTCCTCCAGCGAATTCTATCCTCAGCGATGCGGATGAGTGTGGAAATATTTATCCATTGTAGTATTTCAGTGGGCAAAAGGTTTAGCTAGTGGTGCCCATCTCCTCTTTATATATAAATAATGATCAACGAAAGTCACGGATGTAATTGAAATTGTCACGTTTGAAGGATTTTTTTAAATTCCGCTGGTATTCCTTATATGACGTTGGTCTCAGTGAGGAGACCTGATAAAAGGGACACCACTAGGAGATATTGTATGACCTAGGTTAGCTACTATTCACTGGCTATGGTTTCTATCTGTTGATTTACATCTTAGACCTGTATGATGTTTAGACGTTTATATAAGCTGAGATCGGTCGTGGTTGTAAAATACAAGACCACATACAGATTCAAACGTAATATCTGGAGAAAATAGAATAGGATATTTCATCATCATCTTCGGGTGCCATGCCGGATGGCGTAAGCGATCATGACTCTCCACAGCTCCCTGTCTACAGTATTATGTATCAAGGTCATTGTTGTTTCCCTGCCGTGCCAGGTTGTCAAAACGTCTAATATTTTCTCACGTTGTCGCCCTCTGTCTCTGCTGCCTTCAGTTGTGCATGTTGTGACTATGTTCTTCAAACCTTCCTGTCTCATGAAGTGACCAACAAAAGAAGATTGCCTTTTTCTTATATTATTGATTAAGGTCCGTTTCGAATTGACTCTTTCAACACCTCTTACATTAGTTTCTCTGGCAGTCCATGGTATTCTCAACATTCTTCTATCTATAGAATCAGATCTCTACATGATATTTAGTACCCTTAAATTAGTAACTAAGATAGTAATAAGGAGTACACCCCCCCCCCCCATTCAATATATGTTTTCTATCCCAAAAATCCTGAATAATCCCACAAAAAAAGGAAGTAATTAGCTTTATTTAAATGGAAAACACTCCGTCACTATCTTCCTGTTGACATCTCAAGGCCCAGATAAAGGCATTTATAAAGGTAGATATATCAGGAACATGAATACATGGATATAACCGGGATATACATATGTGGCCCGTGGATATATGATTAGTGGATATAACAGGGAAAACATGGATTGAAGTATGTGGGACTGATAGTGGATATAACAAAAACACGGATTGATGCAGGTGGGAATGATAGTGGATGTAACAGAAAACATGAATTGAAGCAGGTGGGAATGATAGCGGATATAACACGGAAAATCTAGATTGAAGCAGGTGGGATGATAGTGGATATAACAAGGAAAATCTGGATTGAAGCAGGTGGGATGATAGTGGATATAACAAGGAAAATCTAGATTGAAGTATGTGGGACTGATATTGGATATAACAAAAACATGGATTGAAGCAGGTGGGAATGATAGTGGATGTAACAGAAAACATGGATTGAAGCAGGTGGGAATGATAGTGGATGTAACAGAAAACATGGATTGAAGCAGGTGGGAATGATAGCGGATATAACACGGAAAATCTAGATTGAAGCAGGTGGGATGATAGTGGATATAAC
This sequence comes from Meghimatium bilineatum, assembly GCA_034231615.1. Lineage (NCBI taxonomy): Eukaryota > Metazoa > Mollusca > Gastropoda > Stylommatophora > Philomycidae > Meghimatium > Meghimatium bilineatum. Next base: position 36,382,097 of record CM067318.1, read on the forward strand.
ACGGAAAATGTGGATTGAAGCAGGTGGGATTGATAGTGGATATAACAAGGAAAATCTGGATTGAAGCAGGTGGGATTGATAGTGGATATAACAAGGAAAATCTGGATTGAAGCAGGTGGGATTGATAGTGGATATAACAGGGAAAACATGTATTGAAATATGTGGGACTGATAGTGGATATAACAAGGAAAATATGTGATAATAATCATCATTAAACCCATAACCAGGGTAGCAGGCTTCAGGGTAGCAGGCTTCAGTGTAGCAGGTGTCACGGTAGTAGGGGAGTCACGGTAGTAGGGGTGCCACGGTAGTAGATGTGCCACTAGGAAACTTTATACACAAACAATCCGCCTTGCCTCACTTTGTTGAATCTTTTGAGAGTGAGGAATTTTTACTCCTGTCCATTCTTCATGCTTTAATATTATCAATCTAGATTTTCTGTTGTTTTCTTCCATCCTCAACAACCCCTTCATAATATTTGTGGAAGGAAACTATGCCCCATCACATGACCAAAATACACATATTTATGATGTTTCACCACTACCATTAAGTCATTATTATTGAACTGCAAGAGTATTTATTGTGTTTCTCACGAATGTGTTGGTCCTATGTCATGTTTTATGGGCGTGCAATGCTTATGTTTAAAATTTCTTTAACATTACCCACCTATTCGCTCGCCGCCATTCCCCTCCCCTTTTTACAGGCTTGAACTGGTGATACTACATATTATTGTCAAACCCCTACATTTGTTTTGAAAAAAAGTAACCAAGAATCACTGTTAATTAAAATAGTTGTAGCTATAATGTATCATTCTTTAATAATTTCCGTTATATATCAATCACAGTGAAATTTCTAATTATTTTCCATAAATCTTGTTGCCACATAAACCTTCTTGCCACATAAACCTTCTTGCCACATAAACCTTCTTGTCAGACTTGATCAAAGACGGTAACGAAATCGACGAAGTTATGATATATTTCATCAAAGACCGTATTGAAATCAATGAAGTTATTATATATTTCATCAAAGACCGTATTTAAATCGATGAAGTTATGATATATTTCATCAAAGACCGTATTGAAATCAATGAAGTTATGATATATTTCATCAAAGATCGTATTGAAATCAATGAAGTTATGATATATTTCATCAAAGACCGTATTGAAATCAATGAAGTTATGATAGATTTCAAGCTGATAATAGTCTTATTCAATGTTTTCTAGATTAATTTATGTGCAGTCGACAATTTTAGACTGTGTCTATTCGGCGTTCATTGATATACGGCTTCGTGGCGGTCTACTTAGACGTCTATGTTCACAGTCCTGTCTTGATGTTTCATACCATCATTAATCATTCCTTTCGCAATAATTTTTTTTTTAAATTATCGCTGTATACCCCTGAATAGTGGTTAGGATTTCACCAGTGGCAAATAAGATCAACGCCTTCGAGCTGAAATGCTACAGAAGGATACTTAGAATATCATGGAATGAAAAAATAAGAAACTCAGATATTATAAACACATTGAAGACTCCAGAGTGTTGGTTACCGAACACAATAACAAAAAGAAAACTACGCCTGTTTGGTCATATAAAGAGACACAACTGTTAGGAAGACGAATAATTGAGGGAAGAGTACCTGGGAGGAGAAAGGGCAGGACAAGAAGACGATGGACTGACGACATTAAAGATAACATGAATACATCGCTAGAAAATGCAAGCCGCATCGCTCAAGACAGAGAGGGGTTCAGAGAGTTCATTTGGAAGACAAAGTTCTGGAAGGAATACGTTCCATGACACCCCTTTATGCTTTGCAGTGTCAGGCGTAGAAGAGTTCTCTGGCGACGACCTTTTTGTGTACTTCATACGTGTTTGTTTTCGTGGACTCTTTTATTTCCGTAATCCAATTTTTGCATAGACCATAGTCCTGCCCAAGTAAGCAGAGTGCTGAAGACGGAGGCATCCAGCCAAAAGGCGCACAGATAATCAGGATGCCACGCACAAAATACAATGGAAACATGTCTACATCTATAAATAGTTATGGTGCCTGCCCTGTGGCGGTCGTTCAGGCAGGGACGGTGCCGGGCCCTATACCTCGAAAGGGCCCAACCTCAGTTACTGAAAGTCCTTCTCAATTGCCTCGAGGAGCCAGGAGGCAAGGGAATAGAGCTACTGGCCAAACAAACTTTAAACGACCAATAAAAATAATGCACTGGAATGCTGAGGGTGTCAGCAGTAAAAGAGATGGATACAGCAAAAAATTGGAACTTGATAATGTCCTCAGTGAAGAACAAGTTAATATATGCTGTATCCAAGAAACACACCTCAGCAGCGACATAGCCTTCAAAATCAGAGGCTACCAGTGCTACCGATCTGACCGAAAGGACAGGCGAAAGGGTGGAATTCTGACACGTGTTAAAAACAATATCAGCGCATGTCAGCTGGAAGTATATATGGAAGGGGCAGAATACCAGATGCTCCACCTAAAAGCAGACAGTTCAGAATTCCATCTCCTGAACTACTACTGTCCAAATGATAAACCATTGGCACTAGACACAATTCCAGATAAAGAGAGACTTATGGTGTGTGGTGACTTCAACAGCCACTCTCAGAGCTGGGGCTACGATCATATCGACAAGAGAGGTGAGGAACTTGAGAGCTGGCAGGATGAAAATAATCTCATCCTTATTAACCAGCCAGCTGACTCACCAACCTTCTACTCGAGAGCATGGCACACCACCTCTACACCAGATCTGGCATTCCACTCACCAGGCCTGGAATGGAACATTACACGTGTCGTTGGAAAGCAGCTTGGGGGTAGTGACCACAGGCCAGTATTTCTGGAAATCCACAATGAATTTACCAAGGACAGCAGCACGCTCACTAGGTGGAACTATAAGAGGGCAGACTGCAAAAACTACAAACCCTACTGGAATGATGAACTGGAAAAGCTGCAAAATGAGATGGAAACATCTAGACAGCAGGCTGAGAACAGACCTAGCCAAGAACATCACAACAAATATCACCAAACAAAGGCTAAATTTCAAAGAGGCAAGTTACAAGCCAGACGGAGTAGCTGGAAAGATAAAACATAGTCGCTGAACCTAGAAAGAGATACTAGGAAATTATGGAAACTTGTAAAACAACTAAATGATGAAGGTACAGGGAGAAATACCAGGATCACACTTTATAAAGATAGAAACATTTTAACAGGTAAACATGCAGCTGATTACTTTGCAGATTCCTTTGCAGAAGATAATAACATCAAAGTCAGCCCAGACAAACAACAAGAGGTTCGAGAGAACCAGAAAAACATTGGACAAGGCGAACCTATACCTGAAGTCATGGAGGCACCAATCACAATAAGAGAACTGGAGCATGCAATATCCAAATTGAAAATGAAAAAGTCCCCTGGAGCTGATGGAGTGTCCAATGAAATGATTAGAAACCTGAGAATTGCAGCAAGAGCAAAGCTACTGCAGATCTTTAACACAAGCTGGTCCACGGGTAATGTACCACAGGCGTGGAGAGAAGCAATAATGATACCACTCCTCAAATCAGGAAAAGATGGCAACACAGTCTCCAACTACAGGCCCATCAGCCTCACAAGCTGTCTATGCAAAACAATGGAACGCATTATCAATCTTAGGATGCAGTGGTACCTTGAAAGTGAAAACCTTCTGGTATCACAGCAAGCAGGTTTCAGACAGTGCTACTCTACTGAAGATCAGGCAACCTACCTCTCCCAAGATATTGAGGATGCCTTCCAAGAAAAGAAACTGGTACTAGCAGCATGGATAGACCTCAGGAAAGCATTTGATAAGGTCTGGAAAGAAGGGCTCCTAAAGAAATTGCGAAATTGCAGGGTTAGCTCAAGAATGTAACAATGGGTAAAAACATACCTGCATAATAGATGAGCCAGGGTACAATTAGATGGTCGCAAGAGCAAGAAAGTTATACTGCGTCATGGAGTCCCCCAGGGAGGAGTCCTGTCACCCACACTTTTCTTGGTTTACATCAATGACCTAGTTGCTGAACTACCACATGGGATCAAAGTGGCAATGTATGCTGACGACCTGGTGATCTGGTGCACAGAAGAACATGCGACAGTGGCCACTAAACAAATACAAAGAGCTATCGATGCCCTAACCTTATGGGCTAATAGATGGTGCGTCAGCATTAACACAGATAAGTGCAGCACTACACTTTTTACCCTCTCACCAAAACAAAAAGACGGTCATATCAAAATAGATGGAGAGATCTTGAAAGAAGACAAACAACCCACATACCACGGAGTTACTTTTGATAATAAACTGACATGGAAGCAGCACATAAACAAAGCAACAACAAAAGCCAGGAGGATGTTAGCTATCCTGAGAAAACTAAGTGGAACCACATGGGGAGCCAGTGGGAATATACTCAGTAAAGTTTACCAGCAAGGCATAAGACCACACCTGGAATATGGTTCAGCAGCATGGTGTCCTGCATCAAACACCACATTACAAGATCTAGATAAAGTGCAAAACCAGGCACTTAGAATAATGTTGGGAGCAATGAAATCAACACCCATAGCAGAGATGCAGAAAATGGGAAGAATGCAAACACTTGGCGAACGCAGAGACACAAAAGTACTAATTCAGACAGAAAAGTTTCAGTGTATGCCAAGTCATCCAATGAAGGAAAGATTCCAAAATCTAGCAATGGGACGACTGAAAAGAAGCAGCTTTATCCATCAAGCTAAACGACTCTGCAGACAACTTACAGACCTACCTGAAGTTGACAGCCCCTTAAGGCCTGTACCAGAACAAACCCCGTGGAGTGAAAGGCATGGAATGCCAATATACATTCAGACCCATGTGAAAGGAATACTAAGCGAGGACGAACAGAACAGTATGCAGCGAAGGACAGTCACCCTCAGTTTCCTGGATGAGGAATATCCACAAGATATATGGGTCAGAGTGTACACAGATGGGTCAGCACAGAATGCCGTGAGGAATGGAGGTGCAGGTGTATATATAGAATATCCACACAAGCCTAGAGATACAATCAGAACACCGACAGGAAAATTCTGCAATAATTATGATGCAGAAATCCAGGCAATTAGTGTGGCAGCTAAAAAACTGCTGAACTCCAACTCTGACCTACAGTCTGTGGTATTCCTGACAGATGCAAGGTCAGTGCTTCAAGCTCTCCAGTCTGAAAAACTAACAGACTTGAAAAAACTACTTAGCGAATTGTCTTACCAGTATAGGGTAACCATGCAGTGGATACCCTCTCACTGTGGAATACCAGGAGATGAAAAAGCAGACCAACTGGCTAAGGAAGGTGCTGCCGAAGACCAACCAGATATACCAATCACCTACCATCAGAAAAAACAGATGATCAAGTCAATAAGAAAGCCACAAACACCAACACAAGATGACTATCATATTATGAACAGACCAGAACAAGTTATTATTCTACGTCTCAGAACAGGACACAACTGACTCCGCAGTCACATGTATACAAAGTTCAAGATTGGCAACACAGCCATGTGTACATGTGGACAGGCAGCACAGAGTGCCAAACATATACTTCAAGAGTGTTCTGAACATGAAACGCTGAGGCAGACATATTGGCCAGAGGAAACAACACTGGAATCAAAACTCTATGAGACACTGTATGAACTACAATAGACAGTGAGTTTTATTAAGGAGACAGAATTACAGATATAGACATGTTTCAAGTGAACAAAAGAAGAAGAAGAAGAAGATTTTTTTTGGACGTGGTTTCGAACTTGGCACGCTGTAACCCTGTGATAGAAAGCAAGCTCACTATCAATTAGGCTTTTGCGCTCCTCAAATGGAGACTTTAATCCCTTATTAAAAAAACAAAAAAACAAACGTTACTCATTGGAATTTTCACCAGTGCTTCTATGTCATAGGCATGTATATGCTTGGTTGCTGATCCAACCGTCCTTGGGCTCATGCCCTTTGACCCAATTCCATTGTGTAATATATGCATCTGGGTACAATACAAGAATCAGTGGACAAATCACGTGACAACATAGCAACTATTTAATTTCATATGCTATTGCACTATCTCGGAAACTTAAAAAGTCGTAACTTAAAATACCGATCAATCTATTTGCGCGCAATGAACTGGCCATCCAACTCCCACTCAGTGTGCAGAGCGAATGTCGTGTGGTCAGGGGCTATCATCGCGCAACGTGTCGAATATTGGATGCGTCGGTATATGCGTCTTTATCGGAATTTCATTCCGTTTAATTATGTTTGCTATTTGTTCCGTAAAACCTGTCCACTGATTCTTGTATTGTAAATGAATGTGTTTGTTGTGCATTTCTATAAATGTGTGAAGGATGTCTAAAATAAATAAATTGGGAAATATTAATCCATGTTACGGTATTTCCTTTTTGATATCTGCCCATGTTTCGGTATTTCTATTTTGATATCTGCCCATGTTTCGGTATTTCTATTTTGATATCTGCCCATGTTTCGGTATTTCTATTTTGATATCTGCCCATGTTTCGGTATTTCTATTTTGATATCTGCCCATGTTTCGGTATTTCTATTTTGATATCTGCCCATGTTTCGGTATTTCTATTTTGATATTTGCCCATGTTTCGGTATTTCTATTTTGATATCTGCCCATGTTTCGGTATTTCTATTTTGATATCTGCCCATGTTTCGGTATTTCTATTTTGATATTTGCCCATGTTTCGGTATTTCTATTTTGATATCTGCCCATGTTTCGGTATTTCTATTTTGATATCTGCCCATGTTTCGGTATTTCTATTTTGATATTTGCCCATGTTTCGGTATTTCTATTTTGATATCTGCCCATGTTTCGGTATTTCTATTTTGATATCTGCCCATGTTTCGGTATTTCTATTTTGATATTTGCCCATGTTTAGGTATATCTATTTTGATATCTGCCCATGTTTCGGTATTTCTATTTTGATATTTGCCCATGTTTCGGTATTTCTATTTTGATATCTGCCCATGTTTCGGTATTTCTATTTTGATATCTGCCCATGTTTCGGTATTTCTATTTTGATATCTGCCCATGTTTCGGTATTTCTATTTTGATATTTGCCCATGTTTCGGCATTTCTATTTTGATATATGCCCATCTTTCGGCATTTCTATATTGATATCTGCTCATGTTTCGATATTTCTATTTTGATATTTGCCCATGTTTCGGTATTTCTATTTTGATATTTGCCCATGTTTCGGTATTTCTATTTTGATATCTGCCCATGTTTCGGCATTTCTATATTTATATCTGCTCATGTTTCGGCATTTCTATATTTATATCTGCTCATGTTTCGGTATTTCTATATTGATATCTGCTCATGTTTCGGTATTTCTATTTTGATAACTGCCCACGTTTCGGTATTTCTATTTTGATAACTGCCCATGTTTTGGTATTTCTATTTTGATAACTGCCCATGTTTCGGTATTTCTTTTTTGATATCTGCCCATGTTTCGGTATTTCTATTTTGATATCTGCCCATTTTTCGTTTTTATTGTAAATTTAAAAGCTCATAAGATTCGTTCAATTTTTTTTTTCCGGAACCCACTCAGGAGTTCGTTAACTACATTTTAAGAACCGCTATCCTAGACAATTGTTATGGGCTTAAGCTCCACTTTCTAAAACAATGTGTTGTACTTCATAAGTTCAATAACTCTAAAACAGTTAGTGATCGGACACCATGGCACTCCGAATAGATCCATAGATGTACGAATCTCATATTCAGTATGTTGTTCAGCATTTGGTAATTGGCTGATCCTGTTCTGTGTTGATGGATATCTCTTCTGTTGATTCCTATATGTCGCTGGTTTCTTTCAGCATCACGCTTCACTCCCAGGTCCTGTATTCTAGCCATAGATTCGGAAGAATAAACACACTACACATATATATCATCAAAATGGTCCACCTCCATGTTTGCATTAAAAATATTAGTCAATCCTTTAAGGCTTCTGGACTTGTTTCAGCCACCAACCAATAGTATTATATATTTTATCCAAATTGTTTGGTATTTTTGCAGGTGCATTTCTGAAGATGTCACATCACGTGGCGTTTTCGACAGTGGTTCTTATATCACTGGACCTAATGGCAGCTGCAGCCTCAACCAAAACCTTTTATCCGGTCAAGGACATAGCCTAATCCAAGGTCACAGTCATCTGAATGATCCGCAAGACCACAGACACATAAATGGACTGGCAGATCAGTTAAGTCAGCAGCTTCATCATCAGCAACAACTTCAACAACAATATCACAATCACCAACAGCAACTGCATCATCACCCGAGTCACAGTAGTTCATGCGAGCACGAGGGACGCCAGCAGCAGCTTTGTCATCCAAACCACCAGCAGCAGCAACAGCAAAACACTTATTGCAGTATTTCAGGGCAGCCTCAGTATGCGTTTGACGTTTACGAGCACCCACACCTAAGTCATAGGTAAGTCAATATTTATGTAACTGTCCATCTCCATCTGTTAGCTGTCTGTCATAATCGCCACCTGTTAACTGTATGTTATAATATCCTTTATACTCTGTTCACTCTAATAATGAAGAGGGTCAGTGCTTATGATTGGTTGTTGGACACAGAATGCATTAGTTAATTGTTACGTGCCCAATAATATTGTAAAGGCAACTATAACAAAAAGTGGAAAGAAGACCACCCCAAATATAATGCATATGATGGGTATTACCAACTATCCAGAAGAGACCAGGTTATCCTGCTGCGCCTCAGAACTGGTCACAACAAAATGAGACATCATTTGTACACCAAATTCAAAATAGGTACAACTGGGCTCTGCCATTGCAGCCTTGCGAATATGACAGCAGAACATATCCTACAAGAATGTCCCCAGTATGCAGACCTGAGAAACAAGACATGGCCCACCCAATCAGTGTTGAAGAGAAACTGTATGGCACAGTGGACAATCTAAAACAGACATCAGCCTATATCATAGAATCCGGAGTCCCAACCTGACTGAGTCATGATCGCCGAAGAAGAAGAAGAAATGTTTTAAATAATATTTTTTTTCATGTCAACAGCTGTTTAAAAATCACATGTTATCGAGGAGTAAAATCACCACGTTAATCAAAAAACGTCACAAATGAAGTCTTGTTTACGTTCTGTTGAGAGTTCTATACTGGTGTCCAGTCATGGTTGTGCCCTGTCCTCAGACGTAGTACGGTGACCTTTACCTGATTTAGATAGTGGTCTTTTAGTGGTGGGATCGCCCGTATGTTGCCGGGGCCCGAAAGGGGAACAAAGAATAGCAGCACTGTTCACCTTCCACGCATGTCGTAAAAGACGACTAAGGAGGTTATGGGATGTAGTTGGCTGTCCCATCCAATATAGGTCAGGGACCCAAAGCCATGCTGAAGTCGGATGAGTCAGGCCGAAAGGCGCAGATATCGCAGCAATGCTGTAAACCATGACACAATGCATTCCGTTCTCCGGTCTACATCCTGCTAATCTGCAGGAGTTTGAGAAGGAACGCAGAAGAAGAAGAAGTGGTAGGTATCTTCTGTCATGTTATATTCACGTCTTGTGTGGGTTACTTTGTATATGTTTTGTGTCGACATCCAATAAAAATCACTGGAAAAGTTAATTTACATGTTTGAATAACGTCCCTAAAAGGATGATTTCCAATGAGTCTACAGGATTGTGTTGTCGAATCACTCTCAGCGATTAACTCTAGTGAAATGTTAAGGAGACGGACGGCTACGTCCGAAAGTATGTCATTTATCCTGTACCACTTCCTGGCTTACTCCAGTATAAAATGTCAAAGTATTTCTGGATAGTGGGTGAAGATTGGAAGACGGTTTATGTATGTACAAGTAAAATGTAAATGCGTGCGAGGGTGGGGATAGTTGGGGACGTTGAAGGTTTACCTTGAGTATATCAGTGTTGTCGCCGATAGAAATGGGCAATAACCAAGTCGATACATGATTACTCGTGTCTTCCTCTGTATGAACAGAAACGTCAATAATATATGTTATCAGTTATTGTCTCAGTATCAAAGTATATCAACGTAATCAATTTTCACATCATTGATACGTATAGATAAATACGGTGTTATGTCTCTAGTTTTCACATCAGTGATACGTATAGATAAATACGGTGTTATGTCCATAATTTTCACATCATTGATACGTATAGAGACATCATGTTATGTCCATAATTTTCACATTAATGATGCTTAAAGAAAGAGATATACCATGTTATGTCCATAATTTTCACATCATTGATGCGTATAGATAAATACGGTGTTATGTCTCTAGTTTTCACATCATTGGTGTATATAGAGATATACCATAGAGATATACCATGTTATGCCCCTAATTTTCGCATAATTGTTACACCAGTATATTTCCGGGGCCAAATAGGGAAGTAAAAATACCACTAATGTATACCTACCATGCATATCGTAAGAAGCAACTAATTAGGTTATTGGGTAAAGTTAGCTGTCCCATACAACCCGGGTCAACGTGGCCGAGAATCCATGCTGAAGTCGGATGTCTCAGGCCAAAAGGCGCAGATGTCGCAACAAATATGTAAATAATGACACAACGCATTCCGTACCCTATACTACATTCTGATATTCTGCAGGAAGAACAAACGCAAAAGAAGAATATCATTTATTTTTTTTAGGTAAAGACGGTGTTCTGTCCCTATTTTTCATGTCATTGATGTATAACAGAAAATAGCTTTTTTCTGCTCCTAATTTAAAGAAATGACATTAAAATCCTAGAGTCTAACAAATAAGAACATTTGAATTTACCCAAGTCTGAAACAAAAATATTGCATTCAAATCTTCTCCTGATCCCAAAGCTATGAGTCAACTCTTCTATGCGTGAAACAAAGATGTGAGTCAACTCTTCTCTGAGTGAAATAAAGATATGAGTAAACTCTTCTCTGAGTGAAACAAAGATATCAGTTAAATCTTCTTTAAGTGAAACAAAGATATGACAGTAAAATCGCGCCTGAATCTGAAATAAAGATATGTCAACTCTTTCCCGAGTTTGAAACAAATATTTAGCAGTAGTTGAAATCTTCTCCGAGTTTGAAACAGATACCACATGCAAACCTTCTCCTAACCTCAAACAAATATATCACATGCAAATCCGATCTGAACCTGAAGCAAAGTTATTACAACTTTGGTGGCTTTGTGTGTCTAGGCTACTATAAAACAAGAACAATAAAATGTCATTTGCCACACATTTACATTCGTCGGTGCCGAATTATACCGGGATTACCCCAGTTCCCACACCCACCTCCTTTGATTCTTTGCTCAATCACTGCACACTTTCCCTTTCCTTAACATTTCGCTTGTGACCTACCACCTGTAGCGAACTCTGTCCCTTGTACAAAGGTGCGACAGAACAAGAAATTAACAGTTTACGATCATGATTCATCTGCAAAACTGGCTGGTAAGTTATTTGACAATTAAGATTCGCATTGGATGACACTAACAATTACGTTATTTGGATGTTTTTGTTTTTCGTGTGTTTTTATTCTGGCGAAAAATATGAGGAAATCACGTAGACATCAAGAGGATTAACTAACGCAGATAAAGGATGACTTCATTTATGCCATAGGCCTAAGTCACTTCACAGCTATTCTTGAAGTCGTACAATAACGTTTATCCTGAAGATCAGAAAAAGATGCATATGCCTATACTGAATAGTTATATTTACAATAATATGATTATTTTTGGATGTTAGTTCCCGCCGAAGACGGATGTGTCAGGCCTTTGGCGCAAATAAAACGGCGACACAATGCATTTCCATTTTCTGGACTACATCCTTCTGTAAATCTACCAGGACCATGATTCTGCTAGATCCAGTGGGAGTTTGAGAATGAACGCAGAAGAAGAAGAAGAAGAAGGATGTTAGTTTTTCAAAGTGAACACAGTAACACAGCTCATATAATGTATTGTTTAAAACACACAATTATTCCGTAGTTGAAGTTTGTAAGGTATCAGAGTTGTAGACCCGGTTATACGTATTTCCGTGCTGAAAGGAAAGTACAATAAACGTATTTCCATGCTGAATTGAAAGTAAAATAAACGTATTTCCATGCTGAATGGAAAGTTAAATAAACGTATTTCCATGCTGAAAGGAAAGTAAAATAAACATATTTCCATGCTGAAAGGAAAGTAAAATAAACATATTTCCATGCTGAAAGGAAAGTAAAATAACCGTATTTCCATGCTGAAAGGAAAGTAAAATAAACGTATTTGGTGTTATCGGTGGTCTCTCTCATATGTTTATTGGACTGGTAGGTGTTACAGCCATGAATTACAAACAGTAAGTATTATTCTTTTTACACACAAAAATCACGTAGAAATATTGGTAGATGTTAATTCAGGAATTACAAACAGTAAGTACCATTACACGCACGTGAGTATTTTTTTTAGACATAACTATCATGTAGAAATATTTGAACATTTTTTTGGGTAATGCTATCAGGATAGTAGATACTTCTCGGTAGGTGGGATGGTGTTATCTAATGAATAGTCAATTCTTCATTTCTCATGGTGTTTTTGGTGACATCTTTGGTGGGAAATTATTAAGGAGGATTTTGTTAGGGTGGATATTTTATTTTGTTCTGCTTCCAATTACTAAATATCATGTCCCTACCATGGGGGTGAAAGATTGGGGGGGGGGGGGTTGGACCTCTATATGCAGACTTTAATACTTTACACCGGCATTTTCTGAAACATTATTTGTGTTTGTTATACCAGGGGTCGGCAACCTATGGCACGCGCGCCACACTTGGCACGCCAAGAAATTTCAAATGGCACGCAGACTCTTCACGTTTCCTGTATAAAGTTGATTATAAATCGATTAACGGGGTTTTAGCAACAGATTGATTTCAGACTTCAGAATTATGGACATCAAAATTTGTTGAACTACGGAAGTCTCTGGAAAATGAAAATCTAGAAAAGTCTGCAGCTATTCTCAACTGTTGGACATCCCTTCCAAATTATTACATCTGTTTGAAGAAAATTTTCTCTCGCATGAAAGCATTGCTAAATCCACAGCGTAGTCGCCTAACGCCTGAACATTCAGAAAATTTTGTCAAACTCAAAGTGACAAAGTATGTTGTGATTATTGAGCAACTGGCCAAGACCATACAAGGGCAAGGCTCCCATACATAATTTAAAAATTTCAAAGAAACTCTATTTCTTTTAATGATGTTTACAACTTTACATATTATTTAATATCATTTATATTAAATAATAAAAATATAAAAATAAACTATTTGGTAAAATAAGAATATTGGCCTCGACCTGTATAAAATGATATGTGATGTTGGCATTCTGAATAATTTGAAACCTTAAGTTGGCACACAGTTAGCAAAAGGTTGCCGACCCCTGTGTTATACCATACATCTAGTTCATGGAACACTTTGCAAGACTCATGTTCGTTTAATTTAATTTTGAAACTATTACTTAATGAAAGAAGCTAATATTTTCTGTGCGTCGATAGATGGAACAAAGCTGAGAAGAGATAAAGCAGACTTGATTAAGACAGTCATAAAGTCATTGCAAAATTAAAATGAGTTTAAGAGGTTGAGAACGTAGACATACAAATAAGGTCAAAAATGGGAGTGTATAGAGGTGAGGGAAGGCAAAGTAGTCTTTTTGAAAAGACCCGAAGATCACATAACACCTGACTGGGACTATGAGTCTACCTACATACGCTGAGATGGCTGCTGGAACGGAGAGCTGAGCACTTATGGGAGTGTCCCGAGTACTGTGATGCTAGTTTCTAATCAAGAATCAAGCTAATATTTACACAGTGCATCCTAAGATCAGCAAACGATTGAAGATTTCTTTGAAATTGCACGATGTGCATCTGTTGCGCATAGGAACATGCAGTCATCACGTACTTATAGCAGTAATCAAATTAAGATTGGAACAAAAGAAATATGATTTCACTTTGTGAAAGTTCTGTTAATATATGACTAATATGAAATAAAGTTACAAATCTGAAGAGGAATCATTTAGTAATGTACGAGTAAATGAAATAGAAATCAAACAAATACAATATTTTGGACATATTAACTCTTAATGGATCCAAACGACACATATATTGCTGCCTGGTCTGGAAAGAAAATACGGAAAGAGAAAATCGGTTTTCGTTTGGGCCACTACGAGTTAAAAGACATGACACCTTGTTGAAGACAGAGTTGTTGAAGATACCTATTTGAAGGCAAAGTTGAAGGTCGACGAGCAAGAGATAGACATAGGTACAAGTTGGAGGAGACATCATGAGATGGAGAAAATACAATCTGTCAGAGTGCACCACCAAGATAAGAGATGGGTATTGGAGGTCCATTGCAGCAAATCTTCGTTGCAGCGACCGCACTTTCTTATGATGGTCATTGACATTAATTCCAGCAGAAAATGAGTTACGTTTCATACATAAGGTGGAATTCTAACAGAAAATGAGTCACGTATCATACATATGGTGGAATTCTAACAGAAAATGAGTCACGTATCATACATATGGTAGAATTTATCTTTTACATCTAATCTGAATCAACAGATCAAAATTTTCTCTATGCCGAGGTCAAGAGAAATATACATCATGAGCCAAGATGGCAATGATGACTAGCGCATCACTTTGCTCACGAACAAGACATCTTTTGATTCAGCCAGTACCAAGAAGGTGAACGAACCATCTGCTGCAGATAAAGCACTACACACTCATATAAACAGAATCACAACACTCAGCTACATCACTAGATAGATCTGAATGTAACGCAGCTGTACTGACAAGTATTTGCGTGTGGCCATTGGATTAATCATCATCAAATAAGTACCGTTGACTCGAAGGATCTCTACAGCGGACCTCCAACCTCCTCTATCATTTGCCTCGGTGGTTCACTCTGCTAGACTTCAGCATGTCCTTCTCATTATATTTCTTTCCCATTTGTATATCTACCTACCTCTAACTCGCTTTCCATCACCTCTATCTTTTAAATAAAATCCTCAACAAGGTGTCATAACTTTTAATATGTCCACAATATTTTGTGGTTTCTTCTCTTTCCACGAAGTTCTCCCTATTCTTCTACACATCTATATCGCTACCATATCAATTATGTCTTGTAGACGTTTGTTGATTATCCATACATATTTATAAGCCGTATATGTACTGTAGATATAACATTTAATAATTCTTATCTTTGCGTGCTTGTGATTTGTTTTAGATGTTATTTTCCTCTTGTTATTGAAAGTAACTTACACAGTGACTTACCAACTTTCACCATTACTTCTTCATCCAAAGATCAAGATGGAAATTAAACAACAAATAATATCTACAATTTTTATACCAACACTGTGCTACCAATGTCAAACATGATCTTTAACAGCTTCGCAGTAAAGAAAAATCGTCACATGGGAAATGAAGTGTCTGAGAAAAGCTGCGATGGTTACCAAACTAGATAAAATAAGAAATGAAGAAATTAGGAAAAGAGTTGGTATAATATCATGTATCGAATATACTGAAAGACAGCAAGTAAAATTGTTCGGTCACCTTATGAGAATGAAGCCAAACCAAATACCAATAAGAGCATATAACACAAGAATATTGGGGCGTAAGGCCATAGGTAGACAAAGAAAACGGTGTATAGAAAACATCAAGATAGCCTTGAACAAACATGGACTAAATGCAACCACTGCGACACATCTGGCCTTGGAGCGACAGCTTAAGCTCCCACACCTACGCTTAACGGCAAGTGTGAATGCGATCAACAATCATTCACCTGGGGAAAGACAAAAGACAATTGAAAGTACTTTTAGCTATTTCTGTTCTCCTTTGTTTCTGTTTCTTTATCCACTAATAGTCTGATGTATTGGTTACTTTGGAATCTTCTCTGGTCACTTTAAAAAAAACATATATATTCTTCAATTACTTGAATGTCTATATATGTTAATGTGGTTGACAAGAACAGTGGAACAAACGGAACAATTACATCCAGTGTTGAGGAAGGAAGTCGATACTGTCACTTCTGTCATCAAATGGCTCTCTGGGACATCATTCTTTAAAGCAGTTTTTGTATAAGACGATATATATCTGTATAAGACGACATATATTTGTATAAGACGACATATATTTGTATAAGACGATGTATATTTGTATAAGACGACATTATTTTGTATAAGACGACATATATATGTCGATATTAGTGGACATCTATAGCTATATCTAACTTCCAGGGTATCTATACTCACAGTAATGTGAGACCAGACCAGAAGTTAGTTAGTTGGTTAGTCGTCGGATCATCATCACTGCAAACTGGACACGTCCATAGTTGCTCTGATATCTTCTTGTGTGTATTCGCCATTACACTCCTGCTGACAGTACCGGTCCCACGCTGGCCGACCACCATTCTTCTGCGCCCTCCAAAATGTTCACCTCTAGCAACACCGCATTTCAATCCCTGATCTTTAATCCTAGCCATTGAAAAGGAATCATCATCCACACTAGTCCCACTCTCGCGTGTCATATCTCTCAAGGAGCCCAAAACGTCAGCGCGATCCATTGCCCCATCGCCCCGTGCCACAATCGCGCACGATGCCAGCTGATCCGCTCTTTCATTGCCTCGAACGCCTACATGTCCCGGTACGAAAATAAATGCAACCATTTTCAAGCTCGCCCTTCTCAAGGCCTCAATCCACCGTTCGCGAACGAGACCCACCCGTACCTTCCAAATAACACTCACAGAGCAACTCCAGATGCAGACCTACGCCACCTTCTGTGTGCGCAGCCACCCAAATGCCCTTGTCACCGCCATAGTCTCCATGGCCACACCACTTGTAGTGACCCATATCAATGGAGAGTTTGCAATGGATCACGGAAATGTGTTGAACTGCTTCAGTGTGTTGACACTTGTTGAATGCGGGCACCGCGATTGAAGAAGCATCGAGGCTGATAATTAGAGGAATTAATCGGACATCTACAGTTCAAAATGATAAGTGTGGCCAACCAGTGAGCCACGGGAACCATCAGTATGCATACTTTTCATCATCTGCTGACTATCTCACTGTGGAATACCAGGAAATGAAAAAGCAGACCAACTGGCCAAGGAAGGTGCTGCCGAAGACCAACCA
This sequence comes from Meghimatium bilineatum, assembly GCA_034231615.1. NCBI lineage: Eukaryota > Metazoa > Mollusca > Gastropoda > Stylommatophora > Philomycidae > Meghimatium > Meghimatium bilineatum. The sequence continues at coordinate 36,399,236 of CM067318.1, forward strand.
GATATACCAATCACCTACCATCAGAAAAAACAGATGATCAAGTCAATAAGAAAGCCACAAATACCAACACAAGATGACTATAACATTTATGAACAGATCAGAACAAGTTATAATTCTACGTCTCAGAACAGGACACAACCGACTCCGCAGTCACATGTATACAAAGTTCAAGATTGGCAACACGGCCATGTGGACAGGCAGCACAGAGTGCCAAACATATACTTCAAGAGTGTTCTGAGCATGAAACGCCGAGGCAGACATATTGGCCAGAGGAAACAACACTGGAATCAAAGCTCTATGAGACACTGTATGAACTACAAAAGACAGTGAGTTTTATTCAGGAGACAGAATTACAGATATAGACATGTTTCAAGTGAATGAAAGAAGAAGAAAAAAATCATCTGCTGGGGGAGATTGAGAACCAAGGGGTCTGCATTGAGTGCAATGATTTCTGTACATAATCAATAACCAGTAACTATATTGCTGTTAATTCTTTCATGTATTTTCTTTTCATTAGTATTTTGGTCTTATGTCTCATCGTTTCATCGTTTTACTCTTGTGTATTATGTACAATTCACTGCCCTGGTTTCTTATGTACTGGTATAAATGCTGATGTATTTTAGACCCTTAGTATGTTACCGGCTTGCTAGTTTTGTGCTAGTTCTCGCACTAAATTGGGCTAATAGGACTCAGTTAATCCTCATTATTTATTACTATTGTGAGTGTAATTTTCATTATATAAATATGATATATCTGGCTATGTGATGACGGTCAAAATACCAGGTTCGAATCCCGCAGCAGGAAATTCTGCGACCGAACGGGTCAGAAAGCAGGTACAAACTACTGAACTATTGTCTATAAAATGTTTCGTATAAAGTCAACAGTGCCACAAATTCCTTGTTGATTTGATGACTACGTCTTGAATAGGATATGCTAACCAATTTTTTCATGATATAAAAAACACAATTTATAAATAAGGTGAAAATATGTTTAACTATATATATATATGTGCGTGCGTGCGTGCGGGCGTGCGGGCGTGCATAGCAAAGACATCGGAAACGTCCGTCTTTCAGTAAAAGGAACAGGTAAGAATAATCTGATACTAACAAGAAAACAAAAGTTGTTTCGTTATAAGTGAAACGAGTTTTCATGTGTAGGTTTTTATAGTAGTGATTATTAAGTATAAGTAATTGTTCTTGGCAATGAATAGATCTTGTGAAAACTTGAATCGTTCGATTGTCAGTATATTGTGACAGTTTCAAGGTGTGAGATATGCAAAGGGACTTAAGGTTTTGAAAGATATGTACTTACTGCACAAAACTGAAATCCAACAGGTAAATGCAGGAACAGAGCAGTAAAATTTTGGTAATCACTAGATACACACTATAATAACACGCAGAAATCAACGTTTCTTACATTTAACTTGACCATGTGAATGAAATCTATAGTTCTTACCTGTCGTTTTCTGTTGTGTATGTTTAATCTTTTGTCTTGATAAAGTCTTTTTGGTCGAAACAAAACTTTATTACTCTGTTCCTGAATTTACCTGTAAGTTTTCGAAAGATGGCTCGTGCAACAAAGTGCAGGTAGTGTGATTAGTTCAACAAAGTGCAGGTAGTGTGATTAGTTCAACAAAGTGCAGGTAGTGTGATTAGTTCAACAAAGTGCAGGTAGTGTAATTAGTTCAAAAAAGTGCAGATAGTGTAATTAGTTCAAAGTAGTTCTGCATGGGAGATGTATGTAGTAAAACGTAATTGTCGTGTTCTTAGTCGATTAATACGAGAACTATGAGAAATACCAACAGACTGGAAATAATGGCGTTTTGTAAACTACATAAGAACGATGATTTAATTTATTAAATTCCAGGGGGGGGGGGAGGGAGTGGGGGTGGGGTATGCTATTTCAGTTCCAGTAAAAATGCTAAACAGGATTGTATTAAATAGATTCATCATCGTTAAGTGCCGTCTCCGCAACGAAGGTTGTCTACAACATACCTCCAACATTCCCTGTCTCTTGCTTTGGTGGTGCACTCTGCTACCCTCTGCTAGCTTGTGATGTTTCTCTCCCACCTGTATCTGTGCCTACCTCTTGTTCTCCTCCTCTCCACTTTACCATTGCCATTAAATATATGAAAGGATGCCAGAGACCAAGGGACTCGAGAGCCGGATTAGTCCCGCTAGCCGAAATTACCACATGCAGAACTTCATAGTTTTAATAAATTATATCATTTTGTCTGTATCTAAATACATACCGTAGGCATACATTCCTAAAAGTTAAAACTGAGAAAATCTATATTTAGTAACATTAACTTGTATAATTAAGCTTTCAGATCATCTTTTTTTGTCATTCGACCCGCGACCAGCTGTCAATTTGTGTTTGCTGCCCCCCGGATAAAAAAAACCATTGCCGACCCATGAAACAGTTGCCGATCCATGCCATAAACAGTTCAGAGAAAAACATGCAGATTTTTGACAAAAATCATACGAAGACCAGATAGAAATCCTACATATAATAGTACAACAAAGTTTATAATGAAATAAATCACTATATGTATATTGTTGAAACTATAACGATGCATTGGAGAATTGCTGTTAAAGCTACTGAAGTATTATAGAGTTCCAACCAAATTTCCGAGCCTAATAAATGAAACACCAATAAATAAAGTGTAGAGTTTTCCGCGATTGACTTCGGCTATTTTGAGGTAAGAACTGAGATGCAAGGAAAAAAATATTTTTACCATTTCTCTTGGATGCTCATCATCAGTAATCATGGTGTTTTTTTTCTAGCTAAAGATTGGGTTATGAAATTAATAATAGCAGATATTATATTTGTAATTCAATTAAACTCATTAAAACAATGGGGTGCAACGGGAACGCATTGCACTAGGCGGACCCAGGTTTAGCAGATAACCAAGATCTCAAATGTACCTCCTCGCGGTGCACCCTGGTAACAAAAACAGCAGCTCGAGCTGATTCTGGCCAAATCTTTTGGGGATCGTGTCCGAGAATGTGGAGGTAGCAGATGGAAAGAGATTTGAATGCATAAAAGACAGACAATATCTCCGACACCACCAGCAACACCACATACAGCGACACTGTTGACATAAAGTGAAACTAGTTAGTCCAGTCCGATCATTGGAGGTGCGTCCAATGAAAAAAGCACGAAAAGGTGGATGCATGGCAAAAGACAGACAGATGTCATACTAATTACAATGGAACAAATGAAAGGGCAGAACAGCGCTAGAGGGCAGCGCCAACTGCAAATAGAAAGCGGAAACTATTACGGAAATGGGAACTACAAGTTCTGTTAGCTCGTGACGAGCTTCTAGTTACTTGATTTACTTATAGGCAGAGACCCATACCCAATAATGGGCGTCTAGCACAGCAAAAAGACCGGGCCTAACTCTGATGTCGAGTCTTCCTATACCGGAAAAATGCTCGCAAAGAGAAAGGGTGCCGTAACCGATATGGTCAGGCAAAAAAAAAGAGACAACGATTTTAGCCCTGGTCCAACTCTACTGTCAGGTTCTCCTATACCGGAAATATACTTACAGAGAGAAAGGGTTCAGTACCTGATGGGATAAGGCGCTATTGGAACAAGGGCGCTCAGCTCGAGAACGCCTTGCTCTCAATCGCGTGGTGTGAGACTCAAACTTGGGCAAGGGGTACACGATGTCGGTGAATGACACCTCGGCTAAGAGGGCGAAAGAGCCAGGGTACAACTCTTCTGTTGAGTTCTTCCTCTTAAGGAACCAGGCTCACGGATGAGAAATGGTTTAGTACCTGATGGGCACAGGCACAGGCACAGTACGTCCAATTACACGAGGCAAGTTCATAAACAGTGGAACACCTCGTGCGAGACAGATGTGAGCAAAAAATCGTCTGGGCGAAGAGTTACCACACTCACGCGTGCCTGGCGACAGATAGGGAGGCTGTCACAGGCTAGGGTAGCCCACCCGAATTCTCAAGACATGCTGAAATCGGATGTGCTAAGCTTACAAGGCGCATAACGGTAGCACAACGTAAACACGCTCCCGGCGGAAATCGCACGGATATCCATGCTGATTACAATGGAGCGAACGCAAAACAAACAAACATTGAAAAATACCTGGTCTTGATCTTGCAGACAATCTTGCACCGTTATTCTATAATCAGATGAAATAAAATATGAGTAGGGCCTATTCTAAATGACAAGTTGCAGTAAATGTGATTGTATACACACAGAGAAATATAACGATTATGAGAATACATGCATTTAATGAAAATCATATTATAAGTTAAACAGGTTAACGGTTGATAGAACCTTACACATACCTTAGAAGCAACATAGAGAGGAAAGAATAGACACTGTTCTCAGGATAAGAATACAAAAGCAACATAACAGCTTTACTAATTTTGACACCCTTTTCGAACTATTGTGACATACAAGTTGCAGCATTTACACACACGCACGCACGCACGCACATGTGTGTGTAATGCCATCTCATACTTTTGTTATATTTGAAATCTTCAATTACTGAGCCAGTCTAAATACCTATTTACCTTTTCCATGTAACTACCATGAAGGGATATTGTTTCTTTACTTGCAAGGTCCAAGGCACAGTGGGTAATATACCGTCATGGCGTAGACTTGATTCACACCCGTTGCCTGGTGACAAATAGGAAGGCTGCCAAAAAATATGGAAGCATACTCGAGTTAAATATATGCCGAATGTGGATCTGTTAGGCCTACACGGTACACATAACGAGATAGTACAGAGTACTTCACGCTCCCTGGCTCAAATCACACAAACATTTTTGCCGACTATGTGATAGCAAAATCTGAAAAAAAGAATGGTAAATTTTCTTCTTCTTCAGCCTTCATCATCAGACGCCTGCTGGATCTCTCTTGTGGACAATGGTCCTACTAGATTTCCAGCAGGATGTAGTCCAGAGAATGGAAATACGTTGTCTCGCCATTTTATTTGCGCCAATGACCCGACACATCCGTCTAAATAGTAAATGACCAATGAATGTTGTCACAGCATTATTTATGCTCTAACTGTGCAATATAAATCAGATCTCATTTCCGTTTATTTCAAAGAGCTCAAAAATCGTAGAGGATTTAATTAACTGTACTCGAATTCCCCCATATGTACTAAGTCCCTCTTAACGAAATGAGACGCCTCCTGCCGAAAGTATCACTCATAGCACGTTGCTCCGTAATCTCGCGCGATAATCCACAGGCATCTTCGAAATAATTCACTTTGTAAAGCAAGACGTCACGAGCCAGATGCGAACCCGCGACCTCTTGATCATAAGGCGAACATATATATACATACTTCCCTTCCTCAAAAATTATAATTCAACAAAATTGAGTTCACAGATGTACAGTGTTATATTTTTTAAACACAAAGACATAGCTGTATTAGAAATTATACTGAACAAGAAGGTTTCAGGTGAGGGAGGGGATGACAATAATATAATGTGAAGAACCCATTAGAAAATGAACGAACATAAAAAGATAGAGCTTAGATGGATATTTGCTATGTAATCCTTAAATAATACTCTACTTTGAAAATGCGTGCACACTGATTTCTGTAGTGCTAAGTATTTATATATATCTGAGTGTAGCGTCACTGCGTAAGGACAATCATTCTATTCCCATGCTTTTCAGCGGTAATTTAATTATGGTTGAGTCGCCATCCAATGTCTCCCCCTTGTCAACAACGCAAAAACTTTTTTTTTATTGCCCCCGTCGTCATTATTGATGATTTAATTTATTAGCATTCACTAACATGCATACGTCCGTGTCATTATTGTCTGTGTTAATTTTTCGACTAGCTGTAAACAAATTAATGATGCATTGCTAGTGTAGGATGGTTGTTTTTCTTAAAAAATATTATTAACTGCATTTATTTATATTAATTAATCCAGCGTTTTTTTTTAATAAGTTGCATTCTACAATTATTGTTCTCCACAAAATCTATCTCTATAAACCCGTAACCCGTCTGGGTCCTAGGGGTGCCACATTGGATTACATCAACCATGACCGTCTTCTGTCCTGTCGAGAGTCTTGCATCAACAGAGTCCTCCAGTGATTTCTATCTTCAGCGATGCGGACGAGTGAAGAAAAATCTTGTCCAGTCCAATCCTTGATGTTGTCTGAGCATGCTTTAATTCCCCAATCCCCTCTGCTTCTTCCACCCTCGAACGTTTCCTGCAGTATCGTTTTTAACAAGAAATCATGTCGACATACCATACACATTCTAGTCGTTACACTGTTGGTTGGTTGGTTGCTGATCCAGCGGTCCATGGGCTCATGCCCTTTCACCCAATGCCATTAAATGGCATTATATTGATGGGAAGTCTGTGGATTTTCTGCACACCCCGGGCCAAAGCCAAAGAATTATCACACCTCCAGGAAGGTAAGTTTCAACCTATGCACTGCTCCGGGCCACTGCAGCCAAGATAGGGTTCACTGTGCTGATTCCCCGCCACCAATTGACTACTGGTTATGCCAAACTTCTCTATTGCTCCAGGCATGCAACCAAATGTTCAAGTCAAAAGGATTGTCACGTCCTGAGTCACTGTGCCTCTATGATGGGTCTCAGCAATAGGAAAAAACCATGCTGTCAGTTTCCTCCTCCCCAGTGCTGCACAGTACATCTCTGGCTCCCTCCCAACTACAGAGGGTGCATATATAATTCAAGTAAACATGAAACACATTTCAACAGCATAATAAGCATAATTGTATAGATGATGTTCCATGAAGCTTCTATAAGAAGATAACCTCAATATAACGGCATATCATCTACTAAGGTTTTCTGTTGCATGGGTGGTTTTGCTAGTGGGCCATTGTTGAGACCTACAGACGCAACCACATGCGTAGTCGTTACACTGTTAAGATCAATGGTTCTTTTGGACCTGTATATATCTATTGTCTATTCCCCGTGGTGTTGTCGTAGCTTCCACACTTCCGTCAATTTAAAGATGTTTCAGTGAGGACTTCAGTGTGTCTTTGAAACGCTTCTGTCCACCAACTTGTCGAAGTCCTTTCTTGAGTACTCCATAAATATATTTGTTTTGATAGACGCGAGACCTCCATACGCGCAAAATGACCTGCCCAGCGGCCCGCGCTTAAGTAATGTGTAGGTGCTTGTTGAGGCTGATTTTTCCAGTACCTCGTAGTCTGGTACTTTGTCCTACCAATGGATGTTTAGTAATTTACGTATACAGCTAAGATGGAAGTGATTTAGTTATCTTGCATGTCTAGAATATACTGTCCGCGCTTCACAAGCGTATAGTAGGGTTGATATAACAGTCGCATGATATACTTGCATTTTGGTAATTTGCAACCATACAACACAATAGAAAGCACACATGAGTTATAAAGTTTGATATTCACGCTATATGTACACAAAATAAAACATCATCACATCAGGTGCCATGCCGGGTGGCGTAAGCGGTCATGGCTCTTCACAGCTCTCTGTCCACAGTATTATGTATCAAAGTCGTTGTTGTTTCTTTGTCGTTCCAGGTAGTCAAACTGTCTAATATTTTCTCACGTTGTCGCCCTCTGTCTCTGGTGCCTTTAATCTTGCCTATTGTGATTATGTTCTCTAAACCTGCCTGTCTCATGAAGTGGCCAAAAAAAGAAGATTGCCTTTTTCTTGTATTGTTGATTAAGGTCCGTTTCGCATTTAACTCTTTCAACACCTCTACATTAGTTTTTCTGGCAGTCCATGGTATTCTCAGCATTCTTCTGTAGAACCACATCTCTGTTGCCTCCAATCTCCCACTTTCCAGTTTGTTTATTGTCCAAGACTAGCACCCATATGTTAGTATAGGGGTTATATAGCACTGCATAAACAACATAAACACCATGAAAGATATTATGTCATCTTCTATTCACTAACAACTTATTCTATGAAAACTCATGTACATACATTTTCAGCGGGCTGTGATTTTAGTATCGCATACATGACATTTGGCGATCTTGCAGCCGAAAGTTGATGTTTGGGTAACACTTGGTTCTATTGTTATTCCCCAAGTGAATGATGGTTGACGGTATTCACTCTTGTCATTAAGCGTAGGAATGGGAGCTTAAGCTGTCGTTCCAAGGTCAGATGTGTCGTCGTGGTTACATTTAGTCTATGTTTGTTCAAGGCTATCGATATTTTTTAACCACCGTTGTCTTGGACCACCTTTTGACTTTACGCCGGGATATTGTTTTTTTTTATATGCTCTTATTGCTATTTGGTTTCGCTTCATTCTCATAAGGTGACCAAACCATTTTACTTGGTGTCTTTCAATATTTTCAATACACGATATTAACCAACTCTTTTCCTAATTTCTTCATTTCTTATTTTATCTAGTTTAGTAACCATTGCAGTTTTTCTCACAGACACTTCATTTCGCATATAAAGATATCCTCTGCTGTGAGGCTGTTAAAGACCATGTTTGACATTGGTAGCTGAGTGTTGGTATGAAAAACACTTGGTCTAATTAGATTAATTAATAACGTCATCAATCATATTATCTTTACAGATCACTTCCAGACAGTCCCCCAGACTCTGGGTCTGAACCATATTCGCCTCCAGATGGCAACATTCACAATCCGGCAATGACTGGTTAGTTCACTGTGACATTTTTTGATATAGTTAATTTAATTTAGGTTCTCCCCCCCCCCATTTTTCAGTCTTGTATACTGTGGTAGGCTATCTATTTGTAAGATTTGGTAGGCTCTATCTATTTGTAAGAATTGGTAGGCTCTATCTATTTGTAAGATGTGGTAGGCTCTATCTATTTGTAAGATTTGGTAGGATCTATCTATTTGTAAGATTTGGTAGGCTCTATCTATTTGTAAGATTTGGTAGGCTATATCTATTTGTAAGATGTGGTAGGCTCTATCTATTTGTAAGATTTGGTAGGCTCTATCTATTTGTAAGATTTGGTAGGCTCTATCTATTTGTAAGATTTGGTAGGCTCTATCTATTTGTAAGATGTGGTAGGATCTATCTATTTGTAAGATTTGGTAGGCTCTATCTATTTGTAAGATGTGGTAGGCTCTATCTATTTGTAAGATTTGGTAGGCTCTATCTATTCGTAAGATGTGGTAGGATCTATCTATTTGTAAGATTTGGTAGGCTCTATCTATTTGTAAGATTTGGTAGGCTCTATCTATTTGCAAGCTGTGGTATATGTAAACTGTGGTATATTTCTAAAGCTGAGAGGTATCTATGTGTAATTTGTGGTATCTATGTGTCATATGTGGTATCTATGTGTAATCTGTGGTATCTATATGAATTCTGTGTTATTGATACATAATCTGTGGTATCTGTAAGTAATCTCAGGTTTCTCTTTAAAGAGATAATGTACATATTCATGAGTGTGCGCATGTGTGTGTATAACCTATCAAAGTGACATTGTTCAATAAATTTTGACCATTGGCTGGTCAACTTTCATTAAGCAGGTGTTCAAAGAGAACCAAAACAGGCACCATTTCTCAAAACTGACCTGAGAGCTGGATTTCTGATTCTAACTTTAGATGACCTCATTGTATTCTGTGTCCTGGAAGAAATCATATCTGTTCTAAATAAATTCTGTGAGACCTGTCTAATGTCATTCATTCAATCAATCAATGAATGAATCAAGCCTCTGGTCCACGTGAGAGCTTAGACATCAGAAAAATGTGTTCAATCCTTACCTTGTTTCTAGATTTCTCCTCCAGGTCTTTCCATCTGATGCTGATATCATTGAGAACTTTCACTATCTCTCTACTACATTTTTCTGGGTCTGCCAAAGCTTCTCTTTCCCTGTGGATGCCTTGTCAGTGCCTGACTTGCTACAGTTTTCTGCCTTCCTTAGAGTGTGTCCAGTGCCTCTTAATTTCCTAGATATGATTTATAGATAAACTTATTGATTAAAGTTAGAGCAGTCTGATGTTGTTCTCTCACCGGTGTGGCAAAATCTAATTTCTACTTCAGGGTGCAAGGAATGTCTTCTTTCCATGCATGTGGTAGGAGACAACTAAGAAATGTTGGAAATAGGCTGACAACCTGTCACCTGTGAAGAAATCATTGTCACGTCTTGTCTCAATTTCTTACTTTTGTCTTCTCTCAAATAACACTCCTTGAATGTTGAAGAAATGCAGATCACTAGATAGTGCACCTTTGTCCTTTTGTGGCAGACTCATAGGTAACGGAAAATGCTAGAAATGCCATCACTGTGGATTGATAACAAATCTGAGAGAAGAATAATAGGACAGTTTCTCATCGTTATTGAACTGTCGATTAGTTATTCTGTCTAGTACCAATTTATAGCTAGTCATATCTTATTGTTCTTTCAAATATTAATGTCATATGATAACTACTCATAGATTATTCTGTCTTCTTCTTCTTCTTCTGCGTTCATTCTCACACTCCTGCAGATTAGCAGGATGTAGTCCGGAGAACGGAATGCGTTGTGTCATGGTTTACAGCACTGCTGCGATATCTGCACCTTTCGGCCTGACACATCCGACTTCAGCATGGCTTTGGGTCACTGACCCTATATGGGATGGGACAGCCAACTCCATCCCATAATCTCCTTAGTTGCCTTTTACGACATGTGTGGAAGGTAAACAGTGTTGCTATTCTTTGCTTCCCTTTTGGGCCCCGGCAACACATGGGCGGATTATTCTGTCTAATATCATATGATAACTACTCATAGATTATTCTGTATAATATCATATGATAACTATTCATAAGATTATTCATAGATTATATGCACTAATCATGTTATTAGTGCACAAAAAACTCTACGAGGAACCATTAATAGAGAAGGTATGTCAATCAACCTAAACAACACGCAAGAAGTGAATTTAAAGACCTGGCAACACAAAGACAGAAATGGAAAGCTATGGTTTCTGCCCTATGCGCCGCGTATGGCCCTTGAGGAACATAACATAACAATCATGTGAAATCTATTCATAACTTAGGTCCTATTATGTCTAAAATCATGTGATAACTGTGCATAGATTATTCTATATAATATCATGTGATAACCATAGATGTGTAATAATCTATCACAAGTAATACATAAATTATGAACTTAACCAATTTTTAAACACACATCTATCCCGATGGAAAAGAAAAGACAAATCATAAATTCAATATTCATCCTAACATTATATTTTCAATGTCAGACATGGACACTAACTAAAGAACAAGAGAGAAAGCTTACTACATGTGAAATGAGATGTCTCAGAAAATCAGCAAACAAATCAAGAAGAGATCATGTGAGAAATGAGATTACAAAAATTGTTGAAACAACATTAGTGGTCAGATATATTGAAAAACAAGAGATTGAAATGGTTCGGCCACCTGATGAGAATGTAGCCTTATTGGGCAACGGCAAGAACATACTACGGGAAAATGGAAATAGCAAGATACAGAGGAAGACCAAGAAGAAGGTGGATTGAAGGAGCTATCACTATTCTGATACGGCACAGTATCACTGCATATCAAGCAACCAAACAGGAAATAGCCTGAAAACCGATTGTCATTCAATCCTTCGACGCTTCACAGCATAAGCAGAGAAAAGACAATAGAAAGATACAAAGTAATCATTCTGTATATTTATCACTATATAACCAATCATAAATTTTTACTCTCTCTAATATCATTTGAAAACCATTCACTTCTCTAATATCATTTGAAAACCATTTATAACCTCTACTCTAATATCATTTGAAAACCATTCATAGACTCTACTCTAAAATCATTTGAAAACCATTCATAGTCTCTTATCTAATATTATTTGACAACCATTCATAGCCTTTTCTCTTAAATTGTCTTTTAACAGACTTAAAGTCGACAATTCCAGGAAGTTTGCCTACCTTATCTCAGGCAATGTATTTGGGCCATGGAAATCGGTTAGGTGGCATGCCTCCAAATAAAGCACCTCCTGCCTATATTGGTGAGCCCTCAAAATTGAACCACCATCATCATCAAGGAACACCAATATCTCAGCTTCAGCATCAGCAGGACCAGCAGCAGCAGGGTCAGAGAGTTCCAATTTCATACCCAACATCTGTAGGCATGGTGCAACATCTACCTTCACATCAGATCTCACCACCTCTTACTCACTCCATTCTTCCAGCACATATGGGGAGGTAAAATATATTATGGCTGTGAATGGATACATTTGTATGTGGTTTACTAAAATTTATAACATGATCAGGTAGCTGTTTACGGCCATGTGTACATGTGGACAGGTAGCACAGAGTGCCAAACATATACTTCAAGAGTGTTCTGAGCATGAAACGTTGAGGCAGACATATTGGCCAGAGGAAACAACACTGGAATCAAAGCTCTATGGGACACTGTATGAACTACAAAAGACAGTGAGTTTTATTAAGGAGACAGAATTACAGATATAGACATGTTTCAAGTGAACGAAAGAAGAAGAAGAAGGTAGCTGTTCCATTTGAATATTGACCATTTGAAATTGGAAATACATTATGTGTATTGTTTAACTAAATTTTTAGAACTTAGTCACAACAGGCAAGATTGAAGGTAACAGAGACAGAGAGCAACAACGTGAGAAAATATTAGAAAGTTTTACAACCTGGCAGGGCAGGGAAACAACAACGATCTTGATACATAATACTGGAGACAGAGAGCTGTGGAGAGCCATGATTGCCTACATCAGCCGGCATGGCACATGATGATGATGATTAACAAAAATACGACAAAATCATTTGTCATATATAAATGTTTCTTGTACATAACCAGTTTATTTTACTGATGTTATTGGTAGTATATCCAATTCAAAATATAGTGATCAATATAGCACTTTTTTGTTTTGATTGAAATGATTTTATAGACAAAAATTATGTACAGTTAGTTGCCATTTCATTAGGAATGGCTCAGATGCCCAGCTGCCTGTAACTCAAATTGAATCAGATACCTTGGCCATCCAAGACGTTCTCTCTACCTCAGAGACACATGGTGTATTATCATACACGGAAGGTTCAAAGATCGCACCAGTGATTCAGCAGAGTAAACAACATGCAACAGGAAATCCCTTGTTAGTGATTTACCAATAGAGTGATGTTTTCCTCTTGTGGAAACCCAATAGTATTTCACTAATGCAGTTGCGTTTTCATTGTCTCTTAATAGAAAACCGCTTCTCAAAACATTGCACACTTTTGACAGTTCGAGACTTGATTCTTGATTAGAAACCAGCATCATGTTACGTGAATGTAAGTGCTCCACTCTCCAAGAAAATGCAGACTCAAAGTTCCAGTCAGATGTTGATTGTGTGATCTGATCGTTCCAGAGAGGACACTATGTTTCTTCATCCCTGGTCATCCCCAGTTCTATAATTATTTTATGTGCACGTTATCACCTACAAAGTCATCTTCTTCACACTTTAGTATATTAGTATATCAACGATTAATCAACGAGTAAATCAATAATTAGGTTGGCCGTATCTTTTTTTCAAAACTATGCCAAAGTCATCTTCTTCACACTTTAGTATATTAGTATATCAACGATTAATCAACGAGTAAATCAATAATTAGGTTGGCCGTATCTTTTTTTCAAAACTATGCCATCAAATACAGCATTGCTCCCCTTCCCCAAATGAGCCTGCTCAATCGTTGCTATAACACTTGGATAACATAATTGTTCAGTAACGTGACACATTCTTTTCCATGCATCTTTCTATCTCATGTACTTTCAGAGTCTGAGAGTGTCACCGTGTGTGTTAATAATTCAGTCACTAATGAGTTAGTGCACTCTGGGTATGAAATAAAGATCTAGAGATAATTTACTCCCTTGGCACAGAGGATACAAGAGCTCTATTGCTTATAATTCCTGGGGATGAAAACAAACAAATAAACTGGTGTATAATTGAATAAGTCACAAATGAATATGAAAATTAATACACAGAAAACAAGTACCGGTAATGAAAATCAGCAAGTCACCAAATCCAGTGAACAAAATTAAAGTGAAACAAACCTCTAAATTTAAATACTTAGGAAGTATATTCACAGACAATGGAAAATTAGAGAGATTTAGACAAGATGCCAGAAAGCAAACATAGTGACATACCAGCTATCACTATTACTACTCAACCCAAAAATGAAGATGGAAGTCAAGAGACAGATGATAAACAGTATTTTTATGCCAACACTCTGCTATCAATGCCAGACATGGGCACTGACATCAGTCCAGCAGAGAAAACTTACAACATGTGAGATGAAATGCCTGAAAAATGTTGCAAGAGTGTTCAAACTAGACAAAATGAGAAATAATGAAATCAGGAGAAGAATCGGTATAAGACTATGCACAGAATACATCGAGAAACAACAAATAAAATGGTTTGGACACCTTATGAGAATGAATCATATTCAACTACCAGCAAGAACATATGACATAAGAAGATCCAGATACAAGGCCAGAAGAAGACTTAGGACAAGATGGATAGAACACATCAAGACAACACTGAACAAATACGGATTCAACTCAGCCAAAGTGACACATCTGGCCTTGAATAGACAACTAAAGCTCTCAGTCACCACCACTACACTTAACGGCAAGTGTGAATATTCTGACCATCATCCACCTGGAGATAGACAATTATTAAATGAAAGACAGAAACTATGATGTGTTTAGTCCAACGTTTTGTCAGAGACCTTCATTCAGTCAAGATCTAAATCATGAGTTGACGTGATACTATATAATAATATATAATAATATATAATAATATATAAAGGAGCGCAGTAGCCTAATTGATAGTGAGCTTGCTTTCTATCACTTGGTTACAACGTGCCAGGTTCAAAACCACGCCCGGACAAACAAACAAAAATCCAGGTTGTGATTTCTCGCTTGACACGACCACTCCTCCAGTTGACTCAGCTGTAAATGAGTACTAGACGCATATGTTAGGGAGGTAAAGACAGCAAGGAAGGGAACTGGCCACCCCACCTAATAGTTGCTTCGGCTTAGTACATGAAAAGTTATCTTCATCCCCGACGGCAGTAGCTGCTATGGGACATACCTTTACCTACCTTTTATATAATAATAATAATAATATGACTTATAACCCGTAAGGTTCGTAGGGGTGCCACACTGAGACATAAGCACAAAAAAGTCCTCAAAACACCTCTGTCCTTAGCATTTCAGAGCAGTGTATAAAAATCATTTCTAGACCATTCCTTGATGTGATCAATCCAGATTTTCTTTGCCCGCTTCTTCTTCCACCCAACCTCAACTGTTCCTTGCATAATAGTTTTAGAAAGAGAGTTGTATCTTGTTACATGTCCAAACCAAACAACTTTACGCAGTTTCACCACTGTCAAAAGTTGTTCTTGATAACTTGCAAGTTTGTTTATTTGCTTCTGGACAAATATTTTTGTCCTGTGTTCTATATAACTAATTCTTAACAAAAGATCCTCAATATGGTGATATAAGAAATACATTAACAAATGAAAAAAATCACAATATTTTTCACAATATATGCAATCAAATTTCAGATTAGAGAAAGTCTGTTCTACAATACATTTGATTGCAATGGATCTGCAGCTTTATGTCTCTTTCATACAATTATAGACCTTATTGATCTGAAACTTCTAAGTTCTTTCAAGGATCTATTGTCCTGAACTTTTAGGGATTTACAGTACTGAAAGAGCTAACATTGTGATATTAACAATGTTTATATTAGGAAAATTTGATTTGGATATGAATGTCTGTTTACTACAACCTTCATTTCATAATGACAAGTTGTCAATCAGTGAAGCTTCAAAACTAAAAATGGAGATTATTAAGATGGCTTGAGTCAGCGGGAATTCTATCAAGAAGTGATGTGATTTGTGCATAATAAATTCAATTAAACAATCATTAAACCCGTAACCCTTCAGGGTCGTAGGGGTACCACATTGGATGTTTCAGCACACAGAGTCCTCCAGTGAATTCTATCCTCAGCAATGTGGATGAGTGTAGAAATATCTTGCCCTGTCCATTCCGTGATGTTGTCTGTCCATGTCTTTATTTGTCCTCCTCTGCTTCTTCCACCCTCGATAGTTCCCTGCAGTATAGTTTTTGGCAAGAAATCTTGCCTGCATACATGTCCGAACCATGCTAGTTTCCGTCGTTTCACTATTGAAAGCGATGGCTCCTGAACACCAGCACACATCTCTACTTTATTTCTTACGTACACATTGGTCTTATGATCTCTATAGGAAATTCGTAGAATTCATCTGTAGCATTTGTACTCGAAAGCCTGTAATCTTCTCTCCATGTCCGCAGTGAGTGTCCAACTCTCACAACCATACAGCACAACAGAAAGCACCAGCGACTTATACAGTTTGATTTTCACTCCAACACTGATGTTGCTTTTCCAAATCATAGTTAGCCTTGACAAGGACGCTAAAGCCATCTCCAGCCGTATTTTTAGTTCTGCTTTGCATTTACCATTGCTGCATATACTGGATCCGAGGTATTTGAAGGTATTCACCACCTCAAGCTTATGTCCATTCATCATGATATTAGTCTGGTTTTCTGTGTCTCTGCTGTTGACCACGATTTTGCTCTTATCTGTATTGATTTCCATTCCATACTTGCTGGTAACTTTTTCCAACTTTGATGTTAATTCTTGCAATGATTGTTCTGACCCGGCTATAAGATCAGTATCATCAGCGAAACGCAAGTTGCAAATAGGGCGACCTCCGATCGATATAGACGTGTTGTAATCATGTAATGTCTCTTGTATGATGTGCTCTAAGTATATGTTGAAAAG
This sequence comes from Meghimatium bilineatum, assembly GCA_034231615.1. Lineage (NCBI taxonomy): Eukaryota > Metazoa > Mollusca > Gastropoda > Stylommatophora > Philomycidae > Meghimatium > Meghimatium bilineatum. The sequence goes on from CM067318.1 coordinate 36,416,002, forward strand.
TACTGTGAACATTACAAATTCATTTACCATTAAATAAGCACTTTTAATGCGGTCAAAGTGTTATAGTATCAGTTTAAGTATCATTAAGAGATTGTTGTCAATTAAAGAGGAAACATGTTTTTAGTTTTCACTTTTTATTTTAGCAGTTTGAAAATTATGAACTTGATTTATGATTAATTTTTATTAGTCATAGTGCTGTGTTTGATATTGAATATTATCTTCTGAGAAGTTTCCATGTTTAATACAAGCGTTTTAGTTTTACACTGTCCGTATAATAATACAGACACGATGGATAGAAAGCCAGGGGCAGACATGCAAATAATGGATTACAGAAATAAGAGTCGACGAAAACAAACATATATGAAACACACAAAAAAGCCATTTCCAGAGAACTCTTCTAACCCTGACGCTGAAAGGCACAAAGGGGTATAAAGTGAAAAGAAAGAAAGAGGGTAGTGTTATGTTCTGAATGTTTAGTTATTGAATATCAAAAGTTATGCCTGAGTAATATTTATCTGCTAAAACCACACCAATCCTGACTCTACATAATTTCTTACTGCTTCTTCTTCTTCTGAGTTCGCTCTCATATAACCACAACAAATATATCATGTTATTTCCGCTGGGGAGCATGAAGTACATTGTGCTGCTAGTTCCACAGTAAAACTGTGTTATTTGCACCTCGGTTGGCCACTCTGTGGTCTGGACGTCTAAGGTTCAGCACATCCATTTTTGTCATGCCTTTAATTTGGGTAGTGGGCTTCCCTAGTCTGTGACAGCCAACCTATCTATCATCGGGCACACGGGTGTGTAGTGACTCTTCGCCGAGACGAATTTCTTACTATTCTGCTAATCATTCGATATTCACTGTCATTCATCAGTATTGATTCTATATAACTTCTAAGAACTCTATATTATTGCTTGTCCTTTTTTATTTGTCTTGTTCTTGATGTCACTTGGTTAGGGTTTATATTATACTGAATATCTTGTAAATTGCAGCCTTGCCTAATTGAGCTATTATCATTATCTGCTCTAGTTCTGTTTTTAATTTCACATTTTCCTAATATGCTGCATCCTCTTGTCATATAATTTTACATTCGTGTGTTGTTTTAATTTTGTTTTCTACTCTTTTATTCCTCTTTCTGTTAATTTCTAGTAGACTACATACAATTATGTATAATTCCATGTAGTCTTCTGCTATCTTATTGTCCAATTTTGTGTTTCTTTGTCATCTCATCTTGATAAAGGCTGTTGCTTAAAATGTTGATCTGTTCTATCTTGTATTTTCTCTATGTCTGTCTATCTGTATTATTTTTCCTGCTTTTGCTGTTAGGCATTGCAGAATTCAATGATGATTTATTTTTGAGCTATGGCACATTTCATGCTTTTATGCAGCAGTATTGTAATGTCTTTCCATTAAAATTTCATTCCACCTTCTTATTGATCTCTTCTGCCTCTTGTTGTTTCCATTCTTATGCTCTTGCTGCTGGCCAGTATAGGTTCATTCTCATTAAGTAGCCGAACCATTTCAATATCTGTTTTTAAATATATTTGGTTACTGGTGCTGTTCATACAGTTCTTGTAATCTCTTCATTCCTCACATGATATCTTCTTGTTCTGTTTGCTGCTTTCTTAGATATCTCATTTCCTTCATAGTAAGCTTTCACTCTTGTTCTTTAGTTAGTGAGGCGGAAATGTTTTTCAGATCGCAACGGCTCGACCCAGCCTTAAATGGGTACCGGATTAATCCGGGAAGTAAAGACTGCAAGGAAGAGGAGATGGCTACCGCCTTCATTTGCAGAGCCTGTGAAATGTGAGATCGCTAACATCTCACACCCCTACTGCATTAATAAATGCTATGAGTTACTTTACTTTACTAAGTGTCCACATCTAACATTGCCTTTTGGTTTATATCATGATAGATGTGTGTTGTTTCAAGATTGATTAAGTTCACAATTTACCTTTATGGCATATTCTTTTCTCTATGTATGACTGTTATTTAATCCATCTTTAAATTAAATTAATTTATCTACTAGTAATTCTTGTTCCTCTGCAGCATGACCAACATTGCCAATCAGGCCACAAAGAAAAGGAAGTACTCTGATTCACCAACAGGCACACTCAACTCTAACATGATGCATGGGATGAATGGTATACTCAGCATTAAGCAAGAACCTCCAGGTGACAGGTCTTAATGTTGCCTTTGCTCCCTCAGACTTTCTGCCTGTCCTGCTGTTTTAGTTCAGTTTAGTTTAGTTTTGCTCTTCATTTTTCATTGATGATCCTAGTGAAATAATCTCAGTCATGAAATTATTTTCATGATTTTGTGAACAAGCTTATGGAGTTGTGCATAAAAATTACACTGACAACTTTTGCCAATTTCCCCCCCCCTCCCGACCCTACCCATCCATATCAACAACTGTCAATCCTGACTGCCCATCCCTGTCAACAACTGTCAATCCTGACTGCCCATCCCTGTCAACAACTGTCAAGAATTCATGACTCTCCCTCCTCTCCTACATAATTATGTCTAAAAAAACTTATGCAAGATTAGCCTAAGTATGAAAGTATGACAGAAATATGTTTTTTATCACATTTGTTAAAAAATGTTTAAAATTCAAAATATTTAATTGGTGTATTCTTCTTCTTCTGCGTTCGTTCTCAAACTCCTGCAGATTAGCAGGATGTAGTCCAGAGAACGGAATGCATTGTGCCATGGTTTACAGCATTGCTGCGATATCTACACCTTTTGGCCTGACACATCTGACTTCAGCATGGCTTTGGGTCACTGACCCATAATGGGATGGGACAGCCAACTCCATACCATAATCTCTTTAGTCGCCTTTTACGACATGCGTGGAAGGTAAACAGTGTTGCTATTCTTTGCTCCCCTTTCGGACCCGGCAACACATGGGCGTAATTTGTGTATAAAAATCAGTATTATTGATGTCAATTTTGGTCAATCCCCTCCCACTTCTCCTCCCACTTCTCCTCCACCCTGTCAGCAACTGTCAAATATTTTTTCAGAACATATACCGCTTAGTGCTAAAAGTTAGAATATTTCACACTCCTCCAGCATGATATGCATACAGTAGGGGAGGGGAGAAAGAAAAAGGAGGTGATTGTTTAAGGGGCTCAACCTGCTCATCCCAAGAAAATCTGGCATAGATATAACACTGGGGTTTCCATCAAAAAGTGTCTTCTTATTCCCTTTCAATTCCCTCTCAGTGAGAAATGTGTTTTTCTCACAAGAAAGTCCTGTGATGATGTTAATGAAGTAAACTATTTCGCTGTGAGCAGGTTTGCTCAAGAGCCCAAAGAAATGTGGTAACTGAGTTGACACCCAAGATTGTAAGATCTGATGTCTCAAAGGCATTGTATTAGGGGGTTTTATAGATCAATATTTGATCCCTGAAAAGAGGTATTCCAGTGCAGCAATATTCCTGAATTGTTACGTCTTACCATAAGGATAGCATTTACTTCTAGACCAACTATTTCATCAATCTTCTGTGAGATTTGTTGACCCATCTGCAGCAATGGTACATGTGACATTCCCCAACACCGAGGGGTTTGTCACTAAAGGGAAAGTGTGCAATGTTCGCTGGCATGTATCTCTTTATCACCCATGAGGATTATTTGATAGAAGAGAAAAGTAAGAAATTAAAGCAAAACACGCATTTTATTCATGAATCGGGGACAACAGGCCATACAACATGAAACATGCAACTGCAAAAATGAATATTGAACATCCTTTTTCACTGAAAGAAAAACCCCGATATATTATATCATCTGCTAGAAATGTAATGTAGCATACTGGTTTTGTCTGGTAAACCACTCAGTCCTGTAAAATTGAGTAAAAATGTTTTAGTTGGAAAGTTCTATTTACAACCCTGTTATTTTATCTTATTGTTGAAGACCTTACTTGAGGGTAAAGTTGACGGGAGGCGAGCAAAAGGTAAGCTGAGATACAAATGGGAGAGTAACATCACAAGATGGACAGGTTACAGTCTAGCAGAGTCCACCACCAAGACAAGAGATGGGATGTAATCCTGAGTCACAGTCTTCTGAGCAGAGCCGTAGACATGTCTCGGGGAGGGGAGGGAGGGGGAGAGACCAAGTTAAAATGGTCATTTGCCCATTTTCATGTGTAATTCCTAATTTTGATGAGATTTTTAGTGATCTTTTTTGAGAAGGGGGAGCAGCTGACTTTTGGCTAAAATTCTAGTACTAAAAGTCATGTTTTAGTTTCTTGTTTCTGTGTATGAATACAACCTCTGGAGACAACCTTTTACTACATTACAGAAACAAAGCTTTATTACTCACAATATTTTAGCTTGAAATAGACCAAATTAATTTATGGTTTTATGACAGTGAAAATGAGAGCAATAAAACATTGATTGTAGTACACAGACAACTGTTTAGTCATGTTAACTGACAGCAACTTAATTCAGTTATAGACAGCAGCGTAATCATGTTAACAGAATGCAACTTAATTGCATCCATAGACATCTTAATTATGTTCACAGACAGCAAATTTATCATGTTCATAGACCGTTTCTTAATCATGTTTACAAACAGCATCTTTATCATGTTAACAAGCAGCAGCTTAATCATGTTCACAAACATATTAATTGTGTTCACAGACAGCAGTTTAATCATGTTCACAGACATCTTACCGGTAATTGTGTTCACAGACACCAGCTTAATCATGTTCACAGAAATGTATACTGTAGTTAATTTATGAAGTCAACCAACAAATATACAAGTATTTTGTTTAGTGGACTGTATTTGCAATTTATTGACTGACGCATTGTGTACTTGAAGGAACCTTGACCTTGTTTTAGTCTCTTTATGTGCATAAATATGTTTTGAACAGGAGCTCAGTTCAGTAGCTACATTGGAGAGTGTTCAGTTGGGGATGATGACCTACCACCTTATGACATTGATGCAAATGGAGCATTTATTGACAGTACATATCAAGTGATTAAGTGGCAAACTTATTCCCAGTCACAGTGGGCCATTCTTACGGATGGAGACCTAAAAGACCTGTTAGTTGTCTTCTGTTTTACTTTTATACTTTAGTGTGGATTTTATAATTTGTTTTGTCTTTGTGGCTTTTATTTAATTTAAGGGTTATGTTTTATTGCATAAACAAAAAATGGATGCTAAGGGTACTGCATTGCTCTTGGCAGATCCAGATAACCAAGATCCCAAAAGTACCTCCTCATGGTGCATCCTGGAAACAGAAGTACAGCAGCTTGTGCTGCTTCTGGCTAACACTTTTGAGGAATAATGTCCGTGAATGTGGAGGCTGCAGACGGAGTTAGAATTGACTGCGAAAAGACAAGTAATGTCTCAAATATCTAAGTGCTAACACTTACAGCGTCACTGTCAACACAAAGTGATTCAAGACATTAGAGGGGAGGCCAATACAAATCTGACGAAATGGGTAGATGTCAAGACGAATAGTGAGAGTTATACGCTAGCCTCTTTATGGATATCATATTGAGTGCAATGAGAGAGCAGCACAGTACCAGAGGACCGCGTTACGTGCACATGGAATGGGAAAATTCTGAAAGAAAGTTGGAACTAAAGTTCTGTTCAGATCGAGAGCAAGTTTCTGATACCTGGTGCTCCTAAATATTTGTAGACTCAGACTTGGATAATGGGTATATGATGTTGGTGAATGACACCTTGGCTAAGAGGGTGAACAAACCCAGTCCCAACTCTACTATTAGTTATTGCTGTCCTATATCGGAATCATGCTCGTGGAGAGAAAAGGTTCAGCACCCCATGGGCAAACTTTAATGTTGGTACACAGAAGAATAAGAAGAATCTTTTTTAAATAGCTCAAAGTGAGCTACAAACACTGAGATGTAGTTTTTATATTAGTGATAAAAATACCAATGGCAGCTAAGAAAATTAATGTAGAAGTCCTCAGAGATGCTGGAGTAAAGAGACATATAGTATAGTAACAGACACATAATATAGTAAAAATTAAAAGCAGACAATCAAGAATTTTAGTGTATGTAATAAGATATTTTTATCTTTATCGAATTAGTCTCATAATTTCAATATGCTGAATTTGTTCCAGGTAAAATAAGGTCAGTCATTCACATCTCACTAGTCATGCTATTGAATATTAAAGTGAAGCCTTAATTCAACAATAGTTGAAAAGCACTGTCCATATCAGTTTCAGTTATTTTATTTAGCCTTTGTTTTACATTTAATTAGCTCTAATTTGCTCAACAGACCAACTCCCAATTACAGAGTGGATGCAGACAAAGGTTTTAATTTTTCTGTACCAGATGAAGCTTTTGTTTGTCAAAAAAAGAACCATTTCCAGGTCACAGTTCACATGCGCCTTCTTGGAAATGCAAAATATATTCGCACAGTGGAAGGAGTGAAAAAAATTGATAGCTACTTTCTTCACTTTTATGGTGTCAAGGTAAATAATATGTAAAGTGTGACATGGTATGTGTGTGTGTGATATGTGTGCAAGCATGTGTGTGTTGAAATGATTTTATATATGTACATTTGTAATATCTGTTAACCTTTATATATATGTAAATTTGTGATCTCTCTGTTAACCCTTTAGCTGGTGCATTGTTCTCAGTAACTGATCCCAGCTGTGCTAAATTCTTTCTAAAAATGATTTTCTCTGTGCTGATTCATTATCTTGAACTACAAAAATTATATACATCTTCCGTGGTACAGAATTTTTATTGTTACTAGGAAATATGTTCCACATGGATGGGATGTAGCTAACACTTGCTGGAGATGAAGGTATAAAAAAACAAAAATGGGTTAACTTGTCAATAACAATAAGAGAGGAGTGAGTAACTTGTGTGTAACAGCTAACAGGTTAAATAGATGAGAGTGTATATTTATAGTCTTAAATAATTACTTATTTCAAAATTTTGAAATAAATTTGACCAGACTGAAACTATTTAATAAGCTACATTTGCACACAAGTATCATCATCATCATCATCATCAGGTAGCATATCCTGAACAAGATGTATCAGTTATTATAGCCTTTTGAAAATCCAGCCACTGTGGAGTTAATCTTCCTGCTTCTGTATGTGTGTGTCATATTCAGGTGGTCTTTGATATTTTGTGTCCTTCTCCTTTTTATCTGCCTCCTTTTCATTTGCCCTGGAATCATCCCCTCCTTTTCATTGCCATGGAATCATCCCCTCCTTTTCATTGCTCTGGTATCATCCCCTCCTTTTCATTGCTCTGGTATCATCCCCTCCTTTAGGAATTTTTCTAGGCTGGCATGTCATTTAATATGATCAAAATATTGAATATTTTTGTTTAGACAAATAATAACCCATATTAAAAATGTTATTTTTCCATTGTGATAATACATGATCATAATAACACATGAGCCAATCATATATTATGCTAAGTGACATAGGTGATCATGTTACTTCATAAATGTCTGTCTCCTTTGCTGTTAATGAGTTTAGTTAGTGGCGTTCGTGCAAGTCACGATGGCAACCTATCTAGCAGCTTCTTTCTCTGTAAGCTTATAATTAATTAACTCTGCTTCTTCTCTTGATCCTTCCTGTGGTTACTGTTTCAGTGTTACTATTCTCATTATATACCTTAAAACTTCACTGTCTGCATCTACTTTTTGCTATAATTTGTCTTTTTACTCCAGAATTTCTGAATACCTGTAGTTTTTCTCTAGCTGTCCATAGTATTTTTAACATCCTCTCAGAAACCACATATCAATAGATACCAATTCACTTTGGACATTTTGCCATTCCATGCTTCACATCCATAGAAAATTATTGATTTGACATAGAACCTCATCAATTTAATTTGTATATACATTGATAATATTCCATTTCACAGAATGTTTCATATATTCTGAAATACCAGTATCTATTTTGGCTTGAATTACTCTATTTCAATGAAGCACTGACCATGTGATGTTAAAAGGATGTCAAAATACTTGACTTTTACACATTTGATTTAAGGTTTTATATGTGATCGTAAAATTAAAATGGGACAGAAAATGTGTCTACATGGTTTCCGTAGAATGAGCTGTTGGTAAAGCGTTTTATTCTGTGCAGAACACAAATTCTATGATGCAAATTATTCAAGAAAGACCAGGTTTATTAATATAAGGAACTGTATTTAATAAATGGAAGCAGTAACCACAACTAATACTCATAACACTGTCAATAAACAACTTTACAAAAATTTGAACTGCATTTTTCCCATTAGGGAGATGCATGGAGGTATCAGTGACATGTGTGATAAAGTCCATATGCTCTTGCTGTCACCATGTCATGTTCAGGGTGAGTTTTTTAATTTACACTCTGACAAAAAAAAACCAGTCCTTACCTGGGATCAAACTCTGGACCTCATGGGTGTGAGGCAAAGCTCTAACCTCTTGCCCATATGCCACACTGTCAATAGAAAGAATATAAAAAACTACATTTAATAAGTTGAGGCACTAAACAAAACTAATCATTTTAACACTGCAAAAAGAGATCAACAACAGTAGAATTGTTTACAATTAGTAGTAAAACAGATACAGAAAGCACTGATGTATACATATTAAGAGTACCCACACCTTTATATATGTACTTGCAGAAGTAAGCCTGACACAATGCTTTTCACTATGAAAATCTATGTAGGCACATTTTCAAATACTGGTTTTATTTTAAGATTCAACTCTTATGTTATATCTTTTATCATTATACTACATCTTGGTGATGCCCATTTCTTTAGGGGAAGCATTATTTTTTTAAATATTTTATAAGATAACAACTTATTTGACTTACACAATTGATTTTTCAAAACTTAGATGGAGTCACAAAATCAGAACATCAAAATCGAGCAGAGTCAGTCAGACAGAAGCAAGAAATCATTTCATCCTGTCAAGTAAGTGTAAATATTATAACTAGATCCTACAAAGCTTAAATTGTTTTGCAACATTTTGGAAATTATCTTTATATTTTTGCATGTAATCAGTTCTGTTGATAATTGCATAAAATAAATAATAAATAGTCTCAAAATAATAGGAAAATAAATATTGGATAAAGCTAGGAACAACTTCTTACTTTTACAGACTGGGGCAGGCAAGAAGTATGTTTTTTAACTGATTCAGCATGTAATTATTTTAGAGTCTTGATAAAAAAATTTTTTTTACTCTAAAAAGTAAATACACTAGTCAGACCTCATTTTTTAGTTTTGTTTAAATTGTTTAATTATATCTTATTTTATGTCAAATTACAGGAAATTGGATTAACTTGATGTTTTTGATGGCTGTTGTTTGAAAAATTGTATAGTGATAAATTTGTAGAGAATAATATATGCACACATATAATTAAAATATAAAATTACTGGACAAAAATGTTACCTGTGGAGAATCAAAGACCACAATAGCTGTGACAAAACATCTAAATGGTCTTATTTATTTTGTTGGTAAATCCACTTCTGACATACATTTTACAAAATTGAGATTTGAATAACAGTTTGTGAACTGTTTACAATACTGTATCATGACCAGCTACTGAACAATTTAAGAATATTGTTCACAATTGTTAACGATTGTAACCAGCAGAGAACATGCATCTATGACTGGTGGAGATCATGCATATTTGAATAGCAGAGATCATGCATCTATGACTGGTAGAGATCGTGCATCTATCAATAGCGAAGTTTGTGCATCTATGACTGGTGAAGATAGTGAATCTATGACCAACAGGGATCGTGCATCTATAATAACGATGGATTCCTTTTCAGTCAGTGGCTTCATTTTCTCATTTTTCCATTTGTAATTGCTAAAAAGAAATATAATGTGAAAATAAAATATTTGATTAAATATTATGCAAATTGAAGGGACAGTGACTTGGGAAAATGTGCACAGTGAGTCCGCCACGCATGTTTGTCCCACTAACTGTGCGCAGCTTTACCCCAAATCACATTGTTAACAACTTTTATAATGTTACAAAAAATGTTTAATAACTTAATAATACAATATATGTTTCTGTTTAGACATGTAAAATAACATGAGAGCAATGATAACAGCAGACAAAGAGTGAGAAGTTGGAAAAAAGTTTGATCGAGAACGTTAAAAAATGAATTTACCTCATGACTAAAAAAAATGACCTGCCCATGACTGATTAAAATTTGATGTGCAACAGAATTAGATGTTAGTGTGTAGCGTAGTCATGTGTGTGTGAGAAAATCCATAGTTCAGAAAAAAAGACCCTGCGAATCTTTGCCCTGCGCGCATCTTTACCCCGGCTGCCCAATAGCAAATGATTGGTGTTGTTAAAATTGTTTAAACAATATGAAAATGAGAGAAAAAATTTTTTACTTACCGAGGATCTACCATAACAATAACTATTATAGAACCTTTTCTTTCATCATATAAGTATTTCAATTTTGAAAACACAATACAATAAGCAAAGGCCTAACTTATGTTAACTGGACTCATAGATTCCTCATTATTCACAAATTAAAGGGATTTAAATGCAATCATACGCACACTACATGTTGCTGACAAACCTCAATTTTCCAAATTTTTGCTATTATAATAATTATAAACACATTTTTAAAAACAGATATAAAACATGCACATCTGATGTAATATTCTGCCATGTGTTTAAAATTTCAAAGCGAAAGTGTTTACTTCCTGTTAGAACTACTTCTGGTTAACCTTCACGGCGCTTTGGTTAAGTGTGATCGACAAAAATTTCAATGGCGGCTTTCTCCCATTGTCGGATTAATTCGACCCAATGATATATCATGCTAAATAGGCATACCACAGCCTAATGACAGCCAGCACATAGTTCGGGCATGCACAATCGAAGCCAGTAAATTCCCACGTCCGACATGATTGTTGTAAAGATGTCTAGGTGGAAGGTACATGATTTATACTAATTAATCTGACCACATCTGCACACCGGTACGATGCCATGATGGTGGATCGGTTTTATTGACCTTTCTTTCATCATATAATAAAATAACATTGAATCGTGGCTTGAATCATGAATTATTTAGTTTCACAGCAGTGAATATACAGAATGCAGTGTTCGTTTGGGGACTTGTACATGTTTGATATCGAATATGTTGAAGTGGCACCAAAAATGACTCTAGGCCTAAGCTCAAAGAATGATTTTACTGCAAATCTACATGTTTTATACAGTTCCCCCGGCAATATTTTGATAATTTTGCAATGAAAGAACATAAATACAACATATTTGCGTGTGGTTTAGTGTACAGTGTTGCCAAGCAATTCAATAATAAGGTATTTTTTTACTAATTTATTTCCTCTTTATTTGTTATAAAATATATGTATTTTTGGGTGAAAAACTTCTTTACCACTTTCTCATACGTCTGGTATCACACACACATGTACATAAATTACACCAATATATGCATAATTCAATTCTTTATTTATATGTGCAGATATTATTTAAATATCTTTAACAACCAAAAAATTATCACATTTTCAAAACAGTCACCATCAATAACACAAATTTTCAAAAAAGAATCAGGTGACAGGCAGACGTTTCGTATTTTTTAATCTGGCTTGCTAAAGGTTAATCTAGGTTAGTCTAAATTTCTAAAAACGACAAAATAAATGTCACATACTAGGCGTCTCATATGAAATTTGTTATTGAAAATCATAACACTTTTGCATCTCATATGAGATCTGCCAGGTGGAATCAGTTAAATAATTACTGGTTTTAACAACATCTGCAAGTTTTTTTTCATTTGCTAATGAATGTTTTTCCAGAATATCTGTTGCATTTTAAAAATATAAAAAATTTATCAGTGTATTTTCTTTGATGTTAAGAAAAGTGGATTAGGGAAGAGTTATCCGATGAGAATACTAAAATATGGGATGGATATTTATAATTACTGATTATATTAAACACAGGATGGAAATATATGTGATTTCTGATGAGTACTAAATATCTCAATATTAAACATGAGATATGATGGATATTTATGTTGTTTTTAATGAGAATACTAAACATGTGATGGATATTTATGTAATTTCAGATGTGAATACTAAACATGAGATGGATATATATGTGGTTTATGGATGAAAATACTAAACATAGGATAGGAATAGGATAGATATTTGTTTAATTTCTGGTGGGAATACTAAACACATGATGGGATATTTATATGATTTCTGATGAGAATACTAAATATATAATGGACATTTATGTGGTTTCTGAATAGAATACTAACCACCGAAGATGGATGTGTCAGGCCATTGGTGCAAATGAAACGTTGGCACCACACATTTTCATTTTCTGGACTACATCCTGCTGGAAATCTAGTTGGACAGTTGTCCTGTTACAAGAGAGATCCAGTGGGGGTTTGAGAATGAACGATGAAGAAGAAGAATAGAATACTAAACATGAGATAGATATCTATTTTGTTTCCGTTGAAAATACTAAACACGTGATGGATATTTATGTGATTTCTGATGAGAATATTAAATGTTTTGATTATTTATGTGATTTCTGATGAGAATATTAAACATATTTTAGTTATTTATGTGAATTCTGATGAGAATATTAAACATATTTTAGTTATTTATGTGATTTCTTATGAGAATATTAAACATATTTTAGTTATTTATGTGATTTCTTATGAGAATATTAAACATATTTTAGTTATTTATGTGATTTCTGATGAGAATATTAAACATATTTTGGTTATTTATGTGATTTCTGATGAGAATATTAAACATGTTTTGGTTATTTATGTGATTTCTGATGAGAATGCCAAACAGTTGATGAATATTTGTGCTTTATGATGAAAACATTATATCATTAATAAATAATTGAAGTAGATATATGCCCTGTATAGTACAGTACTGTTCAACTATCAGTGGACCTACTAATATTCAACTATTATTGGGTACCACTATTACATCCAATCATAACATTGTGAACCTATAAACTAAAAAAGATCTATAATAAAATGCTATTCACCTCATTTTTGTGGGAATTTTGATGATCTTTTATGGGAAATTCATGGAAAGGGGTAAGGGAGAGAGTAAACCCCCCTCTTTTTACTTTATTCCTTTTGCTCATTTTATTTTTCTTCTAACATCATTCTCAAACTCCTGCAAATTAACAGGATGAAGTCCAGAGAACAGAATGCATTGTGTCACAGTTTGACAGCATAGCTTCAGTATCTGTGCCTTTCAGCCTGACACATTCTGCATCAGCAAGGACTATGGGTCACTTATTTCCTAGTACTAAATGTTATATTATAATGTTATAAGATGGTAGGTATTTGAAGGGTTTCAACATTTCATTCTTCCTTGTATACAGGCTTGACCTGAGGTGGTAAACATTAGATATGGAAGTATTGTTATTGCTAAATTACAAAGACTTGTTAGTTGAAATTCACTGGTAATAAAAATTATATACAAGAAAATGGAGAAAATCATTTTTATATTTTCTTACAGAGTTGACCTTCCGGCTGACCAAGAGACTAAAGTGACTGTAGGTCGTCTACACTTCAGTGAAACAACTAGCAATAACATGAGAAAGAAGGGAAAACCTAACCCAGATCAACGATATTTTCTTCTAGTGGTTAGCTTGCATGCTCATTGTGGAGATAAAGATTACATGCTTGTGGGGAGTGTTTCAGACAGAATCATTGTTAGGGTAAGTCAAATGGAGCTGTTTTGTGGTTAAATTGTGTTGTTTTTTTTGTTATCCATTGATTGGGACATTTTAGACTGAGATATTCATTGGGTGCACTTTTTGCCTATGGAACCTGAATATTAGTGACTGCATTTAATATATATTAACTTATCCTTATCTCCAAAAGCCAATATAATAGTCAATTAAGTCATATACTGCAGAGTTTTTTCAAGATTCAACGGAATAATTTCTTATATATTTTTGTTGAACATCCATCACAGGAACAAGAAATAGTAGGCCCTACTTCTAAATATACTTAAATTATGTAATATATATAGGGCGCTATATATATTATTAAAAAGAAAAGGACAGAGAATGATGTTATCACAAGTGTATTTTGAAGTACCGGTATCTGAATTTTAATATAAAAAAATTAATGTGAAATATAAAATATAATGCATAAGCCTAAACATAAATGGTATAATTATTTCTGACATGAAATATGAACTTAGCAAACTGTAAGCCTATCAGTTTTGTAGATTATCTACTTGTAAACACAAAAATGTGTAGTACCTAGTCATCGTGTTCAATTAAGTTTGTTCATCACAAACTATTGGAACCGGTTGTCTTGAAAACTCAAGATAGACCTATAACTTTGACATTTCTCACCAAATAATGTTTATAGGCACATGTGGCAAGTTTAAACCCTTAAAATATCTTCAATATTAGAGTTGGATATGTTGCCAGTAATTGCCAGGTTGGATGTAAATCATTAATGTGGCAAAACTAAATAAAATAGTTGTACATACATGAAATATAAGTGAGCTGAAAAATATTGTTAGAAAAATATAAAGATAAAGTGATTTCACATACAATCGTCTAAATATTATCAACTTACAAAATTAACATCATAAGACAGCAAAATTTATCGAGGAGTAATGTTGGCATGTTAAACTTTTAATCAGGACACCATCCCCCCACCCCCACTGAAAATGATAAAACAATATATGAACGTTACTTTATCAATTTTCCATCTAAAATTATTGCACCCTGGGATCGAATAAAGAACAATATATATCAATGAGTTAAGCACAATCCCTTCTGCCAGTAAACTGATAAAATTCAATTTTTATAATTACTTCTAAATACATTATAACAGAGCAAGAAAACCCTTATATAGATGAGCTTAGAAATAATTATTTCTGTCCTGAATGAGAACATTTGCGCAATATTTATTTTCAAACATTAATAGTGACATATGCTACAACTCAGTAGTAATGCTGCTGAAAACTTCTTCTTCTTCTTCTTTCGTTCACTTGAAACATGTCTATATCTGTAATTCTGTCTCCTTAATAAAACTCTTTTGTAGGTCATACAGTGTCCCATAGAGTTTTGATTCCAGTGTTGTTTCCTCTGGCCAATATGTCTGCCTCAGCATTTCATGCTCAGAACACTCTTGAAGTATATGTTTGGCACTCTGTGCTGCCTGTCCACATGTACACATGGCCGTGTTGCCAATCTTGAACTTTGTATACATATGACTGCGGAGTCGGTTGTGTCCTGTTCTGAGGCGTAAAATTATAACTTGTTCTGATCTGTTCATAATATGATAGTCATCCTGTGTTGGTGTTTGTGGCTTTCTTATTGACTTTATCATCTGTTTGTTCTGATGGTAGGTGATTGGTATATCTGGTTGGTCTTCGGCAGCACCTTCCTTAGCCAGTTGGTCTGCTTTTTCATTTCCTGGTATTCCACAGTGAGAGGGTATCCACTGCATGGTTACCCTATACTGGTAAGACAATTCACTAAGTAGTTTTTTCAAGCCTGTTAGTTTTTCAGACTGGAGAGCTTGAAGCACTGACCTTGCATCTGTCAGGAATACCACAGGCTGTAGGCCAGAGTTGGAGTTCAGCAGTTTTTTAGCTGCCACACTAATTGCCTGGATTTCTGCATCATAATTATTGCAGAATTTTCCTGTCTGTGTTCTGATTGTATCTCTAGGCTTGTGTGGATATTCTATATATACACCTGCACCTCCATTCCTCACGGCATTCTGTGCTGACCCATCTGTGTATACTCTGACCCATATATCTTGTGGATATTCCTCATCCAGGAAACTGAGGGTGATTGTCCTTTCGCTGCACATTGTTCTGTTCGTCCATGCTTAGTATTCCTTTCACATGGGTCTGAATGTATATTGGCATTCCATGTCTTTCACTCCACGGGGTTTGTGCTGCTGAAAACAAAATGACGTTGATTGTAATATGTGATAACGGAGACATCTTACTTTTTAAAAAAACCTGCAAGTGAAAATATATTTTAAGCAGAGTATTGAACGCCTGTGTTTTTCAGAGTTTAAATGGCTGTTTTGTATCATAGAGGCTTAATGTGATCCGAAGCCATGCCAAAGCCTGATGTGTCAGGCCCAAAGGAGTAGATATTATAGCCAAACTTTAAACCATGACACAGCTCATTCCACTCTCTGAACTATATCTTGCTGCTCTGCAGGAGTTTGAGAATTAACTCAAAAGAAAAAGAAAATTGATACATTTTTTTAAATTATACAAATATGAGTCACATGAAGTGCAAAGATGATAATATAATTGTTCTGTAAATGTTCTTTAATTATAGGAACATTTCTTATGTCTTATTGCTTTAATTCCTTATGTCTGATTAAGCATATTTAATTTGTGTGTAATATTGGATTGTGCAGACCAGAAGTGTAGGCTGAAAATTTGTAAAATATTTGGAAAATTGTAATGTTTTAGCTACTTCTCCTATCACCTTTATTTTCTTATAGTCCATGCCGTGTGGCATTATTTATTATTTTTGGTCACAACCTTCTCTTTTTTCTTCCCATAACTTTCTTGCTCTTTAACTTTCTGTTGTCCTGGTGTGCTCTATCTTTCCTTTACTGATAATGTGTTAAAAAAATGTTGACCTTCTGATACAATTGAGCAGCTATTTTTTTAAATGAACTTCAAGATATCATCCCTACACTTTTGATCTGTCCACAGTGTTCTCAATAGGGCCTATTCTCATATAAAATGAAACCTATACTACCTGTACATATGTTTTTACTATTCAACAAATTGTCCAAAATTTACTTACATTAAAATTAATTATTCCGCCGAGGACGGATGTGTCGGGCCATTGGCGCAAATAAAACGGCGACACAACGCATTTCCATTCTCTGGACTACATCCTTCTGGAAATGTAATCTAATCAAGAGATATCCAGTGGGAGTTTGAGAATGAACGATGAAGAAGAAGAAGAAAATTAATTATGTACAACTTCTTTCTCACTTCAATGGACAAAGATATTCTTGATTCTGGTGGCATTCCCAGAAATGCTCAGCTGACCAAAGAGAAGGCATGTTTTCTCTCTTCCTTGGTCACTTTCATTCCTTCTGAGACATACACATTGTCTTTTTCAGCCTCCTTTTTAATCATTCTCTTTTCAATGTATCCTATAAACTGACCTAATTAACTCTACTCTGTTTCTTCTTATCACTGACCCATCCACTATAGCATTGCCTACCAATACATCTGCCCTATTGTTGCTTCTGACTCCTGCATTGCCTTAATAGTAGATCCATGGAATACTTTGAACATTAAAGAAGGATCCATTGTAGTTGTTAGTTTACTGGCTCTATGTTCGGTTGATTAAAGGTTCAATTTCCAGTTCAATTAGAAATATTTTTAGATTTCCTATGTCTAGCCAGCAAAAAAACTGGGTACCATATCTTCTGAGAGTAAAAGTGGCAGGCTTGATGCTGAAAATACTATCCATAGGTATACCATTGATCATGAGATACACTGTCCTAATACAGTATTCCCCAATACACCTCAGTGGTGCAGAAAAGGAAAAATTTTACTTGTCGAAGAAAGCCCTTCCCGTCTGCTCATCGGTGCTTAGTATTAGTCACAACTTGTCCTTCATGGTGACGGTATCAGCAGTCATACTGTTATGTACTGTGTATGCAATTCCTTTTTCTTGAAGTCACCTGTTACTGTAGCCCCTGATAACTGCTGCTATAATGTTCTAATATTCTGATAAAGTGTATGAAATGTTTAACCACGAGTACAATAAAGAGTGATCTTTGCACAGCAAGTCCAATTTTTATGATAAATGCTACTGTATGTGAAAGCTCCTCAAGGTTCCCATACAGGTTTCTGTGGATGTCTGTCTCTGTAGGCCAGTGCTCCTCCCTCAACTGGTTTAGTGTAAAATATCTTGCAGGATATGTTCCACAGTCTGTGCTACCTGCCCACATGGACACAGAGGTGATGGAACCAGTCTTAGTCAACTTAAGTACCTGTTTAGACTGTTGTGTCCTGTCCTAGTGCAGAAGATGATAACTTGCTCAGCTCTGTTGAGATAATGATAGTTGTCTTTTGGGTGGCCAATTTTCCAAATAGCTTTGATGGGGGTCCTCTTTCCTGGTAGGAAATTTCTTTGTCATTTTATTCCTGTGTTGGTACATCTTTTTCAAGCATATCTGCCTTTTCATTTTCTGGTATGTTACAGTGGGATGGTATAATACTGTAATACTACACTTCTCTGAACGATAATTTCTTGTATGGTTTCCTTTAGGTCTGGCAGCTTATCACTTTGATAAAAAGTGATACAAGACAAATCTTCAAAATGAAAAGTGCAAAATTGTGGGAGATGCTGATATACTAATAAGGATAGAGAGTTTTTAGAGAAAGAGACAAAACTAGAAAATTCAAGGAGCCTATACCGAAAACTAGAAAATTCAAGGAGCCTATACCAAAAAGGTTAACAAAAAATCTTAACAAATAATTTTTTGAATAGACATATTTTTTTCACAATTTTAAATAGTATTACTTTTTAAAAACCCATTTCAGGCATCAAATCCAGGCCAGTTTGACAGTGATGTTGATGTCATGTGGCAGAAAGGCCAGACCCAAGAGTCAGTGTATCACATGGGGAAAGTTGGTGTCAATACTGATCACCCAGAAGAAGCTTTAACAGTACATGGCAACATGAGGCTGACTGGACACCTAACTCAGCCTTCTGATATGAGAGCCAAAAATAATATAGAAGAAGTATGTGTGTGTTTGCATTTTCTGCTTCGTACAAGTGAAATTACCAAGTGTGTTCTGTATAGGATGATGATGATGATGATGAAATAATTCCTTTAGCTGTGAGAAGGTATATCTGGCAGTCTATAGTCTTTCTGACAATAGCACAGATAATTTTCATTTGTGTAACTTGGGTGAAAAAATTCTCATGTAATGTTGTCTAAAAGGCATAGTTGTACAACGGAGATTACTTGATTCGTTTTTAGTCTCTGATTCATTCAATTGTGCCAGTATCCCAGGATTACTACATCCTGCCAGGAGCACAGCACATACTTCTGGTCCAACTATCTCATCATTTCTCTGTTAGAATTGTTGACCCTTCCAAAGTAATATCACATCTAGCATTCCCAATTAAGGAGGCTGACACAAAAGGTGAAACATCTCTTCATCATTCATGGGGATTATTTGATAGAAGACAAAAGTCAGAAATTGAGACAAGATGTGAAAATGCTGATTTTGTTTTCACAGGTGAGATTTTCATGTTTGAAAAGGATACGACATGTTTGAAAAGGATACACTGGCCCAATGCTTTGTACTCTGGACTAATAGTCCAGAACTCAGTTGCTACAGGAATGAGGTATAGAGTAGAAGGTTTGAGATTGTATACTAAGACCACCAATGAGAAGATAATGCAAAAAAACTACCCAACCACAATTTGAAACTCACAATTTAGCTCTGCAAATGAGCTCATGCAACTCTGTAGAGATATGAAGATGATCATGTAATGAATATTTGACTGGGACTAACTTTAAAGACTCGTGGATGTTTGATGAAAACAGAAGGGATTGCTTCCATTCCATTACGGATATATGTGTCCTCCTATATTCAAACTTTTAAATATTAGGTTTGTTTGCATACAGCTTTCGTTATACGGAAATAAAAAACACGGAGCATTTGCTATTGATAATTAAATCTGCATGAAATGCACTGAGAGTGCTCCCCCAAAGAGTCTTCCAGGAGAGGGGCCTCTCGGTGCATTGCTTGCAGATCAATGGATGCTGCATTGTATGCATCATTAGCAAAAGTTTGTTTTATTAAATAATATATGGTTTATTTCGTTAAGAAATAGACACATTTGACGTAATGTACCAACATCTCTTGTTTTCTTTTATGTACTATTGTTTTCTTATTATCTTATATGTACTATTGTTTTCTTATATGTACTATTGTTTTATTTTCTTACATGTACTATTGTTTTCTTAGTTTCTTACATGTACTATTGTTTTCTTAGTTTATTATATGTACTTTTATTTTCTTTTATGTACTATTGTTTTCTTATTTTCTTACATGTACTATTGTTTTCTTATATGTACTATTGTTTTATTTTCTTACATGTACTATTGTTTTCTTAGTTTCTTACATGTACTATTGTTTTCTTAGTTTCTTACATGTACTATTGTATTCTTACGTGTACTATTGTTTTATTATTTTCTTACATGTACTATTGTTTTCTTATTTTCTTACATGTACTATTGTTTTCTTATTTTCTTACATGTACTATTGTTTTATTATTTTCTTACATGTACTATTGTTTTATTATTTTCTTACATGTACTATTTATTGTTTTCTTAGTTTCTTACATGTACTATTGTTTTCTTAGTTTCTTACATGTACTCTTATTTTCTTACATGTACTATTGTTTTCTTACATGTACTATTGTTTTCTTATTTTCTTACATGTACTATTATTTTCTTATATGTACTATTGTTTTATTATTTTCTTACGTGTACTATTGTTTTCTTAGTTTCTTACGTGTACTATTGTTTTATTATTTTCTTACATGTACTATTGTTTTCTTAGTTTCTTATATGCACTATTATTTGAATCTATTCTCTCAGATTAACCCTAAAAATCAGCTTGAAAATGTTTCCAAACTCCGAATTTATAAATATACTTACCGGGAGGACTATGCCATTCATGCAGGAATTCCACCTGATGGCAGAGAAGATACCGGTAATGCACAATTATAGAACTTAAAGATTTACAGATGCTTAGTTTATAGTGCACAAATATGTGTGCACTTCACAATGAAGCTATTTACATTAGAAATTAAAATGAAATATGTCAGTTTAATGTTTGTGTGTATAAATTAACATTAAATGCTTTATGTGATCATTTGAAAAAAGGCTGTAAAGGAGTAGAGAGGACTGATTTTATTGTACTTGAGTTTCACCATATGAACTCTGTCCCTCTCAATGAAGTCGCACACTGCATTACAAGTAAATACATAGCTGCAAGCGATAATCTGCAGGGATTTCAGAAAAAATCAACTTTGTATACAAGATGTTATGAGTTGGATCCAAATCTGTGGCCTCTTGATCACACGGCAAACAACTTAACTACTGCACAACAGAGATTCCCTATATATATAATATAGCCAAAACTTGAATAGGGTAATGAAGTTTTGCTAATCACTGGTTAGGCACACATAATAACATACAAAAATCTATGTTTCAACCACAAAGCCTTTATCAAGATCAAAATATAACACACAACGAGTACGGTAAGAAACAGCAGTGTTCACATTGACATATTAACTCTTAGTGTACCAAGGACAAAATCAACAATAGGGAAAATGAAAAATAGGTTGTTTTTTGGTCCACTATGAATTAACAGCTAGATGGGATAAATTCAGAAGTTTGAAAGAGTATGAAGGATGTAAAAAAAACTAAAATGATAGAAATGAAACAAAACTAAGTTGAAAGTTGACAGACTATCACAAGACGTACTTAAAATAGAAAATTATATACTTAATATCTTTATATGCATATTACCAATATGATTAAAATGTTTCTGTTTTATTTGTTTTGTTGATATTCTGTGATATTCTGCCAACTTTCTGTTTGGTTTTGTTTCATCTCTATCATTCTAAATTTTAATTATTCATTACTCTTCCAAATTTTAAAATTTATCCCATCTAGCAATTTAAAAAGTGAATGTAGACAGTGCTATTTCTTACTAGTTGTGTGTTATGTTTTTTCTTGATAAAGGTTTTTTGTTCAGAATTTCACTTTTTGTGCATTATTATGTGTGTTACTAGTGATTATGTAATGTATTGCTCTTTTCCAAGTTGTGCATGTTAGATTGCAGCTTTACTGCAATTATTACCTATTATATATAATATATAATAATTTTTATATAGTATTAACCAATTTGTATTATTATTATAAGTTCCAAAAGTACAGCATATGTGAAAAAGCGAACATAAAATAGTTTGTTTAAATATGATTTATAATATACCGCAAAAGACGGATGTGTCGGGCCATTGGCAAAAATAAAACAGCAACACAATGCATTTCCATTCTCTGGACTACATCATGCTGGAAATCTAGTAGAACAATGGTCCTACTACAAGAGAGATCCAGTGCGAGTTTGAGAATGAGCGCTGAAGACGAATTTAAAATATGAAACTAAACATTTAAAATCAAAGGAAATTTGAATAATTTTATGAATATGTTGATTTTATTACCAGATCTTAAAATACAAATAGAAATGTGAGATAAAGGAAATTCCACTTACTGGGAATCGTGAACAATGATAATTGTGGTTGTGCGTTTCAAGTGCTCTCTTATTATTATAAAACTCAAGTTGAGAGGTTGCTTAGTTCAAAGTGAGATTGCTTACTATCACCGGGTTACAGCGTGCCAGGTTTGAAACCATATCCGGACATACAAAAATGTTCATGATGTCTCGCCTGACATGATCACTCCTTCAGCCGACACTAGCTCTAAATGGGTACCTGATGCATTAGTAAGGGAAGGTAAATACAGCAAGACAAGGAACTCGCCACCCCGCCTAATAGTTTGTGCAGCTTAGTACATGAAGAGTTATCTTCATCCGCGACGGCAGGTTAAGTTTAACTAACTGAAAACACAATTAAATCCAAAAGCAAAAGTAATCATAAAGTGGAATCAATTTAGATCTACATTCTGGAGCAATATTCATTGTTATCAACATTTTTTTTTGTATCCAGAGAGCACAGTATAATCAACCATTAGCAGTTTTTTTTTAAATTGGGTAAAAAGAACTTAGAGGATTGATTTAATTGTACTCGACTTTCCCTGTGTGTACTCTGAATCATGCATCAGGACAGCATGCCATTTGCTGAGAGTACCAATCTTAGCATGTAAGACACTTCAGGTAATACTCCCCAAGAATTTCAGAAAAGTACATTTGTAAACAAGATTTTAAATCTGTATTAATTGTCGAGCACAAAACAAATTTGCTTAATCACTGTGCAACAGAGATCATTAATTTTAATATTATTTAAATAATGCTACATCAGAGTAGCATTAGAAGTATCGTGTACACTCTTCATGTCCCTTCATTATTTCTTCATTTATGTACATTGTACAGGGTGAAACACACAAAAACGGTCATCAGCAAAAAATTAATAACTTCCAAAGTTTTATTTAGATTGACACAAAACTTTAGCTACATTAGGTCAATCCTGTGTAGCAGACATCTCCAAAGTTCCAAGTCTGTACAACAAAAACTCTTTGTTTCACTGGCGCTTCACTTGCTTCGGCCGCGGACAACAGTCTCTGACTGCAGCAATGTTGTGTGGTGTCCTTGATGATTTCGGTCATCCAGAGTGTGATTGTCTGTTAGTGTCTTTACAATTGAGGTTATGCATAGTCCCATGGGTTCTGAACTTGTTGACCCATCTGTAGATCATTGAGTGGACAGGAAATTCTCAACATCTGAACCGTTCTTTGAATTGCAATTGAGCTGCGTGGATAGACTTCAACCAAAAATATGCATCAACTATAAATGTCTTTTCCTCCGTAGTCCAGGGCATCTCGATGGTCGAATTTGGTAGACTCTTAAAACATCAATTTTTCTTGATAAATCTGAAAAATAAAAGGAATTGATTATTTATTTCAAAAGTTATTCAAGTTTAGGTGATGACCATTTTTTTTGGTGTCACCCTATATAATACAGAATGCAAAAAGTACATATCTCTGACTTTTGTGACTGATATTCTAAACAGGTGTTTTAGCTCAGGAGATTCTAGATGTCTTACCAGATGCTGTGCAGGCAACAGGAGATATTGTTTTGCCCAGTGGGGAGACTATTGAGAATTTCTTAGTCGTTAATAAAGTAAGTTTAATGAGTATATAGTGGGGCTAATTTTGTTATAAAAACACAAAACAAATTTGATATACTTCTAGCAGGACAGCGACAAAATGAAACTACTATTATGCATACTGTTTTTTAATATTACATTTTTAGGGTAATATTTTATAGAGTGTGATTTCTCGCCTCACATGACCGATCCTCCAGTCAACCCAGCTGTAAATGGGTAGGCCTCTACCTGACACATGAGTTAGGGGCGGTAAAGACAGCAAGGAAGGGAACTGGCCACCTCGCCTAATAGTTGCTGCGACTTAGTACATGATGATTGATCTTCATCCCTGATGACAGGTTGATGCCATGGGACCTACCTTTATCTTTTTATAGAGCAAACATAGTGTAAAATTTGAGGCAACATAGATATGTTTATATAAAAGAATGCTGAGAATACCATGAACTGCAAGAAAAACTAATGAGGAGGTGCTGAAAGAGTCAAGTAAAAAATGAGAGTTCCTTAATATCAGAAAGAGACAATCTGTATTTTTTTAATATGTTTATGAGTCGTGTAGGTCTGGAGAACATAGTTACAACAGGCAAGATTGAAGGCAAGAGAGATCAAGGATGACAGCATGAGAAAATATTAGATAGTTTAATTGATATCATGATAAAGAGTCAATATCAATCCTAATACAAGAAACTAGAAATAGAGAGTTATGCAGATCTATGTTCACCTATGCCAGTTGGTGTGCTACCTGAAGATGATGATAGTGAAGATATGGTTAACTACTGTATGAGATTGGTTGTTGAAACATTTGTTGCAGTAGTTCAATGACCCTCTCAGAATACATTTACTGGTCAACTGTCATGTCTGATTAGTAGTCTTGTGTTTTAGAAGTTCCAATGCAGCTAGTGTTGGTAAGAGTAGATGACATTAATCATCATGGTCAAGTGCTGTCCTTGCATTAAAGGTTGACTGTAGCTGATGTCCAACATCTTCTGTCTTTTGTCTTGGGATGCACTCTGATTGTATCTTGTTCATGTCATGATTAATTTCTTTGGATGTTAGTATTTTCCTCATGTCATTGAAATACTTTTAGGAATTTCTATTTTCCTTTTAAATTAAGTAAAAACTATAATCCACAACATATACACAGTAGTAAAGTGGAAAAAACATGTAAGTGGAAGACAAATCCGATGCATACATTTGCCTCCAAAGACATTAGCAGATCATACTATTTTGTCTTAGAACATGCCACTGCAGGTTGCTGGGCTCCTCTACTAAGGATCTCATACATAGATGAATGTCATGTGGGTTCAGAATTCAAACCACTGAGCACATACTTCGGGATTGCCCAACATAGATAACATAGATGGTTGCTGATCCAGCGGTCCATGGACTCATGCCCTTTGACCTAATGCCATTAGATGGCATTATATTGCTGGGAAGAGATAACATAGATAGAACATAGATGGCAGGACTAGCCACAGAACACAGACTTGAGGCAAAAGCTATGGGGTAGGATAGCCTCTCTGACATGGAGAAAACAGTGGATGTCATGATGACAGGACTAGCCACTGAACACAGACTTGAGGCAAAAGCTATGGGGTAGGATAGCCTCTCTGACATGGAGAAAACAGTGGATGTCATGATGACAGGACTAGCCACTGAACACAGACTTGAGGCAAAAGCTATGGGGTAGGATAGCCTCTCTGACATGGAGAAAACAGTGGATGTCATGATGACAGGACTAGCCACTGATCACAGACTTGAGGCAAAAGCTATGGGGTAGGATAGCCTCTCTGACATGGATAAAACAGTGGATGTCATGATGACAGGACTAGCCACTGAACACAGACTTGAGGCAAAAGCTATGGGGTAGGATAGCCTCTCTGACATGGAGAAAACAGTGGATGTCATGATGACAGGACTAGCCACTGAACACAGACTTGAGGCAAAAGCTATGGGGTAGGATAGCCTCTCTGACATGGAGAAAACAGTGGATGTCATGATGACAGGACTAGCCACTGATCACAGACTTGAGGCAAAAGCTATGGGGTAGGATAGCCTCTTTGACATGGAGAAAACAGTGGATGTCATGATGACAGGACTAGCCACTGAACACAGACTTGAGGCAAAAGCTATGGGGTAGGATAGCCTCTCTGACATGGAGAAAACAGTGGATGTCATGATGACAGGACTAGCCACTGATCACAGACTTGAGGCAAAAGCTATGGGGTAGGATAGCCTCTCTGACATGGAGAAAACAGTGGATGTCATGATGACAGGACTAGCCACTGATCACAGACTTGAGGCAAAAGCTATGGGGTAGGATAGCCTCTCTGACATGGAGAAAACAGTGGATGTCATGATGACAGGACTAGCCACTGATCACAGACTTGAGGCAAAAGCTATGGGGTAGGATAGCCTCTCTGACATGGAGAAAACAGTGGATGTCATGATGACATGATTGACAATCTAGCATGATCACAGAACCTGAACACAGAAGAATAGCTTCTTCTTCTTCTGCGTTCGTTCTCAAACTCCTGCAGATTAGCAGGATGTAGTCCGGAGAACGGAATGCGTTGTCTCATGGTTTACAGCACTGCTGCGATATCTGCGCCTTTTGGCCTGATACATCCGACTTCAGCATGGCTTTGGGTCCCTGACCCTATATGGGATGGGACAGCCAACTACATCCCATAACCTCCTTAGTCGTCTTTTACGACATGCGTGGAAGGTAAACCGTGTTACTATTCTTTGCTCCCCTTTTGGGTCCCGGCAACACACGGGCAGAATAGCTTCTTAATTTAGCTTATTATCTTCCATAATTTGTGATTATGTACCCAAGATATAAGAAACTGTCTATTAATCAAGTAACAAGATGAATTGAAGCACAGCCAGTGAACAAAATATGTGTCTGACACCCATACTTTCTCAAGCAATTAATTGTTGTACCCATATTATTACAGGACCGTATTTTTATGGAGAATGTCGGAGCAGTTAAAGAACTTTGCAAATTGACAGACAATCTTGGAGTTCGTATTGATCAGTTGGAAAAGATGAATAAAAAATTAGGAAATTTGAAACGATTTGACAGCTTAAAGTCCACAACTAGCACTCTGAGTGCAAAGTCTATTTCAACAGCAAGCTATGCCAGGTAAGACATTGTTAGATATAAGATACCATAATTTATTGTCTGTTATTATGCTAATCTCATTAAGCATGTCTAGTAAAGATACTTACGGGTTCAATACATGAGGTTGCAGAAGATATCATTTTCAATTGTTTATTTATTCAAAGAATCTGATGGCCATGTAAACATTAAGAGACTACAAGATTTCATTACAGATAAGCTGCTGTGTCAAAGCTAAACTTAATTTATAAAATCAACATTGGACACTCACTGCAGACATGGAGAGATGATTATAGACTTCCACACTAAAATGTTACAGATAAATTCTGTGTATCTCCTATAGAGAGATTATGACAAATGTAATAAATAAATAGAGATGCATAAATGACTATTAAAATAACAAGTAAATTTAAGTAGGAAGCCAGAGGACAATTTAAAAATTCTTGAGACTCACGGGAATTGAACCAGTGAATGTTGAACGGACTATTAGAATTACTACTTTCAATAGTGAAATACAGGAAACTTGCATGGTTTTTGATATTTATGCTGACATTATTACTTGTAAAAAATTATACTACAGGGGACATTCACATGTGGAAGAAATAGGTGGACACAGAAAATCATAAAGAGGCAACATCAAATACTGGATAGGTCAAGATTTTTCCTCATTCACTCACATTGTTGAAGATAAAATTGCTGCAGGGCTGTCTATGGTGATCTAGTCCGTGTGGTACCCTTACGGCCCTGACATGTTATGTGTTTATGGAAGCTGGAGGACTGTAAGTATATCCATTCAATGTGGTACCCATGCAGCCCTGACTCTGTATGTTGATCTATTCAATGTGGTACCAATATTGAACCTGACTCTCTATGTTGATCCATTCAATGTAGTACCCATATGGCCCTGACTGTATGTTGACTCATTAAATTTGGTACCCATACGGCCCTGACATGTTATGTGTTTATAGATATTGATGGAGCACCCTTGATTTCCATACGGCCCTGGCTGTGTCGATCCATTCAGTATAGTAAACATGCTGCCCTGATGATATGTTGATCCATTCAGTGTGGTATCCGTACGGTCCTGACATGTTATGTTTTTATAGATATGAATGGAGCATCCTTGATTTCTAGTAGATTTAAAAAGCATGTGCTTGTAGCATTGAATAATGTAGACGTAGATTGGGCAGGAAATACTAAGAAAGATATGTTGATGCATTGTCATGCATTACCAAATCCCCTGAGAAGTTTTATCAGATATTTATATTCTGGAATCCATAGCGAACAAGAAGAGTGATCAGGTCAAGAAATATGTTGAGATATAAAGACATGAGAAGAATAGGAAATATCTAGAGATAATTTTACAGGATAGGGCAGCTTGGAGAAGGTTAGTTGAGGAAAATTCACCTCTTGGTGATAATATAAAAATACAAGGACGAAATACATTTCTTGTAAGCAAAGATTTGTATTTGTGATCACAGGGTTCACAAATTAAGAGGTCTTAAAAAATTCAAGAAGAATTTGTAAATCACATTCTATATTATGTTTACCAGTATGCACTTGTAATAATCTCAGTAATAGGCAATCTCCTATTTGCTGATGACTGTACTTTAAATGCCAACTTTTAGGTTGATCTACAATTTATTGTAGACAGATTCTCCAAAGCCTGTAACAATTTTGGGTTTACTACGAGGCGTGTTCAAATGAAAACGGGACTTGTTACACCACGCGTGATAGAGCGCACTGATATTGATGACATTTTGCACTAGTAATGAGTATCCAATAATTTACATACGGTCATGTGTTCATCTTCCCAGCATGCATATGTGCTGCAGAAGACTGTTAACAATATGGCGGGTGTGATTCCGAACCCGTCCAAAGTGAATCAGCGTGCTGTGATCCAGTTTCTTTCATTTGAAGGATGTCAAGCAGTAGACATTCATCGGAGAATGAAGGCAGCATATGGTGACAAATGTTTGTCGAGGACCAGAGTGATGGAGTGGGTGCGTATGTTTAAAGACGGACGTGAGTTAACGGCAGATCTTGCACGGCCAGGTCAGGCGCATATTGTTGCAACAGAAGAAGCCATAGCCGTGCTTGATAAAGCAGTACTGACTGACCGTCGTCGGAGCATTCGTTCGCTTGCAGAAGAATTCCATATGTCAATTGGGACAGCCCACATGGTTGTTCGGAAGAAATTGAACTATCGGAAGGTGTGTTCACAGTGGGTCCCACGGATGTTGACTGACCACCATAAGGAAGAACGGATGGGGTGGAGCTTGAACCACCTGATGCGTTACAGGGCAGAGGGTGATGCATTTCTGTTGAGCATTGTGGCAGGTGATGAATCGTGGTGCCACCACTATGAACCGAGCAGCAAAATTGACAGCATGCAATGGAAACATCCAGGTTCACCAAAACCCAAAAAATTCAAGACACAGGTTTCTGCTGGGAAGGTTATGGTGACTGCATTTTTTGACCATGAAGGGCTTTTGTTGACTGATTTTAAGGAACCTGGTGTCAACATCAATGCCGCCCATTATAAAGACACTTTAGACAAGCTGCATAAGGCCATCAAGGCTAAGCGACCAGGCAGACTTTCTCAAGGTGTGATTCTTCTCCACGACAACGTTCGTCCGCACATCGCAAAAATTGTGCAGGAAACATTGGCAAAGAAGAATTGGGAAGTTCTTCATCACCCAGCCTATAGTCCCGATTTATCCCCGTGTGATTTCCATTTGTTCGGACCGTTGAAGAAAGCACTAAAGGGACAGCGATTCAACAGCGACGCAGACGTGAAGACAGCGGTGACCACATGGTTCAGAGAACAGCCACGCAACTTTTTCTCGGACGGCATTCGACGTCTACCTAAACAGTGGGATGCTTGCCTAAATGCATATGGAGATTTTTTCTGATGAACCCAGGTGCATTCTTATTCACAAGTGGTTGCTTTGTTCAATTCCGTTGAAAATATTAAATTGCGTATGATACTTTTTAAATAAATCCACAAGTCCCGTTTTCATTTGAACACGCCTCGTATTAATATGGAGAAAACAGATGTTACAACTAGCACCTGGCAAAATCTATCACAAGCCCTGCATAAAGGTAAATGGCGTAGCACAGAATGTTATGAATAGATTCACATACCTAGGTAGTACACTACCACAACTATGCCACTGTTGATGGTGAAGTGTATGCCAGGATCTCCAAGACAAGCAGCACTTTCGGCAGATTGTACACAAATGTGTGGCATAGAAATGACATTAACCTACAGAATAAACTGAACCAGTGCTGTTATATGCTGGCGAAACATGAACTGTGTACAAATGACATGTGAGGAAGCTCAATCACTTTCACACAAATTGTCTCAAGAAATTTAACATCAGATGTCAAGGAAATATTTCGGATACTAAATCCTTGACAGATCTGGTATCTCTAGCATTGATACTATTCTGATGCAGACACAGATTTGTTGGGCAGGTCATGTGGTATGTATGCCAGATATCGCCTGATAACAATTCTTCTCTATGCTGAGTTGCAGTAGGACATATGTTTTCTAGGTGGCCAGAGAGTCAGTGCGGTTTTTGTGCAGGTCGTGGTACAGTTGATATGATATTCGCTGCACGACAAATTCAGGAAAAGTCACAAGAGCAACATAGTGAACTCTTAGCAACATTTGTGGACTTAACTAAAGCATTCGATACCGTTAACAGAGAAGGACTGTGGAAGGTGCTTACAAAGTTCGGATGTCCCCAAAAACTTGTCACTGTCATACGAAAATTTCATGATGGTATGATGGCTAGTGTTATCTGCGACGGAGGAGTATCTCCTGCATTCCCTGTTACAAATGGTATAAAGCAGGGATGTGTGCTGGCCCCTACTCTTTTCAGCCTGTTATTTACAGCCATGCTAACGGAAACACACCATAGTAATGAAACAGCTGGCATAATGATCAATTACAGAACAGATGGTGATCTTTTCAATTTACGTTGTCTAAAAGCAAAAATGAAATCTAAATCTAGTACTGTTAGAGAATTACTTTATGCTGACGACTGTGCATTGTATGCTGACTCTGTCGTAAACATGCAGAGCACTATAGACCGCTTCTCACAGGCCTGCAACAACTTTGGTCTCACTATTAACACCAAAAAAAACCAGAAGTCATGCACCAAGCAACATCAAATAGCCAACATACTGCTACTTCCATCATCGTCAATCAGGAAAAACTGCAGGTAGTCGACAATTTTACTTACCTTGGAAGCACTCTCTCTCTTGATGTCAACATTGATGTGGAAATTAACAATAGACTGGCAAAAGCTAGTGCTGTATTCGGCAGATTACGCAGCAATGTATGGGACAGAAGAGGTATAAGAACAACCACCAAACTACAAGTATATCATGCTGCTGTTATACCAACCCTACTATACGCCTGCGAAACGTGGACAGTGTATGCTAGACATGAAAGAAAATTAAATCATTTCCATCTTATCTGCCTACGTAAATTACTAAACATCCATTGGTGGGACAAAGTACCAGACTACGAGGTCTTGGAAAATCAACCTCAGAACAGCATGGCGTTACAGCATTAGAACGGTAGCACTAGCGGCAGAAGAGTCCAGACAAGATACTGCAAGACAGAAGCGGACATGTAGAAAAGAAAAAACATCTCAACCTCACATAGATGCCCTCTGTTGTTGTCAATTCTGTAAAAGAACATTTTGTGCGTGCATTGGATTTGTTAGTCATTTAAAAACGCACTATTAACTTTTATTATTTTTATTATTTATTGTTATTATTATTATGGTTGAGTTTGTGGTCATCGGCGATTACGACGGACGAACATCATCATCAGGTGGCCAAAAGAGATGCTACAAGGACTCGTTAAAGATTTCACTAAAAGTCTTTGAAATAGACAAGATACATGGGAAGAACTTGCTCAAAATAGAGCTGCATGATGTCAAAAAAGGTGCACCATTTTGCAAAAAGAGGAGAAGTTCAGAAGTTCAACAGCAGAGAGTAGCTTAGAAAGTCATGGGTAGATCAAAAGCCATTAACAGTGGTCATCCCATGCCTAGGAAATTTGTAACTTTAGGACTAATAGGACTTATTAGCCATCTACAAACTCATAGTCAAGGACATAACTCTAGCTTAATTTCAAAAGTAGATGTAACAAATGGTTGTCATCACTTGTGATGGACAAAAAAGCAGCAATATGCAAGTAAAGCATACCGCAACATTCCTATTATGCATGCCTATGGCAACATAAAAATGTATTCCATATAAACCTCAATTGTGCTGCTGTAATGCTGGTTTCTAATTAAGAACCATGACATTTTAAAAAAATGAAATTTAATTCGTGTGCAACTGGTGTCATTTACAGAATGGCATTCATGAATGGATATAGCAATGTCTCACTAAAGATAGAGAAAGAAGGGGCCCATGTCTTGCCAGATCCAAGAGGGGAATAAAGAATAACAACACTGTTACCAGCCATGCATGTTGTAGGAGGTGACTAAGGAGGTTTTAGTGCAGAGTTGGCTATCCAATCCCATAGAGTGTCAAGGTAACCCAGAATTCATGCTGAAGTCAGTTGTGGTGGTCCAAAAGGTGCAGATAATGCAGCTAAGCTGTAAACCTGGCACAGTACATTCCGTTCTCTGACTACTTCCTGCTAATCTACAGGAGTTTGAAAAGGAATTTAGAAGAAGAAGAAGGATTCAGAAATTTGAATACAAGTTCTATAGTGTGTAACAAATTTAATTTAAAGAACATACAACAGATGTATTTATTCGAGACAAATTAATAGTCTACAGGTCAACAGAAATCAGTCACTTTTATAGTGAAAAGATTAGAAGAGGGCACAGTCAATAATTGACACATCATACTTTACACAACATGCTAGGAGTCAGATGAGCTCTAACCCTGACATTAGTCCTAATTACTAATGTGTACATGAGCCCCAGCTATGAACAGATGGCACATGGGATGTAATGTAAAGCAACTCTTGTGCTGGATGTGATAATTCCCTGGGAGCTCAGAAATATGTTAGCCTTGCATAATTTGTGAGCACCCTTGGATGGTGGGAAATTCATAGCTGGCTGTTCCACCCATGCCAACCACTATGACCCAGAGCTGGGCTTCTATGGACACCTGACAGGATGGGATGCTTGGCAGGGGAACTGAAGCCAATGACTCCAACTCTGCATGTTGCAGAAAGGTGTAAAAAAGGTGTCACAAAGTCTCTAGAATTTACCCCTCTTAGTAGGAGACTTCTTCTCAAAGCATTGCATATGACTGAGAGTTGGTCTTTTTGTTATGAAATAAAACTCTGGGAAGACCATGCCTTGTACATAAGAAGTAAAAGCTAATTACTTGTAATTCCTGGAGATAGAAACATCAACAACAATAGGAATGTCCTCAGTGATGTGATGCTGGTTTCTAATTAAGAATCACTGCTGACTGGAGATATAAACATCAACAACTTATAGGAATGTCCCCAGTGATGTGATGGAGATAGAAGCATCAACAACAATAGGAATGTCCCCAGTGATGTGAAGGAGATAGAAACATCAACAACAATAGGAATGTCCCCAGTGATGTGAAGGAGATAGAAACATCAACAACAATAGGAATGTCCCCAGTGATGTGAAGGAGATAGAAACATCAACAACAATAGGAATGTCCCCAGTGATGTGATGGAGATAGAAGCATCAACAATAGGAATGGCCCCAGTGATGTGATGGAGATAGATGCATCAACAACAATAGGAATGGCCCCAGTGATGTGATGGAGATAGATGCATCAACAACAATAGGAATGTCCCCAGTGATGTGATGGAGATAGAAGCATCAACAACAATAGGAATGGCCCCAGTGATGTGATGGAGATAGATGCATCAACAACAATAGGAATGGCCCCAGTGATGTGATGGAGATAGATGCATCAACAACAATAGGAATGGCCCCAGTGATGTGAAAGAGATAGAAGCATCAACAACAATAGGAATGTCCCCAGTGATGTGATGCTGGTTTCAAATCAAGAATTACTGCTGACTGGAAATTTAAACATCAACAACTTATAGGAATGTCCCCAGTGATGTGATGGAGATAGAAACATCAACAACAATAGGAATGTCCCCAGTGATGTGATGGAGATTTAAACATCAACAACTTATAGGAATGTCCCCAGTGATGTGATGGAGATAGAAACATCAACAACAATAGGAATGTCCCCAGTGATGTGATGGAGATTTAAACATCAACAACAATAGGAATGTCCCCAGTGATGTGATGGAGATAGAAACATCAACAACAATAGGAATGTCCCCAGTGATGTGATGGAGATTTAAACATCAACAACAATAGGAATGTCCCCAGTGATGTGATGGAGATAGAAACATCAACAACAATAGGAATGTCCCCAGTGATGTGATGGAGATAGAAACATCAACAACAATAGGAATGTCCCCAGTGATGTGATGGAGATAGAAACATCAACAACAATAGGAATGTCCCCAGTGATGTGATGGAGATTTAAACATCAACAACTTATAGGAATGTCCCCAGTGATGTGATGGAGATAGAAACATCAACAACAATAGGAATGTCCCCAGTGATGTGATGGAGATTTAAACATCAACAACAATAGGAATGTCCCCAGTGATGTGATGGAGATAGAAACATCAACAACAATAGGAATGTCCCCAGTGATGTGATGGAGATAGAAACATCAACAACAATAGGAATGTCCCCAGTGATGTGATGGAGATAGAAACATCAACAACAATAGGAATGTCCCCAGTGATGTGATGGAGATTTAAACATCAACAACTTATAGGAATGTCCCCAGTGATGTGATGCTAGTTTCTAATCAAGAATCGCTGCTGACAGTGATGGAATGGCATAAGCTAGCATCGTTTGTGTATGTAGTGAGACACCTTTCACTTTCAAAGATTATTTCTGCAACTGTTTATTCCCATAGGATACTAATGTATTATTAGTTTTATAATTATTCTTGTAGTGTCTGATATCTTGTAAGAAAATGGCAATACAATTCTATTTTATAAATACTAACACACTGGTTGAACTAAATCCCTTTAATTTAATATGGTTTCAGCTCTGCTATGCCAAAACATTTCAGCAATAATTCCAGTTATGCAGCAGAAAAGAATTCAAGCAGAAGTAATCAAAATAGCAGCATCAGAGGTAGCAACCATGGCAAAAGTTTGAAAAGCAGCAAATCTTCCCTCAGTTTAGTATCCTGGCCTTTCAAGAATAGGTGTAACAGCTGGTTCAGATATGTGATTATTGGCTTGATTTTACTCATGATGTTTTGGTAAGTTTAAACTCAATATAAGCTAAAAAAATTTGGTTTCCTAATAATTATTTGACTTTTAATGAACTCTTTATCTCAGCAATATTTTTATGCCCTGTCATAATGAATTTTCAAGTAGCTAAGTAACTATAACAATAGAGGTTTTAGCAGATTACCAACAGTAGGAGTTCTGCTTAACTGGCTATTTTAGTGGCTTGCTGGTGATAAAGAGTTAAATTGTTAACTCTGTTGTTTTATAAAAACAAATTATTTACAGATGTGCAATTATATATCTTGAGTTTTTATATAAATTATACACAAAATCTTCTTCATTCAAACTCTTGTTGGTTGGTAGGATACAGTTTGGAAAACAGAATGTATTGTGTCATGGTTTACATCTTGGCTGTGATATCAGCATCTTTTGGTCTGACACATCCATCATCAGCATGTGCTTTCGTTCACTTTGATTTATTGGATGATACAATCAAATCAAGCGTAATCAATCACCTCCACAACATGCATAGTGAGCCACAGATAGATACAACTGTGCTATAAAACATGCATAGTGAGCCACACATAGATACAAATGTGCTATAAAACATGCATAGTGGGCCACACATAGATACAACTGTGCTATAAAACATGCATAGTGAGCAACACATAGATACAACTTTGCTATAAAACATGCATAGTGAGCCACACATAGATACAACTGTGCTATAAAACATGCATAGTGAGCCACACATAGATACAACTGTGCTATAAAACATGCATAGTGAGCCACACATAGATACAACTGTGCTATAAAAAAAAGATCACTACATCTATTTGGAGGGCTTTTTGAAGAAATAAAGTTTTAATCAAACAGTTGAAAGAGGGGGGGGGTAGAGAGAGAAGAGATTTTACTGTCTTCTTTTCATATTTTTCTGTTCCCATTGTCATAATTACACTGTTATAATTACAAGAAAGGAAGGGAAGGGAACTGGTCACCCCATCCACTTAATAGTTGTTGCAGCTTAGTATATGAAGAGCTATTTTGATTCCTGATGGCAGGTTGCTGTCATGGGACCTACCTTTATCTTTGTTTACAATAGAAAGTGGGTTGTTTTCAACCAACCCCCAACCCCCTTCATTTTACAATGCTGTCAATACCATTTTTGCCATTTCAAGATTAATATTTTTGTAATTGTATATGAAATTTATGAATGTATTGTATAGAGTAACAAGTTGATGACTGCATCTTCTAAATATTATCTAATCACATCTTTGTGAACAATCATAAGCAATTCTTATTCTTGTTAGACTAACCTTTAAAGACTAATGTCTTATCTGAGAGTTTTGTGTGTTTTATTATCGGGATTCCATGATAAAAGCAGTTGCTATTGCCTTCTTTCTTGTGCTCTTGTGTAGTGTCAGAAATACAAGTGGGAGGGAAATATCACAAGATGGAGAGATTTTAATCTAGCAGAGTGCACTTCTTTCTTGTGTAGTGTCAGAAATACAAGTGGGAGGGAAATATCACAAGATGGAGAGATTTTAATCTAGCAGAGTGCACTTCTTTCTTGTGTTGTGGCAGAAATACAAGTGGGAGGGAAATATCACAAGATGGACAGGTTGCAGTCTAGCAGAGTTAAATACCAAAGCAAGAGACAGAGGATATTGGAATTCCATTGCAGCCAACCCACATTGTGGAGATGACACTTGATGATGTGTAGTGGTTAAGTCGTTAACATTGTGTTTCACAAGGTTACAGAATTGATTACAGATCATGACATCAAGACAACTCCAACTCTCATCACTATGCAATGCTGTGAGCATTCTCCCTACGTTTTTATATGTGTATGTAGAAGTCATGTTCTATCATTTTGTATCATATGAAAACCTGCAACTATTTAGTAGTATCAATGTAGGCCACTTTTGTATAAAACCTGCAACTATTTGGTGGTATCAATGTGGGCCACTTTTGTATAAAACCTGCAACTATTTGGTGGTATCAATGTGGGTAACTTTTGTATCATATGAAAACCTGCAACTATTTAGTAGTATCAATGTGGGTAACTTTTGTATCATATGAGAACCTGCAACTTTTTGGTGGTATCAATGTGGGTAACTTTTGTATCATATGAAAACCAACAACTAATTGGTAGTATCAATGTGAGTCACTTTTGATCACAGTCTATATCCCAAACCAAGAATAGTAACACTGTCACCTTCCATGTAGGTCATAAAAGACAACTGAGGATGTGGGTGTTGTGGCTAGTTATGTTGATTTCTACTTAGATGAAGCCTGCTGAAGACCCATATCTATACTTTTGGAAGGGATTCAACTCCTTTATCTGCAGGATGCCTCAAGATTTAAAGAAAGTCACAGAAAAATTATCTCTGAATAACATATTGTTTAGATATAGGCATAGCACCTCTAGATTGAATTAAAACAATTATCAGGAATACTTTTCAGTTAAAAATGAATGCAGAGTAAATACAAATCTATTACTCTACCATCTGGCATATAGAAATACGATGACGAGCTTATATTGTGTCACAACCAAGTAAATAGAGATCTATTACTCTACTATCTGGCATATGGAAATATAGTGACACATTTATACTGTATCACTACCAACTAAATACAAATCTATTACTCTACCATCTGACATGAAAATATAGTGATTATCTTGTGTCACCACTAAGTCAACTACTAGTTCAATTCACAGTTTATTTATGTTTTTTTATTGACTTTAAAAGAATTGAGTTTAATCACATATTTCAATGAGATGAATTTATTTTCTGTTACTGACAGCTTGACTGCTTTAGCCTGCCTCTACATCTTAGAAGTCCAAAAACCTGATTCAGATAATAAAGTAGTCTCAGCTTCAGAATCAGATTTTGAGACAACAGTAGAAGCATCAGTAATATCATCAACAGCAGTAACATCTTCAGCAACATCTTCAGCAACTGCTGACAATTCACTGCTATCATCTATAAACAGGACAACAGCTTCTGCAACTGAAACAACAAATAGTATTACAGTTTCTACTACTACGGAAAGCAGTATTACATCGACTACAGGAAGAAGTAATTATGATAGTATCCTTATTTGTTATGCTTATAATAGTGCTTGTTTTGTTAGTAATTAACCTTCTTTTATGTACAAGCAGGCTAGTGTGCTGTAGCTTCTTATTTAATTTTATTTAAATTGTATTTTATTATAATTGTATTCTTATTCAATTTATTTTAATTTAGAAGAAAGACTGAAAATGCTCTGAGGTCATGCAGTTTATTATGATGTTATTATGAGTTTGTTATGAAATTATTATAAAAGTAAATACAAGAAGGAAGCCACAGGATAAATTAAAAATTCTTGAGACTAACAGGAATTGAACCAGTCCGTTCAATGGCACCAAATCGCCTAGCAACTCTTGTACACAGGTTTTTCCGTACTTGACTAACCACATCTCCAAAAAAAGATGTGATTTTGTCAAGACATTCAAACTGTGCACTCAAGTCACTGAGAATGGACCAATCAAGACAAGGACTATTACAAAAACAATTAGCACAGGCACAGGTACAATTAGTACAGGTATTGAAGTATCCTCAGTAACAACAAACATATAACATCCGTATTAGTATACATGTTTACAGGAAGACCAATTGACCATTGTAGAACTAATACAGATGTTATATGTTTTTATTTATTGAGTTATTAATTTCAAATTTATGAGACAATAGAGATAAACGGATGCTGGATATGATTTGGAGGTGTTATTTGCTTGTGTGTGTCAGTGTTATGTTGTGTACAACCAAAATTGAGAATGTGGACAAATGCACACAAAAAGTGTCAAAGTGGCAAAGTCATGCATAGACCTAGCAGTAGAAAACATGACTCCTCAAATTTTTCATCATAAATTGATGTATTTACATCACTATTAAATATTAATAGATAACATTTAATAGTGATGTAAATACATCAATTTATAATGAGGAATTTCAGGAGTCATCTAATAGAAGAACTTTATCAAGATCAAAAGGCTGCAGTGAAATTGTAGGGCAATCTGGTTTGAGTGGTTTGAGGTACAGAGTAGAGTAAGGCAGGGATGCTCATTCTGCCCATATTTGTTCAACATCAACGCAGAAAATATAATGAGGAATGTGAGAGAAGACATACACAATGCTGACTACAACGTTTTAAACATCAGTGGTTTTGAAATTCCTGAACTATGCTATGCAGATGACACTGTGCTTCTTTTAAATGATAGGAAGGGATTGGAACAACTAATCAAGAACACAGAAAAACAAGGAATCACAAAATTTATATTTAAATGCGCAAAAAACAAAAATCATGTAAATAGATATAACAACACAACCACCAAAAATCAGAATAGACAATACTCAGATGGAATGTCTGGATAAATTTGAATACTTAGGAGCAAACATCAGTGGTGCAGGAGACTGCATGGCAGAGATAAGGAAGAGATCGGCAATGGCATATTGGAAAATAACATGGTTAAAAACATATGGAAAAACAACAATCCTTAGAATATCAAGGAAAGAAAAAAAGAGAAACTCAGATATTATAAACACATTGAAGATTCCGGTCTTTTTTTCATTCCACGGTTCGGTTGTTCAATCCACTGTTGGAACAGGATTTTTTCTTTCGGAGGTACAATCAAGATCCTTCTTGTACATGTCGCTGTGTCTGCTATGGCAAAGCAGCCATTATTTCCACAACCCATAGAAAACCTCCCTGCACTCCTTCACAGGAAAACATGCAGTAATTAAAGTGTTTTTTATTGAAGATTCCAAAGTGATGGTTACTAAACACAATAACAAAATGAAAACTTTGCCAGAAGTTGAATACAACCTTTGTTAGAGTCATTAATATTGAAGACTGATGCTACTTTTGTCAGAGTCATTAATATTGAACACTAATGCTACCATGCATAATACACAAATGTACATTGCCTGTGTTACATAATTTGTTTTGTTCAAACTAGGTACTACCTTGATATTACCTTCTACGTCTGCCTACCAACCAGTCTTACCACCGTACCCACCATGTAATGAAGGTTATTGTGAGAAGCTTTGTTGTCCTCCACCGCATGAAGATGGTACAGAGGACTTTACATGTAAGTAAAAGTAAAGTAATCCATAGCATTTATTAATGCCGTAGGGGTGTGAGATGTTAGCAGTCTCACATTTCAGTGGCTCTTCTATATGAGGGCGGTAGCCATCTCCTTTCCCTGGCAGTTTTTACTTCTCGGATTAATCCGGTACCCATTTGGCTGGGTCAAACTGGGAGCCGTTGCGATCTGAAAAACATTTCCACCTCAACTGGGAAATGAACCCAGCACCACTCATATGCGAAACCAGTGCACTAACCACTGCACTACGCTGCTCCCTATACATGTATGTACAGAAAAGTGAAAAGTATTTTGGTGTGCATATATTATTGTCTGACCCTAGGTGATGGACAACAGCCACATTCCAAATACTGTATGGAAAACTCTTACAGGGTATCAAACAAAACCTGCATAGTGGTGCTAGGACAATTATAATTCATTAATGTGCAGAGCAGGAGAGGGAAAGCTTAGATGACGGAAGCAACAATTCAGATTGATCAAGGATCACTAGATTTAGCCATGAGAAGACATGGCCGACTCATGTCCAACCAACTCCAACTGATACAAACTTACTTCAAACTATCTACCACAACAAATAATGTCACAGACCCTAGTTGTATGATGTAGCTTTAT
Organism: Meghimatium bilineatum; assembly: GCA_034231615.1. Classification (NCBI taxonomy): domain Eukaryota; kingdom Metazoa; phylum Mollusca; class Gastropoda; order Stylommatophora; family Philomycidae; genus Meghimatium; species Meghimatium bilineatum. The sequence continues at coordinate 36,457,031 of CM067318.1, forward strand.
TATCCACACTTACAGTTAACTGTATAGGAGTGGGAACTTTAACTTGCTCCCCAATGCCAGACAGATTGTGCTGGTTGCAAGGAGTCAATATTTGTTCAAAGTATCTTTGATATTTCCTGTCCAGTGTTTGCTTATCCCTTCCTTGGTTCTATAGCTGAAAAAGATTGCATTATATACTTTTGTAGGTATCTGGCTGTGATTAATTCTCATAAGATGTCCAAACCATTTTATTTATTGATTCTAAATATCTTATTTTTCTTCTGTCATAAATCATTATTCATCCAGTCTAATATTGATAATGTAAAGAGTGATTTATGTTAGATCGCTGTGGGTTTCCCACCATTTGGTTTGCAGAGATACTGCTATGTGAGCAGTGAAACTGGGATATTTCTGTAGTATATGTTCTGGTGGTATTGTTGTTGCTTCGCAGATGCAGGTTGTAGTCACTGATACATATTTGGTCTGTGTTTAAACGTCTAATTTTTCTGTGTTCACTTTGACTGCAGAAGCCTAATAGCTAGAGTTGTATACAATATTGTTATGATTCCCCTGTATATATTTGTTTTAATATATTTTTAGTTTGCTTCCCAAGATCCACCTAATATATTCATTGCAGGATGGTAATATACATTTTATGTATCCTTTAGAGATATTAAAACTGTTCACAGGGAGAGTAATTCTGGATAAGGAAAAGTCTTGTTTAAGACATTATCATATATGTCTGTATGTAGCTTTGATTCACTGTTTAAAGATGCCATCAGATGTTATCATTATGTTAGAGGCAGACTGTATTAGATCTTCTGTATTTCTTGTTTCATTTTCATTGTGATTCATTCTCCATTATTGTACTGTGTCCATCAGTGACAATGATGTATGTGGAAGGAATGTGTTTAGTCTTACTCTTGTCTTCTTACTAACAATATTTTTCTCTAGTGTTGTGTACTAAAGAATCATGTATTACAAATATGCATCATATTTTTACATCCACTCTCACATAATCAACATGACTTACTATGTGACTTGAGGAGAAGAGCATGAATACATTGTGCTATGATATAAAAACAGCTAACAAATAGACACATTGTAAACTGTTAAAATTATCTTTATAATTCAACATTCTTTCATTATAATTATCTTCATAATTCACCATTCAGATTCCCATTTGGATATCAATAATTCTGGACCAAATAGGGAGGAAGGTGAAGATCCAAATAATGGAGAAGATGAGCGGTCTGTTACCAAGAGCACTCTTGTAAGTGTTTGATGTGAGATACCATCTTATCTGTTTCATCAACTATCAAATATCATAAATATCATAGTTAAGTCTAGTTGTCAGAATACGCTAAAATGTACAAATTGTACCGTCTTGTCCCCAGCTACCCTATGTAAAAAATGATCGATCGATTACATTTTAGCGTATTCTGACAACTAGACTTAACTATGAGAGACCAAACTGCTATCAATGTAGAGTTTATCCATCCATCTTCTTCTGCGGTCATGTTATATTGTCAAGAATGTCATCAGGGCGATGTCCAATGTCTTCTCCAGGTCAGAGCAGCTACCCCATAGCTTTTGCCTCAAATCTGTATTCTCTGGCTGGGTCTACGGTCTCTGCTTTTTTGTATGTTGGACAATCTTGAAGTATGTGTTCAGGAGTCTGGGTTCCAAATCCACATGGACATTCATCTGTGTATGAGATCATCAATAGGTAAAGGTGACTCAACAGTCTGCAGTGGCCTGATCCATCCATCTAACATTAGTGAGAGTATTTAAAACATTAGCTATGTGTAGACAGTAGAATGAAATTTGTTGAACATGTGTTAAAAAACAACCATCTTGCCTCATTTTATGGGGCAAGATGATGCAGGCAAAAAGGTGATATAAACCATTATCAAATTGAGAGAGATCGCCACTACTCAGTGTAAAGTTTGCTAAGAATAGATAGACCTATTTTCATAACTTTATTTTGAAAAAAAAAAAGTGAATAAAAAATAGTTCGTAAGCTCCGTTTTAAAGCTAATAATGCCTTTGTAAGGTTAGATGGTCGTTATAACCATATATAGCAGTCTCTACCAGCTTTATATATCGGCATCTGCAAATTCCTCATGACATCTGCATTTTCTTAATAAATTTTGAATGTGCCATCATACCCCTTCTCACCATACCTGTTTAACATATATGCAGAGAACATAATGAGAAATGTGAAACACGAAACAACGCAACAAGAATTCAGCCCTATAAACATCGGAGATCTACAGATTCCAGAATTTAGTGCTTTGATTTTGTCTTCCGATAAACATTTAAAAAATGTAAGCTAAGATTTTTGAACTTACTCAAAGACACAATAGATTAGAAAGATTAATCTTGGAAAGACAAGCTCAAGAAAGAAGACAGAGAAAATGTCCCCAAAACCATTGATGGTCACAGATTATTTAGGAATTTTTAAATGTGACAGTGGAGGAAGTAGGACAGTGTGCATAAAACAACAAAGCTTACATAGTGGTAGTGAGAACATGCTTTTGGAAAGCACACATTACATAGAAGAAGAATAAGGTCCAGGATAAAAGTGTTACTTTGGTAAGGAAGAGTGCTTTGCCTTTAAAAAAATTATCACCTTGATTTTGTAGAATTGTTTTCCCCTGCAGTGGGTTGCCCAAATTTGTACTTGTTTCCTGGTATTAAATTGCATGGTCTTCTTCTGCTGCATTCATTCTCAAGCTCCTGCATGCTAGCAGAGTGTAGTCTAGAAAACAGAATGCATTGTGTCATGGTTTACAGCTTAGCTATGATATCTGTGCCTTTTGGCCAGAAATGTACATTTTCATCAGGGCCTATGAGTCACTTTAACCCTCTATAGAACAACCAACTTCATCCCCCAAAACCTTCAGTCATCTCTTATGACATGCATGGCAAGTAAAAGTGTTGCTATTCTTTGTGCCCCTTTTGGGTCCTCACACCACACAAATGATGGTATGATCTATTTTCTAAACAAAATTTTTAACCCAACAAACATTTTATCTGCAAACTTGAAAAAGTTTGTAAGAATCATTTCTTATTTTAGAAAATGTGTGTGTGTATATGTGTTGTGTTTCTTCATGCATAAGGCTGGGACTTACATATTAAAACTCAGACTCTTGGGAGCTGACTGAATAAAGAGCTAAGCATTAATGGGAATGTTCCCTGTGTTATGCTAGTTTTTAATGTAGGGAGTCTATTATTCAAGCTACCAAACTACAACACAACCAAGAATCACAGGATCTAAGTGTTGGTCAGTAAAATGTAGAGTGATGTTAGCTATCCATCTACTTCTTATCTACCCACAATTCCCTGTCATTCTCATTGTTAATCAGATCAATCTGTGTCTTTCTCTGTCTCTTCTCCCTTTGATATATCCTGTAAAATGTAGCTCTTTAAATTGTATTCTTCTCATGCTATAAATCTTGACTATTTACCATTTAATTGTTGTTCTTCTCATGCCATGAATCTTGACTATTTGCCTCTAATTGTTGCTATAATTTATCTCTTAAATTTAGCATCTTCAAAGACATCTGAATTACATTTCATAGCTTTCAATGGTATTGGCATCATCATTTTCAGAATCCACACCTGATTAGTTTCCAGAAACAACAGATTATTAGCTTCCAGAAACCACAACCTGTTAGCTTTCAGAAACAAAACATGATTTGCTCCCAGAAACCACACCTGATTAGCTTCCAGAAACAACACCTGATTAGCTTTCAGAAACCACACCTGATTAGCTTCCAGAAATAACACCTGATTAGCTTCCAGAAACCACAACTGATTAGCTTCCAGAAGCCACACCTGATCAGCTTCCAGAAGCCACACCTGATTAGCTTTCAGAAACTACAATTTATTAGCTTCCAGAAACCACACCTGTTTTGCCTCCAAAAACAATACCTCATTAGTCTTGTTCACTTTGAACATTTGCATTTAATATATTTTAAAGCCATAGAAAGTTATTGGCTAACTTTAACTTCCTAGTATTTAAATTTGTATAGGCCTATGCATTGGTAAAGCACTACTACCAAAATATTTCTCTGTTATAAAAAGATGGTTTACTTTTTGCTGACAAACACTTAATAACAGACACATAAACAATATCTTACAGCTGACGGGAATTGAACCAGGTCTGTTCTAGCAGCACCGAATCGCTTTGCAACACAAGTAAACAGGTTTTGGGGATGTGGTTGGTCAAGTACGGAAAACCTGTTTACTTGTGTTGCAAAGCGATTTGGTGCTGCTAGAACAGACCTGGTTCAATTCCCATCAGCTGTAAGAATTGTTTTCATTTATCCTCATGCTTCCTACTTGAATTTACATAAACAAAATATTGTGTTTCTAATTCTGCAGACGACAAAAGGTGTTGAAACAGTGATAGTAAACCTGCCTGGAGACAACTCAAATTCAAAGAAAATAAACTATAGTGTTATCAACAATGTTATAAACAATCCTTCCAGATACAGTGTTGTTATCCAGAATGATAACAGACCTCAGTTAAATTCTGTTTACATATACCGGGAACGTAGAGGAGCAGGTATGTATATGTCCTTAAGTGAGACAAATTGTGAACATAGTACTATTTCAAATTTATCAAAAAATTTTAGTTTACCAAAATTCAGCTGAACATCTAGAATTCACCCAAACATTAAGGTTCAGCAATTTGGAAAGACAAGTAATAACTTTCAGCTTCAAAGGTTCAAATGTTCATTTCATCTGCGAGTAATATCAGGGGGAATAAAACTGGAAGTAATCCTGACTGTAAGAGCAATTAAAGCTTGCTAACATGGCTAATATAAATAACCCAAATATGACAAAAAGGAAGTGCCGCAGTAACCATACAAATAGAGGTAAATGCAAATAAAGTAAATAGGTTACTAGAAAACTATCAATATAAAATAATAAAATATAGAAAATAACAATAAAAAAAGAACAAAGGGAGAAATCCATTTTGTTTATATTCGTTATAGTTTTTTGTTCTTAACTGTTTTTGTTGTCTTTAAATGTCCCAATTGGACCGACACGTTGACAATTGTATTTGTTCTTGTTTTTATTATTTTCTATATTTTATTATTTTATATTGATAGTTTTCTAGTAACCTATTTACTTTATTTGCATTTACCTCTAACATGGCTAATATGGAAATCAGATAAACAATGGACTAAGCTGATATTCTGAATTTCCTGAGGGAGATAGGACATGTCAATGATGTAACAATTGTTTTTTTAAGCTGATTTTGAACAGACTGCATGAGTATCATATAATGTAGCATATTGCAAGACAAGAATGCATACCTGTCAACCTTTTGGGACAGACAAGCATCTGTATCACAAGCAAGTTAAAATATATTTTCCATCAATACACATTTTCCGTACCTGTCTGCGATTACAGCCGCCTTTGCTAAACACCTCTTTTAACAAGAATATTGCGAGTGTAAACAAACATTATTGTGATCACACACTTCTCGTAGAAAGACATTCGAGTACACCACACTATTTTACTTAAACTCAGTTCTCGTTCACAGTATACTATTAATGTTTCAATAGACCAATAGTAGATGACACCACTGATATAAGCAATAGTTGAGAATTGTAAAAATTAGCAGCTCCACAATAATTTCTTGAGGATGTGAGTGCATGGTGCACTTCCACATTATTCCTCTAGCTGTGTGTGTTACAGCTAGTGTTTTATGGTCGAGACTGCAGAATTTAAATATATATAAAGGCCCTATATATATATCTGTGTTGTGTGCAGTCTTTTTTTTTTCTAGGAAAATATTTGATATATGCATAGTTTGAAAAAAATTTCCTATATTTTTAGTGGAAATTGTTGATCACTTTGTGTCACCTGCCAATGACAACTAACACAGAAATAATCAAAAATATGTCGTAAAGAAGACTTAGGGCCTATTTTGATTATTCCCGCAGTTCTTCTATTCTCAAGACTCATGGTCCAGGCAGTGTTTAATTTCCAGTTTCTATCTAAGGTGAAATAAGATATTTATAAAAAGGAAATTGGCTTTGTGCTAAATTTTAGTACCTGAGAAAGTGGGCAGATTGGCTATAAATCCATGTCCTTTTTTCCCGATACTAGTTTTATCTCAATCTATCACCAGGAGATCGATCAGTGTCCTTGACCATTTACTATTCCGATCAAAATTAAATGTGATGACCTCTCTCTATGAGATGTGTCCTTTACAGAATGTTATCCTTACTACCACTATGTAAGCCTTTTAGTTCTTTGCAAGTTGCTCAGCTTCTTCCAGTGTATCTATCTATCTATTCGCTAAACCCTTTGTTGCCTTTCAGCGTCAGGGGTGGATGAGTTTCCTGAACATGGCCTCTTCTTCCAGTCTCATGTTCAAAAAACTCTTCTATGTCATGTGTCCGTCATATTCTTGGTCTACCTCGTGTTCACTCCTTTGGAACTTTGCCCTCCATGATTAATCTTTCTAAACCATTGTGTCTCTTTATATGTCCGAAATATGTTATTTTTTTGTTGATAGTTTTGAGGAGCTATTCTTCTTCTATGTTCAGATCTTTGTGGACATCTGCATTGGTTCATCTTTCAGTTCATTATATTTTTAGGACCTTTCTATAACATTTCATTTTGGATGCCGATATTTTCTTTTCCATTGCATGTCATTGCCCACGTCTCACAACCATACGTTACCACTAGAAAGATATAGCTTCTTAATAGTTGTAACTTTGTTTTTATGTTTGGGACAGATTTTTCATGTGTGATGTTTTTTGTAGGACCATTGCTAATCTCTGCAGAGCAATCTCCTTTAGTGTTTGTGGTTGACCTGAGAGTATTTCAAGGTTGAATTTTTGTTTTGGACAAGCATGAAAGTCTCATTAGGTTGACCCAAATCAGAACTAAAGTAAGAAACAAACAAAAACTAGTGGATATAAAGAGTATACCTAGAAAAATAGCACTGGTTATGTGTATGTGTGCAATCATTTGATGTTTCAAAAAAATCATATTTTAGATGATGCTCCTAGACCTATGATAAAGATAGTGGAGCTGAACTACTTACTTACTGATGTATTCTGTGATACCTGTCAAGCACATAACTACACTTACTTCGTGCCATACAATGCTTCATTTAGCTATGACCAGGTTACTCTGGAGTTTTCGTAAGTACATTATATTTATCTCTTGTAAGTAATTTTAAGAAACAAAGAAACTGAGATATAAAACAAAGAAACTGAGATATACAAAATATTGGAGAAAGTATTCAAGATATTAAGAAGGTTTGCATAATGTGGGTTAACTATTTCGCTACAGAGTATTTTTAGCGTTTCAACAGAATTATTTTTTTGTTAGTTTTTTTTTTTGCACATTCATCACAGGAACAAAAACATAGTACCTCTAAATCTATTTAAATAATTATGTAATATATATATTTTGAAACAGAAATGGGTAGAGAATGTGGTTATCACAAGTTTATTTTGAAAAAAGTTAGTTATTATTTAAAATTAGTTTTAACTCTTTCAGGCGGAATTATACCTGGATTTTGGACGTAATTAATTTTAGGCCAAATTTTTGAACCACAACATGGTTTAGACACAAACTTCCTGAAGATTAAGTATTAGCTATGAAAGGTCATGTAGGGTCTTAAAAGAAAGATAATTGAATGTGGCATTCATATACAATATAAAAATATAAGAATTGTAACAACAAAATACAAAAATTACACAAAAACAGGAATGTTACATAAACAAACAATTTTTTTACAATAATTGTTTCTACTCATCCTCAATTTTACTTGTCTTGAAATGTTGATATCCAATCTTACTAAAGTTGATTGTACATTTCCTGATCATAATTAATTTATTTGAAGTAAATATATCAACTGCCTTGATGTTTTATGCCCTTTTTTTGTGTTTCATGTCAAATTTTTAGAACTGAACAAAATATTGTGCAACTTTATGAAATAGTCCCAAGGATTGGATTTCCAAAGCTGAACTTTATTCCACTCAATATTATCTTGATTCTTGATTAGAAACTGGCCTCACAGCATGTGGGGCATTCCCATAAGTGCTCCGCCCTCTGTTCCAGCAGCCATTCGACTCAATAGTGTTTCGAGTCTAATGCTGCAGAAACAGACGTCGACATCAGGGCACAACTCTGGCCCTTGCGACAGGTTTCTTTGTTGTTCCACCCACCCACGCCGTGCCCGTAACTAGTTCAAGCACAACATCAGCCTGTCGGAACAACATGGTAACTGTTATTGAAGGTTACGACTACGGGCAATATTATCATTAGGCCTAACTCTATTTTCTCTATAACATAGTGCAAGATTATCATTGCTGTCACTAGACCTATCTGATTCTTCAGAAACAATAACAGTAGGAACAGTTTTAGAATTTTTTAACTGTTATTTTTCCCTTACTAGATTAGGTCTAGGTATATTTCTTTTCCGATTTTCAACGTTGGTAATCTCCTCTGTCAAAATTGAAAATACTATTGTTTTCTGACACATCACTTGAAATAATATATTTAATTATAAATCTCAAAGAATAATAAAGTATGATGTTTGCTAAATGTTTGAGCTCTGTTACTAGTGGAAGATGAAGCAATTTAGCTAATTTCAGAAAAGCTGAACTTACCTTGTTCGAGTTATAATTTAAAATAAATATGTCACACCCGTCTAATCACACAGTACAAATAGGGTTTCGTTTCGTTAGCCAGATTTCTAAAGTTTAAACAGCTAAATAAGTTAATTACTAATTCATTTACAATCCAAATGAAACAAATTTAGATGGCATATCTGCAAGAACGAATAATTGTGGATATGTTTGAAATGGATGTCTATCCGCAACGATATATCGTTTTAACAGACGGAAAGAGTTAAAATTAGAATATAATTCAAACTCTCAGATTTGTAGATAATTTTGCGAACACAAAATGTATATGTTATGTAAAAAATTTATATTCAATTGGCCATCAGTGTATTCAGGTGACAATAAATACATTCAGGTGAAAAACTTCCAGAATTACAGCTGAAAAGTCAAAACTGCCCTTTGAAAAAGCAGTTGCACACTCTTTACAATTAAAATTAGTGACTAGTGAATCACTGCTTGTGTGTTTATAAAGAAAACAAAAGATCAAATAATCTGCACTTTTATTAAGAGATTTCTTAATTTTAAACATTATTTTATATTTATCATCTAGAACTCCAACAATGAGCTACATGGCCCTGTGTAACTCTAGCTTCATGTGGAGATGTCCCATGTCTTCAGATGGGGACACGGAAATAACCGGACTTCACTTACAGCAGGTAAGTTTGTTTTATTTCCACTTTGTTCTTGATTTTTTCATATAAATGTTACCATAGTAACAGTTGTTGAATTGTCTCCAATGTGTTGTAGCTGATAGGTTAGGTTAGGTTATCTGATCCCTGGGGTTTGCAAAATTTCACTCTTTCTTCCCTATTTCAGGTGGTGGTAGGTACATGTCTTCTTCAGTTGTGTTATGTCTGTGTAAAGGGTGTTAGTAATGAAGGGGTTTGGTGGTAATATAGTTCCTGCAGACCTTGTTCTTAACACTCAATAAAGTGGTGTTTTACTGTTTCCTTTTGTAATTGATGTTTTAGTTTTTAAATTCACATGTTATGAAAAAGTAAATTTACATTAGAAATATCTGAGATAATAAGATTTGTCTGCCGAAGATGGATGTGTTGGGCCATTGGCGCAAATTAAATGGCAACACAATGCATTTCCATTCTCTGAACTACATCCAACTAGAAATCTTGTAGGACCATTGTCCTGTTACAAGAGAAATCCAGTGGAAATTTGAGAATGAACACTAAAGAAAAGAAAAAATAAGATTTGTTGTTGTTTCAATTCCCAGGAATTATAAGTGATTAGCTCTTACTTCCTATTTGCAATAGGAAGGTTTCTCCAGAGTTTCCTTTCCTACCTAGAAGAATCCAACTCTCAGTGGTGTACAATATTTTGAGAAGTCTGCTACTTAGAGATTGTAAATTCTAGGAGTTTTATGGTTTTTCTACCATATCACAACATACAGATAGTCATAAGCTTCAGCTTCTCTGCCAAGTATTATTTCTCGTCAAGGCAGCCATAGCAACTCAGGTCTGGGTCATGGTCACTGTAATGGGTGGCACAGCCAGCTATGCCTTCTCCATAATCCTAGAGAGCTTTCAAATTTGCAGGGCTAACATATTTGCATGATTCTGGGCTCTTCCTGGGAATTATCACTTCCTGCACATAGGCCTAATTGCTTTTCACCACTAATTATGTGTCACCTGTCCATAGCTGGAATACCATATACGTGTTGACAGCTAGGACCATAGTCAGGGCTGGAAGTCATCCAATTCCAAAGTGTAATGTGCAATGTTCAATACAGATGAAATGATGTAGGGCTTCCACAAGAGTCTCATTATATTGGCTAGTCATCAACTGAGATTTACTATTGCATAATGATTGGACTGATAGGCCAATAGTAACAGCTTCAGACATTCTACATATGGACATGTAACCACATTCATGCACTAATCTTTCTGTTACTTCTAACACAGACAGCTATGTTCCTTTGATAAAGGATAGACACTGAAGTATGGGAAGAAAAATTGGTTTTAGGAAAAACAAAGGAACCAAAAAAACTATACTTAGAATCTGACCATTGATAGATAAATACATAGAAGTCCAAAAAAGTATCTATATTTGCTTCATAGACTACAGCAAGGTCTTTGATAGAGTCCAACATGGAAAATTAATTGAATATCTTCAAGAATTAGGAATAGATGGAAAAGATATCAGACTGATTAGAAATATATATTGGGAACAAACTGTATCAATAAGGTGTGAAAACAGCTACTCGCCATAAATAGAAATAAAAAGAGTTTGTATTATAGTTGTATTATAGACAAGGTTGTATTTTATCACCCAAACTATTTAACATCTACACAGAGCATATTTTTAAACATATAGAAGGATTGCCAGGACTGAAGATCAGTGAAAAATAATAAACAACCAAATAAGTTGACATTTGGTCCACTATGTATGGCTTAGAAACATGGACAATAAAGAACAACTAGAAGACAGAATTGATGCCTTTGAGATGTAGATATATAGAAGAATAGGGAGAAATATATGAAGACAAAAAACAAAGAGGTTATAACAACACTTCATTTCAAGAAATAATTATTAAAGGAAATAAAGATCAAACAAAGGAAGCATTTTGGACATATTAACATGTAGCTACCCAGACAAAAGTTATGCAACTTCCTTTGGAACCCAGCCATTTTTTATGACATGTGGTTTTTCTGCACGTTTTTGCTTTTTTGCATAACTTTTTTATTTATTGAGTTATTGATGTCAAATTCAGACAAAAAGAGGTCAGTGGATGCTAGATATGGTTTAAGAAAGACCAAAAGAAACTTTACATGAACTATTACAAGGGAACGTTTAACCATCGGTATCAGAAACAATGAAGATCTAAAGCAAATTGCAATGAAATGAGAGACATAGAAATCTATGACATCTGCCCTTTGTGCCATCTTTGACCCTAGAGAAATAACTAACTAGATATGGTTTGGAGGTGGTGTGTGCTTGTGTGTGTCGGTGTTATGTTGTGTACAACCGAAATTGAGAATGTGGACAAACGCACACAAAGAACTTAACACGTCAATGTCCTGCACAGACCTAGCTATAGAAAACATGGCTTCTCAAATTCCTCATTGTAAATGAAATTATTTATATCACTATTAAATATTATCAACATTCTCCTCAAATTCTGTACGTTTATCTACAGTAATGTAAAGTAAAGTAACCCATAGCATTTATTAATGCCGTAGGGGTGTGAGATGTTAGCGATCTCACATTTCACAGGCTCTGCAAATGAGGGCGGTAGCCATCTCCTCTCCCTCGCAGTCTTTACTTCCCGGATTAATCCGGTACCCATTTAAGGCTGGGTCGACCTGGGAGCCGTTGCGATCTGAAAACATTTCCGCCTCAGCTGGGGATTGAACCCAGGACCACTCATATGCGAAGCCAGTGCGCTAACGCAGCTCCCAGTAATCTACAGTACCTGCAACACTAAAGCTTTAAAAATTTTCTTGTTCTGAATCATAATCTGTGAAGAATTAGTTAGATCTACACATTTCGGATTGCAAACGCGAATAGGTTGAATAAATTACCACTAGGCTTGTATACTGAAGCCAAAAAAAACCAAGGGAAATCACTATACTTATTATAAAAGAATGATGCGAAATTAACATGGGAGATTGTTGTCCATGACTACGAATGGCTATGTCCACTGACATATTTCGACATCAGGCACCTATAGAAAGAGTACACTCATCAAAAAATGACATGGGGCTTCTACAGGTTAAAAGACATGACTTCTTTACCTTACTTGAGGGTAAAGTTGAGGGAAGGTGAGCAAGTGGTAGGCAGAGATACAAGTGGGAAAGAAACATCATTAGATGGACAGGTTACAATCTAGTAGTGTACACCAAGACAAGAGACAAGGGATGTTGGAGGTATGTTACAGCTCACCTTTGTTGCAGAGACAACACTTGATGATGATGATGCAAAAGTGTGGCATAGAAATTGCATTAACCTACAGACTAAGCTGAAAGTTTACAGAGCAATTTGTGCTTCCAGTGCTTTTATATGCTGGTGAAACATGGATTGTGTACAGATAATGTGAAAAAGCTAAATCATTCTCGTCTCAGAAAAATTATGAACATCAGATGAAAAGGCAAAATTCCAGATACCATGTCCTCAACAGATCTGGTATCCTTAGCATTGATGCTATTTTTATGCAAACACAGATTCGTTGTGCAGGTCATGTGGTGCGTACACCAGATTATCACCTGCCAAGGATACTTCTCTATGGTTAGTTCAACATACATTTTTAAAGTGGTAAAATTAAGTTCTACAAGGTCTCGTTAACGACCTCAATGAATGCTTTTGAATAGACCAAGATACATGGGAAGAACTTGCACAAAATAGAGCTACGTGGTGTTCTAATGTCAAAAAAGGTGCAGCATCACGTAAAAAGAGAAGAAACTCAACAGCGGAGAATAGTTAGAAAGCCATGAGTAAATCAAAAACCATCTACAGTGGTCATTTCATGCCTGAACTGTCCAAGAACATTTGTTGCCAGAATAGGGCTTATTAATCTGCGAACTCATAGTCAAGGGCATAATTCCAAATGAATGTCAAAAGTGGATGTAACAAATGGTCATCATCACTTGTGATGACGAACAATATAATATGTCCACTTGTTCTACATGTTAACAATTTAATTTTATTCTCAATAGACCAATAGTGCAAGGTGGATTGTTAAAATTGGCAGTTACTACAGAATTATTCTCACCTTCCGAGTTATCCATTCACTGAAAGGAAAGTCTGTGGTGAGTAGTAAAATAGTTATCCATTCACTGAAATGAAAGTCTGTGGTGAGTAGTAAAATAGTTATCCATTCACTGAAATGAAAGTCTGTGGTCACCAGTAAAATAGTTATCTATTCACTGAAAGGAAAGTCTGTGGTGAGCAGTAAAATAGTTATCTATTCACTGAAAGGAAAGTCTGTGGTGAGTAGTAAAATAGGTATCTATTCACTGAAAGGAAAGTCTGTGGTAAGTAGTAAAATAGGTATCTATTCACTGAAATGAACGTCTGTGGTGAGCAGTAAAATAGTTATCTATTCACTGAAAGGAAAGTCTGTGGTAAGTAGTTGAACAGTAATCCTTTCAACATTGTGCAGATTGTATGAGTAAATGTAGAAAAAATGTATATATAAAGAGTTAAATAGCATTTTAACCCTTTATATATATTTTTTTTTTCAATATTTACATACCATAACATGCACAGTTTTAATGCAGTCTCCTGATCCCTGAATTTCAGATTGTGTGTGTGTGAGAGAGAGGGGGAGAAAGAGATCACAGTTTGAAAATGAATAAAACACATTATACCCTTTGAGATTAAGGTAAATGATGATGTGATTTCTTCTGCGATAAATTACACTATATATCTAGTCTAATATTGGTCATGTTTTTACTGCTTTATAGGATTCAAAATCCATATTATAATGACAAAATATTTTTGTTGCATTGGCACCTTGCTAAAACAAAAACAAAGGATCTGAAATTTTAGCCATGTGATGTGTTGTCCTAAAGTTTGTACAATATATAGTACACAAAAATACTTATTTTAGCTTAAACAGCGCACAGAATTACAATAATGTAACAACTCCCAGCCCCTAAAGTAACCGATCAATTAAAAATGTTACTAAAAACCAGATAAATGTTAAAGTTATAGTTATCTATTAAAAACTGGTATGAACTAATATTAATTCTCTCAACCATAATAATAATAATAATAATAATAATAATAATAATAATAACAACAATAACAATAACAATAACAATAATTAATAATAATAATAATAATAATAAATTAATAATAATAATAATACAGATAAACCTTTCAGGGTCATAGGGGTGCCACAATGGATACATCAGCACAAAAAGCCCTCCAAACATCTCTATCCTCAGCCATTTGGCGAATTGAGAAAATATCATGCACAGAACATTCCTTGATGTTTCAATCCATGATTTTATGTCATCCTCTTCTCCTTCCCCCCTTGACTGTTCCTCGTAGAATAATTTTAGAAAGTGAGTCATGTCCAAACCAAATAAGTTTAACTACTACCATGGATCATTGGGGGAAAAAACAGGCCAAAAAACTCAAGGTAAACATCTGCTCTCCAGAGGTGTTTTCATAATTTATTGACAGAAACATACCCTTACACTATTCTATTGCATGAAGCTACTAATGAATCACCAGGCAATGGAAAACACTTTGGTGGAGTTGAACTTCTTTACGTTTGAGTGTTATACCCATATTTAGATTGCCTGACTTTGTTCAAGTATTCTGTCTATACTTGACCTCTACCACCTGAACTGCCTGCTCTCCAATTATACAGCTTTCCCTGTATCCACAGTGAAGTCTTCTGGTAGACAATCTTTGCTACTAACTGTGGATATTGTGTGTGACAACTGTTTTATTTGTAACGTATGATCCTGCTTTATTTTTTATTGTTATGTCTTGTTTAATTTTATTTGTAAAGAATGGTCTAACTTTATTAGTTATTGTTAAGTCTTTTTTAATTTTATTTGTAACGTATGATCCTGCTTTATTTTTTTCAGACAAATCCTTGCGCTCTGCAAAATAATGATGATTTTGTTGTTATGAGCTACACCCTCCGGTTTCAAAGACAGTGCTAAAAATTGCTGAATTATGAATAAATGTTCACTCTTGTGTTTTCATACATGCACAATAGTGCATGTGTTACAAGTTATTCATGAAATGAAGATATAACTAGAGGTAATCCCTTAAAGTGATAGATTGATGAATATGCAGAGGCAACATAAATTTCCATTGTGAAACAAACACTGAAGTTCTCCCTCTCCCAGAAACTGTTTAGTAATCTGATGCTGAGAGGGTAAATGGGACTTGCATGAAAGAGCTCCAGCAAAGATGAATGTGTCAGACCAACTGAAACAATAGTCAGTGTAATAATTCATGGTAAGGATTGGAAAAATTCAATTTCTGTGAATAATTTAAGTCCCGCCAAAGACAGATGATTGTTGGGCCATTGGTGTAAATAAAATGGTGATACAACACATTTCCATTCTCTGGACTACATCCTGCTAGAAATCTAGTAGGATCATTGTCCTGTTACAAGAGAGATCCAGCAAGAGTTTAAGAATAAACACTGAAGAAACAGAAGAATGAAAGAGAAGTGATTGATGAAATTCTTAACTTTGGATAACAATTTAAGATTGGTTTTTCCAAATTGATGTTTAATATGATTTACAGTCTTTTAAATATGTATAATCATCAGATGCTGTTCTGCCATTACAAGTGATAATGTCCATTTATCTTTAGCAAATGATTTTCATCAGCTAGCATATCCATTCAATGATATATTCATCATCACAACATCCCTGTAAGCTTTTCTTTCTTGTTCCAGGTCTCCTCACCTTTACAAGTGTCATTATTCCAGGTCTCCTTGCCTTTACAAGTGTCATTATTCCAGGTCTCCTTGCATTTAAAAGTGTCACTGTTCCAGGTCTCCTTACCTTTACAAGTGTCATTGTTCCAGGTCTCCTTACCTTTACAAGTGTCATTGTTCCAGGTCTCCTTGCCTTTATAACTGCCATTATTCCAGGTCTCCCTGCTTTTTAAAGTGTCATTGTTACAGGTCTCCTTGCCTTTATAAGTGTAATTTTCAGATAGTCTTTGATTTCTTGTGTACATCACTTCCTTGTATATAATTTTTTTAATGTGAAGAATGTGCATAAAAATATCATTCATATCCAATTATTTATTGAATCATTATCAGCTTTGGATAGAATGTATAAAAAGACACATTATTCGTCAGAGCAAGAGATAGGCCTAAGGGCTACACCACTTGGCATTACAGATAGAAAGTATCAAAAGATGCATTATTCTCCAGAATAAGAGATAAGCCTATACCACTTGGAAGTGCACAATCATGTAATTTGTAAATATGAAAATTAATTTGCAATCAATGTTTATTAATTAAAATATTTACCTGATATAGTGAATAATTCATCATTTGACCCTGAATGTGAGTCCAATGTGTTAAAATCAGAGCGTATTAAAATAAAAGATAATTGAAGTTGAATTTCAGGTACTCTCACAACCTCCGGAATAGTTTATTATTTGTAATCGGGTCATTTAATGTGCCCCTAGTGGTGAGATATGCTCCTTTCAACCATGGACATGAATCCAATTTGGTTATATCAAACCTTTTTGACCATCAAAAGTAATGGAGGTTGGGATTCAACAAACCACAACCTCTGAGGTATAATATGAGAATTTACATATTCACGATTTGTGATCTGTGAAGGTAAATTATTTCTTTATATTCACAAAGATTTAGTAACGTGTGTTATATGTTACTCAAAGTATTAGCATTCTTATGTTGACTCAAAATGGAGAATACTGGGACACTACTAAGGAAAAATTTGCAACAATTATACTGCAGTAAATTATGCATCTGTAATAATTCATAAAGTTGGAAAATAACAAAAGCACTGGAGAAAAAATTAAATTAATTTGAAAATAAATGTCTTAGAAAACTATTAAATATTGGTTGGGAAGAATTCAAGTCAAATAAAAAAAAGTAAGAGAAGACATCAGGCAGCAATATGTTTCTACAACAATAAGAAGAAAACAATGAACTTATATTGGTCATTATTGGTCAGAGGAAGACCACGAAAAAGATGGATAGAAAACATCAGGGATATCCTGAACAAATACTGTCATAGCACAGCTGAGGTCACACAACTGGCATTGGAACACAAGGTCAAGCTCCAATCACCCTTATGCTTAACAGTAAGAATGGATAACAAACCTTCTTGGGAAAGACAATAGACTTAGAATGAATGAAAACATACTACCACTACAAGGATTAAAATGGGTACCAGATGGCAAAAGGAAAAGAGAAAAACCAAGAGACTCTTCGTAGAACAACCATCAAAGAGGGTATGACTATGAGTCTCAACAACAGGCAAGAATTACACACAATAGCACTACATCACTCAAACTGGATAGCTCTGGTTTCTGCCTTGTGCACCATATTTGGCGCTGAAGAAACATGGATAGATAGGTAGAATAATTCATAATTGATCATCAATTTATAAAGGAAATAAAATGTATTTTGCATGCAGAACAATATCAAAAATCAATATTTAATGCATAGACTAGAGATTAATACATCAATGGTCAAGTATTTATGACTGCTTTTACCCATTGTCTCATACTTATTAGCTTCGTGTCATTCTGTAATTCAGCCAAAACAAACTCCTAGAATCCCAGATTTTGACCCCAAACACTGTATAGAGCAGTGATTGTAGATGTTCCCCTTTTCTGTAAATGATTTAACATAAAGAATATAATAAATAGGCCCCTTATTTTCTTTTTAAAATTACAATGGACACTGGATTATCATGAATACAATTTTAGAAAAAGGGAACGATCATATAAGCTTGCAGAAACTGAATGTTCTGTTTGCAGGTATGAAACTCAAAAAGATACAAATTATTACTTTTAATAATTGTATATGACCTACGGATAATTTTTCTGAAATCTGGTAATTTTTTTATAATTTATTATTTTAACTCTGAAATTATTTTCCCTATAGCAATATTGCATGGGTAAGCAGAGATGTGTTACATTGGAAATTATCAAATAACCAAATAATAATAAAATGGAATATTAAAAAATTGATACTATATCCTATTTAGGACATAGTTATCAACCCAATATTTTTGGCTGTATTTATTTTTTGCGCAATATTTTATTTACAGTAGTTTGCCATTGCTTTGCAAACAGTTTGGATGAACAATGTCCGGCAGCAGAGTTTAAACTACAACAGAAATCTTGTACCTTGGCCATCTGAGATGTGCACTCTACAACTCAACAATAGAGCCAGATATAATGTTTAAATTAAAGAAAGAATATAGATAATGTAAAAATGTTCTGTTTCAATTCTAATACCTATTTTAGGAAGCAACAATGCAAAAGTAACTAATAAATAATATAGGAAATATTTATAGGGCCTATTGCCTATATATATATATATATATATGCCTATGTTTAAGAATATCTCCAGTATCTTGTAAAGAATAAACTGAATATGCATGTGTTTAATAAATCCAGAATCTTCTCTGGCAATCAAATAAATGTTTATTCTTACAGAAGAAATGACAAAGCAATACAGACAAATTTGAAGATAGTAACGTGTACTTAACACATTGCATGCAATGCCTTGACTTAATGTGTAATAATGTCCTACATTTCATATTGTGATTTTTGTATTGATTTCATACTATTTAGTTGCTAAATTATTGTTAGCATCACTTAGGCCCTATAGTCAGTATAACTTTAAACTAGCTTACTTATTGTTTCTATCTTTCTCCTTACTCGTATAATGATTCATTTTACTACATTTAAAATCTCTAGACTTTAGATATTTTTTGTTTCAAATCTTGCTGGAATATTCCAATTTTGATTTTTAAGTTACTTATTCATGTTAGATCACAAATGTAAATATCAAACATTTGAATTTATTTTTGTACTTTATTTTGTTGATTGTTAGTTATTTTTTTCTTAATGGATTGTATGATATATTGCTTTCTTACCTTGCATTTATAATGGTTTCCAAAAAATATGACTCCATCAGTTTGTGTCAGTTGCAAAATGCAAAAGAAGATTTACTTGACATGTTGTTTTACAAAATGTTACCCTGTAGTTATGCATATCTCTTTTTTTTTGGCACGTTTGTTGCACACTGTTTGCTTTTTTTGTTGTTCCAATAAAATATTTAATTGCTAATATTGTGCCAAATAAAGATTTTTAAAGTCATAGTGTGTACAAACCACAACCATGATTTCTAAACAGCTGAATCTTGATTATTGATTCTTGATTATAAACCAGCATTATAGCACACTGTGTCTTCCCATGAGTGCTATAATCTCCATTCCAGCAGCCATTCAAGAGTATGCAGACTCAAAAATCTCAGTCAGATGTTGATTGTGTAATCTTCAGATCTTTCCAGAGAGTAGACCCCTACACACTTTTCTTCCTCACTCTTGGTCACTCTAATATCTGTAATTGTCTGCATGTATGCATGTTCATTATCACCTCCAACATCATCTTCATTCTGTAGTAGATCTATCAATGACCTAGATAATCAGATCAGTCATATCTCTTCTGAGAACTGTGTCATTGACAACAGCATTACTCACTAATGAGTTTGCTCTTTTTTGTTTGCCTTTACAACAATGGCCTATATAACTTGTAAGTGGTGCTTCACTTCATTAAAGGCTAATGGCACAGTGAAGCAATGCTGTCTAACAGTTAAGAAAATCATGCGAAGATGCTTGAATGCGCAACTTTTTTAAGGTTCATAGAGTATCTTTCTTAATGTGATAATTATTTCTTCACATCTTCCTGCCCCTTAAATTATTTCATAAATTCTCCTGTTCACTTTTCATCATGCAGTATTCAAACTGATTCACTATGGAATTATTTGAACCTATAGATGGAAATATTCTTAGTTCTAAAATACCTCATACATAGTTTACTTAAACTATTCTATCTAAAATATCTCATACATAGGTTAGTTAAACTATTCTATCTAAAATATCTCATTCATAGGTTAGTTAAACTATTCTATCTAAAATATCTCATACATAGGTTAGTTAAACTATTCTATCTAAAATATCGCATTCATAGGTTAGTTAAACTATTCTATCTAAAATATCTCATACATAGGTTAGTTAAACTATTCTATCTTAATATGACTATTGTGTGTTGGTCTAATTATTTACAGAAAAAATATGCATAAAATAAAATATGGGGGGGGGGAGGTGTGAAAAGATAAGGAAATCAACTTATCCATAACTTTGAATAACAATAATGTGAGTAAAATATATATGATAATATTCTCTTAACATTCTTGAATACATAAAAAAATAAGAACAACAGATGGAATGACTGAACCTTTTGAAACAAGATCTGGGGTAAGACAAGGATGCGTACTTTCATAACTACTTTTCAACATATATATGGACAGAATAATAAAAGAAGCTCATATCAACAAAGAGGAAAACATTGCAAATAAACCTGATGAACTTAATAATGAAATCAATGAACTATTATTTGCTGATGATAAAAGTTTAATATACAAAGATGAGGAAACTTTGCAAAAGCACATCAATGCATTGTTGTTAGCATGTCAGAAATAAAACATGAAAATTAAGGTACAAAAAACAGAAGTTATGAAAATTAGCAAGTCTGCAATACCAATGAATATAACAATAGATAATACCAAAGTGAAACAAGCCAAAGAATTTAAATATCTAGGCAGCACTTTTTCCGAAGATGGAAGACTAGACAGAGAAATAGAAACAAGGGGCCAGAAAGCAAACACAGTGACTTACCAACTTTCACCATTACTTCTTCATCCAAAGATCAAGATGGAAATTAAAAAACAAATAATATCTACAATTTTTATACCAACACTGTGCTACCAATGTCAAACATGGTCTTTAACAGCTTCGCAGCAAAGAAAAATCGCCACATGTGAGATGAAGTGTCTGAGGAAAGCTGCAATGGTTACCAAACTAGATAAAATAAGAAATGAAGAAATTAGGAAAAGAGTTGGTATAATATCATGTATCGAACATATTGAGAGACAGCAAGTAAAATGGTTCTGTCACCTTATGAGAATGAAGCCAAACCAAATACCAATAAGAGCATATAATACAAGAATATCCGGGCGTAAAGCCAAACGTAGACCAAGAAAACGGTGGATAGATAACATTAAGATAACCTTGAACAAACATGGACTAAATGCAACCTCAGCAACACATCTGGTCTTGAAATGACAAATTAAGATACCACCCCTACGCTTAACGGCAAGTGTGAATTCGATCAACAATCATTCACCTGGGGATAGACAATAGACAATAAAAAAATAAGTTATTAATGACTAAACAAGGAGGTCACAAAATATCAGCTCTATTATCCATGGGGACATCTTCAATATAAAAAGGTGAAAATCGCCTGTGTGTTGTCAGGGCTCGAAAGGGGAGCAAAGAATAGCAACACTGTTTACCTTCAATGCTTGTCGTACAAGGCGACTAAGGAGGTTATGGGATGGAGTTGGCTGTCCCATCCCATATAGGGTCAGTGACCCAAAGCCATGCTGAAGTCGGATGTGCCAGGCTAAAAGGTGCATATATCGCATCAATGCTGTAAACCATGACACAACACATTTCGTTCTTCGGACTACATCCTGCTGATCTGCAGGAGTTTGAGAACGAACACAGAAGAAGAAGAAGAAAATGGTGAAAATGAAAGTAAAATAAAAATTATATGGATTAATTTCATGAAGTATGTAAACAAGTGGGATAAAGTAACACTAGCAACAGGAGATGTAATGCATTTCCTTCCCTGTCTTAGCATATGGGACACCTCATTGGCAGGGGTGGAGTACCAGCTTAACCCTCTGATCAGTATTACTTTAGCCACTGCAGGCAGATGGTGGATAGAAGTGATGAGCAGCTGAAAAGTTTATCCATAACTGGTCACCACTTCAATTGTGTTAGGTAGAGGGTGCCATTATAGGCACAACGGCTAGGTCAATCCATCCAGTATGAGCACTACACTCACAGATAGAAACTGTAACCTACTCTGAGTATTAACCTTTAGCACACTGTCTGTGACTGTAATCCACGATGGATGTCTTTCCATATATACCGGTTGGCGACTACAAAGCAAATATCATGTTCACACGTAATAATAAAATTATCATGAAAAAAAGTCATGATAACTTAGTATGGTAAGTTTGATACGAGTAGTTTGGTAGAGATGTAGTTTTATAGAAGAATGCTGAGAACACAATGAAAAGATAAATTAAGAAAGAAAATAATTCAAAAAGAGATTGAAATGGCTAATGTTAGAAATGGCTAATGTTCGCGGAGGTTACATTATGCCATGAGTACACATTAGAAAACGGCAAGGAGATAAGAAGAGACAGGATTGAATTAATTAGAGCAGTCATGGATACCCTACGAGAAGATGAGGAGGAAGTCGAACGTGACAATGTACATATTCAGAGAATGGTAGAAATTGGAGTGACTAGAGGCGATGGGAGAAAATGTTGCCTCTCTGGAAAGATCAGAAGAACGTGCAATCAGCAACTGACTGAGACACTGAGCTTATATACTATTAGATGGCTGACAGAACGGCAAGCAGAGCATATATGGGAATGCCCCCAGTGCAGTGATGCTTGTTCCTAATTAGGAATCAAGAGAAGGGATAATGTTAGAATTTAGGAATGGGGTGTTGTGGGGTTAGGCGTAGTGTTAGAACTAACCCTAACATCCAACCAGCCTCCTAAACTCTATTCATCTGTATATTGCATCATTATCAGTTGAAGGCACGTTAAACATCGATATGGCAACCATTGCACTAAGACAGAAATGAACCCACAGAGTGGCATCACAAAAATATTGCATTTCGCAATGACATTACAGACTACTAAACAATAAGACAGGCGCAAATTTATTAAAAACTGAACATGAAGTGCATGGTAGGCCCTTGATATTGTACAGTTCTGAATAATCATAACCTTAACTTTTATAAGTGCTTGATAATTCATTTCTACCATTTGCAAATTCCAACAATAATAGAATAATATAGATGTTGATTCATCCACCAAAAATAATTGAATGCATGAAAGATAAAGGAGCCATATTATTGTTCAAGAATGTTTTCACTTTTCCCCACTAAATGTTAAGAATTATTATTTAACATCTGAAATACAGCATGTGTAATCTTGGAAGTAGACTATATCTATCTATATGATGTGACTATGTTGTGCCTAGTGACGTAAGGAGTAGAAGAGTTCTCTTGAGACAACATCCCTGTGTGCTGTTTGTAGGCTTGTTCCTATAGCCTCTTTGATTTTTGTGGTCCATCTTTTTACATGGTCATCCTCTGGCTTTATAGCCATGGTGTCTATGTGTCATGGCTCTTTGTGGCATATGATATGTTGACAGTTTAGACATGTGTGAAAACCACTTAATCTGTGAAATAGGCCTACATGTGAAATGGGAGAAATACCTAGAATGAGTTTGATTGAACTAAATACTTTGATAACTCTTCCAATGAAGATCAATCTATAGTATCTATAAGATAGATATGTACACAATTGTGGTCTGAACCATCTATCTAATAGGTGAACGGTATACAATGAGTTAATGTATAATAGTTTGCACATTCTTGAAGGATAGGCTCTACAGTTTTGTTACCTTGACCATATGCACACTTTTGCTGATGTGCCAATTTTTTATTTTATGCACATATGACTGCTTAGTCTTATTGTGTCCAGTTCTGAGTTGAAATTCAATGTCCTGTTCTTGTCTATCAGATAATGTTAGCATCCTGTGTAGATAAGTTAGGCTTTCATTGTGCCTTTATCATGAGTTTATTTTGTTGTTAACTGATTGCTACATCGGGTTGTTGCATATCAGAAATTTCCTTCATCATCATCATCAGGTGCCATGTCGGGTGGCGTAGGCGGTCATGGCTCTCCACAGCTCTCTGTCCACAGTATTATGTATCAAAGTTGTTGTTGTTTCTTTGCCGTGCCAGGTTGTCAAACTGTCTAATATTTTCTCACGTTGTCGCCCTCTGTCTCTGGTGCCTTCAATCTTGCCTGTTGTGATTATGTTCTCTAAACCTGCCTGTCTCATGAAGTGGCCAAATAAAGAAGATTGCCTTTTTCTTATATTCTTGATTAAGGTCCGTTTCACATTTAACTCTTTTAACACCTCTAAATTAGTTTTTCTGGCAGTCCATGGTATTCTCAGCATTCTTCTGTAGAACCACATCTCTGTTGCCTCCAATCTCCCACTTTGTTTATTGTCCAAGACTCACACCCATATGTTAGTATAGGGGTTATATAGCACTGCAGAACTCTCTTTCTCACCTCTAATGACAAGGTCATATTACACAGTATATTTTTCATTTTTCTGAATGTTGTTTTTGCCTGTCCTATTCTGCATCTTACCGGTATTTCTGTTGAACTTCTTCCATCTGCTGTAATAATTGTACCTAGATATTTGAATTGGTGGACCTGTTTTAATACTATATCATTCACTTTGATCTTGCAAGGTGTATTATTTTCTTTCTTTGAAATAACCATTACTTCTGTTTTCTTGATATTTAGGAAGAGGCCTTTCTCTTTGCTTTCTGTGACTACTACTTTAATTAAGTTTTGAAGGTCTTTCTCACTTTTTGCAATCAGAACAGTGTCATCCGCATATCTCAAATTATTTATGTTATGTCCTCCCACTGATATTCCTGGGATATCTACTATTGCACGCAATATTTATTCACTGTATAGAGAGAACAGGTCTGGTGAAAGCACGCATCCCTGTCTGACTCCTTGTTTTATTTGTTGAAAAGGGCCAAATTGATTTCCTACTCTTATTGCTGCTGTTTGTTGCCAGTACATGTTCTTGATTATTCTTAAATCCTTGCTGTCAATGTTCAGATTCTCTAGCATGTGTATAATTTCGCTGTGTTAAACTTAGTCAAAAGCTTTAGTGTAGTCTATAAAACAGAGGTACAGATCTGTTTATACCTCTATAGACCTCTCTATTAGTGTTCTCAATATATAAATAGCATTGTTGGTGCCTTTGCCTTCTACAAAACCACATTGTTCTGGACTTATTTCTGATTTTATTTTGTTTCTCACTCTCTTCATGATGATTCTGAGAAGTATTTTGGTTATTTGGCTCATGAGGCTGATTGTACGGTGTTCTTCACATTCGGTGGTCCCTGGTTTCTTAGGTAATGCTATGAATATGGATCTCATTAAGTCATCGGGTATGTTTCCGCTGTTATATATTATGCTTTTATACCCTATATTATATATTACGCTGTTATGAACTTTCCTTACTCATATAAAATAGCTAATTATTTAGCATAACAGATATGCTAGTGTTTATAAAACTTCCATTGGCTTCCTCATTTGAATATAATGTGTTGACTTTAAATAGGACAGTTTATAAGCATATTAAGTATTGCTTATATCTAAATAGGCTTAGTTACCAAAGTGATGTAATAATAAGTCTAGTTGCAGATATTATGATAATGGACTAATAGACACATTGAGTCTCAAATAAGATTTTGTATAGGATATCATTTAAAATTAGCACTGTTTTCTTGCTTTAAATTATTTCCTTTATGCACACATTTGAATTATTTAGATGTGTTGCAATAAAGCTATTGACAGACATTTGTCTTACTTTTTCAAATAACGCCTAGGGCTATGTTTCATCAGCTTTTTAAGCATTCTGCCATCTTTCAAGATCATCCTTATTAATAATTTGTTAGATGTCTATGGAATTTTAGTAATAAATCTATACTAGAAACACTTAGTAACAGTGGATTGATATAGGCCTATGACAAGATTTTGCCACAAACAACCTCCATGGCATAACATCCCAAAATTAATAAGATATTAAGAATCATGATGAAATATTTAGAGCATATTTGTCTTGGCATATTGAAATATTATGTGCATTATATGTAGGTTTATGTGTATATGTGTGCATGTGTGTGTGCTGTTAAGGGTTTTCCCCTCATGGTTTTAAAAGTCATACTTCTAAAACAATGTTAATGGATTAGAAATATTATGATGTTAATGTTTTGGATTAGAAATGTTATGATGTTAATGTTAATGTATTAGAAATATTGTGATGTTAATGTTAATGGATTAGAAATGTTATGATGGACTTTGTTATAATGTTATCTGAGCTAAGTAGTTTTATTTTGTATGTTGAACTGAAATCTATTATATTTATGCATTAATACATTTGTAATCTCTTTTCTGTATTGTTTTATATAGTGTTTTGATTACTTTGTGCTTACAAAAATTTACTGTGTGCATATTTTACTTTATGTAAAGATATAACAATTTTTAATTTAATTGAACAAATACGGAAAACAACATTTTTTAAAATTCAATTTTATATAAACTGAAATAACTACAAATGTTATTATAAAATGTAATATTGAAATGTAGCACAACATTTATTATAATTTCCAAAAATAATCCATGCTTCAAATATATGTTTTATAATAGGCCCCCCACCCCTAATTTTTATGTTTGAAAATAAATGATCTATACATAAAAAGATGTCAAATACTGTTCAAAATGTCAAATACAATTTTCAAAATTCAAAAACATCAAGATAATGACTTTTGATGTAGTATATTTGAAGAAATGAAGCCCAAAACATACAAATTCATAAAAATGCTTTAAGCCATTATGATATATAATTATAGAAACTATAATTATATAAGCCTATACTTACACAATTTCAAACAAAATTTAGAAACATTTTAGAAAAATTCCAACATGTGAAGTTTATTCACACTGCATAAATAACTTTACTAGACTGTAGATTGCTTACAGATCAACACTACAATTGATAAATAATGTGTACAATACTAAAATCAACCAATGTTCTTACATATCTACAATATTCTGATTGCACAGTGGTTAGCAATTTTACAATCAATACTATTTTTATGTCAATATCACTGCTATCAAAATCGATGTCCATATTGCTTTTATCACTACTGGAAGTATCAGACAATTGTTATAACAAAAGCATAACCAATCCAACATTTAGGGGAGCTGTACATCAACTTTTTGTGTGACCCTATCTCCTGTTGCCATAATAAACATACTTTCATCTTTTGAAAATGATCTTGAATAGTACAAAAATAGTAATGAGTTATGACTGCAGGTTATCATTAGTGCACACTGGAGATTTATAAACAATAACTATATTGTTAGTCTATCAATGTCTGTGACATGCCACATTGTCGGAAAAACTAATCCGGTGATTACTTACAATTTTCAACCAGATTAGAATGTTATTTGTTATATTATACATTCATTGCTATCAGTACTACTGTTGGATGCTTGTGATTGGCTTTATATCACAGTCGATAGAATCGTAAGCAGCTCATGGTTGCTTTCAGTAGACAATGTGTTAAATTATCCATATTATTGAGATGTTATTTTTTACTAAATTTTATTATAGTGGTCACTATTATTATTTTTTAATTCCACATATGTGGATCTTCACATTTTTTTTGTTTATATTTTTCATTAACCTGTTACACATAATGTGCCCTTACATAATGTATTCTTTTTTGGTTATTTTGAAACTACAGCTGTAGCTAAACATCATTTAGAGAGGTTTTTTATTTTTTTCCAATGATTATGCTGGATTTTATATGCAACATATGTCTATTTTCTGCTTTATTTTAGTATTTCAAAATCAAGCTGTGTTGTATTGCTGTTCTAATCAGGCAGATTGCTGTGATCTTCATTAATGTTATTACTCTGGGGGGAGGAGTTTATTGCTTTAGAATTTGACAGGTATTTGTCGGTAGCTTGTTAGATGTGAGTGTTTATAGGCCTATAGAATTTTCTACAATCTATAATAAGTGAGAGGTACCTCAGATTTTTCTGCTGTTAGATATCTGCAGTCTAGTCTTTGTGATTTTACTATTAGATTTATATTTATCATTTGTTCTCTGTTTGTATTAATCTTGAGAAAATTTTTATTATTGAAACAGTGATTTGGTCTGTTTTGTATAAAGTCATCTATATTTGTTCATGTTCGTTAGCATGTTTGTCAACGTTAAAACCAACTACCTTGTGTTCTGCGTAAGTACATTAGAGTTTTGTAGGAGTTCTGCTGATGCTTCTTCCCGGGTGGTTTAATTGGGGTTTACCTGAAGCATGTTCTGGGATTGGGAATTTATGAAAGTTGACTGAGGAGGATTAAGCTCAGAAATAATGGTGGCTACATGTTCTCGTTAACTTGATAAAACGTTATCATGGCATCAACTTGCATCTTCAAGATTGAAATATTTATTTTTTCATCTCATTATTTACCCTCTCATTTTTATAGTTTAATTCATACTATGAAATATTTCACAATTTAAAAATAAATTTAATTTTGTGAAAGAGATTTATATTCCTGTCAACTTTCAGAAGTATCATTCTTTATTTCACTCCAAAATGACACAAAAATTATATATTTTTATCTGGAAATCTACTCCCTGTGAGAAGAATTCTTCTGCAATAGGCATTGCACTAATCCGAAAGCTGAGTCTCCTGAATATGAAAGAAATCTCAGAGAACATCTCAGTAAGAGCAAGTTGCTGTCACTTCCTGGAGATATCAAACAACAACAACATAGAAATCTACTCATATTTTGTCCAAAGAGTACTTCATGAATAGTACAAATTACAAGTTAATATTGGTCAGGATACAAATCAAGGAAATCAGAATATTTTCTCTACAATATAGGAGAGCTTATTAAAAAAATGTACTAGTTGACAAATATAACTAAATAGCTTAATAAATGATATGTTTTTATGCTGATGTTTCATGGTTGCTGAGAACCAATCACAGAGAAACAAATTAATCAGTCCTGAATATGAGAGATATAAATAACCAAATGGTCAGAGGGTGTCCGACAAAGTGGATGGTGCCGCAGTAACCTAATGAACAAATAGTCAAGCAAAATGAATTAAACAGGTTACTAAAACAATTACCTTGCCTATTAATAAAATATATTTAAAAAAGTATATATATATAAAAAACATACAATAAAACTAAACAGGACAATTCTCCACGTATCGACTCAAATTGAAAAAAATTTCTGTTGTTTGTCTCTTGAAAAAGGTTCAATTTGAGCAGATATGTGGAGAATTGTCCTGTTTAGTTTTATTGTATGTTTTTTTATATATACTTTTTTAAATATATTTTTATTAATAGGCAAGGTAAGTGTTTTAGCAACCTGTTTAATTCATTTTGCTTGACTGAATATGAGAGCTATGTTCTCAGTGATTTGTATGTAAATTTTGAACCATATATCACTTGTAATATGTATATAACCATGTTTTTATAGTAGATACCACAGAGTTTATGTAACATTCATAGTAAGACATTCCAAGTTTACATCATTCCCCAAAACTCTATCCATTATATTTTATATTTATACTATCATCCCGTGTGTTAATGTACTATTGTTTTGATTAGTAATACTCCCTCATTTCATTGTTATTTTGACAATTTGCTATACAATACATCATATTCATAAAATATTGTGTTATTCTGTATGTTTTACTACATTATAATTCCAGTCTGTATGATAATGTTATAAATTCTGCTGTTAGATTATTCATCATTTGTGCAGATATTCCAGTCTTAGTGCATGTCCTTCTCTAGTATAATCCTAAACTAAATTTGAAACATTGTAACTTATCTTGACTGATCATTGGTCACTTTGCATATAATTTATGTGATGCTGAACAGGCAATGAAAAACATGGAAAAAGATGTATTAGTAAAGATAAGTGATACTGTTTGAGACAGTCACACGATTAAAATTGAGAAGATCGTGTTCATTATCAATCACACCAATCAGTGCCTGTATATTCAAGCTTCATCTAACTTTTGCACATTTTATGGTTATGTACACTTTCAATGCAGCATAAAGTACACTGTTGATGTTATATTCTGTTGAATATTTTATTGAATTCATAACAAAAATATGAGTTTAAATATCTGAACAATTGTTTAGTCACAGTCAATGGCTGCTCATATCTTTCAGATTGTGTGTATTCAAGTTTTCTATGATTCATTTATTGAGTTGACTGTTTGTTATCTTCTTGTTTTTTTGTACTAAACACATTGCTAATGATAGACAAAAATTGTTGCTCTTAAAACTAATTTTAATCAAGACTTCATTATACATTACTTTGATTATGTTCGAGGCAGTGGTGTACTACATGCAAATTTGAGTTAGTAGGTTCATTGACTGTTTATCTCTGATAAGCTGATAAATCTGCCACTTAGATACATTTGCTGTGCTGGTAAGCTGGTAAATCCATTACTTAGATACATTTGTTGTTCCTGTAAGCTAATAAATCTGCCACTTAGATGCACCAACCATGCTGGTAAGCTGATAAATCATATATTTGTATAGACTTGAAAGTAGATTATGATAGGACAAGATAAACCTTACAGAGAAATAATTCCTGTCCAGCATTAAGTGATTTTTGATCGCCATGTGTTGCTGGGGCCTGAGATGGGAGCAAAAAATAGCAACATTGTTTACCTTCCATGCATGTCGTAAGAGATGACTAAGGAGGTTATGAGTTGAAGTTGGCTGTCCCATCCAATATAGGGTCAGTGACCCAAAGCCATGCTGAAGTTGGGTGTGTCAGGCTGAAAGACGCAGATATCCCAGCAATGACACAACACATTCCGTTCTGCGGACTACATCCTACTAATTTGTAGGAGTTTGAGAATGAACACAGAAGAAGAAGAAGGGATTTGTGGTTAGAATTGAAAGTTTCAAGTTCCTGATTATAAAGTAAGTAATATAATAGCATAATTGTCTTTCAAAAAATATGTTGCAGGGAACAGTTGAGAGTAGAATTAGAGGAGGTAGGAGGAAAATATTCATTCATTTCATTTTCCTTTTGCGCTGAAGTTAGCTCATAGGGCAGAGGTCAGATCTCTCCAATTCTGTCTGTTCAAAGCTATTCTGTGCAGTTCTTGAATAGTATGAATATTGGTTGTTTTACTTTCTCTAAGTATTATTCTTCTGAGTGTTTCCTTTGGTCTACCTCTTGCTCTTTTGCCTGTAGGTATCCATTCAAGAGATTGGTAGTGTATTCTGTTGGTGTCTGCGCGTAGGACATGCCCAATGTAGGACCAACAGCGTTTTCTGATAACATCTGTGATGAAATTTTGATGTATCTTCTCTGATTTTATCATTCAATTTGAATTTACTCCAATGGGTGTTAGTTATCCTATGAAGACATTTGTTCTCGAAACTCAATAATTTCTTTTCTGAAGATAAAGAGCTTTTCCAGCTCTAACATTCATATGATAGCACCGGAATAACGCAGGAATTAAATAAGCGCATTTTCGTGCGTGTGCTGATTGACTTTGATTTCCAGATATTAGACAGTCTGTTAAATGCACTTGATGCTAGGGCAATGCCAGTTGTAATTTCTGGCATGACATCACAATCAAGTGTTAATTTGCTTCCTAGATAGGAGAATTTCTGTACTTTTTCAAGTTGTCCATTTAAAGTAGGTGAATTGGTGAAGTCCATAATTTTTGTTTTTGATGAATTGATTTGGAGACCTATTTGTCCTGCAATGAGTTTTAATCTATCAGTTTTTGTTTGTGCATCTTGATGGTTTTCACTCAATAGTGCAAGATCATCGGTAAAATCCAGGTCTTCTAATGTTGTTTTATTTATCCATTTAAAACAAATCCTAAAATTTGATTTGACCGTGTGTGATAA
This sequence comes from Meghimatium bilineatum, assembly GCA_034231615.1. Lineage (NCBI taxonomy): Eukaryota > Metazoa > Mollusca > Gastropoda > Stylommatophora > Philomycidae > Meghimatium > Meghimatium bilineatum. The sequence goes on from CM067318.1 coordinate 36,489,053, forward strand.
ATAGAGGAAAATATGGATTGATAATATTAAAAACTGGACATGATTAAGATTTTCCACACTGAAATGGTGAGCTGATAACAGAGAGGCATGACAAATTTTTGTTGTTGCTGTTTCCAGAGGGGCGTGCCTACAACCCTGAAGGGTTATGGGTTTCTTCTTCTTCTTCTGCATTCGTTCTCAAACTCCTGCAGATTAGCAGGATGTAGTCCGGAGAACAGAATGCGTTGTGTCATGGTTTACAGCACTGCTGCGATATCTGCGCCTTTCGTCCTGACACATCCGACTTCAGCATGGCTTTGGGTCACTGATCCTATATGGGATGGGATAGCCAACTCCATCCCATAACCTCCTTAGTCACCTTTTACGACATGCGTGGAAGGTAAACAGTGTTGCTATTCTTTGCTCCCCTTTCAGGCCCAGCAACACACGTGCGGATTATGGGTTTGATGATGATAGTAATAAATAGAATAGCTATTCATCGCAGGCAATGATGATAACAGTTTCAGACTTGGTTTTTTGCATCTCTCCCGTGTGTGATAAGATTAAAAAGTCAAATTGTGGTATAAAATCTCTTGCCATATTTGGAACAAATAGTCAGAGTTGGACCTCTCCGTATTTTTGTTCTGTCCTTTCAGGAGCACATGTTCTCCTTGCCGCTGAAAACTTGATGCTTCCTCATTAAATAATAATCAGTGCACAGGATTGATACATATATGCAGATAGAGGTTGATTAATTAAGCAGTGCACAGGATTAATACATATATGCGTTATTATCTATTTTAAATTTTTGATGCAACTTTTTTATTGTGAGGTTGCTATTGATCTTATTATAAAACTACTTTCCCTTATTGTCATCCAACAATGAGCAGATTGCTTTTACCTTTTCACCACAATCAACCCTACCCACATCAGGTTGGATTGTTCATCAGCAAGACTAGGAAGCCTGGCAAACATTGCTAAACATTTTATAATAAAGATGTATCATTGGCCTTACACCTTGTAGTTACACCACTTGTTCTAGTTTAGCTTTTCATTGCTAACGAAACAATAAATGTTGAGACATAATAATGAAGATGTCAGTCGTATATATAGATTATAATATTATAAGATTTGTTTTTGATAAACCCGAGTGTGATTTTTTAGGCAGCATAATTTACAGCTACAACATTGCCTGTAAAGTTAGTTAATAGAACTACTCCATACATACATGTTGATTGGTTGGTTGCTGATCCAGCAGTCCATTGGTTCATGCCTTTTGACCCAATGCTATTGTGTGGTATATACATGTGTTTGTGAGCTGTTGTTTTGTTCCATATAAGGTGTTCCATTTATCTGGTCCCAGAGGGAGAAACATTTTCCTGATGTCATCTAGTGCTGGACATTTAAAAAGTTGGTGGATAACAGTTTCATAGGGATGAGTGCACCCTAGAATGTGTTGTGGTTATATCCTGTTCTGGTGATTGAAGCTGTACATGTTGTGTGCGCAGTTGGAAGATGATACTCTGGTCTTTCCTTCCCAGGAAATTGACGTTGTCTTTAGGATTTGGTCTGTCATATATTTATAGATTTCCCTCCAAGTGTTTCTCATGGCCCATCTGTTCATCCAATTTTCTTTGTTCGCAGATTTCAACATCATTTTAACTGCGTGCTGGGCTGTTTGTGTATATAGCTGTTCTTGTTGTGCTCTCTTCTTTGCTAGTCTGCCTGCCTTGTCATTGCCAGGTATGTCTGAGTGGTCAGGAATCCACTGCATAACAATGTTGACATCATAAGATGTGAGCAGCTGGTTTGCATGGTGGTATATTTCAGCTAGCTCGGGTTTACAATATCCATCACATTCCAATGCTGGGAGAGCAGACTGTAAAAATAACAATGTTTTGGACTTTTGATGGAAAGGCATCAAATATGGTCTTCATGTGGTACAAGGCAACTTCTAGTGTTGTCATTTATCTAGTTCTTCATAGTTAGAACATATCTCCCCACAGGCATCAAAGAAGTCATCAGATGTTTTGTATGGATATTCTATATAGACACCATAACCTGCTTTGATGGTGACTTTGAAAGAAGACCCAGCAGTATAGACATGAATCCATTGTTCTGGGTAGGAATTTATTGTTTTCTGTGTTGCTTTCATAAGACTTACTGTGTCGGAACTTGTCGTTGCATTATTTTTTAATTGTGTCTTGATTTTCGACAATTTAAAACCTGCATGTGGTTGTAAACATTTTTCTACTCTTTGCAGTTCTTTTCTGTTATCTGGGAGGTGATAGCTGTCTTTTATTTAATTGACATGGCTAAGGACTGACCTTTGTTTTATTCTGTGGTTTGGTTGCCAGTTTTCTACAAGTTGTTTATTTGGGTGGTCTTTGTTCATTCTTTTCTTCTTTCATAAGCCTCCATTGCAGCCATATCTCTCCATATCTTAAGGAGCTCTACATTTATATGTATATCACATGCAACCATTGGTGTAGATCTCATTGTTCCACTAATAAGGCTTAGAACATTGTTCTACACTCTGTCTAGAAATTCTACATTTGTCATACATACATGTAGAGGCATGGTAAACTCTAGTTAAAATATCTCAATTGATGAGTGTTAAACTGGAGAAATTATTTGTTAATTACAAATCAACAATGGATATTTATTTACATGTATGTTTTCAATGCTTCCTGTTAGTAATGAATGTCCTTGTGTGTCTTTAATAATTCATGATAAAACATAAAGAAACTGGCTATTGCAATACCTTTAGGCTGTTAAGTTAGTTCATAGAACTACTCCACATATACCTGTAGATTCTCAACCACTTTTAGAAGATTATACATACTGAGGGTTTCTAAAGCTTCATACCTATACTTGTTATGTGTTCTCTGCAAATATTTTCAATTCAATACGAGCCTAGTGAACACAAGAAAGTGTTATAAAAAGTTATATATTGTTGTGAAGAACTAAGTTGCTGAGCTAGTCACTCATTTACAATCAATACTATTTCTGTTCTGGAAATACCTAATGTAAATCTAGAGTGTTTCGTTCAGTCTACAGCTGTTTAAATGAAATCAGACTCTTTTCCTAGTATTTCATGCAGGCTTTGCATATATCCAGAGGACCTTTGCCTTTGGTCTCAGCCAGAGATGGGAAAATATAAGTTATACTGTGTAATTCAGAACATGCTTGATGGATTTTCAAATAGTCAAAAAACATATAATCCACAAGTAGTTATGGGCTCTCAACTACTTGTGGATTATATGTTTTTTGATTATTTGAAAATCCATCAAGCATGTTCTGAATTACACAGTATAACTTATATTTCTTCATGACAACTCCCAAGGAATTGTCATGACCTGCATATGGCCACTTATGACACAGTCGTCATGTCCTGCATATAGTCACTAATGACAAGGAATTGTCATGACCTGCATATAGCCACTTATGAACCTGTTCTAAATGTTGCTTGATATAGGTCCTACTTTACACAACCTGGAATTGAACTAGAATACCTCATTTTTTTTCCCTCCCCTTGGTTTACACTTATGTCTGCTCAGAAATCATATAATTTGTTTGCTCTGATATGTTTAGTCTACTTGATTCCTAAATATTGATCAGGCAAATTATACATTCAAAGTTTCCATATTTCACATGATGATGTTCGTCCATCATAATCAACGATGACCAAAAACTCAACCATAATAATAATAACAATAAGTAATAAAAAATAATAAAGTTAATAGTGCGTTTTTAAATGACTAACAAATCCAATGTGCGCACAAAATGTTCTTTACAGAATTGACAACAATAGAGGGTGTCTATGTGAGGTTAAGATGTTTTTTCTTTTCTACGTGCCCGCTTCTGTCTCGCAGTATCTTGTCTGGACTCTTCCGCCGCTAGTGCTCCCATTCTAATGCTGTAACGCCATGCTGTTCTATCCTGAGCGAGGCTATCCCAAGCACCTATGTCAATGTTAAGATATTTCAGTGATGAATTGAGCGTATCTTTGAAGTGCTTTTTCTGTCCACCAGCTTTTCCATATTTCACAATACACATAGTAAAGGCATTTGTTGAATATCTTGTCTATAGATTAGCCTTAAGATTTCACACACAAAATATGGATGCCCTCATATTCCACTATCCCATGTAGGATATAGGTTTACATTTATATCTGTCTATAGGTATTTAGTATCTACTGTTTTATTCTCTTTTTTTTTTGCCATAAAAAAATGTTTATGGCAATAAATGCCAGTTGAGCAAAACCATTTTAGATCACAAATAGCTCTCATGTCAACCCAGCCTCAAGAAATGGGCATCAGAACATGTTTGGGAAAGAAAAGGTGGCTGACATTATAGTAACCACTATTTATCACACAGTAATACGGGCTTAATATCAGATTTGCTAAAGACTTCAAAGGTGAGAAAAAAGCTTTACATTTTTTAAATAAAGTATAGGCCATTTATGAATCTCAGATGGTTATTATGATCACCAGATAATTCCTTTGTAGAAAACATAATGAGTGACTAACCCCTCCTTTCATTGTAATTTCAAATTCTTTCACTACTTTCTTCCTTCAACTTTTCCCACTGAAAGAATATTGTTCATTACATTTTATTTTGACTGTTGATCTTTAATTTAAATTCTTATGGTAATATAATTTTTGTTTAAATGTACAAATGATATTTTGATGTGTGTGAATGAAAAGCTTACAGTAAATCAAATGAATCATGAAAGATGATAACTGTTTTCTGTATTTTAATATAATATTTGTTGTTGAAATTTAATGTTTTTAGAATGCACAAGATGTTTTTATCAATATTTCTGTCACACCATGATATGTACTGTATGCCATCTCTTTATGTTGTTTAAATTATCATAATGTTATTAAAGAATAAAGAAATACATTTCACATGTTCAAAATCGAAATTTTAATCCAACAAACATAACTTGTATGAACAGCTAGCTGTTTAGACAAATAGTACTTGTAAGAATAGCTAGCTGTTTAGACAAATAGTACTTGTAAGAATAGGTACCAGGTAGCTGCTTAGACAAATAGTACTTGTAAGAATAGCTACCAGGTAGCTGTTTAGACAAATAGTACTTGTAATAATAGCTACCAGGTAGCTGTTTAGACAAATAGTACTTGTAAGAATAGCTACCAGGTAGCTGCTTAGACAAATAGTACTTGTAAGAATAGGTACCAGGTAGATGCTTAGACAAACAGTACTTGTAAGAATAGGTGCCAGGTAGCTGCTTAGACAAACAGTACTTGTAAGAATAGCTAGCTGTTTAGACAAATAGTACTTGTAAGAAGATCTGGCTGTTTAGACAAACAGAAAAACTTGTAAGAATAGGTAGCTGTTTGGACAGTCAGAAAAAACTTGTAAGAATAGCTAGTTGTTTAGATAAACAATAAAATTTGTAAGAATTGCTAGCTGTTTAGATAAACAGAAGAACTTGTAAGAATTGCTAGCTGTTTATGAATGTATAACTTTGTGTATTGTGAATTGCAGAAAATTATTGAGACCATGACTCTTATTTCTGTGTTCTGCTTCTGTTTGTTCTCAAACTCTTGCAGATTAGTCTTAACATAATAATCAGTGTCATGGTTTACAGCTTGACTGCAATATCTGCACCTTTCTCCCTGATACGTTAAACTTCAGAATGACAACCACTTTGATCATCTATAGGATGGGACAGCCAACACACTCTTCTCCTTTCACCCTCAAGAGATTCTTGCAAATAGTTTTAAAAAGTGTCTGGCATAGAGTAACAGTTGTGTTATTTCTGCTTTCTTATAGGCCAAGTTTCGAAGTTGCTGTTGTTCGTCCATCACAAGTGATGATGACCATTTGTTACATCCACTTTTGAAAATTCAATTTTAGTTATGTCCTTGATTATGAGTTCGTAGATGGCTAATGAGCCCTATTCGAGCTGTAAATGTCCTTAGACAGTTCGGACATGGAATGACGACAGTAGATGGATCTTGGTCTATCCGTGACTTTCTAGCTGCTCTCCGCTGTTGAGCTGCTGCATTTTTCCTCTTTTCACAAGATGATGCACTCTTATTGATTTTATAACGCCATGTAGATCTATTTTGTGCAAGTTCTTCCCATGTATCATGGTCTATTTCAAAGGCTTTTAGTGAGTTCTTTAATGAGTCTTTGTAGCACTTCTTTTGGCCACCTTGAGATCGTGTGCCCTTCTCCAGCTCACCATAGAGAAGTATCTTTGGCAGACGATGGTCTTGCATACGCACCAAATGCCCTGCTCAACGAATCTGTGTCTGCATCAGGATTGTGTCAATGCTGGGGATACCAGCTCTATCAAGGACAGTGGTATCTGGAATCTTGTCTTGCCATCTGATGTTCATAACTTTTCTGAGACAATTTGTATGAGAATTATTGAGTTTTTTCACATGACGTCTATACACAGTCCATGTTTCACTAGTGTATAACAGCACTGGAAGTACCACTGCTCTGTAAACTTTCAGCTTAGTCTGTAGGTTAATGCCATTTCTACGCCAAACATTTGCGTACAATCTGCCGAAAGTACTGCTTGCTTTAGCGATCCTTGTATACACTTCATCATCAACGTTGGCATTTTGTGATAACGTACTGCCTAGATATGTAAATCTATTCACAACTTTCAGTGCTACACCATTTACCTTTATTTTGGGCTTGAGATATTCTTTGGCAAGTGCTGGTTGTAACATGACTTCTGTTTTCTCTGTGTTAATGGTAAGCCCAAAGTTGGTACAGGCTTTGGAGAATCTGTCTATAATACATTGTAGATCAGTCTCAGTGTTGGCATTTAGGGCACAGTCATCAGCAAATAGAAGATCCCTGATTGTGTCTGATGTAACTTTGTGTTGCGTTTTATAATTCACATATGCAACTTCTCTGCACAGCCTCAAGTCACTGTTCACAAATACATCCTCTCTTCACAGCCTCAAGCCACTGTTCACAAATGCAGCTTCTCTGCACATCCTGAAGCCACTGTTCACAAATACAGCCTCATGTATCTTTCTGATCATGCTTTTTTTAGTCACTGAGAATGCAGAAATTAGTTGCACTCTGTGTGCCCATCCAATTTAAGGCATTGGTCATTATCATAATCTCTGTGGTTAAGGCATTGGTTACTGTCATAATCTTTATGGTCATGCACTGATGCTACTTTTAGTCACAGCCTTCTCTTGAAAAGTTTTCCATACACACTAAGCTGTGAAGGTCCAAGCACTACACACGCCTAAAAACAGAACCATTTGTGTATATAACCATATCACCTTCCCTGGAATTTTCACTGACTAATGCCAGTACCTCAGACTCAACAGTAATAGGGTACCTATTCCTAATTTCTCTTAAATATATATCGAGTGATGTATTCTTTCCAGAACATTGTCTTTGTCGGAGATACTCTGAAAACTCTCTGTCCCGAGCAAGCGGCCTGCATTGGCCTGGAGACATGTTCATACATTCTTTGATGTCGATGGTTATCTTCTCTTCTTGGCACACTGCCCTCCAGAATCAGCCTTTTGGTTTGATAATGTCTCTTTAAGCAACCAAAATATGGTAGCTTCTTTTTTTATGTATCCATTCTGAATGTCTAGGCACTTTACTCCCATAGGTCGCTGTTTTTTTCTCTGACTGTAAAGATAATTCTAGAACATGTAATGAGATATTTCATCAAGAAAATTTTTCAAAAAGAATGATATTGCAGAAAATAATGTATCATTCATAGAAAAACAACAGATACAACTTCATTACAGACACTCTGGCCAACTCTAGACAACTTCATTACAGACACTCTGGCCAACTCTAGACAACTTCATTACAGACACTCTGGCCAACTCTAGACAACTTCATTACAGACACTCTGGCCAACTCTAGTTCAAATATCTCAGTTGATGTGTCTTTCTTCTTCTTGTGGTCCATGCCGTGTGGCATTGGTTATCATGTTTTCCACAGCCTTCTATTTCATGTGATGCAAATTATTTCCAACACCGTTGTTCTCCCATGCCATAATGCTAGCTTGTCAAGCATCGTATCTTCTCTATTGTTCTTCCTCTAACTCTCTTGCTTTTTAACTTGCCTGTTGTAACAATGTGTTCCATCTTTGCTCTTCTCATGATGTGTCCAAAAAATGTGGACTGTCTCTTTCTGATGCAGATAAGCAACTCTCTTTTTGAATTGACTGCTTTCAAGATATCATTACACAATGTATCTGTCCATAGGATTCTTAACATTCTTCTATAAAACCAAATCTCTGATGCCTCAATATAATTTTTCATTGTTCTGCTAAGCATCCAAGATTCACTTCCATACATCAGAATTGGATCTAAGAACTGAACTGACAAAGATATATTACATAGGGATGGTGTTCTTCATCTTGTGAAATGTTGCCTTAACTTCCCTACATCAATAAATGTTGTTGAGGCTTTAACTGCAGAAATTAATTGTTCTTTAAGAATCAACAATGGATATTTTTTGTGTGAAAAAAATGATATTTTCAATGCTTCCTATTACTAATATATGTCCCAGTGTGTCTACAACAGTTCACGATAACACATACAGAAAATGGTTATTGAAATAAACTGCTTTCAATGATAATCTGTGCAAGATATACAGTTCTCGTTACATTATTTTAGCTGTTTTCCCTAATTGAAGAGTATCAAGTACATTATTTCATATCTGTCAGAGATGATTGCTTAATTAATAATAATAATAATAAAATAATAATAATAATTATAATACACATAACCCATTAAATTATGACCACAGATAAAACAAAGATCAAAATTATATCAACATAGACAATATAGAACTCAAAAAAATCCAAATATTTGGGAGCAAATATAAACAGTTCAGGAAATTGTTCAGTTGAGATTAGGAGAAGACTCGCAATTGCAACACTAAAATTAACACAAATGAGAACGCTGTGGCAAAATAGTAATAGCAACACTAAAGTAATCCTTTTAAGATCATGTCTCCCAGTGGTAACATATGGATGTGAGACTTGGACTTTAAACAAGACAATATCCAAAAGAATAAATACATTTGAAATGAAGTGCTACAGAAAGATTCAATAAATATCATGGACAGAGAAAAAAAAAGAACATTGAAATTTTGAAATTATTGAAACTAAAGAAAGGGTGGCTTCTAAATATCATCATAAGAAGGAAGCTACAGTATTTTGGACAATTAAAGTGAAATGATGGTATCAAAAGGCTGATTCTGGAGGACAGAGTACCAGGCAAGAGGAAGACTAAGAAGATGATGGACCACCGATATCAAAGTTAGTTAGTTATTTGGTCGTCGGATCATCACTGCAAACTGGGGACATGTCCATAGTTGCTCCAATCTCTCCCTGAGTGTATCCGCCATTACACGTCTACTGACAGTACCAGTCTTATGATAGTTGTCCATCATTCTTCTGTGCCCTCCAAAATGTTCACTACTAGCAACACCGCATTTCAAACCCTGATCTTTAATCCTGGCCATTGAAAAGGAATCATCATCCACACTAGTCTCTCTCACCTATATCTCTTAAGGAGTTCAAAACATCAGCTCGTACATTGCCCCATCACCCTGTGCCACAATCGTGGATGACACCAGTTGATGTGCTCTTTCATTGCCTCGAATACCTACTTCTCCTGGCCTTCAAATAAATGTAACCACTTTCAGCCTCGCCTTTCTCAGGGACTCAATCTACTGTTCACGAACGAGACCCACTTATACTTTCCTAATCATAATCATAGAGTCACTCAAGATCCAGACCTGCATTACCTTCTGTGTGCCTACCCACTCAAATGCCCTGGTCATAAACCATAATCATGCTACTCGTAGTAACAACAAGGACCCCACTCTCCTCCCTGATTGTTTTACCTGCGCACAGAGCTGTGAAGACCCAAGCACTGCAAACATATCTAATCACAGATCCATCAGTGTATATAATCACAACCCTCTTTGGCATTCTCACTGACCAAAGCCTGCACTTCTTTCTCCACAGCTGTGGGACACCACTCTCTGCATCCCCATCTAAGTGATATTACTACTCTAAAACAAGTTTATAAATTTGTGGGTAGACTTATCCATTCTGCACCTGCTGCCACATCTTGTTATCAGCACATGCTTTGTATGACATCCTCATCACGTCCCATCCACAACTTCCCTCTCTTAAGTCTGCTACCTTTAACTTTCTGTATTTCGGAATGCGATGAGTGTTTCTTATCTGCATGTGTTTGAAGGCACACCCATGCACGGCAATACTGTAATCTGTGCTCTGCTGTTGGACTGTCAAGTAGGTATCACATAGCAGCTCTTGTCGATGTGTCTCTTGTGCACCCAAAAATGATATGCATTCTGGATTCTATCCAGACTTTCTATCTGAGTTTGGCTAAGAGTCAGAATTGCCAGTGCATATTCCACCACAAAACCCTGGTACAAAAGAAATAACAACCACTGCTCATGCTGCGCAGCAGCCATAACTTTCATTGCTGCTATGCCTTTGCCTGTGCTTATGATAACATGGTCAACATGTTCCCTGAAACTCAGACTTCTGTTAAAAACACACCAATTGTGCTGGTTCTTTCTAAACTTTTCCCGGCCAACGAAACGTGGCATGGGTGTCTTTAGCATGTGATTGTTCGAGGAAAACCACATCACGAATGCCTTAGACGGATTAACCACTGCTCCCGTATCTCAACACGAATTTGTCAGTCTGTCCAGTTCCTCCTGTAGTTTCATGACGCACTCTTCTCGATTTCTACCATACCTATATACCAGGATGTCATCAGCGTACAACATCATTCTGCCAGAACCTGTGATTTGACTGCTAGTGATATGTACTGTGTATAGATTGAAAAGCATAGGAGATAGAGGCGATCCCTCTGGCAGACCAGGGAAAATGATATCGAATGTATGCACCAGTCTTTGGCCAATGTATGCCTGCTTGCCCAGGACATAGAGGCTTTCAAGACAACATGAAGACAACATTCTGGACATAATATGTCACTTGATATATATATATACACACAAACATATACATACACATACATATGCATACATATACATACACATACATATATACATGTATATGTAAATATATGTATATGTTTGTGTATATATATATATATATATATATATATATATCAACAAAAAAAATTCTCCAAACAAGTCTATCCTCAGCCATTCAGAGGAGTGTTGAAAAATCACACCAGACCATTCCTTGATTTTATCACTCCAGGTTTTTCTCTGGCCTCCTTTCACCCTCGACAAGTAAGACAATGAACTCGAGTCTAAACTACAGCTTGTATTTTATTCCTTTTTATTTAATAATGTTTCAGTCAACAACAGTAACAGCAAATAGTGAGTCACGTGCATTTCATGAAATGTACTGGTACAGTTAAAAATACAATGTGAACAATTTAAACAGAACAAATTTTATTCTCTTTTAGTAATAATTGTTGATAGCACAAAATTCTGTTCAGGTATTTATGAATGTTAACATTCATAAATCAGAAGTGAACAACAGAAATTATGAAACAAAGAATAAATTCAAGATTAAACAAAATTATAGGTGATAAAAATCATAAAAGATTAGAATATTGACATAATTACTAATCTGTAACATGGTCTTTAACAGCCTCATAGCAGAGGAAAATCATTACATGTGAAATGAAATGTCTGAGAAAATCTGCGATGGTTACTGAACTAGATAAAATAAGAAATTAAGAAATTAGGAAAAGAGTTGGTATAATATCATGTATTGAACATATTGAGAGACAGCAAGTAAAATAGTTTGGTCACTTCATGAGAATGAACCCAAACCAAATACCAATAAGAGCATATAACAAAAGAATATCCGGGAATAAAGCCAAAGGTAGACCAAGAAAACAGTGAACTAAATGCGATCATGGTGACACATCTGGCCTTGGAACGACAGCTTAAGCAATCATCATTCACCTGGGGACAGACAATAGACAATAGAAAAGACTAATCTATGCAGTAACAATTTGTTAATAGAACAATTTGGCTTTTGTAAGAATAAAGGAACAAGATCAGCAATGGGCCTATTCTGTGCAAGAAAACTTGGTGGAAGCTCAGAAAGTAACTCCTGAGTTTTTGCTCATCTACAAATAAAAATAACTATATCATTATATGTATATGTATAGCCTATATATCCTAAAATACAATGTACTTAATTACTGGTAAACATATGTCTTGGGTTTCAATAAGTATTAACAAAACAAAGTAATAAGATTTACCAATCACAGACTAACTAACACAAACAAATCTAGTTCACAATTTACAAAACAGATGACATTGGCATTTCAACCTGAAGTTCTTTATCAAGAAAATATATAGGACAAACAGAAAACAAACAATAAAATAATAAATTTACAAATGGACTAGACTGCAGAAATGTAATAACACGCTAATCTTGCGATTAAGACAGTATGAGCATAAATCATAAACTAAATCCTTTTCTTAAATAACACACTTTTTAAAATAATAGTCAGAAGTGATGATTGTAAGAAACAAAATCCCTCAGTGTGCAAGATCAAAGTGAATGGCTTTAATTCTCAAACAGGTTAGCAATTCAAATATTTAGTAACAACGATGACATCAGATGGAAGATGTTTAACAGAGATACGAAACATAATACGGCAGGCAAAGGTGGCATATATAAAAAAGAAGAATACCGGTATATTGTGTAATATATCCTTGTCTCTAGATTTCTACCAGAATTGCATTGGCATCATGTGCGTTCCACCACCTGAATATCTGGAAATCAAAAACAATAAGTAAACATACCAAACTATGACTACTCAACTCTAATGTGATATCCGTGTTGACATATGATTGTCAAAGTTGGAAAATGACAAAGGCACTGGATAAGCAATTGAATTCATTTTAAAATAAATGTCTTAGAAAACTCTTGAATATTAATATTGGTTAGGAAGAATTCAAATCAAACTTGAAGGAAGAGAAGACACCAAACAGCAATAGGTGTTTCTATCGCTGCGACTCAGTTTGCTCTTTATTCTGAAAACGGTTCAATACAGGCATCAATGCCCAAATCACATGACAACATACCAACTCTTTAATTTCATACACTATTGTACAGAGCTTTCGTTTCTCTGAAATTTAAAATGTTGTTACTTCGGATATTGATCTAACAATTTGCGCGCATAGCACTGGCCATCCACCTCCACTTAGTTTGTAGCGTGCATATTGATCGAGGGCTCTCATTGCGTATCACGTAGAACATTGGATGTGTCATTAAAAACCTGATCCCTGTAGAGTACCCAGGAAAACCTTCATAAACTTCATATGCAAGAACTGCTGTGTTTGTGACTGTATCTCTTCTGGGTCTGTATGCACATAGGTTATTTGGGAGATCACTTTTGATCTCTAGTTCCCTGGTTATCTGTCTAGCGACAATTCTCTCCAGAATCTTACCGTACACATTCTGCAGTGTAATGATGTGATTGATAACCTTTTATGTCAGCAGCATCTTTGTCTGGTTTTGGCACGGGTATATGTTAGCTATGCAGCCACTCCTCTGGTACCACTCCTGTTTTCAGACTAGAATTATAATCGTCTGTCATCTTAGCTAGCATATTCTCCCCAATGTTCTTGAGTAAACTGTACCTGATTCCATCAGGGCATACAGCGCCATCAGATGTATTCTTAATAGTGAGAACCATAGTTACTGCAGGCAAGAGAAATCGAGGACAACATTGTAAGAAAATATTAGATAATCTGACACAGATAAGAGCCAAAGAGTCAACAATGATCCAGATGAAAAGATATTGGAAATAGAGAATTGTGGAAACCCATGATTGCCTATGCCAGTTAGCATGGCATCTGATGATGAATCTTGAGATTGACAGTTTTGTTATTCAATAGGAGGATTATTAGATTGTGATACTTATTAACAATATGCCCTACAACTTTTAATTAACAACAGGAGTGTTGTGACTATCAAAGCTTTCTGATATTCAAAAGTATATGCAGAATTAGTTTCTAGATGTTTCACTGCAGAAAACACATTTCATTAAAGAGTGATCTGTTATGATTTGTTGATGCATATCCAGCCGTTGTGATGAAATCTTGGTTCATCATTATTATCCAAAAACAAAAAAAAGGCAGTATCAGAAATTTCAGTGACATCATGTGAATTTATCTTAGAGAAATAAATTTATAAGAAACTGTTCTTTTGTTGTAAACATGTAATCCTATGTCTAGAAAAAAAAACACACACCAATTTATATGTAAGTTTTATACATTATGTATAAATAATTTTCATACAAATAAATGTGGGGTTTTTACTTTCTAAGTCTTTAACTAATCAAATTTAAATAAGAGAAGTATTTAACTGATATGACACACATATATGTTCTCTTTGTCATTTGAAAACCCAACCAAAAATATGTAGAAATACTGTAGGGCCTATACCATGTGATGAATATGACAAATCAAAGATAACTTTACAAATCATTAAAACACATAGACTAACAGATATTTTGAACAATTGTTTTATCAGGCAAAGATTAGAAGATACAAAACAAACAATATACAGCAATAGTTAGGTAAGCAAAATACAAAACAAAATACAGCAATAGTTAGGTAAGCAAGATACAAAACAAACAAAATACAGCAATAGTTAGGTAAGCAAGATTCAAAACAAACAAAATACAGCAATAGTTAGGTAAGCAAGATTCAAAACAAACAAAATACAGCAATAGTTAGGTAAGCAAGATACAAAACAAAATACAGCAATAGTTAGGTAAGCAAGATACAAAACAAAATACAGCAATAGTTAGGTAAGCAAGATACAAAACAAACAAAATACAGCAATAGTTACCGGTAGGTAAGCAAGATTCAAAACAAACAAAATACAGCAATAGTTAGGTAAGCAAGATACAAAACAAAATACAGCAATAGTTAGGTAAGCAAGATACAAAACAAAATACAGCAATAGTTAGGTAAGCAAGATTCAAAACAAACAAAATACAGCAATAGTTAGGTAAGCAAGATTCAAAACAAACTAAATACAGCAATAGTTAGGTAAGCAAGATTCAAAACAAACAAAACACAGCAATAGTTAGGTAAGCAAGATCCAAAAAGGTTCAAAAGTTGTAGAGGATTGACTTCACTGTACTTGGTTTCCCATATGTACTCCATCATTCTCAACGAAGTGGCACCCTGCCTGCCAAGAGTATTACTTATAGCACATAGTTCTGTAGCTTCAAGTGATAATCCACAGGGATCTCTGAAAAAATCCACTGTGTAAACAAGATGACACAAGCCTGATTTGAACTCATGACCTCCTGAGCACAAGGCAAACAGTTTAACCCTTAGTTAGGGAGATCCAAAGAAAGATACAATGGTTGGGTAGCGTGAATGAAAGACATATTCTATCAAATAATTAATATACAAGAATAAACTCATAAATGTTTGTTATATGAGTTACATTGATACAAAAGTTTACTCTATTCTTATAATCATAAACGGTTGCAGAAGGTACAAATTTTATTTTGTTATATAGGTATGATATAAAACAAAGTCCATAGGCCTATCTATCAACTAGTACATACTTTCTGTATGTTGTACAGAAAAAATATGCTTAAGTTTCATTGAACATACCTGTATTGACCTTTAGTGTTTACCTTTAGTAAAGTCCTCTTGATATAGAATTTAGGTATCAAAATACAGAATTGAAGAGTTATTTTTCAGATATAGAATGGTCCTGCTGGAAGCTGACAAGTATGAACTTACACAATTTGTTGTTTTACATTGTGTAATGTGACCACTGGATGAAGTGAAATATTGACATGGTTTAATAATAAGTAGATTTTTAGGAAAATGGCCATAACAAATACATGTTCCTTAAATTGAATAAAAAAATAAAAAAATTCAATAAATTTGACATGAATGTATTCAAACTGCAAATAAGGTAGCATAACCTTAAATTAAATGTTTCTTAATTTTTAAGTATATGAATCCATTCTAAATGTCATAAAACCAACAAATATCAAAACGGTAGAAGTGTGAACAAGTATGCAACTAAACAGTCCCAGATTTAAATATGAACCATATAAAACTGAATGAGACTGAAGTTCATCCATGTAGAATATAATTGTTATAGGAATGACCATTACAAAATCACAAAAATTGCTAGTTTTTTGGCCAAGGATTAAACTGCTTTAATAGTTCTAAATTCCAAAAAACAATAATAAATGTATGGACCATAAAATGAATATGGGCAGCTTATATTAGCTCCTTATCTCATTTCAGTCACTAATTGATTGCTAGTAAAGCAATCCCCTACTGCCAGTAAGTTTATAAAATCTCAAGTTTTACAATTAATTCAAAATAAATTATGGTAGAGTAGGAAAATCCTTATGGATAAAGAGTTAGTTGTGCCCTTGCTTTGCCAATCTTCAGATAATTATATGATACAAGGGAGCACCTTATATGAAACACTGATACTGGAACATCAAACATTGTACATTCAATGATATCACATTTCGTACCATTTATATATAGGCTACTGGGAACACTGTGTTAGGCATATATTATTCTGTGACCAATAACATGTCATCATGTAAAAATTCTACTCCTTATACAATTTAGAAAAGTAATTGTTGAATTAGAAAATTTGACATTTTAATTTAGAATCATCACAAAAGTTGTTGGCAGTATATCCTATTCACAACATAATGATCAACCCAGCATTTTTTTACTGTAGTTAATTTATAGACAATATTTATGTTCAGTGGACTGCAATTGCTAACTGAATAATTCCTCTGCAAGACTGCAAGATTTCCTGTAGCAGAAATTTAACATGGCACTTTAGCCATGTACTTTTTGAAGTGCTCTCCATCACAGTCAGATTGTACAGTGACAGCTGGCAAGATTGAAGGATTGCATTCATTGTACACATTTCAAGACACAATATGAAACTATCAAAGAAGTTACATTTTTGCTGCTGGGAATAATCCACTTGGAGGAGGTCAGGATAGTGATCATGATCTATGCCAAATCCGCCGTGCAAACCCTCAGGAACCCAATCACATTCTACTTGAACTTCTTAAGATTACACTTTTCTCAAAAGTATAACAAAAAGTAATATCTCAAACAATGAATCACAGTTTTTGTCATGGATTAATATAATTAAAACAACCAATATCAACAGGAATTGTTAAGTGATAATTCAATATACAATTTATATGACTTGAAAGTCATACTGGATCATATTTCATGTGATCAATTCTCGGAATTTAAAAATGCATACAAGGAATATACAAGATACATACAGTAAGACTACATAGTGACCATAAAAACAAATAAAATTAAACTTTAAAATTGTAAAAATATTTGGTAGAGACAAATAAGTAGAGCCTTGCATAAATATATATATATTAAAAGTTATAAATAGAGATAGCAAGACAAGATTCCAGATACCACTGTCTTTGACAGATCTGGTATCCCTAACATTGACACTGTTCTGATGCAGACAGATTCATTGGGCAGGTCACCTGGTATGTATTTCAAGTCATCACCTGCAAAAGATACTTCTATATGGTGAGTTGCAGAAGGTCATACATTTTCAAGGCTGCTAAAAGAAGCGCTGCAAGGACTCGTTAAAAATCTCACTGAAAGCATTTGAAATAGACCAAGATACATGGGAAGAACTTGCACAAAACAGAGCTATATGGCACACTATAGTTAAAAAAGGTGCAGCATCTTGTGAAAAGATAAGAAGTGCAGCAGCTCAACAGTGGAGAATAGCTAGAAAGTCACGGGTAGAACAAAAAAACCATTTACTGTGGTCATCCAATGCCTGAACTGTCCATTAATTCTTAATTTTGATGGAAATTGAACCTGGTCTGTTCTAGCGACATTGTCCTGTCTTTATATTTATACATAGGCATATAAGGTCCTTATATTATGAATATCAATGTTTTATGTTTGTGTTCCTGAGGATACTTCAATACTTGTACAGAATGTTTGTTGTTGTCACAATAGTCCTTGTCTTGATTGGTCCATTCTCAATGACTTAAATACACTGGTTGAATGTCTTGATGAGATTACATTTTATTGGGGTTTGGGGGGGGGGGTGTGTGCTTGGTCAAATACAGAAATATTGTTTACTTGAGTTGCAAGGCTATTTGGTGCCGCTAGAATGGACCTGGTTCAACTCCTGTCTGCCTTAAGAATTATTTTCATTTATCCTCATGCTTCCTGCTTGAATTTACGTATGCGAACTGTTCAAGGGTATTTGCAGCCAGAATAGGGCTTATTAGCCATCTACGAACTCATAGTCAAGGACATAACTCTAACTGAATTTCAAAAGTGGATGTAACAAATAGTCAGCATTACTTGTGTTGGATGAAGAACACATATGAAGACCATCATCATACACAGTACATTTAACCAACCACCATTTGTGTATATTTACAATTCAACTCACTGGAATGTTGCAATATGAAACCGGTATCACAATTTTAATAGTTGCATTCTATAAGTGTAACAATAGACAGTGGATACACATTTAGAAGACAAAAATTGATTATATTGATATGTGTATATACAGAAGAATGGATCATATTTTTTTTTAAAAGAGGCCTAGAAATCAAATGTGCTGGAAAAAAACTAAAGAAGAAAAGAGAAATAGTAAAAGCAACAGAAACAAAAATCAAAAATATTTTGGACACATACAAGCAAAACCAAATAATACCATTGAAAACATTATCAATAAAAGTGAAGCATATCTCTGTACAGGGCATTGCTATTCAAATAATGTTGAATTTTGTATGTACCACTAAGACATCCACTCACATCACAAGTATAATGTGAATAACCAGCTATCACATCAAGAGCTAATTTGACTAAAGTTGCATTTGTGAGATGAGTCTATAATTCTCTCTAACACAGAGGCCATATTTATGTGTATAGTTAATTATATAAAATTAAGTTTCTGACACTTTTTTTCAGGAATGTTTTCATACACACAGAGATTCAGAAAATTAATTGCTGTCAGTAATTCATATTTGAAATGACCAATCATATGATCAATATGTCAACAGTGTCAAGTCTGTAAAATAAATAAAGGAGGGAACCATCTGTTAACAGGAACCATCTCCTTATGAATGTCATCTTCAGAAAGTCCCTTGACCCTTCTCCCCCCCCCCTCAAACAATGCACATACTGCACATTGTTTATTCCTTCTATGCTCTTGGAGCACAGCTGCTTTTCCACTTAATGCTGTGCTATGTGTGTACAACACCTACCACTGTGATTATTGTCTGCCACACATATTGATCACAGTACGAGATGTTGTATCCCTTATAATCCTTTAAAAATCATCTATTGCATTTCTATTCCATCCACATTAGTTTGTGACCTGTTGTCTATTGACATCCTTCTTGTATTAATGTGAAACATAAAATAATAGAGTTCGCAGATAGAGACCCAAAAAAAAATTAACAGTAAACAAAACAAACAGACACCAAAAACTTTAGTTAATAGGAAACAAAAGAAACTGATATGAAAAACTATAGTTAAAATTAAACAAATCAAACTGAAATGAAAAACAATATTAACAGTAAACACAGCAAACACCAAAAATTATAGTTAAAAGTAAATAAAACAAGGTGATACAACTATAGTTAAAAGTATACAAAACAAATTTATACCAAAAACTATAGTTAACAGTAAGCAAAACAGACTATACTGACATTTCAACCATAAGAAATTGTAAAACTTATTCCTTTGCTTTTTAATACTATTAGACAATAGCAATACTTAGGAATAATCTATCACTGGCATTGATATTTATCCCATAGCAAAGATAACAAGAAAATTTTGAGAACAGAATTAAAACAAGTCTAAACTGTTACCAGATAATATATGTGTAGGTTTTTTTAAAAAAACATAGCTACTGGAAGATGAACACCAATCATTTGCTCCTATTTTTTATTGGTTTGTCACACAAAGGTCATCTTTGTATTTTGTGTTTCTATTGACCTTGCAAGATCATTGAGTGAATGGCAATCTGCAGTCAAATTCTGTAGTATATGTATCCATTGCTTTTCTATTGTGATACTCTCTTATTCCAAAATCTGTCTATTTCTAGTAAATAATTCATCACTATCATATTAATGTAAGATTATACATATATATATATATATCTTGCTTGTGTCTGTGTGTTTGAATATATCGGATCTACTACCATTATATTGTCTATCTTTTTACAACTATTAGTATAGGTCTAATAAATATCTCGGATGGGTATTAACACCACCCAAGAACTGAAAAAACTTGCAGTGAACCGCACAGCATGGAGAAACATGACTTCTGCCTTATGTACCACTCTTGGCACCATTGGAACAAACTAACTCACTAACATATCTCGGACACATAATCACAAATGATGGCAGTGAAACAGAGGTTAAAAGAGGAATAGGAATGGCTAAAAGTACTTTCAATGACATGAGGACAATATTAACATCTAAACAAATTACAAACAAGCTAAAAATGAGAATTATAAAATGCTACATCTAATATCTACATTAATATATGACTCAGAAACATGGACAATGAACAAACAATTAGAAGACAGAATTGATGCCTGTGAGATGTGGATATATTGAAGAACAGAGAGATCATCATATAAAGAGATCAAAACCAACATAGAGGTTCTAGCAACAAGGAAAGAATTATTTAAGGAAATAAAGATCAAAAAAATAAAATATGTTTGACATATCAAGACATGACACCTTGTTGAAGACCCTACTTGAGGGTAAAGTCGAAGGGAAGCGAGCAAGAGGTAGGCAGAGATACAAGTGGGAGAGTAACATCACAAGATGGACAGGTTACAGTCTAACAGTGTGCACCACCAAAACAAGAGACATGGAGTGTTAGAGGTCTGCTACAGCCATCCTTCATTGCAGAGACGGTACTTGATTATGACGAATTACAAATATAAATAACCAAAATGTCGGAGGATGTCTGACAAAGTGAGAAGTGCCACAGTAACAAAACAAATAAGCGATAAAGATTATATTAAGTTAATAATTATACTGTAATACTAACTATAAAAATACAAAAACAATGTAAAATCTATTGGTATAAACATCTCTGCACATAAAAACAAACAAGTTTGTGTTATTTCCGTGTGTTTTTGTTTCTTGAGAAAGGGGACTGCAACATGGAAATAGTCCTTGTTATTGTGTTTATAATTATTTAGTATTTACAGTGCTTTTTTTAATTTTGATAGTTAGTATTCCAGTAACATTATTAACTTAATATAATCTTAATTGTTTCTAATTACATTTTTAAATCTAAATATCTGCAATATCCATGTTGAAATGTGCTGTTGAAACTCCAGGTATAGTTGACCACAAACTCCTCATTAAAGTCGGTGTCTCCTACTTGTTGAATCAGTGGAAGAAGTGAGCAATGATGCATCAGAACTGTTCCGAGAATGTCGTTTATTAGATGTGTCATATCTGTCATTGGATGGAAGTGATAGAGAGTCTCTGTACGTTATGTTTTTATTTGCATAACGATGAAGGTTGCCATTAGAACTAGCCACTCTGTGAGCAAATGTTCTTACAACTCTTGCACTCAAGTGAGCCTAAAAAAACCCAGAAAATACAGTTGAAAATATTAAAATCTTGTTTATACCATTCTTTGATAAAGTCTGCTTACTTTAAAAGCAACAATATCAACAGTAAGTACATAGGTGGGCTACATATTTTTTGGTTCTACTTAAACCAAACTTTTCTTCAGCAACTTCTCTATCAATGTAATTCGGTTTTGTCTGATCTTTAAACTACTCCTTGAGTAACAAGGAAATGCCTGATTATATGGCTTATACAACTGATTATTTTTTTAGTCTAATTCATGTGTTTCTTCCAACCATAAAGGGGAACAAAGACTGTTATCTGTCATGCATGTTATATGAGATTACTAAGAAGGATTAGAAGTGGAGTTGACTGCCACATCCCATAGATAGTCAAGTTATCCAGAAGCCATGCTGAAGTCAGATGTGTCAGGCCATTAGGCATAGATATTGCAACCACTATGCAAACCATGACACAATGCACTCTGTTCTACAGACTATATCCTGCTAATCTGCAGGAGTTTGAGAATGAATACAGAAGAATTCACTAGTATGCACAATCTGAAACAACAAATACATGGATATCAAAGTCTGCCAAAGATCAAATCATTTCACTTCTTTAGGTAGGTCTGTATAAAGTATTATATATGTCACTGCTGACAGCATAGATCAGGGGCAAGGAAGCTCTGGATCATGAGTCATAAATTCCCACAGGAACATTTGGTTTGGTCTGCCAAAGGCAATGTAGGCTTGGCAAAACATTCAATAAATATGTGGCCTTGCATCATAAATTTATATTAAATGAATCATAATAAAAACATACATACATGTTTCATCAAAGAGAATGAGTTCCAACCATCATGTTAGAGAAGAATTACTTAAATGTTTCAGTGAATATTATAGGCTAACTGTTAATCTCATATTTTGTATGGTCTGCGAATGACATAATTTACAAATGACCCATGGCACAAAATAAGTTCCCCGACGCTGGCATTGACCTTTGATTATATTGATGTCCATAGTCTGCCACATAGTTGATTACTTTATATCTTCGCCTGCAGATTCTCCTTGTATTATCACGTTTATATTGCAATCTAATTGATCTTTGACAAATTACTAAATGCCCATACTCTTAGGAAATCACTACAATAAACACATTTTAGGTTGATTATTATGTCCTGAATAAGATATAGAACCTACCACTAATGTGGCATTTGCACAGTAATGAGAATCAACCACTGGGCTCCTGACTGCTTCAACTGCACATTACATTTGGGTGCCTGTGATGTCCAGGGGACTGCATTTAAATCATGTTTCTCTGATAACCAGACTCGATATGAGATCACTTGAGAACTGGTATATCCACCAATTTGGTTCACTACAGTCTATTGGGACAAACATCAGTCATTCCTATGTATAGTGTTATGTTGTCATTATTCTGTTATGTTTTGTTGATATCCTGCTACAATCTGTTACTTTTCTCTTTGGTTTTGTTCCATCTCTATCCATGTAGTTTTTACATAATTCATACTCTACCAAACTTCCAGGATTTATCCCATATAGCTATTATGATGTGAATATAGACAGGCCATTTCTTACTTGTCATCTGTTCTTGATAATGGCCTTTTCATCAGAATGTCGAGTTCTGTGTGTTATCATTGACTAGCACAACTTCATTAACTTTTCATGTGTCAATTGTACTTTTTAAAATAAATTTTATGTTCGAATCTTCTTATCATGACTACATAATTTCTATTAGCTCTTTGTGTAGAGGTTAAACTGGTTTCTTATGTGCACAACAGATCACGGATTTGAGTTCAGCTCCTGAAATCTTGTTTACAAAGTGAACTTTTTTTTTGATATTCCTGGAAGATAGTCTGAAACTACAGAGTTACATGCTATGACTGTTACTCTGTCAGATAAGAGGGATAGAATACATAAGACTAGCACATATGAGTAAATCTGAGTATAATGAGGTCAATCCTCTACAACTTTTGAAGCCCATTAGTTTCATATCAGGAAGATGGCAGGTAACAAGTTCTCAGACCTCCAAATCAATAACTCACCTGTTTGTTTAACTTGAAACCATTAAGCTTGTGTTTCCTATGATACAGTACTATTGAGTCTAGGTAGGGATATGGCTGACCCTCCAGGTAGTAGAGACTGTTCAACTCAGTTATGCGGTAATGTCTTATATAACTTGGTAATCTGTACAAAAGGAAAGAAGAACCGCTCAATATATGACGTAAAGATTGTCTTTTGTTTTTGCCCCTGATAGATGGCGACACTGCTGGTCCACACTTGCAGCTGATCGTAGGAGGGAGAGCTTGAGCTTTCATTCTATGGACAAAATTGTTCCCTTGGTTGTACTATAGGCCTATGCATGTTACTTCAAAATGTCTTTGATGCTATATATCCATTTATGTCTTAGTCTTCCTCTAGTTCTTTAACCTGATTGTGCTTTTATTATATGAGCTTGTAGGAAATTGGCCATATTCCATTCTCAACATAGGGCCTATGTTCAAACCATTAGAATACTACAAACTATTATTTGTAGTATTTTGATATAGTCTATTCAAAGCATGATAGGCATAGACCTATAGCCTAATGCCCAGGGATGATTCTATTTCTGATATTATATCAACGGCCTAATCTAATTGCACTTAGTCTTTCTCAAACATTTCAATTCACATTATTAGCTTTCTATAGAATGGAGATGCCAGTGTGCAAATGCCAGTGTGCAAGTCTGACATTAGTAGCAGTATTGGTATAAAAAATACTCTTTTTATCATTTGGTTTCGATTTCAATCATCAGATTAAGTGATTAAGTAGTGGTGACATCTGATATGTCACTGTCACCATAAATATTACACACACAATAAGATTATTGAAACATTTTGTTATTTTATAATGGATATGTGGAATCTAAGACAAAAAGAAAGCATTCTAAGACAAACGTTCTGAAACTCAAAGAGAAAGATAACATAGCCTTACATGGAGAACAGAATTAGATGGAGCTACAATTGTACCAAGGTAGATAGACCTATAGGCCTAAACATCAGATATAGGTCTATGGATTAGATATAAACAAGACATGAATGCAAAAACAGGGAAAGGAAGACACAAGAACATTGTAGGGCAATTTGGACTAGGAACAAGAAATCAACAGGCATAAATGCACAAGACCTGCAATCCTATGCAACTGAATGATTGGCATGGAGAACTATGACATCCGCCCTATGTGCCAAACTTGGCAAAAGAGGAACTGACTGACAAGAAATGACAGAGGAGAAAAGACTTATACAGTTCTGCGAGGAGAACAACATGATCATATGTAATACATTCTTTGAACATGAAAAAAGAAGATTATATACATGGAAAAGTCCTGGAGACAGAAAGAGGAACCAAATAGACTATATTATGATCAACAACAGATTTAGAAGAACACTATTACATATCCAGGTGCCGATATCAACTCTGACCATAATCCAGTTCTGTGCAAAATATATGATGATGTCAAACTTAAAAATATAGAACATAGAAGAGTTCAAGAACCACAGATAGATGCATCAGTACTAAAACAACCAGACATACAACAAAAACGTGATGTAGACACGGTATTCAGTGTCTGACAGTCATCTATAGATTCGATCCATTAACATGTGAAACATATAACATGTGATCCATTAACATGTGAAACATATAACATGTGATCCATTAACATGTGAAACATAAACATGTGATCCATTAACATGTGAAACATATAGTACACAAGATACGGTGACGCTGAATCAAACTAAGTAGTTAGTAAAGTAGCAAATGACTTGAGGTGTAAAATTGAGGATGATATCTTCAATAAATCATGCTAATTAACTACCAGATAAACACTAACCATGATACTTAACTCACCTGATTAACACTAACCATGATACTTACATAACTAGATTAACACTAACCATGATACTTACATAACTAGATTAACACTAACCATGATACTTAACTCACCCAATTAACACTAACAGTTTGTATGAGTTCTCTCAAAAAAGAGTCAACTTGAGAAAGAGTGTGATCAAGTGAGAAAACAATCTTAGGTCTATATTACTGATGCAAACATGAAAAAGTTCTTTCATACATTTCCATTAAGGAGACTTATTACCATTACATATGTATGGGCCACTTGAAGGTCGCACAGTGAGTGAGTCAGCTTCAGGAGGCTATGGTACAATAGAACATTGACGCTGTACACACACATGTAGACAGTATTTTCTTACCTAACAGATAAGACAATTCTATCGGTGTCATCATCTTTGTACAGAAGATAATCAAGCGGATCAGCATCGCGTAGAACATTCTCAGCATCTGATACACTGAACAAGAATGGCTGAATGCTGGGGATGAAGTTGTAAGAGAACAATCAGCAGCCATACAAATACTGAAAATACACAGTCATATCTAGTTATATGAGCTATATATTTAAGCATACCTAATATTGTGTTAAAACACGGACGTTTTCGACGCTGTAACAGATGGTCTCAAGAAACACCAACAAAACACAACAAAAATGTAAATATAGGTTAGATGAGTTATATTATTTAGAACAATGTGTTTGCTGAGATGTATTCAATTTTTTTATATTTTTTTTTGGATGATGTGTCCTGACAAAAGCTTATTGACAGTAACGTGACAAAGTCTATTTTATAATTTAATTTTTTGTTTTGTTTTTGTCACTATTTGTCTTTATTTATTAAAGTAGATTTTCATATAATTATAAGTATAATTTTATTAATTACCCACTTTCATATCACTTGAAAGTTGTGTTACTTTTACTCTCTCTTATTTTTCGTATATTAACTGGCATCTGAGTTATTAGATGAGGCCTGGCAACTAGTTATGTCATTTGGCTGACCTTTGATTGAGCCATGCTTTTAATTGGCAGGTGACAGAAAGTGCACATAAAATAACCAATAAAAACATCCCGGATCAGCTAAGATGAATGGCAGACCAATTTTAGCTGTCAGATGGTATATACACTGAAGTATGGCCCTGATAAAATGACAGCAGTTTCAAGAGATGGATATCTCATATGTGTGCAATGGGATTTCAATGAGATGGTGTAATTTCAGGCTTAGCAGATAATCAACATATTAAAAACACCTTCTTGTAAATTTTCTGTTTAGTCTTTAGGTTAATACCATTTATATACCACACATATGCATATAATCTGCCAAATGTGCTGTTCGCCTTGGAAATTTTGGTGTATATGGCACCATCAATGATGACATTTTGTGATAATGTACTACCTAAGTATGTGAGTCTATTCACAACTTTCAGTAATATGTCATTTACCTTTATGCGCTGCTCATGGCAGATTTTGCAGGTGCTGCTTGTAGCATGACTTTTGCTTTCTCCGTATTAATAGTACGCCCAAAGTTGGTACATGATTTGGAAAATGTGTCTAATAATTTGTGGATCAGACCCAGAGTTGGCATTTAGGGAAGAGTCATCAGCAAACAGGAGATCCTTGTTGATGTGTTGCGACTTTGATTTTGTTCGAAGCAGCCGAAGGTGGAACAATTTTCGATCAATGCGATATCTGATATCTACTCCCAAGTCAAGATCTCTGAAATCATCATCCAGCATAGAGGAGAACATGATGTTATACAGCCTAGGTGCTAATACACATCTCTGTTTGACTTCATTTGAGACAAGAAAAGTTGCAAGTTTCGCCATTATACTGAGCTTTAGCTTGCATCTCATCATGCAATTGCAGCCCCCTCTTGATAAATTTATGTGGGAAACCAACTATCTTTTGCCATAATCTTCCACAGACACTCTCTACTTACTGTGTCAAATGCTTTTGTTAAGTCTATGAAGTGTGAGGAGAATGAAACGCATGAATTGTATTACATGAATATATTGTCCTGGTCATGCTAGGGTCAGAGGAAAAGAGAAAGCCGACTTATTGACAGATAATGCGGCGATTGACGGCACAATGCTGAGAAGAGATAAAGCAGACTTGATCAAGGCAGTAATAAATTCATTTCAAGATGACGATGATGCCAATGAGGCTGAGAACGTACACATACAAAGAATGTCGGAAATGGGAGTATCTAGAGGGAAGGAAAGGAAAATTACATTTTTTTGGAAAGTCCAGAAGATCACGCAATCAACACCTGACAGGGACTCTGAGTTCTACATACCTACACTGGGATGGTTGCTGGAACGGAGAGAGAGCACTTATGAGAATGACCCACGTGCTGTGAAGTTTCTAATCAAGAATACGTGTGTGGAGGTCGCAGTGATCTTGACATTTTTCTTGAAGTTATCGTTCAGAAAAGACCATATCAGTTGTTCCACATTCTTTTCTGAAACTGCAATGGCTTTTGGGTTAAGATGAGATGTAAGACGGTTCAAAAGGATTCTGTCAAATATCTTCCCCGCGATTGGCAGTATAGAAATGCCTCGGTGGTTATTACAGGACTGGCAGTTCCCTTTACATTTACACAGGTCTATAATTGTTGCATCCCTGATCTTTTTCGGAACAATTTCACTTTTCCATAGCTGTTGGAGATTAATATGTGGTTTCTCAATAATGATAATAATGTAATACATATGACATTTATGTAATGGCCATGAATCATCGTGTAACACATATGACAGTCGTGTAATAGTCGTGAATCATCATGTAACATTTGTATCATGTAACAGTCCTGGGTCATGTAGCACATATAACGTCAGGGACACAAGTCTTGACTGTGACCTTTGTTCTAGTTTCGAGGTATTACCTAACCGTTGGGTGTGCTAAGGTTAGGATAACTACAAATAGTATTTACAATTAGGACACATTTTATCTTAACTGGTCAATCGCGGGCACCCCCTCAGTGTGTAGTGAGCAGAAATAATGAGCGCGCAGTACAAATCATTGGAAAATTTAAAGAATTGTAAAATTTCGTCTCTGATGAACGCGCATGCGCATTAGGCATAAGTTTTACGGAAATCCGTGATGTCGCTAGTCAAAGTGTAAACAGTGGGCTATTTATAGCACAGTGAAGACTTAAACCGTAGTTTTACCCAGTCATGTAACAGCGTGAGTCAGGTAACACATATGAGAGTCGGGCGTGAACCATGTATCAGTCGTAAGTCATGTAACATATATGACAGTCATGTAACCGTCTTGGATCATCACGTAACACGAGTCGTGTAACAGTCATGAGTCATGTAACACATAATAGGTTTCATAAAATTACCTTGAAAATTTCAGATCATTCTGCTTATTGACAGTGAAAGAATTCCTAGACACACAACCACCCATACAACACACCAAATGTGTTATCTGGACACAGGAGAAACAAATCTGGCAGAAAGCTGACTCACACCCATTAACAGCAACTGTCCCGAGTACTGTAGAGACTGATAGCAGACATTGTTAGGAAGTGTGTTATCTCGTGAATTTTTTTTCTCTTGTCTGTGATATGTGACAATGCATGAACCTCTAGATAAGTGTATATCCGTGAATAACGTGACACTGTTAGAGAAGAGAAATTGGTTCTGGTTAGTGTGTTCTACTAATGTGTAAGCTTAATAAGGATAATAGAGTATCATAGAGTAAACAATAACATGTAGATTGTATCATAGAGTAAGCAATAACATGTAGATTGTATCATAGAGTAAACAATAACATGTAGATTGTATCATAGAGTAAGCAATAACATGTAGATTGTATCATAGAGTAAGCAATAACATGTAGATTGTATCATAGAGTAAGCAATAACATGTAGATTGTATCATAGAGTAAGCAATAACATGTAGATTGTATCATAGAGTAAGCAATAACATGTAGATTGTATCATAGAGTAAGCAATAACATGTAGATTGTATCATAGAGTAAGCAATAACATGTAGATTGTATCATAGAGTAAGCAATAACATGTAGATTGTATCATAGAGTAAGCAATAACATGTAGATTGTATTATAGAGTAAGCAATAACATGTAGATTGTATCATAGAGTAAGCAATAACATGTAGATCTTCTTCTTCTTCTGCTTCGTTCTCATACTCCTGCAGATTAGCAGGATGCAGTCCCGAGAACGGAATGCATTGTGTCATGTTTTACAGCATTACTGCGATATCTGCGCATTGTCAAACAGAATAAGTTATGTGCACATGGAAGGCAGAATTAAGCAGGGCTATGCACATGAGGAAATTGGAATAGGCTTGACTATGTAGCACTAAGCTGAAATCTGAAGCCTCCTGGGTATGAAAGAAATCTCGGAAAAACCTCCCCACTGCACATATGAAGGGGAAGCTTATGGCTCGCAATTCTTGGGGTTTGAGGAGAATAAGAAAAAAAGGTATACACATGGATGGTAGAATTCTTCTAATTCTTCAGCCTTCATCTCTTTTGTAGCAGGAAAATGGTACTGCTAGATTTCCAGCAGGAAATTCTGTAGTCCAGAGAATGGAAATGCATTGTGTCGCTGTTTTATACATAGGCCTATGTAAGACACGAAAAGGGTCTAAATTATGACGGACAGTATATGCAAGCATGCAACAGATTTTGATGTAAATATGTGATGTCTTCTCAAATATCTTCTTTCTTCTTCTGCGTTCGTTCTCAAACTTCTGCAGATCAGCAGGATGTAGTCCGGTGAACGGAATGTGGTGTGTCATAGTTTGCAGCACTGCTGCGATATCTGCGCCTTTCGACCTGACACATCCGACTTCATCATGGCTTTGGGTCACTGACCCTATATGAAATGGGACAGCCAACTCCATCCCATAACCTCCTTAGTCACCTTTTACGACATGCATGGAAGGTAAACAGTGTTGCTATTCTTTGCTCCCCTTTTGGGCCCGGCAACACACGGGCGAACATGTAGATTGTATCATAAAGTAAGCCAGGATATGTAGATTGTATTAAATAGAGTATGTAGATTTTATAAGGACAGCATGGACCTCTTTTCTTTGGCATGTAATGCGTTCGGTCTCACCATCAGAGTCGTGAAGACATTAGTAATGTATTAACCAGCTCCAGGTGTCACCTATACAGAACCAGTAATCACAGTAAAGGAACAGAAACTTAAACTGCCAATAAGTTTGTATATCTCGGTAGCACCCTAACGCAAACTGCGACAATGGACGAGGAGTTGCCCTGCCTATTGCTCGCGCCATTGCAGCCTTCGTCCAACTTCTGGAACAGGCGTGATTTCATTTTGACAATTAAGTTGGACGTCTATCGTGCAGTGGTTCTGCCAACACTGCTTTATGCTGTGTTATCTTGGACTGTCTATGCAAGACACACTCGATAGTTTAACACTTTCCACCTTCGGTGCCTACGAAACCTCATGGGAGTACGTTGGCAGGATCAATTACCAGATACGGAAATATTTATATAATCCCGTATGTCCTATTGATTAGGTCCCAACTCTGCTGGACTGGCCACATTGTCCGTAGACAAGCGCCTTCCAAAGAGACTATTCTATGGGAATCTGTGCGGTGGTAAACGTGCAAGCGGTGGGTAGAAAAAGCGCTTCAATGATCACTTAAAGCACTCTAAAGCACTGCAGCATCAATCCTAGATCATGTGAGACCACAGTCCTTGATCGCTCAGCATGGCACACCCATATTACTGCTGGCATCACTAAATTTGAAAAAGAAAGAACACTGTGGGAAATTTACAAGACACAGAAACGGAAGAAAAAAATGAAAATTCTCCTACTTGGGACCGTCTGCACTCATGCACGCACTGCAATAGACCCTTCCTGGCACGAATCTGACTCATCAGCACCTACGAACTCACAAAGCCAAACCAAATTAGAACACTACTTCTTTTTCTACTTGTTTACCACATTTTATTGTTGTTGTTGTTGTTTTCATGCCATGCTTCCGTAGCAGGAACATCATCATAGAGTAGGCCTAAATAGGATTATGTTTATTTAAGTATAAGTCAATATCAGAAGGCAGTAGATGGCATTTGAACCAGATCCGCTCAGTTGGTACCCATTCACCTCGCAACTTAAGTCAACATATTTTACGTATTCGACCACACAGCATCTTTTAAAAAAAAGATGCGACTATTTTCAAGATTATCAAAGTTTATATTCACGAGTTTTAATGAATATGGATCGTTCGATCAAAACACAGAACACAAGAGCACACTCACTGCACACGTATGTAAATTTCTGGAGAACAACAAACATCTAACATGACAAGTAAGTGCTATCAGGCCTCGGTACTACAGAGATCAATTAGGACTGTTTGTAAATTTAAATAACACTAGAATAGAAACAATGTGTCTTCGGGTGTAACATGGATACGTGAATAATATAAACAGGAAGCATCGAGAAGTTATATAAAACATATAAAAAGCAAGGATTTACTATGTCTTACTATGTAGATTTTAAAACACAATCTGTACGGCTAAGTGCTTGTCAAAACAGAATAAACAATGCGGAGGTTCATTGTCAAACAGAATAAGTTATGTGCTCATGGAAGGCAGAATTAAGCAGGGCTATGCACATGAGGAAATTGGAATAGGCTTGACTATGTAGCACTAAGCTGAAATCTGAAGCCTCCTGGGTATGAAAGAAATCTCGGAGAAACCTCCCCACTGCACATATGAAGGGGAAGCTTATGGCTCGCAATTCTTGGGGTTTGAGGAGAATAAGAAAAAAAGGTATACACATGGATGGTAGAATTCTTCTAATTCTTCAGCCTTCATCTCTTTTGTAGCAGGAAAATGGTACTGCTAGATTTCCAGCTGGAAATTCTGTAGTCCAGAGAATGGAAATGCATTGTGTCGCTGTTTTATACATAGGCCTATGTAAGACACGAAAAGGGTCTAAATTATGACGGACAGTATATGCAAGCATGCAACAGATTTTGATGTAAATATGTGATGTCTTCTCAAATATCTTCTTTCTTCTTCTGCGTTCGTTCTCAAACTCCTGCAGATGAGCAGGATGTAGTCCGGAGAACGGAATGTGGTGTGTCATAGTTTGCAGCACTGCTGCGATATCTGCGCCTTTCGACCTGACACATCCGACTTCATCATGGCTTTGGGTCACTGACCCTATATGAAATGGGACAGCCAACTCCATCCCATAACCTCCTAGTCGCCTTTTACGACATGCGTTGAAGGTGTTGCTATTCTTTGCTCCATTTCGGGCCCCGGCAACATACCGGCGCTTCTCAAATATATATATATCAGATGAATGTATGATGAAAAATATGACAAATAATCTAACTAGTAAATATATGTAAAGATAATACTTGTAAACATATGACAGATATAGTATGTAAACATATGACATATATAGTATGTAGGCCTAGCCATACGACAGATATTGCGTGTAAACATACGACAGATATTGCGTGTAAACATATGACAGATATTGCGTGTAAACATACGACAGATATTGCGTGTAAACATACGACAGATATTGCGTGTAAACATACGACAGATATTGCGTGTAAACATACGACAGATATTGCGTGTAAACATACGACAGATATTGTATGTAAACATATTACAGATATCGTATGTAAATATACGACATATATTTTATGTAAAACTAGGACGGTTAACGACTGTAAACAACGGGCAGATGGTACGTATCAGCGGTTCTCAATATGCGCCATAGGACAGCCCTGGGGGCCATTCAGGTCCGGAGATATGCACTCCTTAATTTAGAAAAAAAAATGGGGGGTGGGGGTTTCCCGAATAAAATATTTAAAATGTTTTCGTGTATTAAATCATCTTATTTTGGCGAATAATTTGATGACGTTTAGTGAAAAAATCGTAATGGGGAGGGGCTAAGATATGGTAGAAAATATGCTCTGAAACAGCCCACGGTTTGAGATCCACGACTGCAGAGTATGTTCTGACAGTGGCTGGGAAGGGTTCTATTCCGGTCGTTTCGTTTATAGTGCGCCAAAAGCACTATCCGGTGACCAAGTTCATAGTCAATGGATGGAATACATGACATTTATTACTAAAACTAAGTACCCATTACTGTTTTTTTTTAAATGAAAATCATCCGCTTGCGAGGCAGAAGGTGCTACATGTACAAGCTCGCTCACGGGCGTCATATGGCTTACACTAACTACAACACAGTATTGGGATTGCTATGTAATCATATTTGAGCATGAATTTGCTCACAAGCTGTAATATCGTATACGACACAGACTATTCGAATCAGTGGCGGACAGATCGATTGCCAAGCTGCAAATATGCACCTTATGAATTATGTTTTTTTTAAATATTCACACCATTGAACGCATGTGATGTAAGTTACCGTACAGACATATGTACAAGAAATCGACCAGAAAACACTGTTCTATTCGGATATAGCACATTATATTCGTGTGATTAATCTTCTTGATTGTAGTGTGTTCATGCATATTGTGTAAACGACTGACACTACAACTGTTTATAGTAGACGGCTGTTGATATATAATTTCTTACAATATGACAACCATTTCGTTACATTACACACACATAGTAGCGTACCGACATGCGCAAACACACATGTTGAAAAACATGCATAGGTTTAGTAATCAATAAAAAAGCTCGTGTTACATACAACGAATATGAATAGCCTTGATTTACTGAATTAGGGGCGACAACACAACAAGTATAAAGTTTATAAAATACATCGTACATAATAAATATGTGTTGGAGTCAGTATATTATTTAGCGATCAAGATTATTTATGTGTGAGTGTGTGTGCAACTATTTCAAGCAGCCTTTTAGCATGCAATGTTATGAATGTGTGTTTCTATGTAAAAATGAATGTGCTGTAATCCTACTTTTGATAGCAATGTTCGAGTTATTGTTCGTTTTTCGTTATGTGCAATATGTATGATTCTATTCTAAGTTGTAAGCAAGCTCATAGATAAGAAGTGGGGATTTAAATTATCCCTTAGGAAATCATATGAAATTTAGTACTAGGAAACACACCAAAAAGGCGAGTAAACTCGTCCATTGTCGTAATGATTTCTCCCAAAAATTTGCGGACATGAACAAATGAATGTTTTAGATAACTACTCCCTTCCCCCACGTCTTTTAACCGAAGACGAATCTACGACCATAGTTGTAAGCGGACAGATAGGAAGAGGGATCGACAAACCCGGATTTTAGCTACCTTCACATTGTAGTGTTCCACGAAATGAAATGGTTGATGAACTGGATAATAGTGAGTGGAGTATATACACCGTGTGTCATGTGACGTATGTGTGTGTCATGTGACGTATTCCTTCCAGAACGTTGTCTTCCCAATGAACTCTCTGAACCTCTCTCTGTCTTGGGCTTGCATTTTCTAGCGATGTATTCATGTTATCTTTAATGTCGTCAGTCCATCGTCTTCTTGTCAGCCCTTTCTCCTCTTCCCAGGTACTCTTCCCTCCATTATTTGTCTTTCTAAACAGTTGTGCCTCTTTATATGACCAAACAGGCGTAGTTTTCTTTTTGTTATTGTGTTTAGTAACCAACACTCTGGAATATTCAATGTGTTTATAATATCTGAGTTTCTGATTTTTTTTCATTCCATGATATTCTAAGTATCTTTCTGTAGAATTTCAGCTCAAAGGCGTTGATCTTCTTTGCCGCTGTTTTATTTAGGGTCCATGTTTCACAGCCGTATGTTGCAACCGGAAAAATAAAAGTTCGTAACATTAGCACTTTCGTTTCTATTTTGTTGTTTTTCCATATGTTTTTGAACCGTGTTATTTTGCAATATGCCATTGCCAATCTTTTCCTTATTTCTGCCATGCAGTCTCCTGCACCATTGATGTGTGCTCCTAAGTATTCAAATTTATCCACACATTCTATCTCGGTATTGTCTATTCTGATTTTTGGTTGTAGTGTTGTTATATCTGTTGACATGTTTTTTTGTTTTTTGCGTGTTTAAATACAGGTGTTGTGCTTTACTATATTTCTTTGTGTTCTTGATTAGTTGTTCCAATCCCTTTATATCATATACACAGTAAGACAACTAAATCTCATATTAGGAAAAGAAGTGAGCTATACACACAGAGGTGAAAATAACTCAACAAGCAGTGTCTTCTACTATCAAGACAGAATGGCAGGGTCAGGTCACTATACTACGCCTATACTTATAGAAGGAGGACATGACAGACTGCACATGATCGTTTGTCTGGTACACACTGTAAATGTGTGGACAGATTTCTGAGCATTTTCTGTTCGACTCTCATTATGAATGACAAAGAGAGACATATTAGTTCAACACTACAACCATAGATTTATTGACTAAAAGAATTGCTGACAATCGTTCATTAAGAAACTCGTCTGCCGGTGTAGCCATCAAACTAACAAAATAAAGAAAATTGCAATTAAACTTGTGGGAAAAAAAAAGAGAGTAAAAATCTCCCTCCCATAAAATAAACGTTTTAGAACTGGTTTGGAATTAATGCCTACATATTTTATTATTTTATTTAGCTATGTTTATCGGTATATGTATATCATTTATTCATATAAATATTGTTATGGTTATGATTAGTTATGTAAAACATAAATAACCATAAACCTAAAAATGAATAATTAATCAATAATTAATTATTGATATAATATTTAGGCTTATTAACTACAAAATACGTAGGTATGCACTAATTGCAAACCAGAATCAACTCTTTTTTTTGCCAAAACAAAGACCATATTTTTTTTAAAAGATCATTAAACATCTCACAGTTACATTGATAGTCGTCCCTTTTTATAGGGTAAAATATAGGAGCGAAGCTAAGCAGTTGAAACCGGGACAGGGCCGGTTGCATACTTCAAACCACGGTCATCTATAACATACATAACAGAAGGTTTGCCAAACGGTGTGCGGGGGCCACATTGATTTGAAAGTAATTATCTCATTCAGCATAAATTATACTATTAACATATGCTGCTATGCATAGACTCAAAAATAACCAAATTTGAAGCTAAATTCACAACTCGCAAACATCACAAGCAAATACTTATCAACATTATTTCATGCAGTTTGGAGAAATATTGTGCTAATGAAGTTAGCGGTGTATCTGCTAACGGATGTTTAAAGGCAAAGATTTTAAAATCTCTATCTTATGTGCTTAATATTGGTTTTAAAAAAATAGAGGAAAATTAAAGATGATATTGCACTCAGATAATCAAGATTTTAGATTTATTTCACTATAGTCTAATAGTTGGTGCTAAATTATATATAATCTATTTACGTATGAAATATCATATTCGCAGTTAAGAACACTAAACTGAAATTTCACTGAGTGAAATATCATCTTTGATTTGCCTCTATTTTTTATAACAAATATTAGACAGAGGAGATATAGCTTTTGAAATACATGTAATGTCTGCCTTGAAACATCCGTTAGCACATACACCATTAACTACATTAGCACAATATTTCACCAAACTGCATGCAACAATGATGATAAGTATTTGCCTATGATGTTTGCGAACTGTGAATTTGGCTTTAAATTTTAATGTTGTGATTCTCCGTATAGCCGCATATGTTACAAATGTTAATAGTTTGATTTCTATTGAATGATATTTTAAACATCCACTCCCCATCGAGGCCAGAACCTTGAAGTGGTGATGGGGCTTAGTTCAGCCATCAGAGGCTGGAAACTAAGACTGGTCGGGCACTCCCACTCGAGCAGGACCATAGTCCGGCTCAAGTAAGCAGAGTGCTGAAGACGGAGGCAACCAGCCAAAAGGCGCACAGATAATCAGGTTGCCACGCATAAAACACAATGGAAACATGTCTGCATCTAATAAATGTTATGGTGCCTGCCCTGTGGCGGACGTTCAGGCAGGGACGGTGCCGGGCCCTATACCTCGAAAGGGCCCAACCTCAGTTACTGGAAGTCCTTCTCAATTGCCCCGAGGAGCCAGGAGGCAAGGGAATAGAGCTACTGGCCAAACAAACAGACGACCAATAAAAATAATGCACTGGAATGCTGAGGGTGTCAACAGTAAAAGAGATGGATACAGCAAAAAATTGGAACTTGAAAATGTCCTCAGTGAAGAACAAGTTAATATTTGCTGTATCCAAGAAACACACCTCAGCAGCGACATAGCCTTCAAAATCAGAGGCTACCAGTGCTACCGATCTGACCGAAAAGACAGGCGAAAGGGTGGAATTCTGACACTAGTTAAAAACAATATCAGCGCATGTCAGCTGGAAGTATACATGGACGGGGCAGAATACCAGATGCTCCACATAAAAACAGACAGTGCAGAATTCCATCTCCTGAACTACTACTGCCCAAATGATAAACCATTGGCACTAGACACAATTCCAGATAAAGAAAGGCTTATGGTGTGTGGTGACTTCAACAGCCACTCTCAGAGCTGGGGCTACGATCATATCGACAAGAGAGGTGAGGAACTTGAGAGCTGGCAGGATGAAAATAATCTCATTCTTATTAACCAGCCAGCTGACTCACCAACCTTCTACTCGAGAGCATGGCACACCACCTCTACACCAGACCTGGCATTCTACTCACCAGGCCTGGAATGGAACATCACACGTGTCGTTGGAAAGCAGCTTGGGGGTAGTGACCACAGACCAGTATTTCTGGAAATTCACAATGAATATACCAAGGACAGCAGCACGCTCACTAGGTGGAACTATAAGAGGGCAGACTGGAAAATGTACCAGCATTTAACCAGTGTTCTAGCTAAGGACATGAACTTGGACAAAGACATCAATAGAGCAGTGAGTGAATTTAATAGATGTATACTACATGCTGCTAGTAAAACCATACCCAGGGGGGCACGCAAAAACTACAAACCCTACTGGAATGATGAACTGGAAAAGCTGCAAAATGAGATGGAAACATCTAGAAAGCAGGCTGAGAACAGACCTAGCCAAGAACATCACAACAAATATCAGCAAACAAAGGCTAAATTTCAAAGAGCCAAGTTACAAGCCAGACGGAACAGCTGGAAAGAAAAAACAGAGTCGCTGAACCTAGAAAGAGATACTAGGAAATTATGGAAACTTGTAAAACAACTAAATGATGAAGGTACAGGGAGAAATACCAGGATCACACTTTATAAAGATAAAAACATTTTAACAGGTAAACATGCAGCTGATTATTTTGCAGATTCCTTTGCAGAAGACAATAACATCAAAGTCAGCCCAGACAAACAACAGGAGGTTCGAGCGAACCAGCAAAACATTGGACAAGACGAACCTATACCTGAAGTCATGGAGGCACCAATCACAATGAGAGAACTGGAGCATGCAATATCCAAATTGAAAATGAAAAAGTCCCCTGGAGCTGATGGAGTGTCCAATGAAATGATTAGAAACCTGGGAAGTGCAGCAAGAGCAAAGCTACTGC
This sequence comes from Meghimatium bilineatum, assembly GCA_034231615.1. NCBI lineage: Eukaryota > Metazoa > Mollusca > Gastropoda > Stylommatophora > Philomycidae > Meghimatium > Meghimatium bilineatum. The sequence goes on from CM067318.1 coordinate 36,528,028, forward strand.
AGATCTTTAACACAAGCTGGTCCACAGGTAATGTACCACAGGCGTGGAGAGAAGCAATAATGATACCACTCCTCAAATCAGGAAAAGATGGCAACACAGTCTCCAACTACAGGCCCATCAGCCTCACAAGCTGTTTATGCAAAACAATGGAACGCATTATCAATCTTAGGATGCAGTGGTACCTTGAAAGTGAAAACCTTCTGGTATCACAGCAAGCAGGTTTCAGACAGTGCTACTCTACTGAAGATCAGGCAACCTACCTCTCCCAAGAGATTGAGGATGCCTTCCAAGATAAGAAACTGGTACTAGCAGCATGGATAGACCTTAGGAAAGCATTTGATAAGGTCTGGAAAGAAGGGCTCCTAAAGAAATTGCGAAATTGCAGGGTTAGCTCAAGAATGTACAAATGGGTAAAAGCATACCTGCATAATAGAAGAGCCAGGGTACAATTAGATGGTCGCAAAAGCAAGAAAGTCCTACTGCGTCATGGAGTCCCCCAGGGAGGAGTCCTGTCACCCACACTTTTCTTGGTTTACATCAATGACCTAGTTGCTGAACTACCACACGGGATCAAAGTGGCAATGTATGCTGACGACCTGGTGATCTGGTGCACGGAAGAACATGCGACAGTGGCCACTAAACAAATACAAAGAGCTATCGATGCACTAACCTTATGGGCAAATAGATGGTGTGTCAGCATTAACACAAATAAGTGCAGCACTACACTCTTTACCCTCTCACCAAAACAAAAAGCCGGTCATATCAAGATAGACGGAGAGCTCTTGAAAGAAGACAAACAACCAACATACCTCGGAGTTACTTTTGATGATAAGCTGACATGGAAGCAGCACATAAACAAAGCAACAACAAAAGCCAGGAGGAAGTTAGCTATCCTGAGAAAACTAAGTGGAACCACATGGGGAGCCAGTGGGAATATACTCAGTAAAGTTTACCAGCAAGGCATAAGACCACACCTGGAATATGGTTCAGCTGCGTGGTGTCCTGCATCAAACACCACATTACAAGATCTAGATAAAGTGCAAAACCAGGCACTTAGAATAATGTTGGGAGCAATGAAATCAACACCCATAGCAGAGATGCAGAAAATGGGAAGAATGCAAACACTTGGCGAACGCAGAGACACAAAAGTAATAATTCAAGCGGAAAAGTTTCAGTGTATGCCAAGTCATCCAATGAAGGAAAGATTCCAAAACCTAGCAATGGGGCGACTGAAAAGAAGCAGCTTTATCCATCAAGCTAAACGACTCCGTAGACAACTTACAGACCTACCTGAAGTTGACAGCCCCTTAAGGTCTGTACCAGAACAAACCCCATGGAGTGAAAGGCATGGAATGCCAATATACATTCAGACCCATGTGAAAGGAATACTAAGCGAGGACGAACAGAACAGTGTGCAGCGGAGGACAGTCACCCTCAGTTTCCTGGACGAGGAATATCCACAAGATATATGGGTCAGAGTATACACAGATGGGTCAGCACAGAATGCTGTGAGGAATGGAGGTGCAGGTGTATATATAGAATATCCACACAAGCCTAGAGATACAATCAGAACACCGACAGGAAAATTCTGCAATAATTATGATGCAGAAATCCAGGCAATTACTGTGGCAGCTAAAAAACTGCTGAACTCCAACTCTGACCTACAGCCTGTGGTATTCCTGACAGATGCAAGGTCAGTGCTTCAAGCTCTCCAGTCTGGAAAACTAACAGACTTGAAAAAACTACTTAGCGAATTGTCTTACCAGTATAGGGTAACCATGCAGTGGATACCCTCTCACTGTGGAATACCAGGAAATGAAAAAGCAGACCAACTGGCTAAGGAAGGTGCTGCCGAAGATCAACCAGATATACCAATCACCTACCATCAGAAAAAACAGATGATCAAGTCAATAAGAAAGCCACAAACACCAACACAAGATGACTATCACATTATGAACAGATCAGAACAAGTTATAATTCTACGTCTCAGAACAGGACACAACCGACTCCGCAGTCACATGTATACAAAGTTCAAGATTGGCAACACGGCCATGTGTACATGTGGACAGGCAGTACAGAGTGCCAAACATATACTTCAAGAGTGTTCTGAGCATGAAACGCTGAGGCAGACATATTGGCCAGAGGAAACAACACTGGAATCAAAGCTCTATGGGACACTGTATGAACTACAAAAGACAGTGAGTTTTATTAAGGAGACAGAATTGCAGATATAGACATGTTTCAAGTGAACGAAAGAAGAAGAAGAAGAAAACATCCACTATCCAATAGATCAATATATTGGGCATTTCTGGACAGTTTAAAGTCACAAATAGATAAAAAAGAAAATGAAAATATTTACTGGTGCAGATTATATGGTAATATATTCCATCATGAAATCCTAGTTGAATGTATATTCAGGAAAACAATATGTTTTTCACATTATAATACTATCACAACGGTAACACTGTACACTAATCCACTGAAAACATTCCAATTGATAGACTCCGATCGTAACACAAAAGTCACGCATGCGGTTGCGTCTGTGGGTCTCACCAATGGCTCACTAGACAAACCAACCATGCAACAGCAAACCTTAGTGGATGACATGCCTTTATATTGAGTTTATCTTCTTATAGAAGCTTCATGGCATGTCATCTATACCAGTTCATCTTGGATAACAGTTACCATGTTGTTCTGACAGGCCGACGTTGTGCTTTAACTAGTTACGGGCACGACGTTGGTGGGCGAAACAACAAAGAAACATGTCGCAAGGGCCAGAGTTGTGCCCTGATGTCGACGTCTGTTTCGGCGACATTATACTCGAAAGACCATTGAGTCGGATGTCTGCTGAAACAGGGGGCGGAGCACTTATGGGAATGCCCCACGTGCTGTGAGGCCAGTTTCTAATCAAGAAGAACACAAAAGTGGTCTTTCCCGTGGTTTAGTCTTTGAAGTACTATATATCTGTAGCGCAATATACATTTGCAAGTGCAATTTCAAGAAGCGCCACGTTTATTTAGTTGTCATCAACTACACCTACACAAATACATAAGTGTTCCTGCAATCCTATGTATTAAAAATGGATAAAAACTCAATACTGCCAATAAAATTGTATATCTCGGCAGCACCCTATCGCAAACTGTGACAATTGACGAGGATATTGCCCTGCGTATTTAACGCGCCAGATTATTCTATGGGGAGCTGTGCGACGGTAAACGTTCAAGCGGATGGCAGAAAAAAGCGCTTCAATTATCACTTAAAGAACTCTTTCCAGCACTGCAACATCGATTCTAGTTCCTGTAAGACTATGGCCTTTGATCGTTCAGCATTGATACACCCAGATCACTGCTGGCATCACTAGATTTGAATAAAAAAAGAGAACTCTGCAAGCAATGTGAAAGCGACGGAAGCGAAAGGGCAAATCCGAAAACTCTCCTACTCGGGACCATCTGCACTCCTGCATGCACTGCAATATAACTTTTCTGGCACGAAACGGACTCATCCTGCAACTACGAACTCACAAACCCAAACCAAATTAGACAATCACAAATGTTTTTTTTCTACTTATTCATCACAGTTTTATTGTTTTTCATGTCATGCTCAGCTTCACTTGCGAAGGAGGAGCATCATCATGTATTAAAGATGTTATCATACGATCCCAATGTTTTATACAACAGCCGTTTTTTCCCCTTATATTCTTACTAACCCAGAGCAGACAACAATATTTATTTATATCAGTTTTGAGTTGCTGGTTCTGATGATGACCTCTGCAGTTCTTGGGTTCATCCGCTATTTCGTCCCATTTATATCAATAAACATAACCTTATTTGAGAGGGAATAGAAAAGAGCTCTGAACATTGACATAATGAAACAACCATTACATTTTAAAATCCAAGTCTGATGGTTAGTGGTGAAAGGTGAAGAGTCTTGGATGGATTAGTGTGACCAATGACTACAGAAACTGGGATGAAGCGTAGGGAGTGCAGGTGAGAGGTTCAATCCGCTTCCTTCCTGCCCACCGAGGTAAATATAACATATAGAACAATTATGGAAATTATTTGCAAGACCCCCATTTTCCATAGCTCTGTATCACTAAAAGATAATGTAGCTTTCCCCCCAAAAAAACGTTCTAAGAAACTGAATAAATTGAAAAATATTATTGTTACAAATCAGCCCACATACATGAAGTCTGGATGTCTTTCTAATCGCTGATCAGACCAAACATCATTCAATAGTAAACTCTAATTGATTACGTCCCAATATAGTGAACCGTTTCTCTTGTGGAAGCTCAGCTCAAAGCGTTTCATCTGTATAATTACTATTCTATTTGTGATGAAACATTCAGATGATTAATCATTGCACAATTAGCTGGAAGGGGAGTGGGGTACCAGATGAGCTCCAGCTGTCAACGTGCACGTGGTGCCCGACTATGGGCAGGTGGTACGTGGTGTGCTGAAGTACAGCTCTGTGCAGTAAATGTCAACTTCATGAGAGAATCCAGCAAACATGTTAGCCGTGTAGTTGAAGAGTTATTAAATATTGGCAATGCATAATTGGCCTATTCACCGATCCCAGTAAACATGGCTGAGAGCTGGTTGCTGTGGACACCTCTGACAGGATAAGATGCTTAGCAGGGAAACTGAAGCTCATGACTCCAACTGCATGTTACGAAAAGGTAGAAACACTTAGAATTTACCCACTCTCATTTGGAGGCTTCATCTCACAGCATTTCCCACCACAAGAGAGCTAGTCTCCTGGGTATGAAATAAAATTCGGAATAAACTACACACTGCACATAAGAAGTAATTAGTGGGAATCAACATAACAATAACATACAAACCAGCGTGTTTAGTTTCGTAATCTAGAACGTACAACTGTAAATGTTGGTTAGATATTGCAATATAACAGGCGAAACACGCTTTTACCAGTAAGAAACACAAAAAATAATATTTTAACAATGTGAATTACTCCATCTGTGACTGCCATATAAAGTACATACACGCCAATATAAATAACCTTGTTGTTGCGGTAAAGGCTTTAATGACATCGTGCACTGTTTTTCCGTGTGATCTGGCAGTAAAGGCCCATGCACATGGTGGTGACGGATGATCGACCTTCCGGACTACACGGTCTTCCATCACCACCGATGCGCATCGGCTTATACTGCCAGATAACACGAAAGAAAAGTACACGAAGCCAGTTAAGCCTTTACTACAACCACAAGCAGTCTCACAATGGAAGTATTGACCTTGTCGTAACGCTGGCACTTAACTGGTTGGAATCGCAAGCCTATTCCCATGCATGCATACTAAGTAACTCAATGAATATGATTCTGAAAGTCAAAACAGGTTATATACGTAAGGGATGGTTGGAGTCATTAGAGAGAGCTAAATTGAGGGCATTACTACGGAAACTAACCATTATCATTGTCCCCAGACACGCGGACGTGGAAGGAAACGAACGGACCGACCAATTAGATAATCTGGCTACCATAACAGATGGTCAGCCTATGGACCGTGCGGATTTAGTCATTGCTTTTTGTGAGTCCTCACGGTCAGAGGATTTTGAGATGAATGCGCATGACTCAATATCGATAATTGGGAGTGAAGATTGGTGTGGCTCGTAGAGAACACCTGACAAAGATGTCAAAAGGAGCAAGGAACCAACATAGAACCGGATCCATCAAAGACTATAATAAAAAGACTTTGAGATGAAACGTGACTTTGAAACTACTTAACGTGAAATAACACAATGTGAATAATGTAATTTGATTAAATATATTACCGGAGCAAGAAAGGGGAATAAAAAATAGGTATATTTTTATCTGACAGATATGCCATAAGAGACAACTAAAGAGGTTTTGGAGTGGAATTTACTGTCACATTCCATGGTGATCAGAATACATGTTGAAGTCGGATGTGTCAGACTTAAAGGCGCAGATATTGCAGCTAACCTGCAAGCCATGACACGGTGCATTACGTTCTCAGAACTACATCATGCTCATTTTCAGGTGTTTGAGATCAAACTCAGAAGAATAAAATATACAGTAATTAAAATGTAATTCACTGATTAAAATGTAAAAACAGACCAATAAATGATGACGTAACAAATAATCTGTACATATTAATTATTGATTCTATTGGATAATGGGTACGTACTCCAAAATAACACCATGAATAATGTAAGCTGCTTGTGTGTCGATCAATAAGAACATCCAATCTGGTATAAACTCACCATGTATATGCTTTCATTGTAACCAGAATATCTTTGTTCTCGTTACACAGATATAACTAGCAGACCTTTTCATATATACTATATACTATACGTAGAAAAAACACTTGTAGATGTATGGCTAGATGTATACACACAGCACAACGTTTCATAATTATAATAGATAGAAGGAGTTATCAGATCCACATGGATAGTTAAAAGCAGAAAGATGATGATGATGACATTAATAATAATGTATTATCAGAATTAATTTACATTATTTTGATGCAGGCACAGATTTGTTGGGCCGGTTATCTGGTACGCATGCCAGATCATCACCTGCCAAAGATACTTCTCTATGTTTTTTCCTTAACTGGTTTAGTGTATTGCAGTCTTGCAGGATATATTCAGTGGTCTGTGCTGCCTGTCCACATTGACACAGACGTGATGAAATCAGTCTTAGTCTATTTAAGTGGTTGTTTAGTCTGTTGTGTCCTGTTCTGAGACGGAAGATAATAACGTGTTCAGCTCTGTTAGTGATAGTTGTCTTTTGGGTGATCGACTTTCCTGATAGCTTTGATGAGTATTCTCTTTTCTTGGTAGGTGATTTCTTAGTCTTTTTTGTTTCTATGTTGCTACATCCTTTGCCAGCCTATCTGCCTCTTAATTTCATGGTATGCCATAGAGGGATGGTATCCACTGTAGTACTACACTTCTTTGGATGCTCACTTCTCTTATGGCTTCCTTCAGGTCTGGTAGTTTCTCGCTGTCAAGGGCTTGTAGGACAGACATAGCATAAGTAAGAAATACCCCCTGCTGGTATTGACTTGTTGTTTTTTTAATTATTCCTGCAGCAATGTTTAAAGCCTGTACTTCAGCAGAGTAGTTGGAGCAGAATATTCCAGTTGGTGAACATGTGGATTCGTTTTCTTTTTCTGGATATTTTATGTACAATCCAGCATCTCCATTCTTCATTGCGCTGGTTGCCGATCCGTCAGTATATACTTTCATCCATGCTTTTCTGGTGTGCATAGGGCCTATTGTCAATAATGTTGCATATTGTTGCTTTCCTTTGGAGAGTATTCAATTCTCTCATTGTGTAGTTGTTGTTTATGGTGGTTCTGATAGTGAGATATTAATATTTCTCCCACGGAACTGGGAAAAGTGTTGATTTTTATTTCTCTTGTTATTTCTAGAAAGTCACGGATATATATAATTTAAAAAAAAACTACATGGAATGCTCATTACATGCCCGAACCTTCCAATGATATTTGCGGCTCGAACGTTGCTTATTAGTTTTATACAAAATATTGGTAGCGTATTCTATTCAGGGTGTAGCCATAAACTCGGCATTTTTTGGCTGTAGCGATTTTATAGGTAATATAAATTACGTTCAGTAATTTGCCGTTGCTTTCCGAAAGCCATCTACGAACTCATAATCAAAGATATAATTCTAAATGAATTTCAAAAGTGGATGTAACAAATGGTCATCATCGCTAGTGATTGACGAAAAGCACAGTAAGTCATTATCATGAGTTGGTAAGTGTCGCGAAGGGTCTAGTGGGACAATACAAAAATATTGACTCCTGCGAAATTGATCGGAGTAAATTTAAAATTCCACTTAGCCCTGAACAGGTGAATGGAACAAATATTTTATTTGGTGTCTAGAAATTCAACAATAGTTGGAAAGCAATGTGATATAGGCCTACGTCATATGCAAGGCTGTATAAACAATAGTGGGTTTGAGTGGGTTCAAACCCCCTCCTTAGGAAAATATAACATGGTATTTAGTACTATGAAACTAATAAATCAGAGGTAAAACGTCCTTCTTCCATTTAAACAAAAAATTTAACAATAAATTACTTAAAAATAATGATTAAAATATTTTTATGGAAAAACACACCCTCCTCCCCCACCCCCCCCCCCCACCAAAGTTTTATCTGCGCACTGGGTGTATCCTTCAATTATTATTATGTTTATTATTATTATTATTATTATTATATCAGCTGTCTATTGGTTCTCACAGTTTTTAGTAACAATGTCTGACTACGTGTCATTGAGTTGGCTTAATGATATTTGAAATATCACGCAAGTATCATATATCAATAATTCGTTCCATATTGGTTTTTTCGTTTTTGGTTTTTGTTTGTTTTGTGCGTGTGTGTGTGCATCAGAGCCAAGATTTGTGAACATATTATTCTGCGTCTCCCGTCGACACAATTTTTCCACTTGCCTCCACCTTTTTTTGTAAACTCCTCCCCCCACACGCACATATGTACTCTTCAGTATGGATGTGAGTGCGTCTGAAAATGCACACATTTGTACTGGAGAAATGTTCACTAATTGTCTAGCTTTGTGTCGACAACTTGAGTGGCTGGGAATGCTAGATGAGAGCGTCAACTCAAGGGACTGTTCATAAATTGCGTCCGAAACTTTATGACTTAATTTCTAGCAATAATTCTTTCATCCCCCCTCCCCCGTTTCCCCTCGTCAACAACTGTCTAGAATTCAGCGACCCCTCTCCTGCATAATTGTTTCAATCTTTTTTATACAATTTATTAACTTTGCTTTGAGAGAGCCAAAAACATTACTTTTTTTATACAATTTATTAACTTTGCTTGGAGAGAGTCAAAAACATTACTTTTTTATACAATTTATTAACTCTGCTTGGAGAGAGCCAAAAATATTACTTTTTTATACAATTTATTAACTTTGCTTGGAGAGAGCCAAAAACATTACTTTTTTATACAATTTATTAACTTTGCTTGGAGAGAGTCAAAAACATTACTTTTTTATACAATTTATTAACTTTGCTTGGAGAGAGCCACAAACATTACTTTTTATACAATTTATTAACTTTGCTTGGAGAGAGTAAAAAACATTACTTTTTTATACAATTTATTAACTTTGCTTGGAGAGAGCCAAAAACATTACTTTTTTATACAATTTATTAACTTTGCTTGTAGAGAGTCATAAAAAAATTACTTATTTATACAGTTTATTAACTTTGCTTGGAGAGAGCCAAAAACATTACTTTTTTATACAATTTATTAACTTTGCTTGGAGAGAGCCAAAAAAGTTTACTTTTTTATACAATTTATTAACTTTGCTTGGAGAGAGCCAAAAACAGAATTTGTCGCTTGATTGGTTAATTATTAAAGATCAAATAATCATACAGCAAACGGGATTTCAGCCAGGTCCGCTCGTATGGCACCTATTCGCCTCGCAACGTAAGTCAACACGTTTTCCGTCTTCAACTACACAGCATGCCAAAAAAAAGATGCAATTTTAGTCATATATTTTTCAGCCGTGTTATTTTGCAATATGCCATTGCCAATCTCTTCCTTATTTCTGCCATGCAGTCTCCTGCACCGTTGATGTTTGCTCCTAGGTATTCAAATTTATCCACACATTCTATCTCGGTATTGTCTATTCTGATTTTTGGAGGTGAATTCTGAGGTGATTATTTCTAATAAAGGTGTAGTGGCTGTTTTGTCCAGTTATGTGTTGGTTGAGTGTTATGTTTGTAATTTTTGTTTTACTTTTCTTTAAGTGTTATGTCTAGTCTCAATCGTGCATTCTCGATACTGATTAATGCTCATTGACCTCAAAATCAATCACAGTGCAGACTCTCGTAGAGAATTGCATATGTTTGATATGTCCATATATTGATCATCTGTTATGGTAGCATAACTAGCCAACTTGTCGGTTCGCTCGTTTCCCTATACACCTGCGTATGAAAGTGATTCTGTGCTATGAGACCCACTTCTTAGCTATTTCCAAAACTCATCGTCCCTGCACGCCTCCTGAAGTGAAACTATGAATAATGTTCATTGCGTCACATGTGAGCATGTGAATATACTTGCTATTCCAGCCAGTTGATGGTTTGTATCACGTCAAACAACCTAATTGCTAGACTACTTATTGTAGCAGTTTTGTAGATAGTCCAATTACGAACACAAAAATGTATAGTATATATTGGCATCGCCCGTATGTTGCCGGGGCCCGAAAGGGAAGCAAAGAATAGCAACACTGTTTACCTTCCACGCATGTCGTAAAAGGCGACTAAGGAGGTTATGGGATGGAGTTGGCTGTCCCATCCCATATAGGGTCAGTGAACTAAAGCCATGCTGAAGTCGGATGTGCCAGGCTGAAAGGCGCAGATATCGCATCAATGCTGTAAGCCATGACACAACGCATTCCGTTCTCCGGACTACATCCTGCTAATCTGCAGGAGTTTGAGAACGAACGCAGAAGAAGAAGAAGTATATAGGCATAGTGCTTTACTAATGTCTGTTTTTTTTAAAATAACAGCTGGTGCTCTTGTGATCAATGTTAGCATTGTTAGATCTACAGCTTCAATTGACAGATTTCTCGTACAAAATTGCGAAATCTGCAACACGGGAGCTTATAGATTTTGTCAGTAATTATCAGAGATTTAAATAATAAATGTGACCAAATTAAATTAAATAGTTATACTTTCACGAAAATAAGTACATGCGAAAATATATATATACAAAATATAAGGAAAAATGGCGTCACTTACCACATGTTCAAAACTTATTAGTAGCTTACAAAAATGATATCATAACACATCAAATCATGTCAGAAGTAATGTGGATATATTACAATTTCATTCGGAACTGTCATTATGTTGACATAAATACCGAAAATGATTAAATTAGCAAACAAAATGTAAGGACATTATATTGATGATTTAATTTCTAACATTGTAGATCACTCGCATTATATTATCACTGTTATTTCGAGTGGAAGACCTAGCAGTTCCCGACTCATACGAGTTGCTTCGTGTGGGGTCAGTTATAGTGTACACACTCACGGTATTAGCTTCCAATGTTAGAGATAACATCATCAACATGAAGTCAGTTATCCATAATGTTCGAGATTCTTCTTCTTCTTCTTTCGTTCACTTGAAACATGTCTATATCTGTAATTCTGTCTCCTTAATAAAACTCACTGTCTTTTGTAGACGGAGGCATCCAGCCAAAAGGTGCACAGATAATCAGGATGCCACGCACAAAATACAATGGAAACATGTCTGTTCGAGATTAAATTATCATCATCTTAATGTCAGTGATCCATAGTGTTAGATATTAAGTCATCAATATAATGTCATCCACAATTCTAGAGATCGAGAAGAGAAATAAACACGTACTATGCATATTTAATGAAAATATTAATCTATATAAACAGCCTAATTAATATCTAGAACACATGTATGGTCTACCTACCTGTGAACCCACGTTATAAAGCTACAAAATACAGGTAGTGTCTACAGAAGTGATTGCAAATGTCTGACAAACAGTAATACTGCTTTCTAAATCGGTGATACAGCTTGTACAAAACACTCTCTAGAATATGAAATGTGAAAACCATATCTCTCGCGCAAACTGATTATTTTATGTGCATAGATCTATTTGACACGTGCTCGATATATTTTCTGGCTTTTTGTTTAGAAATAAAAAAGAGTATCTGCGTTGACGCTGATCACAAACACGCAATGTTATTTGAGTGTGGAAAGTGTAACCAGTTTTTAGATTGCATTGTTCGTTACAAGAACTCAGATAAGATAGTTTTCCTTCTTCCTCTTCTGCGTTCGTTCTCAAACACATGCAGATATGTACAGAAAATAATTATGAATTGTACAATGATTTACATTTTAGCTTGATTTCTGTGCCTTTCGTCCTGACACACAATCAGTGGCGTAGAGTGGTTCAATTGCAACCTGGGCGGGATCATAATTTTCCGCCTTTGTGACTTTAGAAAAAATGTCAGTGATTGGGAAAGACTGGACGAAAATAAATTTTCCGCCCTCCCGATGATGCCGCCCAGGGCGGTCCGCACCTTCTCCCCCCTCGCTACGCCACTGCACACAATCGATTTGAGCATGCCTTCTGAGTCACTTCGGCCCTCTATGAAATGGGACAGCAAACCTCACCCCATAATTCCCTTAGTATCCTTCTACGATATGCGTGGCAGGTAACAGCGTTGATTTTTTCGTTCACGAACTCCCATTGGACTATATCTCTCTTACAACAGAGCAATGGCCCTTCTAGATTTATAGCAGGAGAACGGTAATTATTTGTGTCACCGTTTATTTATGCCAATCGTCTAACACATCCGTCTTCGGCGATTGTAACTAATACGTTAAATACGTTCGTGTTTTTATCACTGCCACTGAACGTTCGAAAGATGGAAGAAAGGATAGAGATATTACGACAAGAATTCAATAAGTCAACTACGTCAGTTATGATCTTACATCAACAGTGAAATACTATCCCGATGGAAATAAAAGGCAAATCATAAATTCAATTTCATACAAACATTGAGTTATCAATGCCAGCTATTAGCTAGTTAGTTAGTTATTCCTCTAGGGCCAAATAGGGCGGATGTCATAGATTTCCATGTCTCTCATTTCATTGAAATTTGCTTTAGATCTTCATTGTTTCTGATACCGATGGTGAAACGTTCCATTGTAAGAGTTCTACGTAAAGTTTCTTTTGGTCTTCCTCGTTTTCTCTTGTCTTTTGGTGACCACATCAAAGCTTGACATGGGAGTCTTTCAGTATCCATTCGTAGCGCTGTCCGATGTAATTCCAGCGAAGCTTTCTAATATAGGTGGATACATATTCTTGTTTTGATTCTTGTGTGACAACTGTGTTTGATTTGAAGTCTGACCAACGTGTGTTCAGTAGCCTTCTAAGACATTTATTTTCAAAGATGTTTAGTCTTTGCTCTAATTTTGATGTTGCTTTCCAACTTTCGCATCCATATGTTAATGTTAGAATTATGCAGTAGTTAAAAAATTTGAGTTTTGTGTTATTTCTTAGTGTTTTTGAATGAATGCTAGATATTTGAAAGTTATATACGAAAATGCAAATAGTTCTGTCTTGTCACACAATACAATTGGAGAGTTCTTCAAAACAACTGTGGGAGTTCGACAGGGATGCATAATGTCCCCAGTACTTTTTAACATATACTTAGAGCACATCATACAAGAGACATTGCATGACTACAACACGTCTATATCGATCGGAGGTCGCCCTATTTGCAACTTGCGTTTCGTTGATGATATTGATCTTATAGCTGGGTCAGAACAATCATTGCAAGAATTAACATCAAAGTTAGAAAAAGTTACCAGCAAGTACGGAATGGAAATCAATTCAGAATAAGAGCAAAATCTTGGTAAACAGCAGAGACACAGAAAACCAGACTAATATCATGATGAATGGACATAAGCTTGAAGAGGTGAATACCTTCAAATACCTCGGATCCAGTATATGCAGCGATGGTAAATGCAAAGCAGAACTAAAAATAAGGCTGGAGATGGCTTTAGCGTCCTTGTCAAAGCTAACTGTGATTTGGAAAAGCAACATCAGTGTTGGAGTGAAAATCAAACTGTATAGGTCGCTGGTGCTTTCCGTTGTGTTGTATGGTTGTGAGAGTTGGACACTCACTGCGGACATGGAGAGAAGATTACAGGCTTTCGAGTATAAATGCTACAGAAGAATTCTACGAATTTCCTATAGGGAACATAAGACCAATGTGTACGTAAGAAATAAAGTAGAGATGTGTGCAGGTGTCCAAGAGCCATTGCTTTCAATAGTGAAACGACGAAAACTAGCATGGTTCGGACATTTATGCAAGCACGATTCCTTGTCAAAAACAATACTGCAGGGAACTGTCGAGGGTGGAAGAAGCAAAGGAGGACAAATAAAGACATGGACAGACAACATCAAGGAATGGACAGGGCTAGATATTTCCACACTCATCCGCATCTCTGAGGATATAATTCGCTGGAGGACTCTGTGTGCTGAAGCTTCCAATGTGGTACCCCTACGACCCTGAAGGGTTATGGGTTTTATAGATATAGATAGATTTGATAGTTTATTGAATGAGTTAGCAACCAATGCAATACGGTGTGATATTTCTGTTGATGAATCTTCTATTGTTGATAGCTTGCTGCCAATGTATGTGAAGTTGTTGACATTTTCAAGAGTGTTGTCGTTTAGTTTGATGTCCGTTGGTTTGTTGGTAAGGTCAAATATTTTCGTTGTGGATGTGTTGATTTCAAGCCCAAGATGTGCAGAGAATAATTGATGGCTGTTTGTTTTTTCTTGGGCATCTTCGTGAGTTGAGATAAGTAACACTAGGTCGTCTGCAAAGTCGAGATCTTTCAGACTTTTATTTCCGACCCACTCGATACCACGATCTTTATCGGCCAGATATTGACAATAACTAAATAATACGAGAGAAAGATTATTACGTGTGAAATGAGATGTCTAAGAACAGAAACAATCAGAACCAGAAGATATCATAGTCTTGGCCTTGACCAAGAAGCTAAAGCTATCTCGTCTTATCTTTGTCTGCATTGCATTTCCCATCGCTGCATATGCTAGTTCCGAGGTATTTGAAAGCATTCATAACTTATAGTTTATACTCATTCATCATGATGTTGGTCTAATCTTCTGTGTCTCTGCTGTTAACCGAGATCTTGCTCTTCTCGTTATTTTTCTTCTGCGTTCGTTCTCAAACTCCTGTAGTCCGGATAACGGAATGCGTTGTACATTGCTACTATATCTGCGCTTATCGGCCACACACATCCGACTTCAGCATGGATATGGGCCACTGACCCTATATGGGATGGAACAGCCAACTCCATCCCATAATCTCCTAAGTCGCCTCTTACGACATTCATGAAAGGTAAATAGTGTTGCTATTCTTTGTTCACCTCTCGGGCCCCGTCAACACACGGACGATCTTGGTATTGTTTTCCATCGCACTTGCTGTTAACTCTTGCAGTTCTTGTTTTGACCCCGCTATAAGATCAATATCATCAGTAAAGTGCAGCAGATCGATCGATATTGACGTGTTGTAATCCTGAAGGGTCCTCCTGTATGATGTGCCCTAGGTATATGTTGAAAAATACTGGATACATTATGCGTCCCTGTAGAGCTTCGACATTTGTTTGAATGAACTCTCAAATTGTATCATTTGATACGACTTGCGTTTCTGTAATGTAATTCAACAATGTCTATGATAGTGGTGTCAAAATTAAATTATTTTAATATATGCTAGAGACCATCGTGACAAATAAAGTCAAATGCTTTTGTAAAATCAATGAAATTGTGGTGTAGATCTGGTGCTGAATATGTTTTTCAATTAATATTCTGGTGATAATATTTCTAAAATATGCGGTGATACAACACATTTCCGTTCTCTGGATTACATCCTTCTGGGAGTCTGGTAGGACCATTATTATTATGTTACAAGAGAAATCCAGCGGAAGTTTTAAAAAGAAAATGGGGATGAAAGAAAGAAATGTAGAGATAACTGACAAGTTATTAAAAGATTATCATTACACTTATTATGAAATTTAATGTAGGGATTGGTCATCATCAAGTGACATATTCTTTCCAGAACGTAGTCTTTCCTATGTATCTCTTGAATTCTCCGCGGTCTTGAGCAAGTTGCCCTGCATCTTCCAGTGACATGCGCAGGCATTCTTGAATGTCTTTTGTCCAACGGCGTCTTGGTCGGTCTTTGCCCCTCTTGCCTTAGGGATTGGTACAATGGTAAAATTGATTAAGAAACTAGTAACTGACAACGCTGGCTCTGACGATTTGGTACTGCGTGTTCTTTCTCTCTGTTCTGTGGGATAGCGTAGCGAAGAATCAACCTCACGTATGATGTATGCATATCTTCTTCTTCATCGTTCTTCAGTCAGATACCAGATTACAGTACCAATAGTTTCAATGAATTGTGTGATTCTCTTTAGTCATTCATTGAACCCCTCAAGTCTGGAAGCAGTGCTGTCTCAGTAGGCCATATTTTCTCCCTCTCTTCTTGATATAGTTGACAGGCATGAAGAATGTGTTCTGCAGTCTCTGGGCGCAGTCAACAGTTGCATAGGGTCTGTCTCGCCAATCGTCAGCTTTCAGAACATGTGACTTCTCAGTTTGTTGTGGCCAGTTCGTAGTCTGAAAATAATGGTTTGTTCCTTGCGTAATATTTGATGGTAGGGGTCATTTGGTTCTGCAGATGGGTGCATCCGCTTCCACTTTTAATATTCTGCTTTTATCATGCTTACATTTATAGCATGTATTATCACGTTCTATTTGTTCTAGTGATCCCCTATTATGACAGTTAGCCCTTGAACTGGATGAGTACACAGACTGCAACTGACGTCTGCATCCTTAGTGACTCAATGAGCATTATCAGAAAAATACACATAAGTTGCAATTGAGAACAGATGCTTGGGACAGTCGAAATGTCGACGTTGGAATGTCTCATATTCATTTTCGTGCTTGGTTATGTGGGTGTTCATGGCGACGAAAGATATGATCGGCTGGTTTACTACTGTGTCTGGTGGTAGAGAAATGGATCGTGCGCACATTTTGAACTCAATTGCGAGAAACAACACGGGCAAACAGCTTGGGCCTTTACAGCTCAGTACGCAGGTAAAACGATCAAGGAGGAAAGTGGTGCCTTTGCGGTCACTACGAGTAGTATGACCATGGAGACTATGGCGGTAACCAAGGCATTTGAATGGCTAAGCACACAGAAGGTAACGCAGGTCTGCATCTTGAGTGACTCTGTGAGTATGATTAAGAAGGTACAAGTGGGCCTCGTTCGTGAACAGTGGATTGAGGCCTTAAGAAAGGCGAGCTTGAAAGTGGTTACATTTATTTTCGTGCCGGGACATGTGGGCGTTCGAGGCAATGAAAGAGCGGATCAACTGGCATCGTGCGCGATTGTGGTACAGGGCGATGGGGCAATGGATCGCGCTGATGTTTTGAACTCCTTAAGAGATATAACACGCGAGAGTGAGACTAATCTGGATGATGATTCCTTTTCAGTGGCTAGGATTAAAGATCAGGGATTGAAATGTGGTGTTGCTAGATGTGAACATTTTGGAGGGCGCAGAAGAATGATGGTCAACCAGCATAGAACTGTTACTGTCAGCAGAAGTGTAATGGCGGATACACTCAAGGAGAGATCGGAGCAACTATGGACGTGCCCAGTTTGCAGTGATGATGATCCGACGACTAACTAACTAACTAACTAACACGGGCAAATGAAATTATTGTGGATGATGATTCCTTTCCAGAATAAAGGAATAGTAGTTGCAATATGGCTTTGCAAGAAATTAGCGTTACTGTGGGCTTAGAGAAATGATGTCTACCGACAAAGAACTTAGTTATCGGATAATGATGGATACACTCAAGTGGAGAACGGAGAACCTTTGGACGTGTCCGGAGTGCAATGATATCAATACATCTCTCATTTTGTCGGATGCATTTGTAATAATTTCGATTCTCTATTTTATTTTTCTGATTATTGTCTTGTTCGGTGGATTAGTTGGTGGATAAGTAATCAAAGTTTCTTTTTAATGATGCAAGCTTCTTTGAACCATAATGCGTCCACCGTGTTGCTATCATTGCGTATGATTGTTTTAAACAACATCTGAAAAGTTCTCCGACTATTCAAAATTTAAAATACTGTAATTTGGTTACTATTAAAAACTTTGTCAATGTGATCCACTCAGGCGATTTCTGTTGCGTGACAGCGAGTCCACATTGTACAGTGATCCATTAGTGCTAGGTTTATAAAATATGTGTTTTTTCTATGATCCACCAGCCACTGGGCTTCAGTTCTTGATGATTTCATCGGCACACTATGGAACTGTGCTGTTCTTTTCAGTTATTCAGGTTTGCTGTATGAAATATCATGAAAGCACTCTTTTGACAGAAGGCCAAGATTGGTCTTCTGTTAGATTAAGGCAGGATATCATGTAGTGTTTTACTGTCTCGTTAGTTTTTATTTACAGTCAGCAATTCGGGTTTCTTTTTGATCGGTCGCTTCTATTTCGGTGATGATTAAGCAGGCAGTGTCTTGTTCGTAATATTAAATTAGAAATTGTTTACAGTCCAGTACTTCTATATTGACTGTAATCCTAAATAATCCGTATGTATAGATTATAATCCTCATATGCCATAACTAAAGCATTCATTCGTCTGTGCACACCACAGAAGCGACAATATCAATCTCAATGTTGTTATCGTTTTCCATGGGAGGTTTTTATTATTAGTATTAGTATTATTATTATATACTGAATACGCATGACTGTGCATGAAAAATGTCACATCACCTGCTGTAATTTTTAAAGCTCCAGTGGCAGGATTACATGCATCACTGCCTCTAATATATGTTTATGTCATAAGCACTGACATAACCAAGTTGGACTCACGTTAAAAAACTCCCATGATTCAAAGTATTTGACAACGAGTGGAGTCAGCTCCCCATATCTCACATACAAAATGTTTGACAACGAGTGGAGTCAGCTCCCCATATCTCACATACAAAATGTTTGACAACGAGTGGAGTCAGCTCCCCATATCTTCCATTTAAAGTATTTGACAACGAGTGGAGTCAGCTCTCCATATCTCCCATTAACAGTATTTGACGAGTGGAGTCAGCTCACAATATCTCCCATTCAATGTGTTTGACAATGAGTGGCGTCAGCTCCCCATATCTCCCATTCAAAGTATTTGACAACGAGTGGAGTCAGCTCCTCATATGTCCCATTCACAGTGTTTGACAACGAGTGGAGTCAGCTCCCCATATCTCCCATTCACAGTATTTGACGAGTGGAGTCAGCTCCCCATATCTCCCATTCAAAGTATTACAACGAGTGGAGTCAGCTCCCCATATCTCCCATTCACAGTATTTGACGAGTGGAGTCAGCTCCCCATATCTCCCATTCAAAGTATTACAACGAGTGGAGTCAGCTCCCCATATCTCCCATTAACAGTATTTGACGAGTGGAGTCAGCTCCCTATATCTCCCATTCACAGTGTTTGACAACGAGTGGAGTCAGCTCCCCATATCTCCCATTCACAGTATTTGACGAGTGGAGTCAGCTCCCCATATCTCCCATTCAAAGTATTACAACGAGTGGAGTCAGCTCCCCATATCTCCCATTCACAGTATTTGACGAGTGGAGTCAGCTCCCCATATCTCCCATTCAAAGTGTTTGACAACAAGTGGAGTCAGTTCCCCATATCTCCTATTCACAGTATTTCAAGAGTGGAGTCAGCTCCCCATATCTCCCATTCAAAGTATTTGACAACGAGTAGAATCAGCTTCCCATATCTCCTATGCATGTATAGTATTACTGGAAACGAAGGGTTTCTCATTTAAATTTATTTGAAGTGATTTTTGTATCACATTATTGAAATGTTGACTGTTAATTAACTAACGGTATTCATATATAATTGTTGGAATGTTGACTGTTAACTAACGATGTTCATATATAATTGGTTGTTTTCTTCTGCGGCAGATGTCCGGAGTAATGAAACCGTTGTCCCAGAGTTTGCAATATGGCTGCTCCTTTGAAACTGAGACATCATACTTCAAGTGGATATCATCTTGTTATTCTCTTCTGCATACCACATTCTCGAACTTCTGTTAGTATGATTGATGCAGCCCGGAGAACACTTTGACTGTATTGTAATTTACAGCTAAGCTACGATATATGTCTTTTGGACCAACACACCCGAATTCAGCATGTATCTGTGATAATCTATGATAGGATCTACCTCCATACAAAACCAACCTTAATAGTCAATTATAACATACATGGCAGTTCACATTGCTGTTACTCTTAACTCCCATTTTGGACTGCAACATAAAGCGAAGCTGGTAACATCTTACAAATCTTTTTAAGAAACTATGGGAAAATGGTATACCGTAAATTGTTATCCCTAACTCGATAACAATGTACATAAGAATCAATCAATAATTTCT
Organism: Meghimatium bilineatum; assembly: GCA_034231615.1. NCBI lineage: Eukaryota > Metazoa > Mollusca > Gastropoda > Stylommatophora > Philomycidae > Meghimatium > Meghimatium bilineatum. The sequence goes on from CM067318.1 coordinate 36,548,068, forward strand.
TACCTTCAGGCTTGAAACCGTATTGTGGTTTAATAGTAAGGAGATATAAAGGGATGGCTGGGAGTTTAAACCCTTGGTGAGCCCAACAGCTGAGATGTTATTGATTCGCCGATATCATGTATTTATTATGATGTTCTAGAACTATGCCCTTGGTTTCACTGTGTTCGTCAACAAGTAAACACAAGTTATTATCTCCCTCTAGGCGCATCATGCGGAATACTCAGGAGTAACAAACTAGATAATATGGTTATAGATAATCGGATTTTCCCCCTGAAAGCAACGGCAGACTACAGGAGTATTGTGCCGAGAATTTCTTAATGGGTGTGATTAAATTTTCATTTGAGCTGCGAAACATGGTCAATAGATAAAACTACAAGCAAGAGAATAGCGGATTTCGAAATGAAGTTGTATAGAAGAATCATCAATCATGGAATGCAAGACAGACCAACAAAGACGTGCTAAACAAAATCAACGTCCAAGAAGACTAGCCTTTAAACACCATATTAAGAAGGAAGTTAGGGTTTTTTTTAGCACTGGTGTAAGTATTTTGTATACAGGCGTTAAAGTTTGACACTCAATGCAGACACAGACAGAAGGAATCAGGCTTGTGAAAACAATTGCTTCAGACGTCTGTTAAAAATGAGCTGCATAGAACACAAAATAAATAAATATATATATAGTGTTCAAAAATTTTTGTTTTGGAGTTACTTTTTATAAAAGATATTTGCTGATTGGACATCATTCAACATATCGACTGTGTCCACCTGGTTATTAACTTATTGTGGTTAGCGGAACTGTACTCACCTGTTACATGAGATCATGAAAGAGGTCACGGTAAAAACATTTTGGCAATAACTCGTGAATAGGCTCATGAGAATCCCGTGAAACTTAATGAACACAAAACTCTTTGACCATATTATTGAATGCATTAAAAGATTGACAGTCTTCAAATAAATTCATTTGAAAATTCAATGTACAAGTATGGCTCAGCTCACTACAGAACAACGATACATAATCATTGGATTCTTACAAACTGAACAATCACAAAGTATAGTGGCCAGACAATTAAATGTGGTTAGAAGCCCCATTAGTCCCCTTTGGAGGTGACTTCAACAAACTGGCTCAGTGGTAGACCGACTGCGCACTGGAAGAACCAGAGTCACAACTATGCCGACGATCGCTTCATAAGGTTGCGTCACGTCAGAAATAGATTTGCATCTGTGGTCTCCACAGTTCAGTCAATGCCAGCAGCTCGTAGAATTCCTGATCAAACGGGCAAGAATCGACTGCACGACGCTGGTCTTTGGGCTAGAAGACTATACAGAGATCCTGTTCTTAGGAACCGGCATCGCAAGAACTGACTGCAGTGTGCAAACCAGCATCGCCAACGGACCGTTGGAATTGGCTGGAGACGGGTTTGGTTTAGTGATGACTCATTTTTTGTGCTCGAGCGACATGATAGATGGAGATGAGCTTATCGCAGATTCTGTGTGCACTACGTCCAGAATAGCGTTGATGCGGCAATTCCACATGGTCGTATTCTGATGTGGGGGTGGGAACATGGGAAGAAGTGACCTGGTGCAAATTGAAGGACGCCTGAATGCCAAACGATACGTCATTTGTTCGTCCTCGCTTCCTTCCAATTTTGGTTGCACAAGGGTCAATTTTAGCACGATGACGCTCTGCCTCATGTGGTACAACTCGCCACCCAAGTTCCTCGCTGACAATAATGTCCAGAGTGTTCTGTGGCCAGCCATATCATCAGACATGAACACCATAGAACACATGGCATGAACTCGACAGACAATTGCCAGCAAGACGTGGCTCCAGCCCTTTGCTGACAGGTGTCCCTTTCACTGCGGGAAGAGTGGGCAGCTATCCCACAACAACAGATCATATGGCTAATCGGATCCATGTCACGAAGATGTCGTTCTCTGATAGAGGCCAGAGGCCATACATCTTACTGAAACTGAGGCCTCAGTCACAAAGAATAGAAGTCCAAACCAAATGTAATGAACATCATTTTATTATTCAAGGCAGAAAGGTTCTTCAAGCCAAGGTTGAAACATTAATTCTGTAAAATAAAATTTTGGTACATGATTGAAATTTGTTGTCCATTAGCACTGCAATAATGTTGCGTTTTTTTGTGTGAACAGTATAATAACAGAAAGAATAAAATAATATTTATTTGCCAGCAGCAAATAAAAAAACTTGAAGGTCATCAAGAACCACTTTTGGTAGTGGTGAACTGGCATAAACTAATGAACAGTCGAGGGATGAAAGGAGGACAGAGAAAATCCTGGATTATTAACATCAAAGAATGGTCTGTGTGGGATTTTTCTACACTCTACTGAATGACTAAAGACAGCAGTTTGGGGGTTTTTTTGCTGTCTCCAGTGTGGCATCCCTATAACCCTGACAGGTTATGGGTCTTAATATATACTGGGGTACTAATCCCTTTGGCCATATTCACCCCCAGATCTTAACACAGAGGAAGAGGGCAAGATAGACTTGGACACTGGGTTCTTCTCCTGCTTGTATCACTTCAGCAACCAGTTTGTCGCACACTGGTGACTTGCCAGATTTTAGATCCAGTTGTTTTTTTTAAACCGTCATTTGTTTTAGCTTTATTGCTGATCTGTCTGCATATATGCGAGTCCAATCGGATATGTTGATGGTTTGAATCCCAATGTTGTTTACATATGACAATCAATACAAGGTAACTGCGTGAAACGTAACAACAATTAGACTTACGTAAAACACAGGTTTATATTCTGTTTCAATGGGACACCACAGACTATATCTAAAACTAGTGGGTAACGAATGGAAAAAATATCACAACGATAATTTTCCGTTGGACGTTGTGATAATTTTTCCATTCGTCGTCTTTTGATGTTTTGTTTGTCTTGATAAAGGCCTTTTGGTTGAAACGTTGAATGTGATTTGTGTATTGTAATTTGTATGATTTCTTGTGTGCTCATCATTGCCCATCATTATCCAATAGTTTTAGATATAGTCTGTGGTGTCCCAATGAAACGGAATATAAACCTGTGTTTTACGTAAGTCTAAATGTTGTTTACATAGAGGATTTTTTCAGAGATCCCTGAAGATTATTGTTAGAAGCTACAGAGTTACATACTTTGAGTGGTACTTTCAGCAGGTAGACATGTCACTTCTTTGAGAGGGACGTAGTACATATGGGCTACTCTTAGAATAAAGTCAATTCTTAACATCTTAAACCCGTTTTAAAAAAAAGTACCTGGGGTTTTAACATATTAAGTTATAAATCTCTATGTTGTATTTCGGTATGTGTGTGGTTTTGGGAGTTCACGTTTGATATTTCATAGAATGTGGGATTTTTTTGTGGTTGAATGGCCATGGATCCAGAGATAAGACTTCACACTTGTTGATATTAGATTATAATGATTCAACTTATTGGATAAATGATTTTCTTGCAAGTTGGTTTGGACTTTTATCTGAGACGTCTGTTATTAGTTTTTATTTAAAAAATACTTTGTTTATAGTGTTGTTTTAACAATTTTGATTTTTCATAAGTGGTGCAATAGTAAAGCTGATTAAGATGATAGTTTGCTATACACACAAATTTTCTGTTCAGAAAAGCACAATATCAGTCCGGGTTTTCTCTGCCAGGTAGAGATATTGCTGAAATATATGGAGAATATAGCATGACAACTTCAGCATAAGAAATAAAGATTGTGACAATTAGTGGCTTTAAAATTGGTATAAAAGAACGGTGATAGTTGGAGCCATTATTGTGTTGGATTCTAAATCCACTATTGACGAGATTCAGAATGGATGGCTGTGCAATGAGTGGATAAAGTATATTTGGGAGTTTCACACCTGCAGAGACTTACATGAAAGTTGTGTCCTAGTTCTGGTTCAAGTTGACAGGTTAAAGTCAAGAGCAAAGATGTCAGGATGGATAACAATGGACATGGAAATCACTTTGAGTTGAAGGTGTTGTTTGAACAAAGACACCGAGGTGAAGGAGACTGATTGTGAACAAAGACACCGAGCTGAGGGAGATTGATTATGAACAAAGACACTGAGGTGAAGGAGACTATGAACAAAGACACCGAAGTGAAGCAGATTTAACAATGACACTGAGGTGAAGGAGACTTATTGTGAACAAAGACACTGAGGTGATGGAGACTTATTGTGAACAAAGACACCGAGCTGAGGGAGATTGATTATGAACAAAGACACTGAGGTGAAGCAGACTGAACAAAGATACTGAGGTGAAGCAGACTGAACAAAGACACCGAAGTGAAGCAGATTTAACAATGACACTGGGGTGAAGGAGACTGTAAACAAAGACACTGAGGTGAAGCAGACTGTAAACAAAGACACTGAGGTAAAGCAGACTGTAAACAAAGACACTGAGGTGAAGCAGACTGTAAACAAAGACACTGAGGTAAAGCAGACTGTAAACAAAGACACTGAGGTGAAGGAGACTGTAAACAATGACACTGAGGTGAAGGAGACTGTAAACAAAGACACTGAGGTGAAGCAGACTGTAAACAAAGACACTGAGGTGAAGCAGACTGTAAACAAAGACACTGAGGTGAAGCAGACTGTAAACAAAGACACTGAGGTAAAGCAGACTGTAAACAAAGACACTGAGGTGAAGGAGACTGTAAACAAAGACACTGAGGTGAAGCAGACTGTAAACAAAGACACTGAGGTGAAGCAGACTGTAAACAAAGACACGGAGGTGAAGCAGACTGTAAACAAAGACACTGAGGTGAAGCAGACTGTAAACAAAGACACTGAGGTGAAGGAGACTGTAAACAAAGACACTGAGGTGAAGGAGACTGTAAACAAAGACACTGAGGTGAAGGAGACTGTAAACAAAGACACTGAAGTGAAGGAGACTGTAAACAAAGACACTGAGGTGAAGCAGACTGTAAACAAAGACACTGACGTGAAGGAGACTGTAAACAAAGACACTGAGGTGAAGGAGACTGTAAACAAAGACACTGAGGTGAAGGAGACTGTAAACAAAGACACTGAGGTGAAGGAGACTGTAAACAAAGACACTGAGGTGAAGGAGACTGATTATGAACAAAGACGGAGACTGATATAAATATTCAGTTTACAACTATTTGGGGAAATAGTAGAGGGAGATAATTGAGGGAAACATACATGAACTAACTAATGAACTATCAACATCTGCTGAAAGAAATGGAACCTCTATGAGGATGCCCAGATTGTGCTGCTATTGACTCATCCAATCACTATCGACATTTGCTGAAAGAAATGGAACCTCTATGAGGATGCCCAGATTGTGCTGCTATTGACTCATCCAATCACTACCAACATCTGCTGAAAGAAATGGAACCTCTATGAGGATGCCCAGATTGTGCTGCTATTGACTCATCCAATCACTATCAACGTCATTTCATGCAGATTCTTTTTCTACTGTGTTTATTCTTAAACTCTCACAGAATAACAGGATGTACCCAGAGAACAGAATGTGTTGTGTCATGGTTTACAGCTTAGCTGAGATATCTGCATCTTTCAGCCTGATATATCTGATTTCAGCATGACTTCTGGATCACTTTGACCATATATGTAATGGGACAGAGAACTCCAACCCAAAGCATCATTAGTCACTTCATAGATATGCATGGAAGGTAAACAGTTTTGCTTTTATTTGCACCCCTTAAGGGCCCCGTCAACACATGGATTCATTTCTAAATTTATTTTTATCTTCTGGACCAAAAAATAACAAAACATATCACTCCAAAGACACAGGTAACAAATTATGATGCAGCTTCTGCCATTCATTTCAGGTCCTATCAACCATAACAAACACAGGCAGTTATAAATTAATAAAAACACTGGAAACTCGTAGAACACAAATGCAGGACACGCATAGAACATAATCTATTACAGATCAAAAACAGAATCAAGAATCAATCAAATATAAACAAAGCTGTTATTAGCAAAACAATATATAAAATGTGAAAACAGGATAAAAGCACAGATATGACTATAATCTATGTTGAAATCTGCAATAGCATTCTGTGCAATAGGCTAGTCATTGTATAAACACAAACACAGGAAAGTCATAGAAAACAATTACAATGTATATACAAACTCAAGTGCTAGGATGTTATATCAAATCAATACTTTCTATGGAAGCCAATAACAAAAGTTTAAAAGTGTTCAAAATGTGATTTTTTTAGAATGTTACTAAAAATACATTGGACAGCTAAGAAAACTAAAGCAAGGTTTCTAGAAAAGGCTGGAATAAAGAGACAAAGAAATAGAGACAAAATTATTTAAAAAACTAAATATAAAATTAAAAGATTCATAAAGACGTGATGAGAAAAGTAAAGTTAATTCATTTAGTGGCAACGGGAAAGATGAAGGTGAGAAGAGACAATGAAACCAGATGCAATTATGACATGGGAGAAAGTTATTAACTGAACTTTTTTCAACAAAGAAGGAGATAGGGGAATGTAGAGAACATGATTGCCTAAGCCACTTAGCATAGCACCTGATTGATCTCCTCTAATATTATCTGTATGAAACAGTTTCTGAGATTTTATCTGTCACATATAACTGCTAAAAGTACTTTCCAGTATAACTGTTACAAGTAATTTCTAGTATACCTTGTTACAAATAATCTGCAACACATAAATACATCTTACTGCCTACTAACATACAAACTGCATGCATCCTGAACAGGACACACAACTTTAGCAACAAGTAGCACAGTATGAAAATGACAGCTCTGTGACTATCTGGCTGCTAATAGAACATTTTAATCTAATTTCAACAAACAATTTTTTTATTAATTGAAAAAAATAAAAACAGTGTCACTATCTTAAGAAAGGATCTGGTCTATTCTTTCTCATAACAAATTCTATTTTTCTCTGCATTTCAGAGTCGTAGATTCTTCGACATCTCTCATAGGCAAGTCGATTTCTCTTCAAAAAAGGTTTTTCATATCTTTCCTTTCTCTTGACATCTGCTAAGAAGCCTTCTGATTTCAAGATCCTACAGAACACAAACAAAATATTTGTTAAACTAACACTGCACATATAATCTGTGCACACAATGTTATACAAACGACATCAATCTATACAAATTATATAAATAATAACTAAAAGCCATACATTGAGAATGATGTTGTAACCAGTTTCTTTTATGTGTGTCCAACTAATCTAGAATGTATTTGATTACTAAATAAATATTTGTCAGTCTGAACCAATTTGTTATATAGATATTCCACTGTATATATTATAACTTGATAAATCATTGAGTGGATACTGGTATATTCTACTCTTTCACAATTATAAAGGGGGCCACTGATCTTCAGAGTTGTGAGGCCCTGGTGATTACATGAACATTTTGTACACTACAACCTTGGATTGTGATAAATCAGTTTGCAAGTATCTTGCAAGATGAGAACATTGTTTTTAAATCTTATTAATATTTTCCACACTTATGTTGTCCACATGAGCACAGAGGTGATAAAACCATTTTTTAAATAAATTGATAAACGAGCAAAGTCTTGCAATACAAGCAGGTATGTATGCACTTAGTTTCATGTGATAACAACTGAGTTGATAGTTTTTCTCTGTATGACTCGTATAATCAACATCCATGTGAACATATGTGCCGTTGTTACCCTGTTTGTGTGCATAAAATTTTTAAAAATTGTGTGTCATAGTGTAGTGACTTTTATTTTGGATATTTACCGCAACAATGGCCCCCATGAAAACAATAGTTGAAAAGGAAGAGAATAAGAAAGAGATCATTACGATGGAAGTTCAGAAGGAAACAATAGAGACACACAAATGAGGTATGCTAGTAGCCGACATTGCAAGATTTTATAAGTCTATGCAGACAATTTGTGCAGTAAATAATACAAATGTGTACTAAAATAAAAAATAAGGGGGTTAAATGCAACAAAATGAATCACAAGATTATGAAAACAACTACTTGTTATGGAAGATATGGACATTTTCCTCTAGTGTGTATATACAGAAGCAATTAGATCTGTGATAAAGAACTTTACTTCACTTTGTGAGAAGACAACAGCCTTGTATGCTGACCTTAAACGTAAATTTCCTAGTACACCCACAGAAAATGAAGCTGTCTTCAATTCCAACCGGGAATGGTCTGATAACTTAAAGAGGGGGAAGCGGCATTCAGAGTGCTGTGAAGCACTGAAACGATGCAAGCTCAAATGCTAATGTGTGCACTGCTGAGTTCCAAAATCAAGATTCATAAGCAAAAAATTTTAGTGAGACAATAGATACATAGAAGTTAATGACAGTGAAAGTCATCCAACACAATAACTCTCCTCTCTCATCTGCTTTACAACATCCACGATTATATTAAATTAGTAACATTTATTACTTTATATTACATTTCAATAATAAAAAAGATGTACATTTTGTTTAAATCATATTATAAATGAATATTTGTTCGTTTTGGGATGAATCATCTGAGTTTCCATCATTCACTCTTGTATTATGTGCTTCATATTATGAAAATGTTTTCAGTCAGAATTATGCTCAAATACAAGTTTTTACTGTATGATTTTGTTTTATTTGACAATACTTACACATTCCTAAGTTACGTATAGTATTATAATTATATTATAGTCTACATATTGTACATCACATCTTATCACCATATTATTCCTAGTAGTCAGTCATCAATCATGCTCTTGGGCACCCACTATGTACATTCTTGTGTGCATAAGTCCAGACAAGTATATTCTGTTTGTATCGGTTCTTGGACATGCACTCAGTCTCAGTTCATGTGATTCCCACGTTTAATCCTTATGGTCTCTCTTCTCTGTGTGTTCCTAGGCCTTGCCAGTTTCCTTTTTCCTGAGGTTTCATGCCATTGATCCCCTAGCTATATCTTTTACTTATTTTCTGAGAGTGTGCCTAATAATCTCAATATTTCTTTTCTTAATCTGGTTGTCCACCATATCTTTGTCTATTCATCTCCACATCTCTTCATTTCTTATCTTGTCCTACCACCTAATATTTAGTATTCTTCATAAGCAGTTATTCACAATTGTCAATATTTATTTATGTTGCTGTTTTTTAAATAATTTTTCTGGTTTCTGAACCATACAGCAGTATTGTTGTTTGTTTACTAATGGTTTTGCCTCATCTGGTCGAGGTACGCCTCTTTCAACCTAGGACTGGTGTCCCTGTCGGTTATATCAGGGTGCCATGCAGCAGTACTGTCGTCATACTTGTATTAAAGACACAAACTCATGGGAGAATCTTGCACAGATAGATCAGACTGGCATTGCAAAATAAAGAATGGTGCAGCAGCTGCAAAGAACCTCAGATATGAAGCTAAGCTGCGCAACAAAAATACGCTAGAAGAAAGACAATAGCTTCTCAATGTCCCACAGACTCCTCCTCTCACTCATATGACTCATTAGTCACGGTTGGGCACACCATAGACATCATCATCTTCATCCCAGTTGAGTTGAATGGCCATCATCAACTTCAACGGACAAACAACAGATTAAAGATTCTGAGTTTGGTGTGCAAGTTTATAAGTATATGCATCTCTCTCCAATGGTATAAAATTAGCTGATTTCTATGTAGTTTTTTTTTTGCATATGTTTGCGACTGTAAAATATAAGAGCCACACAATTTGCAAAATCCAGAACCTCATAATTTCATAATATCTAGATGCTCCCATGGGGGTCCATGATTGAATATGATTCATTTGTCTGCATGTATCATTTCCTGTCTCTGTACTATTTCATTATCTGAATATTATTATCTATATTGCTTATTACATTCTTCATGTTTAGGAAGGGCCTACTGTTTATAATATAAGCATGTTGTTAATCTGTCGTAGTCAACAATGACCATTTAGCTAAACTGGGATGATGATGTCTTCAGTGTGCCCAGTTGTGACTAGTGAGTCCCTTGTGTGCCTGGAATTTTCTATCGCACTATGAGCTTGTGTGGAAAAAATTTGTGGGACATTGAGCAGCTCTTGCCTTTCTTCTAGTGCGGTTTTATTGCACAGCTTGATGTTTGAGTTTCTCTACAGTTGCTACATCACTTCTGATTCTGCGACACAGCTTGATGTTTGAGTTTCTCTGCAGTTGCTACATCACTCTTGATTCTGCGACACCAGCCAGATCCAACAGATCAAGCATCTCGCAATATGGCTAAATCAGAGGATGGGGATAGTGTGATCGGATGTCTTGTGCAAGATTCTCACATTAATTTGTGTATATATTGAAGTGAGTCAGTGATGTATTAAAAGTGTCTTTCACATGCTTCTGTCCTCCAGCCCTGTAGGAGCCGGTTTGAAGTTCTCTGTTTAACAGCTTTTTTGGCAGACGATATATTTCATGCGGACCATATGTCCTGCCCATGTGTCTGTACCTTCATTAACATTGTGTGTATGCTTACAGATTTAGATTTCATCAGTACTTCACTGTCTGGTATTTTATCCCACCAATGGATGTTAAGTATCTTACAAAGACAAATTAGGTGGAAATGGCTTAATCTTCTAGCATGTCAGGAATATACTGTCCATGCTTCACATGCATAAAAAGTTCTTCTTCTTCTTCTTTTGTTCACTTGAAACATGTCTATATCTGTAATTCTGTCTCCTTAATAAAACTCACTGTCTCTTGTAGTTCATACAGTGTCCCATAGAGATAAAAAGTGATGATATTACTACTACTTGGACCACCGAATGAATGTCTAGGATCATTAGTGTAAATAAAATGGCAATAGCGCATTTTAATTTTCTGGACTACATCCTGCTGTTTCGAGAGATCCAGTTGGAGTTTGAGAATGAATGATGAAGAAGAACTGCTACATGGTAAACTATGAGTTTGGTGAGTCGTTATTCCCCTTCTGCCTCATACATTTATTTGTGTGTAGTCTTCCAAATGTAGCACTAGCTTTCACTATTGTGTTGTTTATCTCCTTGCCAATGTTTAAAGCTTGTGAGATAGTGCTACCCAGGTAGGTAAAACTATTGACTCTGAATTATTCTTTGATTTTTCTATGGGGATTCAAGTGTGGATTGTTTGGTGTGAGTTGGAACATGACTTGTTTTCTTTGACAACTTTGCCAAAGTTGTCACAGACTTCGTAAAACTGGTTTAGGGTGACCTGCCCGCCATCTGCAGAATCAGCATGCAGTGTACAGTCATCTGCATTGAGGGGTTCTCTGACCACGGTCAAACCTTAGTTCTGGCTTGCAAACAACGAAGATTGAAAAATGATCTTCTGTTAAGCTGTAGGTGAGCAAGAGATAAGCAGAAATACAAGTGGGAGAACAACATCACAAGATGGACAGGTTACAGTCTAGCAGAGTACACTACCAGATCAAGAGACAGGGGATGTTGGGGGTCTATTGCGGCCAACCCTCTTTGTGGAGACAACACTTGATGATGATGAACCTGTAGGACTATTATTGTATTTATATGTCTGTTATGGCACTTGATTGAGAGGCTTCTGTAACTTGCCAAAAAACATCAGGCTGAACAACAGTAGCCTAAGGGCCTACGTCATAAGTGCCAATTGCCCTAGGATCACCAATGAAAAAATAAATAAATGGGTAGACCTACAGAAAACATTTCTGCTGTGTTCTACTCCGTATTTTTTTTTAAAAAAACGTTCACTTTGAGCCATCTTTAAATAAATAACTTGAAACTTAGTTATGCCTAAATAGGGACATATTATTATATATAGAATATAGGCCTAGGCAGTTAAGACAGCTTTGATTTTATTATATTGGCTTTAATTTTAATAGTAATAGTAATAATCAAATACCGTAAAAATCAGTGACTGTAATTGTTATGCCTACTTAACTATTGTTTTTAATTATCCAAAATTATGTTTAGGGCTACTCAATGGAGATATAAGCCTAAGGCATTGTATGCGACATGACATTTTAATTATTGCTGTTTCGGCTCACACCCGAAGATTTTGAAAATTATCAATTGTACCTGTGCTCGTTCTTATACTGAGCATTGACTATTGGTGTATATGATCTAACATAGGCTTATCAGATGTTGGGGAACTCCATATCATATGTCTGTGCTGTCTGTAGTGTAGTGTGTTAGTAACAGTGTCTGTGAGTTACTGTAACACTACGGCACAGTGTAGCAGTGTAGTGTTGACAACTGTTGTAATCCTAACTTAACCATTTACTACTAGCACTACCGGGTGGCACAAAAAGTTAAAAACCAATGAAAATACAATTTACATTAATTTAGAACACACTATTACCCATTTAAGAAATTGTACGCAAGTTCAACTTTGTTATTTTGAACAAGAATGGTTTTCGCCATAAAGTGCATATGATTTCTTGACATCTTCAAGTTGTCGTGTTCAAATACACAAAACAAGGTCGTCAAAATTTTAACCAGTTTTCGATAACTAAATAATCATAGTTACCACTCAACAATTTAGAAAGATTGCCAGTTCAAAATACAAAAAAAAACATTTAAAAAAAACAGATAGGCCCTAGTTGTTATACTTCATATATACATGTATATCATGATGAACAAGAACATCCGGGCGTAAAGTCAAAGTTAGACCAATAAAGCGGTGGATAGAAAACATCAAGATAGCTTTGATTCAAGGCTTGAATAAACTTGGACTAAATGCAACCACGACGATACATCTGGCTTTGAACAACAGCTTAACGTCCCACCCCTACCTTAACGGCAAGAGGGAATACGATCAACCATCGTTCACATGGGGACACTCCGGGTATTCTTCATAGACATGTCATTTCTGCTGTCACTATTTTTCTTTTGTCTTTAGCTACCATTGTCCAGGTTTGGCACTGGTAGCACAGTGATGGAATAATAATAGTCTTATATAATGCAACTTTAGTGTCTATGTTTACATTTTTGTTCTTGAAAATACGTGTCATCTGTCCTAGGATCTGGTATGTTTTGTTTGCGATATGTTGCCATCGTCAATCTTTTCCTTATCTCTGCCATGCAGTTTCCTGCACCATTGATGTTTGCTCCTAAGTATTTGATGTATCCACACATTATATCTCGATATTGTATATTCTGATTTGTGGTTGTTCTGTTGTTATATCTGTTGACATGATCGATTTATTTTTTGCGCATTTAAATATAAGTTTTGTGATTCGCTGTATTTCTTTTTGTTCTTGATTAGTTGTTACAATCCCTTTATATCATTTGAAAGAAGCACAGTGTCGTCTGCGTAGTGTAGTTCAGGGATTTCAAAACCATCAATGTTTAGATCGTGGTAGTCAGCGTTGTTTTAATCTTCTCTTATATTCCTCATTATGTTTTATGCGTAGATGTTGAATAGGTATAGGGAGAGTGTGCATCATATTGTACGTATTTGTGTTATTAGTGTTATTGTACATATTGTAAATGTACAATAGCCGCGAGGGTAAAAGATATTGAGAGACACTCTGGGACAACAAAACGCAAGAAATCTAAACAACCATTCCATACACAAGCACAGCTTTTATTTAACTCTCTCAGCGATGACGTGAAAGCAACAGAGGCATGTATATCGTTGTTCGTAGCTGGATATTATTCCATAAGAGTAGTCGATCATTTAAGAGAACTCTGTACGGTACATTTTGCTGACAGTAAGAGATATTTATTAATGGTCTCTGCGGCTAGTTCATTTAAGTTACATGATCTCGGTTTTTGAGACTTGTCACTTTCCTAAAAAGATATCTTATATAGTGTTGTGTCTCGGTCCATCTGCCTTTATGCTTCATTGGGACTTCTGCTACCTCGGTCACAACCTACTCCAGCATGCGGGGCCCACGATGTTGACTGGCACTTATGATTGTCCGACATTAACCCATGTCTAACACTTGTCTTTGATCCATCGTAACTGAACGTCAGCCCTTGATGACTTGCGTGACACTTGTTTTGTCTTTGATCCACCGTCACTAAACGTTATTCATTGATGACTTGTTTGACATGTGTCTTGTCTTTGATTCATCAGTTAGTTAACGTCATCCCTTGATGACTTTTGTAATGCCTGTCTTGTCTTTGATCCACCAGTCACGTAACGTCATCCCTTGATCACTTTCGTGACACTTGTCTTGTCTTTGATCCACCAGTCACTGAACTTTCTCCCTTGATGACTTATGTGACACTTAACATCCAGCATGCACTGGTTGCATCATCTGGTGTTATTCCTTCTATCATTGAGACATATTCCACCCCTCCTCCTTCTATTACATTTACCCCCTATCCGGCCCCGGCTTCTCACCTTCATTTACTTCCACTATTTTCTCCCTTCTATTACTCCACTCATTTTTCCTAACATCACTACTCCAAAGCTATCTATACAGAGGTGCCATGATATAGTCCTTTTGTTTGAGGCGGGCTTCTGTACTTACTAGTGCTTCGTTGGTCCCTTCTCTCACCTATTCACCTGTTTACTGAATACGATGAATTTCTGTTATATATTGTCAGCGCTTATCGGTTCGCTAAAGTGGATTCTGGTTGTATTTATCCGCATCTTTCTCTTGCCCTGTCTCAGCTTCCGCCATATCTGCCTACTGCTTCTGCATTTACTCATCTAACATGCATTCTCATTGACTTCTGATTACACTATCTCAGTCCTTTGATATAGCAATGTTGCAACACGCTTGGTATGTTGTATCACGTCGTGCTTGGTATGTTGTATCACGTCATGCTTGGTATGTTGGATTACGTCATGTTTGGTATGTTAGATTACTTCATGCTTGGTATGTTAGATTACTTCATGCTTGGTATGTTAGATTACTTCATGCTTGGTATGTTGTATCACGTCATGCTTGGTATGTTGTATCACGTCATGCTTGGTATGTTAGATTACTTCATGCTTGGTATGTTAGATTACTTCATGCTTGGTATGTTAGATTACTTCATGCTTGGTATGTTAGATTACTTCATGCTTGGTATGTTAGATTACTTCATGCTTGGTATGCTAGATTACTTCATGCTTGGTATGTTGGATCAAGTCATGCTTGGTATGTTGGATCACGTCATGCTTGGTATGTCACGTCATGCTTGATATGTTGTATCACGTCATGCTTGGTATGTTGTATCACGTCATGCTTGGTATGTTGTTTCACGTCATGCTTGGTATCTTAGATTACTTCATGCTTGGTATGTTGTATCACGTCATGCTTGGTATGTTGGATCACGTCGTGCTTGGTAGCACATTCACATGTTTCCATTCTTCTTCTTCTGCGATAAATTGTTAAACATTCAATGCAATATTGTCTTGTATTGATTAAGGGAGTTTCATGGTGATTAGGTCAAAAAATAATACATTTGTGTTTTAATTTTTAAGCAATATATTTTTTTTTAAACATTTAAGGTTTTATTTGAAGCTCATGTGGAGCTTTGTAGCATCCTTATATATGACCATTTGTTCCACATTTTACAACCGTGTAAAAAATATAGATGTCAATACTATTCATAATAGTCCGATTTTAGTAAACATGTCGATAAAACCCGACCCACCAAGGCGTTTTCACTAAGTTTGTTTAATTAAAAATTGCGAGAGATTAGCAATAGCTCTACAAAAACATCACATATTAAAAAATGTGTGGCAAGGGGCACATATAAAAACGAAGTTACAACTATGAGTAAGCTATATTTTGTCAGTGGCAACATATGATTGTGAAACATGGGCAATTAATCAGAAATGGAAAATAAAATATTTGCATTCAAAATGGAATGTTATTGAAAGGTCCTAAGAATACCACGGACAGAAAGACGTTTGCAAAAACTTAAACATAGAAGAAGAGTTGGCCCTTAAAGCTATAAAACCGCGTTAACATATTTTGAACATGTAAAGAGACACAATAGTTTAGAGACTAATCACAGAGAGAAAAGTTCCAGGAAGAGAAAAAGAGGCAGACCAAGACATTGGTTAAACAATGGACACAGGTTACCGAAGACCTTCTGAACATGACACTGGAAGAAGATAAGCTACGTACACAGAACTGAAAGGCTTA
Source organism: Meghimatium bilineatum (assembly GCA_034231615.1). NCBI lineage: Eukaryota > Metazoa > Mollusca > Gastropoda > Stylommatophora > Philomycidae > Meghimatium > Meghimatium bilineatum. The sequence continues at coordinate 36,564,078 of CM067318.1, forward strand.
CAGAGTGTGAGGACACAGTTCTCTGAAGGGCAAAAGTACATGGATGGATTTAATTACTATATCAATTGGTTACAGGACTCACAAACTATGACATCACACGCTCACGCAGGCAAGAAGTAAATCACATAACATCATATCACAAGTTCACGAAGGCAAGAAGTAAACCACATCACATCATATCACAAATTCACGTAAGCAAGAAGTAAACCACATCACATCATATCACAAGTTCACGCAGGCAAGAAGTATACCACATCACATCATATCACAAATTCACGTAAGCAAGAAGTAAACCACATCACATCATATCACAAATTCACGTAAGCAAGAAGTAAACCACATCACATCATATCACAAATTCACGTAAGCAAAAAGTAAATCACATCATATCACAAATTCACGTAAGCAAGAAGTAAACCACATCACATCATATCACAAGTTCACGCAAACAAGAAGCAAACAACACATTATATCTTATCACAAGTTTACGCAATCACGAAATAAACCACATAACATCATATCATAAGTTCACATAGGCAAGATAAAAGCCACAAACTGAAAAAAAAATTGGTTTGGAAAAGGGGGGGGGAGAGATTTGGTTTTCAAACTCCTGCAGGTTAAACATGACGGATTTCAGATAGTATAATGCGTTATGTCATGACTACAGTTTTTCTGCAATGCCAACGCCTTTCTGTCATGCACATTCGACATTCGATTTAGGGTAATGTTTGCCCAATGGGACGGGACATTCAAATTCACCACAAGCCTTCTTAGTCAATAACATAATGGTATGCATAACATGTCACAGTGTTCTTGCCAATCTTTGCTATTCTGTCAGGGCCCGCCAATGTACTGGCGATAAATATTATTATTAGAACAGCATCAAGGGGCTGCCCATTAATTACGTCCAATGCCGTCTTAACCCATAGGCCCGTTGGGCATTTGCCCGGGGGCCCACGAGCATAGGGGCCCCGTGCGAATATTTTGTAAGGTTTTGGAAAACTGTTTGATGCTGTTCATGCTTTGTGTAAGGGTTTCGACAAAATAAAACATGCACTGAATTCTATATCAGGTGACAATGAACAGCAAGTGACAACAAGGCGTGAGGCGGAAGGTATGAGCAAAAAAATGGACCACCTTGAAACAATATTTCTTACAATTCTTTGGAAGGGCATTCTAGAAAGGATGAATACAACAAGCAAAGTTTTACAATCAAAGGATGTGAACATCCTAGTTGCCACAAATCTTCTTGTGCCGCTGAAAAACTATCTTAAGGAAACTAGAGACAAATTCACTGAATATGAATTCAAAGCCAGAAGTATGTGTCCAGATGCCGATTACAGTGATGGAAAAAAACGGGAACGAACCCGAAGTGTGCGTTTTAGTAGATATGATAGGCCAGGAGAAGAGTTACTTCTAAATAAGTCCGAAAAGTTCAAGGTAGAAACTTTCCTCCCTATTCTGGACACTTTAATCATTGAACTAACAAGACGTGCAGAGGCGTATTCACAAATTGGAAATTTGTTTTATTTCTTGGGTGAATTAAAAACCATTACTTCTGATGCACTAAAGAAAAAAGCGAACATCTTGCCAATACGTACCACAAGGACTTGAGTTATGACGACCTTTTAAATGAATGTGAGCATCTCAAGCATTACATGGCTCTTGATGAAAATTGCGAGACTCTCCCTGCACTGTACAGAAAAATAATTTCGGACACTTTAAAATCTGTTTTTCCGAACATTGAAATTGCACTCAGAGTGTTCATGTGCATGATGGTGAGCAATTGTACAGGAGAACGTTCTTTTTCAAGACTAAAACTTATAAAAATTCAGCTTCGTAGTACAATGGGACAGCATCGTTTGAACAGGCTATCACTCATGAGCATAGAAAATGACATCCTGAAGACCATTGACTTCAAGCCGATAATAAAACAATTTTCTGAAAAGAAATGTCGCAAACGCTTGTTATAATAAAGTACCGTTCAGAAATTTGTCTAATTTAAGAAAAAAAAATTTCTATTACGATTTTTAATACCTTTGTTTGACCTTGTGTAATAGATGTAATATTTTATGGCGCTTATTATTTAAAAAAACATATGTAAATATCTGTTTTTGTGTGTAAATTTTTTTGTTTTTGCAAATATCATATGTAATACTATAAAACATGTAAATAAAATCTCTTTTCTCTGTTTTTCATGTTTAATGTTGATTATAGTTGCAGCTGTACAGCATGTTTTAACAACAATTTGGTTGAAATGAGTATAGTGACAATAAAATAAATAATACATTATTTTTAATATTATCCACCATTTATTTTTTTATTCCTGCGGGAGGGGGGGCACTCTTTTTTTGCCCAGGGGCCCAACACTATTTCTTTGCCCGGGGGCCCTAAATTGTGTAAAGACGGCTCTGATTACGTCAGCAAGTTTTTGCCCATTGTTTTAAAACCCTTTCCATGTTAACAACTTTCAATGCTTATGAAACCACTCGGTCTAAACATAGGGCCTATATTAAAAAAAGTACAACAAAAATGCATGCTTTGTTTCACATATTTATAAAAATGTTTCAAATTCCAACAATTTAATTGGTCTATAAAAACCATATTATTGACGTCAACTTTTGTCCGGTTCTGCGTCTTGTCAATAACTGTTAAACTATTTTTAAAACCCTATTGCCCCTACTTGTTGACGTAATTTATTGTCAGCCGCTAACAGTGCCTGTGCTTCCATGACCACCCGCCATTCAGATACTCCCCAATATATAAATATGACAAACATAATCTAACAGCGCCCATACCTTCATGGCCAGCAGTCAGATGATCCTAAATATATAGACGACTGACAGATTCAGTATTCAGCATACAATACTGTGTTTGCATGACTTTTTATATGCATTAGTGACCGAATTTTAAAAAAAAAACAAGAATTAGGCCCTAAGTTATATTTTATGATCAATTATTTACCAGTAAGAGCTAATAAATGACAATAATCATGCAAATAATAACATTCGATTTCCTGACTTCTAGGCAATCGACAGAAGAAATATGAATGCTTTGAGAATTAGATAATGGGAAATTTTCCTAGCAACGACACGCCAGATTAACAAGATTTAGTTAACTAATGAATGTGCACGCTCATCCATTTAATGAAAGTACTCGATAAAATAGCTTTTGTTAAGTTCTTGGTGTATTATTTCTCATATTAAGTAAACATTAAGCATAATGTAGTAAATAGCTTTCACAAAACACAATATAAAACTACCAGTGTTCTTACAAGTGCGTCGTTTCTCATGTGGACAATGAAACTTTACTTAGAAGTGAATATACATTACTATCACATATTAAATTGCTATCACATATAACATTACTATCACATGTAACATTACTTTCACATGTAATAATTTAACCGGTCGAAACTTTAGTGAAAAAAATACAATTTGTTTATATAAAAATTACATGATTACTGAAAAAAAATCAAACATTTAATGATGGCAGTGTTTTATGTTTGTAAGTAACTTTGATGTTAGCTGGTCATTTTATTCGTTTATATGACATGTACTTTTCAGAAGGTTATTTTCGATGTTATTATGTAAGTATCTCTGTTCTGTACAAACAGTCCTGCTCCTCCCAGTGTCATGTTTAAGTAGTCTTCAATATCATGTGCCTATGAATGTTTCTCCCAGTATCATATTTAAGTCAGTGGCGTACTTAGGGTAAATGCTGCCCGGTGCGAGGAAGATTTTGACGCCACCCCATTTGATTTTTTTTTTAATTTAAAAAATCAGAGTATAATTTTACAAGTTCATTATTATCATAGATTTTATCAACTTTTAACAAAGACAGAAATAAATTCTAAAATTTTCTGAATGAAGGCAAGTAATTCCAAAGGCCATTTGTCATTTTCTTTAAATTCTAGTTCACATTAAAATTCTTTAAATTCTTTAAAATTAGCTCACAGTTAAGGAGTTTTTTTTTTTTTCAAAAATAATGTCAACGAGAAATAACTTTTTTTAAACAAACAAAAACATCAACAAAGGAGCAAGGACTTTTTCCACGTTACGGTCGACTAGGAACGTTTATAAAAAATAACAATTTCTAGTTCGTTGTTTATTTTTCTTTATAAAAGTCCATATTGGACCGTGAAAGAAAGTCAGTAAGAAAGTAACGTGAAAGAAAGTCGTTGCTTTTTTTTAAAATTGACATTATTGACTATTTATTAGTTATATTGGCAATCTGTGACAGTATTACTTTATCAATAGGCGTTCTCTCTTCTTGTTGTTGGAAATATGAATGTTTGGTGATTAGAACAAAATATAGCGTTATTGTGTAACTGTTCATGTGTTGCTGTATCATTTTGACATAGAGGCATAGGCCAACATCATGAGTAATGTGTAGAACCTTGAGGACGTGATACTATCAACACATCGGATCATGCATGTGAATAAATAGAAAATGCACGTCAAAATTAAATATAAGGCTTGAGATGTCTTTAGATGTCACGGCTCAATTTAATGTGTTAAAAGCAACATCAGTCCCCCCATCCCCTTTACCAGGACATATTTACGGCCCTTTATGGCATGGCATAGCGTTAATTAGCATTTATTATATATTCAACGATATATCTACGTGTCACGGAGAGCGAAGGCTACAACTACGCCTATTACCTTCTCATTCTTATAGATACACAACTTAATCGTCCCAATCATTGGCTTCACCTTTTCATAACTTTTCTTTATATTTTCGCTTTGTAATCCTTTTGTTCAGCGTTAGGGGTAGAATAGTTCTCTGGAGACGATATTTTTGTGTGCTTCATAAACGTTTTCTTGTGGACTCTTTTTTTTTAAAACCGTAATCCATATTTAGTACGGTGACTGAACTTACATAACTGATTCTTCTTCTTCTTCTTCTGCGTTCGTTCTCAAACTCCGGCAGATTAGCATGATGTAGTCCTGAGAACGGAATGCGCTGTGTCATGGTTTACAGAATTGCTGCGATATCTGCGCCTTTCGGCCTGACACATCAAACTTCAGCATGTATCTAAATCAATAGCGTATTATATTCAGGATATTACCGTCAACACAGCATTTATTGGCTGTAGTGATTTCGAAGCAATTTAAATACGTTCAGTGGTTTCTGAACGATTTGGATGTTCAATCGCTTGTGGAGGAGGGGAAGGTTTCGAACTCAGTGCCTTCGCCGTCACAGACGTGATCTTTACCACTCAGCCGGATCTAAATCAATAATCGATTATAAATATATTCTTCTCGACGATTACATGTGTCCATAGTTGACTTACAAGTATTAGGCCTACATCATTTTTCTTTTCTTTTGTCGCATTACTTGTATTCCATCAAAATAATGTTGATTTAGGTTCTATCACATATTCTGGGCCTACTTTTTCTGAAATGTAAAAAGGACTATAGCATACAATGGGAGACAGACGTTGGATTCTTCCTAATTTTTTAATTATTTCCCCTTAGGAACCCTAATACTAAACCTAACCCTAACCTAAAACCATTATCCCACATCCTAGGTCTACAGTCTCAGAAATTTATAACGGATTAAAAAGGCTATATTGTAAATAGAAATGACAATATTCTATTTCTATATTAAAATAACTAAAAATTTCAGAACGGCGCAGTTTTTTTTTAAGTGTGAAAGGTAGGATCGGGATATGTGATACAGCCTTGACTTATCTCTTGTAATGATTTCATTCGTCTCTGTGTTTCTGTGAAGTGATTCATTCATAGCGAACTAACATGTGTATCTTTCCATCTTGTAAGTGTGAAACTGTACAAATCTGGGGGAAATATAAAATCTTTGTTTGAGACGAATATTACAAATAATTTTTGCAGTATGGCAAATACAGGAGACACGTACATTGTAATCAAGTATACAACATTCCTTGCCATTCTATGCCATCTTTGGTCTACATACAGATCAGGTGAGTGTTTCAGAAAGATCAAATGGTAAGCAATTTTTCCATGTTTATAAAATTCCTATATGTGAAATAACGAAGATCTTATCCTGGACCAATGTCTGATCTGCTCTTGTGACATAGAAATACCTAATAAAATTGAGCAGTCTGCTGGATCTGAACGTTGACAGTGGATGACATTTCTGAGCTATGTCAAGTTCTCTATAATAGTCATGCGTGAATATTCCAAACAGGGTCACTTACTCTGCTGATTTTACTTTTCCCGTGCTTTTCATTGGCTGGCGACACATAGTATGATCAATGATTATTCGCACCAACAAAGAAAATTAACACTTCTTTGGTACCTGCGCAGAGAACTATTCTGAATAAAGACTTGGCAAATCTATGATGGAACACAATGTCGTGTAGCTTATGATCACGTCTATTTATATGAAAGTGTGATTTAATATAGTATTGTGCTAAATATGAGTTTTATTTATTAAAAGTTCGCAGTGTGCTTCTGTGGTCTGACCGTTAGTTACATATTCAGATCAATGTCAGAGGCCAGAGTGTGATATGTGGTCTGACCGTTAGTTACATATTCAGATTAATGTCAGGGGCCATAGTGTGATCTGTGGTCTGACCGTTAGTTGCATATTCAGATTAATGTCAGGGGCCATAGTGTGATCTGTGGTCTGACCGTTAGTTACATATACAGATCGATGTCAGAGTGTAATGCTATCAATCATGCACGTGTTTTGAGTGCTCAACCTCCCCCCCCCCTCCTTCTCGCAATAGCAAATCGGAACATGACTTTTAGTACTAGGAATTGGTCAAAAGGCTGGAAAAAAGCCTAAAAACCCCTCTTTTGAGTGGGTTTTCGCGAAAAGATCAAACCATTTTTGCCACGAAATAGGCGAAAGAAACACGAAACCACACAAACCTTTTTTAAAGTTATCTACTGCCCTGCGACCACTACTGTTAAACAGGTTCCGAGCTCCCATAATCTTGTTACCGCCTACTAGCTGTATGGTTCTGGCGTTCAGTGGAATTTATGAAACATTGAATTTACTAGATACCTCTGCCAATGTTCCGCTTGCGTGGGCCTGGACGCAATTAAAATCGCGACATGACGCATTTCATTCTCTGGATAATAAAAATAAAAATAATAATAATAATAATAATAATAATAATAATAATAATAATCGCTCGTGTGTTGCCGGGGCCCGAAAGGAGAGCAAAGAATAGCAACACTGTTTACCTTCCACGCATGTCGTAAAAGGCGACTAAGAAGGTTATGGGATGGAGTTGGCTGTCCCATCCCATAACATATAGGGACAGTGAGCCAAAGTCACGCTGAAGTCGGATGTGTCAGGACGAAAGGCGAAGATATCGCAGCAATGCTGTAAACCATGACTCAACGCATTCCGTTCTCCGGACTACATCCTGCTAATCTGCAGGAGTATGAGAACGAACGCAAAATAATATTAATAATAATCATAATAATAATAAGACCCATAATCCGTCAGGGTCGTAGACGTGCCGCACTGCAACCTTTCCAATTTTGTAAAATTCCTTTATGTGAAATAAAAGATATATTCTGGACCAATGCATGCTTCCATCTTGTGACTCATAAAAATATCTAATAACATTATGCAGAAAAATTAAGCCACATCAGCAACAACAATTTAAAAAAAAGAATAAAAAAGGACTCCAAACAACTCTATCCTCCGTCATTCGGAAGTTTAGAAAAAATCATGCCCAAATCATTTATTGATAATATAAAACCTGGATTTTCTCTGACCCCTCTCCTCCTTTCACCCTCGACTGTTCATTGCACAGTAATTATAGAAAACGAGTCGTTACATCTGCCTCACTATGTATCCAAACTAAACGAGTTTAAGCTGTTCCACCAATGCCAAAAGTGTTTCTTGTTATCCTGCACGTTTGTTTATGTTTCGTTTCTGGACAAATAATTTGTTATCTGTTCCATATAGCTAATTCTCTGTACCACATCCTACTGAAAATCTAGAATCTGAAAATCATTGTTCTGCTACCATAGAGGAACAATTTAATCATGCTTCCGCCCGTTTGCTTCCGATGCACCCTAAAGGGGATTAAAGAATAGAAACACTGTTTACCTTTCAGACATGTCGTAAGAGGCAATTAAGGAGGTTAGAGGTGTCAGCTCGATAGGCGCAAATATCACAGCAAAGTTATAAACAATGACACAATACATTTCGCTCTCTGGACTACACATTGTTAATCTGCAGGAGTTCAAGCATAAAAGGGGAAAAAGGAATAAACAACTAAGCTCCATTTTTTTCAAATACATTTGTTTTCTTGTTGACAGTTTGTATTATATTTACACTTTACGACCAACAGAGGAATAACTTCGAACCACTCAACAGTGGAGATCATCAGATACCAGAATTAAGACATTATGATGATACACCATTATTGGCACACAGTCAAACAGGTCTAGAACATTTCATAAACTCAATTAAAGAACATAGTGAAAAGCAAAATCTATTTCTGAATGTAAAACAAGACCAAGATTATGACAAGCGTCAAGACCACTAGCAAGTTCTCAATCAGCATCAACAACAGCGAATTAGAAAGAGTCAATAGTTTTTAATACGTTGGTTCTCTTATCAACAGCAACGGTGATTGCTGTGAAGAAGTCAGAAGGAGACTGGCTATCGCATCAAAGAAGCTGATATAGTGGGCGTGCGCATCTCAAACTAGCGTGCGCATCTTAAACGCGCGTGCGCAGCTTAAACTCGCGTGCGCGTGAATCCCGCCAGCGCGTGCGCATCTTAAACCCGCGTGCGCAACTTAAACCAGCGTGCGCGTGCGCATCTTAAACCCGCGTGCGCGTTCGCATCTTAAATCCTCATGCGCGTGCGCATCTTAATCGCGTGTGCGCATCTTTTACTCGCGTGCGCATCTTAACTCGCGTGCGCATGCGCATCTGAAACTCGCGTGCGCATCTGAAACTCGCGTGCGCATCTTAATCTTGCGTGCGCGTGCGCATAATAATCTCGCGAACGCATACGCAACGTAAACTCCTGTGCGCGTACGCATCTTAAACTCGCATGCGCATCTTAAACTCGCGTGCGCATCTTAAACTCGCGTGCGCGTGCGCTACTTAAACTAGCGTTGGCGTGCGCATCTTAAACTCGCGTGAGCGTGCGCATCTTAAACTTGCGTGGACGTGCGCATCTTAAACTAAAGTAATACAAATGAAAAATGTATGACTGTGCTGCTTCTAAACAGCAAAACTAACATTCCTAGGAGCTTGCACATTCCCAGTGACAATATATTAGTGTGAATCCTGGACAATCACCAACAAAGCGCAAAATAAAATAGCATTTGAAACAAATGTTACACAAACATCCTCAGAATACAAAGGACCAAAAAGATCACCAATATAGCCAACAGGTGAGAAATTAATGTAAAAGAAAACTGGCTAAACAGCATGGTTATTCTGAGAAAACTACAATATGTTGGCCATTTCATACCCCATGACACTTAGATAAGACCATAATAGAGGGGAGGATGCCAGGAAGATAACAAGAGGTAGACCAAGAAGAAGAAGAAGATGGACGCAAGACATTAAAGACCTCCTAAACGTGAAAGTAACAAGCAGTAAGACTGGCTCAAGATCGACAGTAGTTTCGAAAGGCTTTGATGACTGTTGCATCCTGTTCAGATTATGCTACTTGATAATGATGATTAACACTTTACATTTAGTATAGGCCTACAAGGAAAAAAAAAATTAATTATTGAGTTTCACTTTCTGTTCAAATTACACAATCAATACACGGTAACTGCGTGAAACGTAACAACAGTTAGACTTACGTAAAACACAGGTTTATATATCGTTTCAATGGGACACGATTTTTTTTGCTCACGTGTCCGTTGCTATACATGCCCTTACGTAGCTCAGATGTGCTCCATTTAATTTCCCAAGGCTACTTTCTTCATCGATGAGGCCTTTACATGTGAATCCCGTAATGTCATTTATGTGATCATATGTAAACGCTGTGGCAAACAGTACATCGGGAAAACTGGCCTACGATTGAGCGATCGCTTTTGTTACCATCTTCATGCCATCAAGCACAGAACACCCACTCCTGTGGCCACACACTTCAATGGCGATGGTCATCATGGTGCGTTGGATATTCAGGTCACCGCCATCAGATCTTGCATCACCGATGATAGATCTAGGTATGTTCTAGAAAATCGGCTCATTTTTGAATTGGGTACACTCAAGCCTTTTGGACTCAATTCCGACCACTCTTATGTCTAGTACTGGGTTGGTGTGGTCTTTGTCTTTATTCTTTTTGTTCTGTCATTTACTCATCTTTTTGTTCGTTTCGTTTCCACATATATTTACGTTTTTTATGTACTTTCTGACCTTCCGGCATCTCATTTCCATATTTCCGTTGGATGTTGTGATAATTTTTCCATTCGTCGTCTTTTGATGTTTTGTTTGTGTCTTGATAAAGACCTTTTGGTTGAAACGTTGAATGTGATTTGCATATTGTAATTTTTTTGATTTCTTGTGTGTTCATCATTGCCCATCATTACCTACTAGTTTTAGATATAGTCTGTCGTGTCCCATTGAAACGATATATAAATATGTGTTTTACGTAAGTCTATTTCAAATTACACTAAGATTTTGAAAAAGTCTGGCATATGCACATTTATTTTGGATAAAATTGGTATGCGTTTGTGAGATGCATTATGTGTGCATGTATGTGTGAGTATTGCTCTGTATATAGGCCTAAATATTTTGTATACTAAGTATTGCACGTAACTCTGGGCAGATCCTGTATGTTGGGTCATTGTCTACCGAATATACTCCTCAATGGTAAGATGCAGAATGACATAGTGTCTCCAGGTGGAAAAAAATGCTACAAAGAATCCGTAAAGACCTCACTGAAAGCATATGACATAATCCATGATATATGTAAATATATTGCATGGAACATTTACGCTACCTTCAACAGTGAGATAGCCACAGCGACTTATCAACAAAAAAAGAGATTTGCAACAATTCAACAGCGAAGACTAGCTAGAAAGACACGGGACGATCAAACACTATCTACATCAATCATACAACGCCCGCATTGTCCACGCAGATGTCCAGAACTTACCTCAACAATTAGGAGGGAATGGATCTAGAAAATTTTGACAGTTGTTGACTTGGGGGAGGGAGGAATTGTCAAAGGTTGACGTCAACAAAATTGCTATATATATATATATATATATATATATATATATATATATATATATATATATATATATATATATATATATATATATATATATATATATATATATATATATATATATATATATATATATATATATATATATATATAGTCTTTTCGAAATTTGTGTCTCCTAATTTATTAGTACAGGGATGTTCAATTATTTTGACATAATTAAGCAGAAAGTACCTGAATTCTTGACAGTTTGTTGACAGGGAGGGGGAAGAGTTTCAAATAGGCACAAATTGTTCGATTAATTTATGGATAGCACCCTTCCCCCAGGAAACGTGCGGCAAATATGGGGCCTATTGGCCATCTATGAACTGATTGCCAATGACATAGATCTGAATGTCATCAAGGGGATATAACAAATTGTCATCAGAATTATTCAGGAATGCGTGAACATGTCGCTAGAGGAAGCGGGACGACTTGACAAGACGGCGGGGATTTCAGCAGATTCTTCTTCTTCTTCTTCTGTGATCAGTTTTCTATGCTCATTAGTCTATACAGGAAGCTGGGCCGCTTCCACGAACTCAGTCGTCAGCATGTGGTCCTCACGGTTGCCCCACAGCTTTACCTTCAGATCTGTCTCTTGGGGCCATATTTTAGTTCTCACGTCATCGAAGAGTGGACATGTCTGCATAATGTGTTCTGGGGTCTGGGGTCCCTTTTGACATGGGCATTGGTCAGTTTGGATAGCCTTAATTTTGTGGAGATGTGCTTGTAGTCTGCAGTGTCCTGTGCGGAGTCTAAAAACTGTGGTTTGTTGTGACCTGCTTAGCTTTAGAATAGGGTTGTGTGGAAAGTTACTGCCTGTTCTCTGACTCCTCAGCAGATTCATAAGAAAGACTACCTTCTGGAACAAATACGTCACATGACAACGACAACAATCATGCCGAGGACCGAACGACACATATAAGCACGGTATTTTATCTTATTACAAGCACTGAATATTGCCTTTACAAAATTTCAGAAGTAACTGTTATCACAGAAGGTGGTCATTTCATGCTTGCATTCCCGGAGAATTTTCCAAGTCTGTGTCAGTTCTCTGTAGTGCTCATTCCATCACAACAGACGGATTCCAACGACATGTCTATCACTGGTGAGTTGAACTTGACATCCTTAACATTTTATCACTGGTAATTTGACATCCCAGCATGTTTATCACTGGTGCCTTGACACCCTAACGTGTTTATCACTGGTAACTTGACATCGCAGCCATGTTTGTCACAGGAAACTTTTCCAGATTCAATGTGTACTCATAGGATCACCATATCTTAGCGGGATTTACCCATATCGGGTCATCGACATTGACCGCCCCTCCAATGTTTCTGCATGTTTGGCTGACCGAGACCATTTGGTGATAGCATTTATTTTGACTGACCGAGACCATACAATAACATTTGGTGCCGTTGAACGGGCTTGTTCAATTCCCGTTAGTCTCAAGAATTTTTAAAAATTGTTTTTAAAAATAGTCCTCTGGCTTCCTACTTAAATTTGCTGACCGAGACGGAATGCATGGATGTCTTACGTTGTTGTGTTCCGACAGTGCTGCTCAGTATTTTGGCGTAGAGGTCTCGGAGACATTACTTGTCTCTTTGCAGGCAATTCTCATTCCTCTACAGTCTCCACATACACGGAGACGAGCATAAGAGTGTTCGCCAGAAAAACAGCAATAGCAGTGGTCTTTCTTTTCCAGTGTGCACCACAGGAAGGTATTTTTAGGATCTTGGTTATCTGCTAACCCTGGGTTCGCCGAGAGCAATGAGGGACTCTTTACACACAATTTTGTCATCTAAACAATACTCTCCTCAACTGTAACCATGTGCCACCCGAACTAGGACTTTTGTGCACTAACAAACGTACTGCAGCGACTCCATGACATTTACCTTGATTCACTTGTACATCATTTATTTGTGCATGATTTATTTGTGCATCATTTATTTGTGCATCATTTATTTGTGTATCATTTATTTGTGCATCATTTATTTGTGCATCATTTATTTGTGCATCATTTATTTGTGCATCATTTATTTGTGTATCATTTATTTGTGTATCATTTATTTTTATATAATTTGTATTTGTATCATCTTTTCTGTATCTTTTATAATTGTATCATCGATTTTTATATTAGCCTATATATTGTTGTACCACTAATATAGCAAACATCAACGGTGCAGGAGACTGCATGGCAGAAATAAGGAAGAGATTGGCAATGTCATATTGCAAAATGACACGGTTGAAAAACATATGGAAAAACAACAAAATAGAAACGAAAGTGCTAATGTTACGAACTTTTATTTTTCCGGTTGCAACAGACGGCTGTGAAACATGGACTCTAAGTAAAACAGCGGCAAAGAAAATCAACGCCTTCGAGCTGAAATGCTACAGGAAGATACTTAGAATATCATGGAAGGATAAAATCAGAAACTCAGACATTATAAACACATTGAATATTCCAGAATGTTGGTTACTAAACACAATAACAAAAATAAAACTACGCTTGTTTGGTCATATAAAGAGACACAACTGTTTAGAGAGACAAATAATGGAGGGAAGAATCCCTGGGGAGAGGAGAAAGGGCAGACCAAGAAGACGATGCACTGACGACATTAAAGATAACATGAATACATCGCTAGAAAATGCAAGCCACATCGCCCAAGACAGAGAGAGGTTCAGAGAGTTCATTGGGAAGACAACGTTCTGGAAGGAACACGTCACATGACACCACTAATATTTGAATCATTTATTTTCGTACCATCTACTCTTGTATATCCATTTCCGTATCCTCTATTTTTGTATTATATGTTTCTGTACTACATATTTTGTTTTCGTATCCACATTGTCTGTGTCGTCAATTTGTGTATCATCAATTTTTGTGGCATTTATTTTTGTATTATCTATTTTGTATCACAAATTTGTATATAATTTATTTTCGCATTAAAAAAATCCCTTTTAAAATATATTTTTGGCATCATTTATTTTTGTTTCTTTTATTTTTAAATTATTTATACTGTCTCAGCTTCGCTTCACTGAAAGTGGCAGTCTGAGTCACAGGAGAGTCTCTCCTAACGAATTGTATGGAGCCCGCAACAACCTAACCGAACATATCTATACATTAGCATAACTAATATTGGACTGGATTCGTAGTGATTGATCGCTGAAGTTGTGTAGTATCAGAACCTACAGTTGCCTAACAAAGCCATAGTATAAGGAACCCACACGTACCTAACAAACTGTAATATCATGAACCCACAGTTATCAAACAAACCCGCAGTTACCAAACAAACCCGCAGTTTCAGGAACCTAGTTATCTAACAAACACCCACTCTACACATAACCAATATCGGACTGGATTCACAGTAATTGATCGCAAAATAGAAAGATTTATTTATTTTCAAATCATTTGTGTGTGTGTGTAACATATTTATGTCTTCGTCTGTCTAATATTCCTCTAATATTGTTGAGTATCTTACGTACATGTACAAGCTGACTCTGATATCCGTTTATTCACAATTTATTCACAGTCAGCATCACAGTCCCGGCTTTAAAGAAAACGTTGAAACAAAATTTGAAGGTTGGAAGCTCTACTACCATAACGTTAAGAGACAAAGGTCTCTCGTCTGCTCCTGATGATACCCATCGCAACAATATTATTTACGTTGATGCTATGGCTGGGAAACTGAGTACTATAGGAAGTATCAGTTGTGACAATTCTAGCAAAAATAATCGGTAATATTTTATAGTTTTTGTTAGCACAGTAGTGTAGATACCGGAGTGTACATGTTATATGTTAGTACAATACCGGAGTGTAGATTTTATATGTTAGTACAATACCGGAGTGTAGATTTTATATTTTAGTACAATACCGGAGTGTAGATGTTATATGTTAGTACAATACCAGAGTGTAGATGTTATATGTTATTACATTACCAGAGTGTAGATGTTATATGTTAGTACAATACCGGAGTGTAGATATTGTATGTCAGTGAAGTACTGTGGTGTAGATAATAATATAATAAAAGGCTAAGAGTCAGAATTGGCAGTGCATATTCCACCACAGCCACAACCAAACCCTGGTACAAAAGAAATAACAATCTTTGCTCACACTGCGCAGCAGCCATAACCTTCATTGCTGCTAAGCCTTTGTCTACCCTTATGATAATGTGGTCAACATATTCCCTGAAACTCAGGCTTCTGTCAAAAACACACCCAGATATCTCATTGTGCTAGTTCTTTATAAACTTTTCCCGGACAACGAAACTTGTAGCATGGGTGTCTTTACCATGTGATTGTTCAAGGAAAACCACGCCTTAGACGGATTAACCACTGCTCCCGTATTTCGACACCAATTTGTCAGTCTGTCCAGCTCCTTCTGTAGTTCCACGATGCACTCTTCTCGATTTCTGCCCTGTCTATACACGAGGATATCATCGGCATATGACATCGTTCTACCAACACCTGTGATTTGATTGCCATCGATATGTACTGTGTATACATTGAAAAGTACAGGAGATAGAGGCGATCCCTGTGGCAGACAAGGACTAATAACCGTTGGTGGAGATATCCAGTTACCACACTTAAGAACTACAACCCTGTGCATCAGGGCGGCGCCAACCCAACGCACGACAAAAGGATTAACTGTAAGATTTAACAGCTGGTGCATCAAGATATCCAAGGACACCCTATTGTACGCATCCTCAAGGTCTATTGCGACTGCACATGTCTCCATGCGCGAATCCAACCCCTCAAAAACATCCTGCGCAAATATGGCTGCATTCTGCTATGTCTTCTTTCCTGGACGATATCCTCCTAACAATGTTGGTAAACACTTATTTCTTTCAAGATAACACGATACCTTCCAGGCCACAATTTTTTCCACATATATATTTGGAGTGTAGATATTATATCTCAGTGAAGTACTGTGGTGTAGATGTTAGTAATATAATGTAGATGGTATATATTTGAATAGTACAGTAGTGTAGGTGTTAGTACAATACCAGATGTTAGTACAATACCAGAGTGTAGATATTGTATGTCAGTGATGTAGATAATAATATAATGAAGATTTTATATAAATATTGATCGTGGTATGGTTATCAAAGTGTTGGTTGTATAGAAGTTAGTAGCGCGTTGATATATAGTATCCAGTAAAGTTTTTGTGATGTTTCTGTGTTTTTAGTAGTATGTTGGGTATGTTGAAATTAGTAAAATATTGGTATATTGCAGCCAGTAGTGCAGTGGCAATGTTGCAATTAGCAGTGTATATGATGCTTTGGACTTTATGCCTTCGCAATGTAGTTAGTAGAATGTTGGGTATGTTATAATTAACAGAATATTGGGGATGTTGTAGTTAGTAAAATGTTGGCAATGTTGTAGTTAGTAGAATGTTGGAAATGTTTTAGTTAGTAAAATGTTCACGATGCTGTAGTTAGCAGAATGTTGGCGATTTTGTAATTAAAAGAATGTAAGGGATGTTGTAGTTAATAAAATGTTGACGCTGTTGTAGTTAGTAGAATGTTGGCGATGTTGTAATTAACACAATTTTGGGGTATTGTAGTTAGTAGAATGTTGTAATTAACAGAATTTTGGGGTACTGTAGTTAGTAGAATGTTGGGGATGTTGTAATTAAAAGAATTTTGGGGTATTGTAGTTAGTAGAATGTTGGCGATGTTGCAATTAACAGAATTTTGGTGTATTGTAGTTAGTAGAATGTTGGAGATGTTATAGTTACTAGAATGTTGGGATGTTATAGGTAGTAGAATGTTGGGGATGTTATAGTTAATACAATGTCGGGGTTGTAGTTAGTAGAATGTTGGGAATTTTATAGTTAGTAGATTGTTGCATGGTGCAGCTAGAAGAATGTTGGAAATGTTATGATTACTAAACTGGTTGGAAAGTTTAAGATAGTAGAATATATTACATCTCATTGAGTTTTGGGATTATTGTTGGATATTAGATGGTTGGAAATCGTGTAATTAATAAATGTTGGGGTTATTATATCTAATAAAATGTTGGAGATGTTTTGGCGGATGGAATGTTGTAGCTAGTAGAGTGCTGGTAAAATAAACGGAGTAAGTACTGTTGGCTTGGAGATATAACCGATTAAAAGTAACAGACAGGATCGAGAAATACTATATGTACATAGATGTGGGTTGAGGGTTTAAACGAACTCTTCACTTCCTTTGTTTAATTCTGTTAGACTTTTTCGGTAGAGCTATTATATTTCCAGCAGGTTTATCTTAAAATGAGAAAGGAGAAGTGGGTTGTTTCATTGACATGTTGAGTTTGATTTAGTATTTACTTTCCTGAGAGGATGGCGAGAGTTTAAATTCAGTAAACACAGCCCCCCCCCTCCACTTTCCCAATCGCAAACGCTTTGTTATTGTTGATGTGCGTAGTGAAATTCAAATGCTCATCTGATTGCTATAAATAAAGTGTGTGGATGTGGTTAGACATGAGACTAACTGGAGAATAATATAATATCTGGGGACTATGCAATAGTTTACACAGACGGCTCGGTAACACAAGAAACAAGCAGGTGTGGTTGAGGTTTCGTGACCTTCCAAAATGGCAAGAAATTAGCTTAGAAGTCAGCTGCTTACCCAACTACAACATCAAGTATGAGAATGGACCAACACACTCAGTGATTCTATCGGACTCTCAAAGTATGCTGCCAAAATAGAAAAGTGTATGATCAGAAATCAATAGTTCACTCTGTTCAACAACGTGCAGAGCATTACATGGATCTACTGTCTAGGTCATGCTAGGGTCAGGAGAAACGAAAAGCTTTGGTCAAGGCTGGTAAAGCCTTGGTGAACGGCACCGAGATAAGAAGAGACAGGATTGAATTAATTAGAGCAGTCATGGATACCAGACGAGGATGAGGTCGAACGAGACAATGTACATATTCAGAGAATGGTAGAAATGGGAATGACTAGAGGCAGTGGGAGAAAGTGCTCCCTCTCCGGAAAGATCAGAAGAACGCATAATCAGCAACTGACTGGGACACTGTGCTTATACACTTTTAGATGGCTGACGGAACGGCAAGCAGAGCATATATGGGAATACCCCCCGCGCTGTGACGTTTGTTCCTAATCAAGAATCTATCTGGAGACTGATGTATGTTTTTGTTCTCAAACTCACACTAAATATCTCTTGTAGCAGGATGATCCCACTATATTTCCAGTAGGATGTGGCACAGAAAACGTAAGTACTCTGTTTATCCGTTTCATTTGCGCAATGACCCTACACATCCGACCTCAGCAGTGGGAAACTGTTGTAAGTTTGAAGGAAGAAAGAGAACGATTGATGTTATAATTGTTTTATTCCGATAAAGTTAAAATGTATTCAATATTCATATTTTATACCAATATATATATATATGTTTATCTATATTTGTGTTTGCAGAAAGTTTGGCGAATTTCTGGCAGTACCAGTGGAATTCTGGGGTACAAGGTACGTGATAATGGCGCCAAGTCAGGTCTCTTGTGGATTCACATCAACGATCATAACCTCTAGTAATCATACTACAATCACCATCACCTTTAGAGTTCGAATACTGAAACAGGATTGGTATATAGACATTAATGGCCAGCATGTCCAGGGGACCTTTGTCTTAAGTCTTTCGCCGCTGTCCAGGACTGAAATTGTTGCAGTGAACACAGACATAACTGGTACAATATTGGAAAGTGACAATCCAATAGGGATTCTTGTTGGGCCTAAGAATAATGCTTTCCTCAACGAATCTTTCTGCTCATTTAGCCAGAGTTTGTTCGTAGAGCAACTTATCCCTACTTATGCTTGGGGAAAAAGGTATTATCTGAACGATGGTGGTATAATATCAAGCATTGGCTATCAGTACGACTTCAGGGTTGTGTCTTCACTACCAAACACAACGATATATTTAAATTACACACAATCCTTCGAGAACCAAACAATAGTGTTCCAAGTTTCCCAAGATCTGAAGTCTGCAGGAAGTTATTATAACTTCTCTCTACAAGATAACTTCGGATTTGACATGGTGGAGGCAGATTTGCCCATTATGGTTTTGGTATATACAGTACCTTCACTTGGTAAGGGAGGTGATGGGGCAATGATGCAAGCTGTTCAGTCAAAGTTTTGGCCCGAGAGAGTTATTCTGAGACTTAACACGAACCTATCGCAGAGAATCCACCTGTTCACAGACACAGCCTGCATTTCTACACTGGTATATAAGGTAAGTCGTCTGTCTAAAGAAGAAAGAAATCTGGCGCAAACATATTGAAACGTTTCTCTTCTTTATTCTTCTTCTTCTTGGTTCGTTATCAAACGCCTGAATATTAGCAGGATGTAGTCCGGAGAACGGAATGCGTTGTGTCATGGTTTACTGCATTGCTGCGAAATCTGCAACTTTCGTTCGTGACATATTCTATTTCAGAATTGTTATATGTCACTTTGACCCTAAATGGAAAGGCTAGCAAACTCCATCCCATAACTTCCTCAGTCGCCTCTTACGACGTGCATGGAAGGCAAACTGTGTTGCTATTCTTTGATCCCTTCTTGTGATCAGGCAACACATGGGCGTGTCTTCTATGTTTATTTAGTAGCATTACTGAAGGAAAAGGGAAGGGTTAATAGTTTGAAGCTATGTGGTGACGTGCTGTTAGTGATACTCTCAGTAGACGAGGTGTTGTTATGAACAAGGACAGAATACATTAAGAGGAAACTCGAATACAATAATGTCAGTCCTCTATATCTGTTGAACCCTTATGGTCATATCAAATTAGCTATAAGTTCACATTAAATATCATTTTCAAATGCATCTCTCTCTCTGACTATCTCTCTTTCTTATATATATTAATGGCCAACTCCCTAATTCTATGATTGTGTCTACCCAGTAAACAAATCTCAACGGCTTTACCGATTCCAATGAAATTTGACGGGCTAACTAAATAATATCCCCTGTGGTCGATATGAAAAGTCATAAAAGTTGATAATTACCGTGCAAAATCCATATCGATCGAGAATCGATACAATAATCTTACAGTGACAAGAATCTTGCAACAGCCACAAAATGAACCCACCAAAGTTTACGACTGTCTAGTTCGAGATCGTGTAACAGCCACAACAAGGTACCCACTAAAGTAGATGAATGTCCATTTCTAGATATTGCAGTCTTGTCATCTGGGACTTGCAAATAGTCTGGACAAAATTCCCTCAAATGTTCCTGAAAATTCTCTCAAAATCAAATGTCACAAACACCATTCTGGAGCTAACCGTAAAACTATACTGTCTGGACACACGAGTGAGAAACTCGTACTCAATCGAAACTCACCATCGTCCATACTCATCCAACCAATCAATCACCGCCATCTTGATCATCATCAGGGTAGTCAACAATCATTGGCTTCTATATTATAAAAGTGTTCGTTTTTATTCACAATGTCAAAAATTATTCAATTTTTTGTTTCAATAATTTCCCATTCATTCATAATTTTCAACTAATTTATCTGTATACAAGGGGTTGACTTGAAAGTAATGCAAATTGATCACTGTTTTCTTATACCTAGCTAATATCTACACTGATTGTAACATATGGATGCGGATCTTGGACAATTAATACAGATGATAGTGGAAAATTAAAAGACCTAGGGACCTTGGTTATTTTCCAAGAATGTGGACTTTTATGTGTAGTTCGTGTTTTAAATAGAACGTTAGTATGTCAATGTTTCATGATTTCTTTATAAATATTTCACAAGCCTAGAAGAGTAAGTATACAAGTCAATAGAGTTTAAGATCGTTACAGTTGCCCTAAAATGGCAGTCTGGGACTTATTTACGAAAGGCATTTATTGGTCGGATCTTCAGTCCATGTTTCAAAGTATTTTTCTTCTCCTTCTACAGCGTTCATTCTTAAAATCCAGCGGAATATATCTTGTAGCACGACAATGGTCCTACTAGATTTCCAGCAGGATGTTGTGTACTCTTTCGTCACAATAACAGTTAGAAGTAAAACAATTATTGTTGGGGTTTCCCTTGCATAATTATTTCTCTATACTGGTGAGAATGTGTTTGTTTTCCATGTAAGCTAACTGTTGATTTTTTCATCTGTGCAAACAGACAGGTGTCGTACTGGTAATTAGCACAACCACTTTGTTGGATTATGGAAGACAAGAACTAGAGTTCTTCATACCTAGTACTGGTTTCATCCAAATGAATTCTCAAAACATCATTTCTGTCAACAAAAATGTCAATGGTTGTACAGGAATATCAGCCTTCACCATTAACGATTTTGCAAGCGGATACGATGTTCTAAGTGCTAGTCCAAACTTCTGGAGCGTTGAATGTTCTGATGGACAGGTTGGTGACCAGTCTATTCATATCATAGTGTATGCATTGTCTTTGAGAAAACTCACAGAATATATATAATGTCACTAATTAATATACGAATACCTGACACGCATATTTACATAACAAAACTCTGAGCTACAAATTAACATCCGAGCACAGCAAAAACAATAAAATAGGAGCCTACAATCAGACCAGTGAACTTGTACTGGTTTAATATACAAAATGTTCCATACGTGGAAAGTCTCACCAGTGGACTACCCATCCAATCAGCATGCAACAGCAAACCTCTAGTAAGCAACATGCATATATAGTGCAAACGTTATTTTTTTTAAATTAAATTGTTATATAATTGTTTTATCCCTCTCTGAGTAAGCGGTTTCTTATTGCACACCGCTGAGAGTTGCAGCTTTCTGGTGCACACCGCTCATGGTTGGAATCTTCTGGTGCACACCACCAAAAGTTGGAGTCTTATAAGTATGAAATAAAACGAAAACCTCCTAATTATACAAAACGCATGAACGTATGCAGTCTATCCATTGTATATCCCTAGGTGGAAGTTGGCTGATAGCATCCACACTTGCCGTTAAGCGTAGGGGTGTGAGCTGTAGTTTCTGTTCAAGGACAGATGTGATGCCTGAGTCATACTGAGTGCGTGTTTGTGGAGGGTGGTCGTGATGTTATCGATCCATCTCTTTTTCGGTCGGAACGTTTGCAGTAAAGACCATAATATCACATAATATTATATAATATCAATAACAACGGAGATACAATTCAGAAAGTTGCAAAATTGTCCTACTTGTGCAGTGAAATGACATAAGATGGTGATACATCAATCAAGAATTCTATTCACATTGCTTCGGCATTACGTGCATTTAACAACAAACAACTGGAATTTTTTTTTTAAACAAGTAAATGCGCCAAACTACGAGTGTTCTGTGCAATAACATATGGTTTCAAAAGATGGAAAGTACGCAATGCACCGGAGAAGAAATTTAATTAATTTATTTGTTATCGTTCCTTTTCAAACTCTGACTAGATCTCTATAATAACAGAATAGTGGTCTTACTAGATGCACAACAAGATGTGGTCCAGAAAAAAAGAAATTGTGTCGCTGGTTTATGTGCACCAATGTACCGACATGTCCAACTTCGGCGGTAAATTTACTTGAAAATAAATGTATTAGAAAAGTATTAAATATGACTGCAAATATTTTAAGTCAAACAAATCAATAAAAGTAGACACCACATAACAATATGTTTCTGCAACAATAAGAAGTAAACAGTGGACTGGTTAACCTATATCGGACATGTACTTAAAATTTACTGTACCATCTATATAAAATGTACATCCATCATCTTATTGCACAAGCTGGCTTCTACTAGTTTCTGCCCTATGCACTGTCTTCAGCAATGAAACAAATAAATATGTTGATTATTATGAAACAATTTCTTTAGCTCTGAGCAAATATCTCTTTGCAGCACATAGGCAGGGCCGTGCCGAGCTTGATACAAGGAGGCGGCCGAATCATGCTGCGTCGTAAGGAGGCGGCGACACAAGCAATGAAATAATTAAAAAAACAAAACAATTTGAACCATTTAATCTTTTTTTTTTAAATAATTTAAAAAGCAGCATTTCGAAGATTAATCAGCCAAAGTCACACATCTGACCCGAATAGACTACTAAAGTTCCCAGTCACAACCCATAAGCTTAACGGCAAGTGTGAATATTCTGACCATCATTCACCTGGGGATAGACAATAGACAAGTTCGAAGATTTGCATTATACTGAGAAAATCTTCCTGCCCCTACACACAGACTTTCTGACGCAGCTGTACACGTGTTCCCAGTTATGTAACCGATGCGACACCTAGACCCAATGTTGTTTTTTGAAGGCATGATTGTGTTAAAGGGTTTATCGATGCATGTTTAACCCCCGAAGGAAGACATTCCAGTGCGTCAGTATCTAAGGATTATTACGTCCACGAGCGCATCACACACTTCTATGATAACCATTTTCTCATTCTTCTGTCAGATTTGTCAACTGGCCAGCATTTCTCCCACGTCCATGGGGATCATTTGACAGAGGACAAAATTAAGAAATTGAAAGAAGATGTTGAAATGATTTATTTTTTTCACATGTGACCAACTATACCTCAACTTTCCTAAGACATGCCTAAAATGACGACAGTTGCCTTATTCTTTGCACACTCAACTAAAAAAACCAGATCAGATTGCCATATACATTTAAATCCCATTATAACAACTTGACCCGACCCGACGAAATATGTAGGGCCTATTTAGTAACAGAAATTGACACACACAGTACAAACTATAAAGATAATGATTAAATGAAATGTTTAAACATAATTGGGGATTTTGAAAAGTGTTGTTAAACAGGGAAATGTGTTATAAAAGGATGCTGTATAGAGTGATTCCACAGTATAAATATATTTTGTATATAATTATACTCAGGTTTTATTGAATACGATTGTATTTATGATTTTTTCAGCATTTATTTTTAGCAACAGAAGTGACACTTCAATATTTTGGCCATATCAAACGCCATGGTAGCCTAGAGAAGACCATAATGGATGGGGTGATGCCAGGGAGATGAACATGATGCAGACCAAGAGGAAGATGGACGAAACTCACCCCTGATCATACAAATAATAAAGCGAGACATATTATACAGTATAAAGTGTGATCCCGTGTACTAACAAGACCTTTAGAACATAGAACGGGATAAGCGGGCGTAGAGGATTGATAGAGACTTTATTCATATTTACTCTGTCCTTATCAACGAAGCTGTACATCGCTTGTCGAATGTACTACTCATAGCACATAACTCCGCAGCTTCAAGCAAATCTCCAGTGATCTCAAAAATCCACTTTTATGAACGTCGCGAGAGGGATTCGATTCTGCGACCTCGCGAGCATATTATATGACTTCAGTATATGAAGAAAACAAGATTACGGCTTAAATATTCTTCCACCTAGAAGTAATTACGGAAAAATGTACAGTACGATATGAAACACAAAATACATCAACAAATGTTATGTGATCTGAATTAATTAATTCATGTAAATTTTCATTAAAAAATATTTCATTAAAAAACAACCTGAGATTCATTGATAAATTTTACTGTTTTCCTTCATCAGTTCTTCGACCGAGAACAGAAAATGTGTGTACAAATCCACACAACTTCAATAGGGCTAACAATAACATCACAATCGCAACCACATTCTACGTCATTGTCTACTGATTTCTTTACAACAGCGATTGACAAATTCACGATTAGCTTAAAAACTACGTCAGATTTATTAACTGAACTTGACAGAGACACGACAACCGAACTTGGCAGAGACACGAAAACTGAACTTGGCAGAGACACAACAACCGAACTTGGCAGAGACACGACAACTGAACTTGGCAGAGACACAACAACCGAACTTGGCAGAGACACAACAACCGAACTTGGCAGAGACACGACAACTGAACTTGGCAGAGACACAACAACTGAACTTGGCAGAGACACGGCAGCTCAAGCGTCAGAACACGTTTCTTCGCAGTTCTTTTCACCAAGGACACAAGAAGAGTCAGTTGCTAAGTATTCTACAACCTCATCAATATGGATGTATAGCCCCGATAGTTTGAACACATTAACCAAGAACTTTCATTCAATTTTTACAAGTGATACTACTGATGGTAGTACAATGTCAACTACTCCGAGAATAATATATGAGACAGAATTCAAACAAAACACACCATTGCATGAAAACATCATCACCTCTAAAACATATCAACAACCTACAACAGGAGCAACTACAGATGTAACTCAGCAACAAGACAATGCCGATAATTTGACAGTTCACTTCACGGATACTGTTTCAGTTGTTCCGTCTACTAAGTTGCATCATAAAGCTGCAGATATGGCGTACTCATATAAGACACTGAAAACCATCATCGGTAACGTGAATGACATATCAACAACAGAATCCACAGACGATGAGGCTACGCCTTCTCCAATTCTAGACGTGCAGGCGATCACTAAGCCTTCTCCAATTCTAGACGTGCAGGCGATGACAACACAACAAAGAAAATACTATACCAAAACGATATTTTCAGTGAATGTAACCAGACATTATACATCGATAATATCTCTACTAACTGAGACTACCTATAAGAGCACACTCTTCACAAACAATATCCAAGATAGACAGTCAGTGAAGCAGTGTCCATGTTTTTGTCGAATACGAAACTACAATACAAGGCTGTATCAAATATATAATGTCAATGACCTCAAGGGTATGTAAATATATTATAGGCCCTATTCATTTGATAATCATCATTAGGAGCCGTACCGACTCATGTAAGCCAGCATGTATTAACACAACCCTCTTATCTCTAGTATCTTTACTCAGGATCGATGTTAACTATTGGATATTCAGTAGAATTCCGATTATTCGAATCACAATTAACACAATTCCCAAATATCCGAATCGAATTTGGGTGAAATAATTTGAGAGCGAGAGCGTTAGCAGATGCGGTACAGAATTCCCGAGGCAGTGCGCACGTGCCGTTACAATGTAGTTTATTTGGAATACATAGTTGCTTACATAGACCTGTTTCTGTACTTTTATCAATCAAATTCCGTTCAAATCAATGTATGATTGTATGATTGTATGTATGTACACTGTTTTTGCTTCCTTCCAGAACTTTATCCAATTATCGAAATTTTCGAGTATCCTAATCGGCCCGATCCCAAATTAATTCGAATTATCGGATTTCTACTGTACCACGATGTTAGACTAACTGTTCTTGCGCTGTCGTTCTACCTGTATATAACTTGTACTTATAACTTACATAATAACTTGTAAACAAATACAATATTTCTGATAGTATTAATTAACCCCCCACCCCCGACTGACAGTTGACTCTTCCAACAGCTAATTTGGCAATAGAAATGATTTTACGATTTTTCGCAAGCTACATCAGTGGTTAGTCTGCTATTTTCCTTGTCCAATGATAATAGTGTGAGGCTGCTCATGCAGTTGTGTCTGTGAGTCTCACCAATGGCTCACTAGACAAACCAACGATGCAACAGAAAACCATAGTAGATGACATGCCTTTATATCGAGGTTATCTTCTTATACAAGCTTCATGGCACGTCATCTATACAATCCCGTAGTCGTAACCTTCGATAATAGTTACCATGTTGTTCCGACAGGCCGACGTTGTGCTTGAACTAGTTACAGGCACAGCGTGGGTGAGCGGAACAACACAGAAACCTTTCGCAAGGGCCAGAGTTGTGCCCTGATGTCAACGTCTGTTTCGGCGGCATTGGACTCGAAACACCATCGAGTCGAATGGCTGCTGGAACATTGGGCGGAGCACTTATGGGAATGCCCCACGTGCTGTGAGGCCAGTTTTATAATCAAGAATAGTGTGGGGGAAAAATTAACAACCTGAGATATGCAGATGGCACTGTTCTTTTAACAGAAAGTGAACAGGCACTACACAAATAGATCAAGTCGATAAATCAAGTAAAAAATATGAACTGGATATAACCCAAAAAACCATGATAATCAGCAAAATTACTGAAGAAAAGGTGCTAAACATAAAAATACACTAGAAGAAACTACAAGTAGAATATAATATATCCTACACATAATCACAAATGACGCCAGATGTGAATCAGAAGTTAAAAGGAAAATAGGAATGGCTAAAAGTACTTTCAAAGATATGAGGAAAATATTAACATCTAAACAAATTACAAACAAGCTAAAAATGAGAATTATAAAATGATACATCTATATTAATGTATGGCTCAGAAACATGGACAATAAACAAACAATTAGATGACAGGATTGATGCGTTTGAGATGTGGATATATAGAAGAATAGGGAGAACATTATGGAAGGAAAAGAAAACAAAGAGGTTCCAGCAACACTTGGTATTAAGAAAGAACTATTAAAGGAAATAAAGATAAAACAAGTAAATATTTTGGACATAGGCCTAAGCCTATTAAAAGACATGATACCTTGTTGAAAACCTTACTTGAGAGTAAAGTCGAGGGAGGCGATCAAGAGGTAGGCAGAGATACAACTTGGAGAGTAACATCACGAGATAGACAGGATACAGCCTAGCAGAGTGCACCACAAGAGAAGAGACAGTGATGTTGGAAGTCTGTTGCTGCCAACCTTAGTTGGGGAGACGGTACTTGATGCTTATGAATGATAATAGTATTAAGACCCGTGAGGGACGTCGTGGTGCCCCACTGGATACATCAACACAAAAAACACTCCAAACAATTCTATCCTCGCCATTTGGAGGAGTAGAATAAATCACTTACATACCATTTCTTGATGTTTTCAATCCAAGATTTTCTCTGTTCTCCTTCCACCCCCACTATTCCTTGCAAAATAATTTTAGAAAGCGAGTTGTGTCTTGTTACATGTCCAAACCAAACAAGTTTACGTAGCTTCCTCACTGTCAAAAGGTGTCCAATATCATTTAGTTCAATTCACAGTCGACGGTCCCTAGTATACATACTTGATGAGAACTACATGGCCCATAAAATCAGTTTTGAAGAGACGTTATATGGCAAAACGAAATGGCGCTCACTTCGCCATTCATCATCATCAGGTACCATGCCGGCTGGCGTAGGCGGTCATGGCTCTCTACAGCTCTCTGTCCACAGTATTATGTATCAAGATTGTTGTTTCCCTGCCGTGCCAGATTGTCAAATATTTTCTAACGTTGTCGCCCTGTCTCTGTTGTCTTCAATTCTCCAAACCTGCCTGTCTCATAAAGTGGCCACAAAAAAAAAGAAGATTGTCTTTTTCTTATATTATTGATATATTAACATATATATTATTGAAGTTCTGTTTCGCATTTGACTTTTTCAACACCTCTACATTAGTTTTTCTGGCAGTCCATGGTATTCTCAAAATTCTTCTATAGAACCACATATCTATTGCCTCTAATTTCCTACTTTCCAGTTTGTTTATTGTCCAAGACTCTCACCCATATGTTAGTATAGGGGTTATATAGCACTGCAGAACTCTCTTTCTCACCTCTAATGACAACGCCATATTATACAATATATTTTTCATTTTTCTGAATGTTGTTTTTGCGTCCTATTCTGCTTCTTATTTCTGTTGAACTTCTTCCATCTGCTGTAATCGTTGTACCTAAATATTTGAATTTGTGGACCTGTTTTAATACTATATCATTCACTTTGATCTTGCAAGGTATGTTATATTATTTCTTTGAAATAACCATTACTTCTGTTTTCTTGATATTTAGGAAGAGGCCTTACTTTTTACTTTCTGTGACTGCTACATTAGTTAAATCATGAAGATCTTCCTCACTTTTTGCAATCAGAACAGTGTCATCCGCATATCTCAAATTATTTATGTTATGTCCTCCCACTGATATTCCTGGGATATCTACTATTGCACGCAATATGTTTTCATTGTATAAAGAGAACAGGTCTGGTGAAAGCATGCATCCCTTTCTGACTCCTTGTTTTATTTGTTGAAATGGGCGAAATTGATTTCCTACTCAAGGTTACAATCTCAGAGCAGAACAGGATCAATATTAAAATCTTTGAGCAGAACAGGATCAATATTACCATCTTTGAGCAGAACAGGGTTGATATTACAATCTTTGAGCAGAACAGAATCAATATTACAATGTTTGAGCAGAACAAGATCAATATTACAATCTTTGAGCAGAACAGAATCAATATTTCAATCTTTGAGCAGAACAGAATCAATATTACAATGTTTGAGCAGAACAAGATCAATATTACAATCTTTGAGTAGAACAGAATCAATATTACAATCTTTGAGCAGAACAGAATCAATATTACAATGTTTGAGCAGAACAAGATCAATATTACAATCTTTGAGCAGAAAAAGATCAATATTACAATCTTTGAGCAGAACATGATCAATATCATAATTCTTTGAGCAGAAAAAGATCAATATTACAAACAACACTTTACCATACTCCAATTATTATTCCACAGTGCCTATATCGAATCTGTCCAGTGTCAGACGATCACTTACGTGTGCTCAGGACAACAGACACATTACTGTTACTATCGGCATTGTGGGTGAGTTGAATTGTATGATTCATTTGATAACATACATTATTAGCAAATATTTTCAAACAGAAATATATTGTTTGTAGTCATCTGTGTGACCAAGAGTGAGGTTGACAAATAATCGTAACTACTTCTCATTTGAAATATAAATCTTCAGTGCAAGCAAACGAAATGTGCTGCAATGTACAAGAACAAAGATAGTAGTGTTATACAATGGAGGTGTGACAGAAAGATATAGAACAAATATGTTCCACAGAACATTTTTTGACTAGTGTCTAAGGGAAAAAACACCCCGAAGCACCTCTCATGGATGGTACATGTCAACTTCCAGAAGTATAATTTTATTTTTCAGACCAAAAACATACTAAAATTATGTATTTTGACTAACAGTTCTGCCCAAATTAGGCATAAAGTATTGCTTAATTTACTCAAAGTTAATGCTGAAAGTCAATACAATTGTATTCAATGAAACATGAGTATAATTCTGTACAAAATATATTTATATATCTTTATCACATAGAATGAAGTTAACATATTCAACAATAGAGACAAATGAACAATCCTTGTCAGAAGATGTGCAAACTGTTAGAATCACAAGGGGTTGATTGGGTTCATTAGTTAGATGAGAACTCATACACACAAGTGAACTTATTCTGAAGTTAGATGAGAACTCATACACACAAGTGAACTTATTCTGAAGTTAGATGAGAACTCTAAGTGAACTTATTCTGAAGTTAGATGAGAACTCTAAGTGAACTTATTCTGAAGTTAGATGAGAACTCTAAGTGAACTTATTCTGAAGTTAGATGAGAACTCTAAGTGAACTTATTCTGAAGTTAGATGAGAACTCTAAGTGAACTTATTCTGAAGTTAGATGAGAACTCTAAGTGAACTTATTCTGAAGTTAGATGAGAACTCTAAGTGAACTTATTCTGAAGTTAGATGAGAACTCTAAGTGAACTTATTCTGAAGTTAGATGAGAACTCTAAGTGAACTTATTCTGAAGTTAGATGAGAACTCTAAGTGAACTTATTCTGAAGTTAGATGAGAACTCTAAGTGAACTTATTCTGAAGTTAGATGAGAACTCTAAGTGAACTTATTCTGAAGTTAGATGAGAACTCTAAGTGAACTTATTCTGAAGTTAGATGAGAACTCTAAGTGAACTTATTCTGAAGTTAGATGAGAACTCTAAGTGAACTTATTCTGAAGTTAGATGAGAACTCTAAGTGAACTTATTCTGAAGTTAGATGAGAACTCTAAGTGAACTTATTCTGAAGTTAGATGAGAACTCTAAGTGAACTTATTCTGAAGTTAGATGAGAACTCTAAGTGAACTTATTCTGAAGTTAGATGAGAACTCTAAGTGAACTTATTCTGAAGTTAGATGAGAACTCTAAGTGAACTTATTCTGAAGTTAGATGAGAACTCTAAGTGAACTTATTCTGAAGTTAGATGAGAACTCTAAGTGAACTTATTCTGAAGTTAGATGAGAACTCTAAGTGAACTTATTCTGAAGTTAGATGAGAACTCTAAGTGAACTTATTCTGAAGTTAGATGAGAACTCTAAGTGAACTTATTCTGAAGTTAGATGAGAACTCTAAGTGAACTTATTCTGAAGTTAGATGAGAACTCTAAGTGAACTTATTCTGAAGTTAGATGAGAACTCTAAGTGAACTTATTCTGAAGTTAGATGAGAACTCTAAGTGAACTTATTCTGAAGTTAGATGAGAACTCTAAGTGAACTTATTCTGAAGTTAGATGAGAACTCTAAGTGAACTTATTCTGAAGTTAGATGAGAACTCTAAGTGAACTTATTCTGAAGTTAGATGAGAACTCTAAGTGAACTTATTCTGAAGTTAGATGAGAACTCTAAGTGAACTTATTCTGAAGTTAGATGAGAACTCTAAGTGAACTTATTCTGAAGTTAGATGAGAACTCTAAGTGAACTTATTCTGAAGTTAGATGAGAACTCTAAGTGAACTTATTCTGAAGTTAGATGAGAACTCTAAGTGAACTTATTCTGAAGTTAGATGAGAACTCTAAGTGAACTTATTCTGAAGTTAGATGAGAACTCTAAGTGAACTTATTCTGAAGTTAGATGAGAACTCTAAGTGAACTTATTCTGAAGTTAGATGAGAACTCTAAGTGAACTTATTCTGAAGTTAGATGAGAACTCTAAGTGAACTTATTCTGAAGTTAGATGAGAACTCTAAGTGAACTTATTCTGAAGTTAGATGAGAACTCTAAGTGAACTTATTCTGAAGTTAGATGAGAACTCTAAGTGAACTTATTCTGAAGTTAGATGAGAACTCTAAGTGAACTTATTCTGAAGTTAGATGAGAACTCTAAGTGAACTTATTCTGAAGTTAGATGAGAACTCTAAGTGAACTTATTCTGAAGTTAGATGAGAACTCTAAGTGAACTTATTCTGAAGTTAGATGAGAACTCTAAGTGAACTTATTCTGAAGTTAGATGAGAACTCTAAGTGAACTTATTCTGAAGTTAGATGAGAACTCTAAGTGAACTTATTCTGAAGTTAGATGAGAACTCTAAGTGAACTTATTCTGAAGTTAGATGAGAACTCTAAGTGAACTTATTCTGAAGTTAGATGAGAACTCTAAGTGAACTTATTCTGAAGTTAGATGAGAACTCTAAGTGAACTTATTCTGAAGTTAGATGAGAACTCTAAGTGAACTTATTCTTAACTGGTGAATTGAGGTGATCATCACCTGTGATGAGCACATGAAATACATTTGAACATTTGACAACCATACCTCACTAAATGCTATGTTACTATTATTTACAGCATATGTGCCATCATCATGACAGGACATTTGACAACCATACCTCACTAAATGCTATGTTACTATTATTTACAGCATATGTGCCATCATCATGACAGGACATTTGACAACCATACCTCACTAAATGCTATGTTACTATTATTTACAGCATATGTGCCATCATCATGACAGGACACTTGACAACCATACCTCACTAAATGCTATGTTACTATTATTTACAGCATATGTGCCATCATCATGACAGGACATTTGACAACCATACCTCACTAAATGCTATGTTACTATTATTTACAGCATATGTGCCATCATCATGACAGGACATTTGACAACCATACCTCACTAAATGCTATGTTACTATTATTTACAGCATATGTGCCATCATCATGACAGGACATTTGACAACCATACCTCACTAAATGCTATGTTACTATTATTTACAGCATATGTGCCATCATCATGACAGGACATTTGACAACCATACCTCACTAAATGCTATGTTACTATTATTTACAGCATATGTGCCATCATCATGACAGGACATTTGACAACCATACCTCACTAAATGCTATGTTACTATTATTTACAGCATATGTGCCATCATCATGACAGGACATTTGACAACCATACCTCACTAAATGCTATGTTACTATTATTTACAGCATATGTGCCATCATCATGACAGGACATTTGACAACCATACCTCACTAAATGCTATGTTACTATTATTTACAGCATATGTGCCATCATCATGACAGGACATTTGACAACCATACCTCACTAAATGCTATGTTACTATTATTTACAGCATATGTGCCATCATCATGACAGGACATTTGACAACCATACCTCACTAAATGCTATGTTACTATTATTTACAGCATATGTGCCATCATCATGACAGGACATTTGACAACCATACCTCACTAAATGCTATGTTACTATTATTTACAGCATATGTGCCATCATCATGACAGGACATTTGACAACCATACCTCACTAAATGCTATGTTACTATTATTTACAGCATATGTGCCATCATCATGACAGGACATTTGACAACCATACCTCACTAAATGCTATGTTACTATTATTTACAGCATATGTGCCATCATCATGACAGGACATTTGACAACCATACCTCACTAAATGCTATGTTACTATTATTTACAGCATATGTGCCATCATCATGACAGGACACTTGACAACCATACCTCACTAAATGCTATGTTACTATTATTTACAGCATATGTGCCATCATCATGACAGGACATTTGACAACCATACCTCACTAAATGCTATGTTACTATTATTTACAGCATATGTGCCATCATCATGACAGGACATTTGACAACCATACCTCACTAAATGCTATGTTACTATTATTTACAGCATATGTGCCATCATCATGACAGGACATTTGACAACCATACCTCACTAAATGCTATGTTACTATTATTTACAGCATATGTGCCATCATCATGACAGGACACTTGACAACCATACCTCACTAAATGCTATGTTACTATTATTTACAGCATATGTGCCATCATCATGACAGGACACTTGACAACCATACCTCACTAAATGCTATGTTACTATTATTTACAGCATATGTGCCATCATCATGACAGGACATTTGACAACCATACCTCACTAAATGCTATGTTACTATTATTTACAGCATATGTGCCATCATCATGACAGGACATTTGACAACCATACCTCACTAAATGCTATGTTACTATTATTTACAGCATATGTGCCATCATCATGACAGGACATTTGACAACCATACCTCACTAAATGCTATGTTACTATTATTTACAGCATATGTGCCATCATCATGACAGGACATTTGACAACCATACCTCACTAAATGCTATGTTACTATTATTTACAGCATATGTGCCATCATCATGACAGGACACTTGACAACCATACCTCACTAAATGCTATGTTACTATTATTTACAGCATATGTGCCATCATCATGACAGGACATTTGACAACCATACCTCACTAAATGCTATGTTACTATTATTTACAGCATATGTGCCATCATCATGACAGGACATTTGACAACCATACCTCACTAAATGCTATGTTACTATTATTTACAGCATATGTGCCATCATCATGACAGGACATTTGACAACCATACCTCACTAAATGCTATGTTACTATTATTTACAGCATATGTGCCATCATCATGACAGGACATTTGACAACCATACCTCACTAAATGCTATGTTACTATTATTTACAGCATATGTGCCATCATCATGACAGGACATTTAGCAACTTCACAACCAACATGTATCACTTTACAATCACCTAAACAGATTACAACCAGAAAACACTCCAGGTGCCAGCTGTAAACTCATCTTTATGAACTGTTGACTACCATTTCAAATGTCCAGGTAGATATTCCAACATTAATTCTCCCTCCAAGGTGAGATAAATATGAACACCTTATATGGAAGAAAACAACATCTCACAAAGACATGTATATATCACACAATGGCATTGGAATCTAGGGTATGAGCCCATGGACAGCTTGATCAGTAACAAATCATCAACAAGTTGTAAGTACCTGGTAAGAAATATTCTTTGAGATGAAAATTTACAAGAAATAATCTCTATTTGCAGGTGTCGCAGTGTTTTCCTGCACTGTATTGATGACAATCCTGCCATGGACTGTTAGCTCCAGTCAGCCAATAAAAAATCTAAGATAAAATGTTATTAGCTAGTTTCCTTGGGATTCTGATTTTTGTTGTTGTGAAGATGTTATTTAGTAGTATTGCACATGATACTGATACCATGGTTGCTGGTGCACCTCTCAGCCTTGATATCTCCTACTTCAGCACCTGCGCTTGCTTGGGCAGGACTGTGATCATGTTCGATGTAGGTGACAGTCCGAGCAATCTTAGTTTTCAGCCTTTGCTGGCTGGATTAATCCCCATCTCCACTGCAAGGAGTTGGCCTAGATGAGGTAGGATTCTGATCATCAATAACTTTTATTCATCTTCACTGGAGGAGTCAGAGTCTCATCACCAAGAAGGACAACATTAATACAATTAGAGGCAGGGGCTACAAAATGCTTCAGATCCTTAGATATCAATATATCTACCCGGTAAGTAATATTGTAATATTTTGTTTGTAATATTGATCTAATTTTGCTCAATGATTGTATGTTAAATAGAAAGGACACACCCTAAATGGACTTCTTATTTAAAGGGTGTTACGTTGTGAATTAGAAAGCAAATCTATATTGCTCAGTACATTATACTTGTGTAACCAAGAATTTTAACACCTTTCTAACCACCAATCCAGAGCATACTTATGTTCCCTAATCAAAGTTTGCAAATATTTAATAAAATGACTGTCATCTAGGAAAATGTGTAAAACATCCAAATCATGACATGTCATATCTCCAGAACGTTGTCTTTTCAATGAATTTCCTAAACCCTTCTCTGTCTTTCGTCATGCATTTTCCAATGATGTATCTATGTTATCTTAATGTCGTCAGTCCATCATCTTCTTGGTCTGACCTTTCTCCTCTACCCAGGTGTTCTGCCCTCCATTATTTGTCTTTCTAAATAGTTGTGTCTTTTTATATGACCAAACAGGTGTAGTTTTATTTTTGTTATTGTGTTTAGTAACCAACACAATGGCATCTTCAAGGTGTTTATAATATCTGAGTGTCTCTCTTTTTTCTTTAATGATATTCTAAGTATTCTTCTGTAGCATTTCATCTCAAAGACGCTGATCTTCTTTGCCGCTGTTTTATTTAGGATCCATGTTTCACAGCATAGAGCTTTGAAATGTTCAATGTGTCATAATGAATATTTTCAATGCCTGAAAGAATTTTAATACCAGTTATTTCAAGAACAAATTCATATTTATTATAATGCTGGACGTAGTTTTACAATATCGTGGTACTTTCAGCATATTTAAAACATTCAGAATTATTAAAGGATTCACCAATGATATTAAAGGATAACTGCGATGTTAACAACAAAGGCCATACTTCAATCGAGATACCAGCTTCCAAAATACACCAACATCAAAGGAGCACGAAAAATATCTAGCAAATTCACAGTAAGAACATTGAATATGGAAAATTAAGGTCTTAGGTCTGGCGGACACTAGGAGAAAAGGAAACTTTAGCAGACAGGTATATAAGGGATTCTCTTCAGATGGAAAGATGGACACCGAAGTAGACATTCGTTGTAGCAAAGTGAATCAAATACTGGGTCAATTATCCCCTTTATTGCAACACAAAATGTTACCAATCACAACAAAAAACATCTTATTCAAAGTATCTTCATTACAACCTTGTGCTACCAATGTCAAACATGGTCCTTAACAACATAAGAGACAACTGGTTACAACAGAGATGAGATGTCTAAGAAAAGCCAGAGGAGTGACCAGAAGACAGAATTAGAAACGAGGTCATAAGAAAAAGAGTGGGTGTCATATCAATTCTACAATACATACAAAACCAACAGATGCAATGGTTCAGTCATCTGGAAAAAATGCCATGTGATTCATTAGTTTATAAAGCATATGTGAAAAGAAGAGAAACAGAAACAAGAGCCAGTGGTAGATTAGAGTACACTGGATCAACATCAAAGAGACATTACATGAACACCAAATAACATTATCTGAAGCTGCCAAAAAAGCGAGAACAAGAACACTGTATCTCTCTCAACACCCGTAAAGGGTAAAAGAGGAAGGAAAGAAGAGCAAAAAGAAAGGATTCACCCACAAACCACATCAATATATATATATTTATTCTGTACTAGATTCATTCGGATCCCGTCGGATCAAAATTTATTGGATTGCTTACTCTGATATACCTCACATTGCCAATGTGCTTGTCAACCTGGCTCACCATATGGGAACAAAAGCAAGTATGACATCATACAGTCTATAACCAATATTTCATGAATGAATAAATGCTAATATCACGGTGAAAGGCTGGTTCACCATCTTTGTTGACGAAAAGCATTGATGTTGGTTCATTATAGTGACGTTGATTAGATTGACAATCGCGCTTCACAATAACATTTGTATACAACAATGGCCTTTTATTCATAGCTTGTCGATTTTCTCTTTGCGCTGGTGATTCTAGCTTAGCTTGATGCTGACACAAATCAGCATCCTTAGCAAGTCGTCTTTGTTGAAAGGTTTCTTGATCAATTCTTTGCATCTCTCTTTCAATTATGTCTATGATATGCAGCATTTGTGGCACTAAACGAGCGAGTGACTCTAAACGACTCAACCATATAGCTTTTCGCTATTTTATTTTTTGATGCTTTCTTGTGATTGGATCATCTATATACATCATATAAAGCAAATTATATGTATGTTTTAAATATAATGTATTTTAGATAACTTTAACCACAAGCAAATACAGAAGTTTACCTGTTAGCGCATCAATAACATTTGTATACAAAAATGTTTGCTTTGAATAACCTCATGACACCAATTGTTTTGATTGAATGTCACATGGAATTTCATGACGTAAATGTGCTATTTATAGAAAATTCTGGAGAGACCAACAAAACATGGCTATTATATTTAAGATTCTACATATATGATATCTTAGATAAGCTGTTTTTAGTAATACTATGATTACTATTGCGGTATAAATGAAGTATGATAATGGTTTTGATGACTGTTGAAGTTGGTCAACAAAGATCAAGGATTTATACTGGAAATTCAACAATCATTGAACTTGGCCAGCAAAGATGTTAAAGTTCTTGTGTGAAAGATTCCACACAAATTTTGGGAGACAGATTATGCACAAATCTGATTTGTTAATGCTCGTTACAAATTGAAGATAAAGAATACTCAAATCTGAAAACAACAAAACACAGTTGATAATAGGAAATTTCCCTTAAACAGATAGCAAGATTTTGAAAATGAGATTTGCAAAGCTATACTACGAATTTGAAAGTTTTCAATAAAGAAAAATATGATAATGATGTAATATCTTGACAGCAAATGGCCTTTCTGACAAAAGCACTGGTGACACCCAAACACGAATACGGTTTGCCAATCAAAGGCATGGTCATGTAGGAGTTATTGGTGTATATTTAGTCCCCAAAAAGAGGAATTCTAGTGCGGCAGTATCTCAAGATATTGTCCTGCAAAGAAGTGCAGCATATACTTCTGGGCCAACAAATTCATAATTTATATGTCATATCTGCAGTGATGGCATACCGGGTACCTAGCATTTCCCACCACCTAGGAGTTTGCCACAAAAGGGCAATGGTTGAATGTCTACTGACCTGGAACTCTGTGTCATCCATAGGGACTATTTGATAGAAGATAAAAGTAACAAATCAAGAGAAGGCATATAGCGACAATGATGACTTGTGACAGATTGTCAGCCCATCTCCCAACTTTCCTTAGTTATCTCCTTATGACATGTCTGGAAAGAAGACAGTGGCCCTATTCTTTGAACCTTAACTAGAAATACTGGTCCCAGTTGCCACACTAGCATTATATGTGTTTTACAAGTCATCTGTATTGCTTTTTGATATTCCTTTCCATGTTTCTTCTTTAAAATACTGTCTTACAAACACTGAATACAAACATTTTATAAATCTATGTTCCTTCAGCACACAAAAAAAGAATGTTCATAGGGCAGATATCAGTGTTCTCCAATTTCAGTGTTGCTGTTGTACGTAGTTGAGATTCATAGTCATACCATCTGTGATGGTTGGTTTGTAAAGAGTTTTTCTTGGTCTTCCTCTGTTGTCATCCGGTTCCCATTTAATGCATGTAAAAAGTAAAGGTTTTCCTTATTCATGCCTCAGGTCTATCAGTGTTAGGCCTGTATTTTTGTTTGACCAATGGCATACTGACAGCATCATACCACCTTTACTTTTCCAGATCTGGTACCCATTTCCATAAGCAGGGTTGACTTAGAAGCCATTGGCAATTTAAAAATATATCAGACTGAACTGAAATTTGAACCTTAGGTCACCTGACTAGTAAGCTACAGAGCTCCCCAATTTAATCCATGTAGTGGCCGTCTATTTTCATTAATTCTACATACATCTCCACTATAAGTCTACCATATTCTTATTGTTGCAGAATTATATTGGATGTTTGGTGTCTTATCTTATTTACTTGTTTGACTTGAATTCTTGTAATATTTATACTATATTTAATTC
Source organism: Meghimatium bilineatum (assembly GCA_034231615.1). Taxonomy (NCBI): domain Eukaryota; kingdom Metazoa; phylum Mollusca; class Gastropoda; order Stylommatophora; family Philomycidae; genus Meghimatium; species Meghimatium bilineatum. Next base: position 36,603,713 of record CM067318.1, read on the forward strand.
TTCCAATATTAAAAAAATATCGAAGATATTTATTTTCAGATGAGTTTAATTTCTTGTCCAGTGCCCATGTTTCTTTCCAGCTTTCACAATCATATGTTAATGCGGATATTCAATTCATTGATTAAGTTTAAAAATAGTTAACTTTCTGATGTAGCAGACACAATAAACATTACAAATTGTGAACAAATTTACTGGCTTATAGTGTCTAAAATACAACAGAAATGTCAAACTCAACAGTAATATTTTATTTTGTCAAAAAGTTACAAATCATGTGACAGTCAATCTGTTCAGTTAATATGACAATCATGCCTGTGTGTTCTTATAGATAAGTATAGATTTGTTGATTTTTTTTTTATTGTTAAGAACATTTAATCTGAAAGAAAGTTGGGTCCATAAACAACATTCTAACAACAAAACTGAAGTTGCTTGACTATAGCATTAACAGTAAGACATAACAGTAAGATAGGTATGCTTGCTGATGACAAGGGAAAGGGCTGCCCAAGATAATGACGGACAAGAGATATTCCAGTGTTTAGAAATGCCCTTGTCTGCTGCTGGTTAAATCGCCATGAATCAAGAGGAGTTCAAAGCATCCATAAAGATGAACTATGATCTGGATGGAATTTGTCAACTAAATATTGATACATATGGGTCATTAAATTTGTGTTGTCTTGAAGCTGTACGAATCAATGTATGAGATAGCAGTAGTCGGGTAAACTGTGTTTTACTGTGCAACAAGATCTGCTATAAACAAGAAGGGTGACATACACAGAAATATTATTTCATACCTTATTTTCACACAAGCAAACTATGCAGAGGGTTATTACAATTTGGCAATGCAGATAGTGACATTTGGAGTAGAATATGTCTTTACCGTTTCTCAAACAGTGGATCTATGTTCACAATGTTTCTTACGTTATACATAGAATTATCTATATCTGAAACTGTTTCTGAACTTGTAGATAGACTTATCTTTATTGAAACTATTTTTCTATATGTCTTCTGTATGCTCTTTGATTGAAGTTATCAAGTTATCTTTCATTATCATACTTCAATGGTGTTTTATGAATGTCTACAGTCCTACTTTTTGTTCTATATACAGAGCCACGAAAAACATGAATACACTACCACAAAGACATGATATTATTGGGATGGGAATCTGCAAGAAAACTGACATGAAGTAATGCAATTGAATTCCTAGTATATTCTATATACCTTCAATAATAAAATGACAAAAACTTGCATGGTTTGGACATGTATGCAGACACTATTGCCTGTTAAAAACTATACTGCAGGGCACAATTGATGGTGGAAGAAGAAGAGAAGGCCAATGAAAATCATGGGAAAATAATATCAAAGACTGGACAATGTAAAACTTTTCCACATCCGTCCATATCACAAGGAAAGAAATTTAAGAAATTGCTAGAGGACTGTAAATTGATGCATCCAATGTAGTACCCCCCCTCCCTACTATCTTGACAGGCCATTGGTTCATAGTTGCTTTGACATTCTATTTATTCTTCAGCGTTCATTCTCAAGCTCCTGCTGGATCTCTCTTGTAGCAGGACCATGATACATTCTAGATTTCCAGCAGGATGTAGTCCAGAGAATGTAAATGCGTTGTGTCGCCGTTTTATTTGCACCAGTGGCCCGACACATCCGTCTTCGGTGGGACATTCTATTTAACATCTCCATATTTTTACCTATGAGGGACCCAAAAGGATGTCATACATTTCAGAAACCAAATACATTGGTGGTCCTTAGACAAGATATTAAAAATACAAGTGCATCAATCCCACTGGTTACATTGACCATATTTAGTCAAACAGCACTTCACCATAACAATAACATTCTGCAAACTAACAGTCCAACACCAAATAACTTGTCTTACAATTATTAGTCAAATAAAGTTAGCATCTAAAAATTTGCCCAGTGTTCCTTTTCCTGAAGAATATGCATTTTTTGTGGGCACTTTATATATTTATATGCATGAAAAAATGCCACTCTATTTACACATATAATTGAATCCAGTGTATAGCATAAACAGACGGGAATAGAAAACTATTCACATGTACATATTATTATTAAAATAGCAGAATTGGTTGCCATGAGTTCTGTTATCATCTGAGATATACACACAAGACGCAGCAATAACTATGTACAAATCCCACCGTGGCTTGCCAGGTAATGTAGATTTCTTTCACAAATAAACGCCAGGCTGGTTCAAACTTACAACATTAAAATAAATCACTTAGCATCACTCTTCTCGAGTGGAGCATAGTTCAACAGTTTTTCAATCAAGTCAACATGAGCTAACAGCATTCGTCGACAGCAATAACGTTTTAGGCCAAGAGCATCTAATGCATCACTGAAATGGAAAAAAATAAGAATATAGTCTCAGCAATTCAATTTACAACAATCACATTGAATTGTAATAAATGGAAAACAGAATGTAACAATTCAGTTTATAGTATTTATAGTTGTAGAGAAAATCTTTGTTCACCAGGTTTGTTCCCTCAACACCCTTCTCCACGCCAGTGAAACAAGGTTTTCTCCTTTAACCAATGAGTCTCCCAATTATTGATAAAGCTGCATCTTTTTTTTTATAAATCTATTCTGTACAAGCATGGCAACCATGTAATATGTATCCTGCAACAACCATGTTGTTGTTCATCCGTCAAAATGACAATGACCACTCAGCTCACCTAGGATGATGTCTGTGGTGTGCTCGACTGTGAATGAGTCCTATGCATACTTTGAATTGTCTACCACAATGTGGGAATGTGTGGGAGGAGTCTATGGGACATTGAGCAGCTCTTGCTTTTCTTCTGTATTTTTGTTGCTCAGCTTGATGTCCGAGGTTCTCTGCAGCTGCTGCACCACTCTTAATTCTGAGTTATGACTAGCACTAAATCTTGATTATTGTGTAGAGAAGTTGCATGTAACATGTATTTGAAAATGATGTAACATGTAACATCTTTTTATATACTTCCTACATTCATTCTCAAAATCCTACTGCTTAGAAGGTTATGGTCCAGAGAATGGAATGTTCCATCATTATTTATAGCTTAGCTGTAATATCTGCAACTTTCGACTTGATACATTCAACCAGAATGGCTTTTAGGTGATTTTGAACTATGTGATGAAACAGCCAACTCTACCCTAAGTCTCCTCCTATTACATGGATGGCAGATCACAGTGTTGCAATTCTTTGCTTCCTTATAAGGCCCTGACAATTGATGACCAATGTTTACCCGTAATATACTGTACCATTTTACCTGGTAGAGTAACTTCCAATAAGGAATCTCTCCTCCATCATATAGGAAATGGGTCTGTTTCACCTGGTGAAACTTTGTTAAGTGAGTCTCCTTTATCAACCACATAGATATGTGGGTGATTTTCATAAATAACTCATATTTGCATTCTCAGTGATGATGAGTATTATCAAAAACGGCTGTATCCATGAATAATGGCTTGAGGCTTTGGGAAGGTCTAGACTGCAAGGTGTTGTATTCATTTTCATACCTACCCATGAAGATGTACTGGGAAATAAGACAACAGACAGTCTAGCAAAATCTATCACTAAATTGAATACAAGAGAAATGAACCTGTCTAACTAAACAAGAAATAGTACAGACTAACTAATAATAAGTGATTCCTCCTTTGTCATGCCCAGAATGAAGGATATTTTTTTTAATGTGGTATCGGTGGAAATAACAGCATGTCAGAAAATTGATATCTGCATTGATATCTGTAAAGTACCAGCTTGTGTATATAAACCTAAACAAAGTCATTTGTGAAAAAGCGTTGATAGGTGAGAATATCTGGCCATCAGCACTTGCATTTAATGCAATAAACAATATCTGGTTATTGAAAATATTTTGAAAATGGAAATTACAACATCTTACAAGATGAAATAAAATTAATTTTAATACAAGAGATTAACAATATTAAGAGATTGTGTTAACTTGGTAGGAAAAACAATCAGAAGGAACTCTACCATGCTACTGGACAGTTAACCTAAATGGGTCAAAACACTCAACAATTATGTGAATTATCCATTTGACTTTCATTTGGCATGATACTTCACGTGATCATTTGCCTGATGAAGCGCAACATGCTACTTACAGCGACAATTTATATATAATAATATTTGTAGTGAGCAAACCTGTTGTTTTGGCCTGCATACAAGTTTTAAAAAATACTTAAAAGTATCCATAATTAAGAAAGAGGAAGTAAACATAATATCATAACAGCAAACATTTACCGGTTTATTGTGAATAGAATTTCACTCACCCTTCAGTATACTCTACTTGAAGTAGTCCAATGTAAGCCTCCCATTTGTTTCCTATCACTTTGCCACATGTAAAGCATCGAATTGGAATGATCATTGTGGGATACTTGAGTGTGTTACTTCAAGGCGAATTGTGTCTGCTGAGAGAGATATCAGTATCTTTCACAAATACAATACAAAATTAATGACATGCTACAAAAGTTTGAAACGGTGTAGAGGATTGACTTAATTGTACTCGGGTTACTCCATATGTAGTCCGCCCCTCTCAATAAAGCGGCATGTCGCCTGCTGAGAGTACCATTCATATCATGTAGCTTCAAGCGATAATCTTCAGGGATGTCAGAATAAATCCACTTTATAAACAAGATCACATGAGCTGGATTTAAACCAGTGACTTCTTGAACACAGAGCGAACAGCTTATCCACTACGCCAGGGAGACCCTGTGGTGTCAGAAGTGGGATTGCTCTCTAAGATTTGTCCCGTGTGGATCACATGTACGTTTGAGCAGATACAAAACAATCTTGAGGACTTTATCAGCTCTGCAGTCATAGACAACGAGGAGTATTAAATTCTGTATGCTGCATATTTTGAGGTGCTTAGCCACGCTGCTTTGTGGGAATGTTGATGATATGAACATTCTAGCTAAGCTACACACTAGTATTAGATGTAATTATACCAGGAGTCAGAAAGGGAAGCAATGTACAGCAAAATTGTGACGACATATGCATGTAGTAGGAGGCTACAAAAAAAGTTTAGGAATGGGGTAGCCTGTTCCATCACATCACATGGGTAAAAGTAAGTGATCCAAAATCCAAGCTGAACTCAGATGTGTGAGGTCAAAAGGCTCAAATATTGCATGCAATCTGTAAACTATGACATAATCACTGCATTTCATTTTCTTGACTATAATCTATCTTGGGGGGGGGGGGGGGGGGGCCAAAGGCATCAAGGTGGATGGATCTTGAACCTCTAAATATATTGGCCTATATTACTGATAGTTAACAATATTAAATGTATTTGTTGTTTCCAAACAACAATAACAAAACAAAAACTGAAATTTTTTTGGCCATATACAGAAACAGCATAAAAAGTGTGTTCAGTATAGAGATCAGTCCAACTTTTTAATTTCATATGATATTGTATGGAGCTTCCGTTACTCAGATATTTAAAAAGTTGGAACTAAGGATACCGATCTAGCTTATTTTGTGCAACGTACTGGACATCCACCCCTCACTCAGTGTGAAGCACACATATTGAGGGATCAGAGCAAACACGCAGAACCTTGGCTGCGTCAGAATGTGTCTTTTTTCAGAATTTCATTAATTTAATTATGTTAGATTTTTGTTCTGTGGAAACCTGGCCACTGATCCTTGTATAGTACCAGAAAGTGTTTAGACATGACTTTGTCTGCAACAGGTCAACTAGCCCAGAATTATTTATTAGCCCAACACTTCAGAGCAACCATAAAGATGACTATGTTCTGAAAATAAAATATGTTCCCTGAATATAACAATTAGATTCTCAAATCAAGACATTGCTTTAGTAATAGCCCCCCAAAGGCCAGTATGCCACAATAATTTTTTATTCATGTATGCCTGGTTACATTGAAACTTGATATTTACTGCTGGTAATTATTATTGTAAACATTTATCAAAGACTATTTCCTCTTTTTTTCTGCGTTAGCTATCAAACTCCTGCAGATTAGTGTTTTGTTATGGAGTTAGCGGAATGTGTTGTCATGGTGTCACGCTTTGTTGCAATATATGCGCCGTTTGGCCTGACACATCTGATTGCACCATGACTTCTGAGTCACTTTGACCCTATATGAGATGGAACAGCCAACTCCACCCCAAAACCTTCTTAGCTACCTCTTACAACATGCATGGAAGATAAACAGTGTTGCCATCATATGCTCTCCTTTCGAACCACAGAAACACGTGGGTGATTTATACTACAGTGGAATCCCTATACAGCATAATGAATCCTTTTATAACAAATTTCCCGATTTCCATTTATCAACACTTTTCAAAATCACTAATTATATTTATCCTTTACTGTTTGTACTGTATATATCGAATTTGTTATTACATACATATTTCATCGGTTCGGACCAAGTTGTTATAATGGGATTTGACTGTACTAATAATAGTAGTTTTTTTTCTTCTTCATTCGCTTGGAATGTGCTTATATCTGGTTTTGTAACTAATACACAGGTCAGTAGAGCTTTTTTTTCTAGTGTTGTTTCTTTATAAAGTAATAATTTTGTTAATAGTTTTGTGTTAACAAATAATGATTTCAATCATACCTGAAATGATTGTGAATTAAGCATGTCACCAGTAGAGTATAAATATTAATACAAACAGCAGTTCAAATGTCTGAATCTAATTACTGTTGTTCAAGACCATCAATAAATGGAATGTTTTCACATTTTTATTTTACACGTTTACTCTTTGTTCTGACACACTTTATGCAACAAACATACATATACATTCATACTCTCTTCAAAATCTTAACCTAGACCATAGTTGTAGTAATGTTAACCCATAGCATTTATTAACGCCATAAGGGTGTAGATGTTAAGAGATCACACATTTCAGTGGCTCTGCTATATGAGGGAATTATACATCTCTCCCTCGCAGTTTTTACTTCTTGGATTAATCTGGTACCCAAATAAGGCTGGGTCGACCATAGAGCCATTGCGATCTGAAAACTATTTCCGCCTCAACTGGGGAATGAATCCAAGACCACTCATATGCGAAGCCAGTGCGCTAACCATAGTTATAGATTAGTTATGAATCATGGACAATTAACATTTTCGCTGCCATCGATGATTTTTGTTTTCGAAACACATCACTTACTGTGTCACAGACATCAATAGTTGTCTGTAAATATGATTTTTTTGTGAGAATTTCGCTGAATCTTACAATGATTTTATTCTTCTTCTTCTGCGTTCGTTCTCAAACTCCTTCAGATAAGCAGGATGTAGTCCGGAGAACAGAATGCGTTGTGTCATGGTCTACAGCATTTCTGCGATATCTGTGCCTTTTGGTCACTGACCCTATATGGGATGGGACAGCCAACTCCATCCCATAACCTCCTTAGTCGCCTTTTACGACATGCGTTGAAGGTAAACAGTGTTGCTACTCTTTGCTCCCCTTTTAGGCCCTGGCAACACAATGATTTTATTCAATGCGGGACTTACCCATTTATTACATATAGCATTCCAAAATGTTGGAGCCAATACACTTGCATATTATTGGGGCCGGAAAGGGGAACATAAAATAGCAAGAATGTATGTCTTTCATGCATACCATAAGAGGTGACTAAGGAGGTTATGGGGCGGAGTTAGCTGTTATGCCATATATGGTCAAAGTGATATTATGGAACTATTACCCAGGATAAGCTGGTATATGCAGTACGCCTAATGAAAGCAGACTTGCATCTAATGTATCAATGGACTGGGAGTTGACAATAGACAAGATGTTGAAATTTCTTCGTGAGTGCCTGCTTAATATGACATGGGCAAACTACTGAAGACATATATATATATATATATAATATTAAACATTTATCATGGACTATTTCCTCTTTTTCTGCGTTAGCTATCAAACTCCTGCAGATTAGTGTTTTGTTATGGAGTTAGCGGAATGTATTGTCATGGTGTCAAGCTTTGTTGCAATATATGTAGGCATTAGCACTAATCGAAATATTTCCGCAAAAAGATATTTAGAGTAATGTCCCTTGATAAAAATGCCATGTGCCGACATTTTCATTTTTTCATGGACCACGTGTGTACTATCCAATGGAATTGTCATTTAGTGACGCCACGCAGCTTTAGATCATATAAAAGTGAACTGTATACTTTTTATCATCCATTTCTGCAGTGTATTAAGATTATAAATGTTGGAGATACCTTATCTACAATTAACACCAAGCAATTAAACAAGACGAGGTAGGTGTTTTTTGTCTTTGCACACGTATATTTCTAAATTTTGATTAAAAGTAATATGTGAAACCATGTCTAACATATTCAGCAACCATTTCTATCTTTATGTACCAAATTTTAACATTTCTAGAAGTACCTATTAATTATTATTAAATTTTAAAAATGCTATGGTGATCGACCGACCACGCTACTAACTTTAGAGTTCGTTTTCGGCTGTTCAATGTTGCCGCGCCGTTAATTATCGATATTCGTGTATAATGTTAAAAATTTAAGTTACAGTTTAATGAATTTCTACATCTTATCATCCTTTAGTTAATTTAATGTGACACTATGTACTAGTGTTTATTGAAATGTCTTCAAACAGTATTGTATTAAATTATTCAAGGGTACAGATAAAAAAACATGTCAGCGCGTCAGAATGCTTGCAGCACATGTTACCATGACGATGACAAGTGTTTGTGTCTCACTGTCACTGTAATCGAACTCAGATAGCTTCTATTCAAACATTATTAGTAGGTCTAGGTATAAATTAGAATTACCGTAAAGATAATTTTTAAGATGCATTATTGGATATTCTATTTAATTCTGATAGTGACAGTGATGTTATGACTGGAGACCTAATGCATAAGGCTTTAGGCATCTGGGTTCCCTCATCCCTCCCACCCACACTTTACTTTCTTGCTGGCGTATCTCCGTCTCGGGGCTTCCGTCTATCCACCACATATTTTCTTCTTTTTTTCTTCTTTTCTTTTTCCTCTTGTATTCTCCACCTCTGCATTTTTTCATCCTCTGTTCCAAACCTCCCACTTAGTTATTCGCCATACAGTTCCTGTACTCTAGTCAGTTGGCATTCGCTATGTCCTACCTTACCTCCAGAATTTTCTTATTAATTAGCCCCAATTATGCCTGACAATTGGCACAGTATATTCAACAGATGCGTCTTGCCTTCCCGAACACAAAAATGTATAGTTTGTATGGTGTTTTATCATAAATAAGTGAAATAATTAATAATTAGACAATTAAATTACAAGTAAATTATGCAAATTAGCCACCATTTTGAATATTAATTAGCCCCAATTATGCCTGACAATTGGTACAGTATATTCAACAGATGCGTCTTGCCTTCCCGAACACAAAAATGTATAGTTTGTATGGTGTTTTATCATACATAAGTGAAATAATTAGACAATTAAATTACAAGTAAATTATGCAAATTAGCCACCATTTTGAATATTAATTAGCCCCAATTATGCCTGACAATTGGTACAGTATATTCAACAGATGCGTCTTGCCTTCCCGAACACAAAAATGTATAGTTTTATGCATATATTATCATAAATAACTGAAATATTTCATAAAATGCTAGTTCTGCTTCAATTCTTGGTCACAACTTTCATCATCAGTCCGTTCATATTTTATTATATGTTCCCATGTAATTATCTTTTCCTGAAATTTCGACAAAAAAAATTCATAACTTTTCACAGAATCGACCTACAGACTTGGTTGAGGTATCGTTGAATTGCAAATTTCAAGGGCTATCTAACTGTGGTGTTTATAATGTTATAAACCCAATTTGAAAATTTAGTGCTAATACCTAATATATGCGCCTTTTGGCCTGACACATCTGATTGCACCATGACTTCTGAGTCACTTTGACCCTATATGAGATGGAACAGCCAACTCCACCCCAAAACCTTCTTAGCTACCTCTTACAACATGCATGGAAGATAAACAGTGTTGCCATCCTGAGACTTCTGCTTAATATGGGCAAACTACTGAAGACATATGTGATATATAATATATATAATATATGTTATCAATCAACTCAACAATTTGTGACTATAGGGATTGTCTAGACATTACGTACTTTCAGTTTGGTGCAATTTTTCCCCCGAAAACTCAATACTAATGACAAATTTATAGTGTATCGGAGAGAATGTTTGTTTTTAAATACATACCGTTCAAGAATAACAACAAATGTGACTGCACGCACTTCGCACAAATCCAACCATTACTTTTCTTGGCAACTTTTGTCGCATTAAAAGCCAAAGCGTAATATTTAACTCCTAAAATATACCAATTTAAAAAAAATATGGGTGTAGTTGTTTTTAAAGCTAGAAAAAAACCACTAAAATTAGTATTAATGTAGTTAAAAATATCGAAGCACAATTTTAATGAGTTAACTGCAAAATGCGAATAAGAAAATGTTTTGTACCAACGTTAAAAAAAAGAAGTGGCTTAGTTATCGCAGAGAGACAACTCTAATTAATAATAATAATCATCGTTGCCACTCCTGAGAATGAAAATGTCAGTTGTGTTTGTTGCTGATCCAGATATCCATAGGCTCATATACTTTGATTATTTGAACGTTATTCCGTCACTGTTTCACTAATCGTTGGCAATTATGTTGCAAACATATAAATCAACTCATGACATAAAGATAGACAATCAGGATATAAACAACTCCTCTCCAGAACCAAGTCGGGTACTATCATTAGAAACAAGACTCCAAACTACCCTTTCGCGCTTCACTGTGAGAGACTAGTTCATACCTTTCATTTGTTGACAAGACGTAAGTAGCATCACGTAAAACTCTAGGTGGAATTTGAGCGTTACAGCCAACCTCAAAATGCTCCATTTACCAAGGCAGTTATTGTCAAAAATCTAGACTAGGCTAGACATTTATACGTATAAATATCCACAATGGACAACATCCATATTAATGTAATGGTTCTAACTTAACTGTGGATAACACATATATTTACTGACTCTGACATGCATACGATCTACGAACATGATAATGAAAGAACCGGCTGGCTTGCATTTACTGCTTCTATAGACTGAGAACTTACAATGTATAAGAAAGACGTATGGGGTAGTACTGATGTTGCTTTATGAGTGCATGCTGAAGACACACACTGTGATTTTCTTCTGCGTTCGTTCTCAAATTTCTGTAGATTAGAAGGATGTAATCCGGAGAACGAAATGCGTTGTGTCATGATTTACAGCATTGCTGCGATAACTGCTCCTTTCGGCCTGACACATCCGACTTCAGAATGGTTTTGGTTCACTGACCCTATATGGAATGGGACAGCCAACTCCATCCCATAACCTTCTTAATTGTCTCTTACGACATGGATGAATGGTAAACAGTGTTGCTATTCTTTGCTCCCCTCTCGAGTCCCTTTAACATGCGGGCGGCTGCGACTATGTGGATTAGTTATTAAACGTGGTTAGAGTCGAAATTACTAATCATTAATTTTATGAACTGAAGTCTTAATATTATTCTCATCGTCAACACGAACTTTCTTCGCATCGAAAGTTGGCTGCAACGGACCTACATCATCACCTATCTCTTGCCTTGGTTGTAGACTCTTGACAAACTGTGTCCTTCCAATCAATCTCATAATGTTTCCCTACCATTTGTATATATGCCTACCTCTTATTCGCATTACTTCAATTCTACCTTAAAGTAAGGTATTCAACAAAGTGTCAAGTCTTTTAATTTGTCAAAATAGTTTGTTTTATTTGTATTTCATTTAAAATTTCTATTTTTCATAAGCAATGTTATCAGAACCTCTTTGCTTCTTTCAATGGAAAAATTGTTCAGAAAGTTAATAACTTTTCTTACATGGGCTGCAAATAACACAAAATGGCAACCACAAGAAAAAAAGAGATTTCTGTGAGAAATGCTTTGACATCCAGCAATTCAACAACCTAAGAAACATCTGAAAATTAAAAATAGTGAGAAAATATGCCAAACTACTACTGTTTAACTGCAAAATAATATATGTATTAACATATGACTGTGGGAAATGAAAATTAACAACAGCGTTGGAAGAAAAATTAAATTAATTTGAAAATAAATGTCTTCGAAAAATCTTAAACATAACCTGGAAATGATTCAAGTCAAACAAGCGTATAAAAGAAAATAGCAAACAGAAACATGTCACTATAAATATAAAAATAAAACTGTGGAATTATATCAGACATGTCACCCATGTGTCATCCGGAAGGATGTAATAATGCGACTTAAATAATTTCTAATTGTTATCGTGGCCGGCATAAAAGTGCGATTCATGGGGTGTTTAATATGTGTGTGTGTGGTAGCATGTTCGTGTGCGTGCGTGTGCGTGCGTGTGTTTGTGCGTGTGTGACCAACTAGCTATGGAACCATCATCATGCATTCCTTTCGTTATAGGCTTGGAGAGACCGAGCACTTATGAATTTGCCCAGAGTGCATAAACGTTGGTTCAGAAAACTAAAACTAAAGTAATAAACCAGAAAAAAATCTTGTCGTTTGACCAAATCGTTCGAAAACACCTTGAAATAAACGAACTATAATATGCAGAGACAGAACTCTCAGGAGCCGTCAATAGACTCTCAGATGACAAGACATCAGAAAATGACAACATTCCTGCGGAAGTACACAAGGAAAATAAAGATGTACTCTTGGCTCACCTTTACTGTCTTCCCATTAAGTGTTGGAGACGTATGTAATTCCTTGTGACTTGAAAAATTATGTTATAGTTATCTTCTTATAACAGTGGTTCCCAACCGTTTTCAAGTCGCAATCCCAAAATATAGAAGCAAAGTGGTCCGCGACTTCCATACATTTAAAACAGGCTTTCTACTATGGGTTGGAAAAAACATTTCGAAAATAAATGAATATGTGTTTACCACAAAAATAAATTATTTATAATATACGAATAATTCAATATAATTCTTACATGTATAGCACGTTTAAGGATCTTATTTTGGGTAGAGTCCCATGGATTGGAAACCTGAGTTATAGAGGGAAACGAACCACTGTTATGAGGAATTTCACCTTCTCACCAGCACCTGTAGGTGAGGCAGGGGTATATCATTATTTCTATTGATTGATTCTGTAGGAATATCAAGACAATTGCATTATGTCTTGTCCTCTGAGATTCTATTGATAGCATCTGAAGCTTCATCCAGTACATGCTTATTTCAGTAAGTTTATGAAAAAAATCCGGTCAGAAGCTGCCGGCGCTTCCACATAGATCAGAGTAATGTTGCATCCACATTAGTTTGCTTCCACTGTTATGGACTCTCCCCAATTCTTAAATAAGGACTGAGGGTGGGGCGGGGGGGGGGGGAGAGTTAGTGGTTTCAACCCCGTTGTCATTTTAGGAATTCAGAACATGACTTTTAGCACTCGGTATTTACCTAAAGAAGTTGGTTAAATCCCCTCCCCCCTCCCTTAATGATTTTCACAAATAGTTAACAGTTCCATCAAGTTTCTCATGAAAAAAGAAGATGCTGCACGTAAAAATGGGCGAATGAAATTTTTGTAACCCCCCCCCCTCCCCACTTATTTAGGATGTATCTACATTACTGAACTCTCCCACGTGAGATGTTAGGCAACTTTAGTAATGTTTGGTCCCAGAGCTGCTATGATGTTTTCATAGATATCATTGTAGTTTCCCATTTCAGCAGTGTTCTGTATTGTAGAGCAGTGGCTCCCAATACTTTTTCCTGTGGTCTCCTTTTGAGTCAATTTGTCTTTTTTTAACCCCCCCCCCCCTCGAACCTTAAAAAAATGTAAACTTTTTCACAGATCACCACGGAATTTTGAATTGAAGTTTATTAGCATGTGACTCAAATAGTTATCTTTCTGCGCCCCCCCCCCTCCCCAATCCGACGGTTAGGCACCCTCTGGTTTACAAATTTTCGACACCCATGTAAATCTATATGGTTTCAGGGAAAGGTGGGGGGGGGGCATATAATCCACCTTCTTCTTCTTCTCGTTAGCAATTTGACATGTCTACACAGCAAGTCCTGTTTTCTTAATAAATGCTGCTTATTTGAAAGCTCCTCAGTGCTCCCATACATCTTTCTGTGAATATCCATCTCTGTGGGCCAGTCTTCTTTCCGTAACTGGTTTAGTGTATTGCAGTCTTGCATGATATGTTTAGAGGTCTGTGCTGCCTGCCAACAAGGGCACAGTGGTGATGGGGCCAATCTTAGTCTATTTAAGTGGCTGTTTAATCTGTTGTATCCTGTTCTGAGGCGGAAGATAATAACCTGCTCTGCTCTGTCGAGATATTGACAATTGTCTTTTGGGTGGTCGACTTTCCTGATGGCTTTGATGAGCATCTTCTTTTCGTGGTAGGTGATTTCTTGGTCTTTTTGTTCCTGTGTTGCTCCATCCTTTGCCAGTCTGTCTGCTTGTTCATTTCCTGGTATGCCACAGTGGGATGGTATCCACTGTAGTACTACCCTTGTTTGGATGCTCACTTCTCGCAAGGCTTTCTTCAGGTCTGGCAGCTTATCGCTGTCAAGGGCTTGTAGGACAGACATAGCATCAGTAAGAAATACCACCTGCTGGCATTGACTTGTGTTTTAATTATTTCTGCAGCCATATTTAAAGCCTGTACTTCTGCAGAGTGGTTGGAGCAAAATATTCCAGTTGGTGAACATGTGGATTCATTTTCTTTTTCTGGATATTTTATGTACACGCCAGCACCTCCATTCTTCACTGCTCTGGTTGCTGATCCGTCGGTATATATTTGTATCCATGCTTCTCTAGGGTACATATCTTCAACCATGTTGCATATTATTGTTTTCTTTTGGAGATCAATTCAGTTCTATCATAGTGTGGTAGTTGGTTTTGGTGGTTCTGATAGTAAGATTTGGGTATTGCTCTCACTGAACTGGAAAAAGGGTTGGTGATATCTCTCTTGTTATTTCTGGTAGTTCTTCCTTATATTTTCTGTTTAGGTTTTTTGATCGATGTATAAAACTGCTCCTCTTCAGTCTTTCACTGGCTAGGTCACTGTTTCTGGCCCTCATCGGGTGCGCTTGCATGCTCTTGTACATTTCTTCATGTACCATGGTCTTAGTGTCTCGCCTGTATGGTAAGGAGGTGATACCTGTAATTTTTTCCATTTCATTTATGGGAGAGGTCTTCATGGCACTTGTGATAAGGCGAAGTGCTTGATGTTGTAGTATTTTTTATGATTTCTTGTGTGCGATTCATTACCTACTAGTTTTAGCTATAGTCTGTCGTGTCTCATTGAAGCGATATATAAACCTGTGTTTTAAGTAAGTCTAATTGTTGGTACGTTTCACGCAGTTACCTTGTATTGATTGTTACATTGTTCAGGGCTTGTAGATAGGAGTATAATTCACCCTAAGAACCACTTTGTTTTAGAGAATATAATTGACCAATACTAATTTGTACATCTTCTTGGTTCATTCTGTACCACAATCAATCAATCAATAAACCCGTAACCCTTCAGGGTCGTAGGGGTACCACATTGGATGCCTCAGCATACAGAGTCCTCCAGCGAATTCTACCCTCAGCGATACGGATGAGTGTTGAAATATCTTGCCCTGTCCATTCCTTGATGGTGTCTGTCCATGCCTTTATTTGCCTTCCTCTGCTTCTTCAACCCTTGACAGTTATCTGCAGTATTGTTTTTGACAAGGAACCATGCCTGCATACATGTCCGAACCATGCTAGTTTTCGTCGTTTCACTATTGAAAGCAATGGCCCCTGAACACCTGCACACATCTCTACTTTATTTATTACGTACACATTTGTCTTATGTTCCCTGTAGGAAATTCGTATAATTCGTATGTAGCATTTATACTCGAAAGCATGTAATCTTCTCTCCATGTCCGCAGTGAGAGTCCAACTCTCACAACCATACAGCACAACAGAAAGCAGCAGCGCCTTATACAGTTTGATTTTCACTCCAACACTCCAATGTAGTTTTTCGAAATCTAAGTTTCATTTTTGTATTTTATGTATTTTTATATGAAATTTGTCAGATTTATGTTGTTGCTATTAGACTATGTATAATATAAACGTTATTTGCTATTAACGTTTTATATTAATAATATAAATATTTGTCATTTATAATATTCAGTCTGAATAGCAACAGTTTACCCTCCATGCATATCGTAAGAGGCTACTAAGAAAGTTATGGGTGAAGATTACTGTCCATTCCTATAAAGTGTCAAAGTAACCCAGACGCTATGCTAAAGTCGGTTATGTCAGGCCGAAAGGTGCTGATATCGCATAAAAGCTGTAAACTACAACCAAACATACTATATTCGGTTACCCTACAGGAGTTTGAGAATTAACACAGAAGTACAAGTACAACTCATATACTCTATTTTATCAAACCACCTGAAGTAATGAGACTCTCGATACCGTATCATGAAACGATTCACGCGGTATCGGTTTCACTTGTGTATGACATCATGCCGGGTGTAAACGTGCAGAACAGCATGCAACCAGGCCAGGGCACGGCACAGAAAGTACCTTTTTATTTAACACATGCGGTTACACTTTTGTTTTCTTGGACATCACATGGTCAGGACTAACGGGATGTTGTTATACACGAGTTGCTAGTTATCTCCGGTCGTGCTGTGTTGTTTTATTTCCTTGTTTGATATGTTCATGCCGTTAGTGAAACATATGCGTACATTTGAAGTTAGTAATTTTTCATCATTGTGTTATTGTAGTTACTTTGACAAAGTTATTGTGTTGTTATAGTTACTTTGACAAAGTTATTGTGTTATTGTAGTTACTTTGACAAAATTATTGTATTATTCTGGTTACGTTGACAAAGTTATTGTAGTTACTTTGATAAAGTTATTGTATTATTGTAGTTACTTTGACAAAGTTATTGTAGTTACTTTGACAAAGTTATTGATTGATTGTGGCACTTGTATCAATTGATTCTTCATATATACGATTGGAAATAGTAAAATTCGTGTCAATTGTGAAGGTAATTTGTTTCATCAGTATACAATTATATTTCAACACTCTCGCTACTGCACGGCATGTTACTAAGTGCAAACAGTATTACAGAATGTAGAAATTAACAGATTTTTTTTTGTTACAACAGCGTGTAAAATGTGGATTTTAAAACTGTACACCGGAAAGAGAAATAACCATTCAGTACTGTGAGTTGAACTTGAAATTATGACTTTTCTTTGATGATTCTGTGATACGAGTTCGAACACTTCACACATGCTCATGGCTGTGTACTGTTTGTAGGATTATAAAATAAATTAACAATCAACAGTAACATTAGTATTGGGGAAATTGTTGATATAGAAGGAATAATAAAGATTTATCTGGAAGAAATACATCGAATTCTTTCTTTTCGCGCTATACTTCTTTATGTCTCACATCGTCAAGCTAGAGTTCTCGGGAACCGGCATTTTTGTGTGCTTCATTTATGCCTGTATTCGTCGATTATTTTATTTCTGTAATCTATCTTTTGCATGGTCTACCTCTGGCTTATATCCATAAAGTGTCTTGTATGCGAATTATTACGGTGTCTTGTATGTGTCACAGCGGTCTTTTGTTTGTGATAGCAGTGTGACATTAGATTCTTCTTTCTTTTCGCTTTATACGTCTTTATGCCTTGCAGTGTCAGAGGTAGAAGAGTTCTCTGGAGATGGTTTTTGTGTGTGCTTCATATATGTTTGTTTTTGTTGACTCTTTTATTTCTGTAATGCATCGTATAGTTTGCGAGGTCTGCTCCTGACTTTGTATAAATCTTGTCTGTAAATTATTGCTTTTTAATGGCACTGTCTGATGGTAGCCTGGAAGCATGTGAAAACCACGTAATCTGTTTTGTTAATCCACAGATATTTATTGTTTTAAATGTTTAGATTGTTTACGTTTGAATGTCATCTGAGAACTCTCCATGTGTCCTATGAGCATTTTAGTTCTACACTGTCGGTTTGCTAGACATGTCCAAATGTTGTTTCATCGTTTCCAAATGGTCAAACCGTGCTCTAATCTATCCTGTTCAGAAAATAAATCACATATTCCATTTAGAAAGCACGCAAACACCAAACTTTACTTCCATTTGGGCAATTAAATTTAAGTAGGAAGCCAGAGGACAATTTTTAAAAATTCTTGAGACTAACGGGAATTGAACCAGTCCGTTCTACGGCACCAAATCGCCTAGCAACAATTGCACACGCGTTTTTCAGTACTTGACTAACCGCATCTCCAAAAATGCGGTTAGTCAAGTACTGAAAAACGCGTGTGCAATTGTTGCTAGGCGATTTGGTGCCGTAGAACGGACTGGTTCAATTCCATTTGGGCAAGCAGGTTAGCATCCCGCGCCATTAGACATTGGATTAATTGTAAGAAATAGCTAGACATGGAACAACCAAATATGTTTCGTTTATTGAAGTCACTATCAACTAAAGACATAAGTCCTAAATATTTCTTGTCGCCACTTTTTAAAAGCATGAATCATCCATCGGAAGTTACGAATTGGATTCTTTATTCTAAGAGAAATATTATTCTTCCTCTGCATTCGACCTCAAACTCCTGTAGATTAGCAGAATGTAGACCGGAGAACAGACTACTTTGTGTCATGGTTAGCAGTTTGATTTACGATCTGCTCCTTTTCAGCCGGACACAGTAGACTTCAGCATAACTTTTGGGTCACTTTTGACACTATAGGGTGGTACAGACAACTCCATCCTAAAATTTACTTACGCGTCTTCTACGGCGTTCGTGGCTGGTAACAGTGTTGCTATTATTTTCTTCCCTATCAGATCCATGTAAAGGTGTTTAATAAAAGAGCAAACTGGCAACTCATGTTGGCTGATCTGTACTCTTTAAAAAAAAGTGTCTACAAAGAATATTCACAAAATGACCAATGAAAATATAAGAAAAAACACGATAAGTCAAAGGGAATGATCCGTTGGGAGGTCTTTATTTCTAGTTATCTATGATCGAAGATGTGTATTTTATTGATGTCTATAAAGGTCGTGGAGAAAGAATTACATGAACAGCTGCCTCCATCATTTTTTTTTAATGATCTCATGCCCTAATACATCTAAATTCAACTATCGTCCGATGTTGAAAAGTTAAGTACATAGCCATTCCATAGTAAAATAAGTAGAGTTTCTTCCCTTTCCACCGTCATTGGTGCATAATGGTGAATACTGTGTTAACGGATAAAAGTTCCGGTTATTTTTAGTCGAAGCTGTCTGTCACTGTGTCTCGTTGTTAGGTTGTTTTATCGACTTATTTTGGTAAAGCTTATACCTCTTTTAATCTATTTTAATACTGTGTTCAGCGTTCTGTGTTTTTCATGATAAAGGCATAACTGGAAATGAAGTGGTCCGCATCAAGCCCACCGTTTTTACTTTCTCAAAAAGAGCTGGTACCCATTTCCTTTGATACATTTTTTTTCTGGTAAACGCTGAGTTTAACATTAATTTTACCCAATAAAATGAAACAGAGTTGGTTCCCTGTTTGTCATGCACCAGGACATTGTCACTCATTGGTTCCATGTTTGGCCTCCACCAGGACCTTGTCCACTCGATGGTTCCCTATTTGTGCTGCACCAGGACATTGTCCCTCATTGGTTACATGTTTGGCCTCCACCAGGACCTTGTCCACTCGATGGTTCCCTATTTGTGCTGCACCAGGACATTGTCCCTCATTGGTTACATGTTTGGCCTCCACCAGGACCTTGTCCACTCGATGGTTCCCTGTTTGTCCTGCACCAGGACATTGTCACTCATTGGTTCCATGTTTGGCCTCCACCAGGACCTTGTCCACTCGATGGTTCCCTATTTGTCCTGCACTAGCACATTGTCACTCATTGGTTCCATGTATGACCTCCACCAGGACCTTGTCCACTCAATGGTTCCGTTTGTCCTGCACCAGCACATTGTCCACATATATCGTTTTATACGATGATGCATTAAATTAAAACATTAAAAAAAAGTGTTATATAGATTAGAATAACAATGGCATTGTCTTATAACCTGGTAATACTGTTGTTAACAATGTCAAGGATGTCGTGTCATCATGGAGTTTCTTGGATGTGACACCTTAAAGTGTTCTTTTATGTTACATCAAGGGATATTTTGTATGTGATCTTGTGGTATCTTGTATATGACATCTTGTGGTGTCTTTTATGTGATCATGAGGTATCTAGTATGTGACATCTTGGGGTGTCTTTTATGTGATAATGAGGTATCTAGTATGTGACATCTTGGGGTGTCTTTTATGTGATCATGAGGTATCTTGTATGTGAGATCTTGGGGTGTTTTTGATATGAGGTATCTTGTATGTGACATCTTGAGGTGTCTTTTATGTTACATCAAGGGATATTTTATATGTGATCTTGTGGTATCTTGTATATGACATCTTTGGGTGTCTTTTATGTGATCATGGGGTATCTTGTATGTGACATCTTGTGGTGTCATGTCTGTAACATCTTGGGGTATATTGTATCGACATCTTGAGGTTCTCTGGCCTTTTTTTTTTGGGGGGGGGGGGATAAAGATCTTATAGCTGAAACGTAGATTTAATCTATCATGTATCCTGGCATAAATTTTATTTCGTAGCTATTAGTTAGTCTGTGATCCATAGAACTTGACGATCTTGTTGCGCCGTAAGTATGCCTAACTGTTGGTTAGGATATGTCCATACATTACTTCAATAATTGAGGTGAGTGGGTCTGAAAAAGTTTGACAGTTGTTGACATGGGGAGGGGGGGGGCAATTATCAAAAGTTGGTGTCAACAAAATGGATTTTATATACTATTTGAAATAGAAAATATTTCTCTAAAAGTTAAGAACAATTATGTCTTCTTTCGCACTTTTTCTAGTAATTTTCTTTCTTTTTGGGGGAGGGGGAAAGGGGGGGGGTAGGATTTTGTAGCTAGTGCAAGTGGTAAAATGATGGCCAAGCGTAACGAAGTATATAGCATGACTGTATCCAGTATAAGAATGCGGGTCGAAGACAAGGAGTTACGTATAAATTACACAAGCTTAGGACCCCCACTTTGCTGAGCAATTGTCATATATACTTAAATATATTGGAGCATTATTTGTCCCAATGCCACAATTCCGGAAAGCGTAGGGCTTTATACCTCTGACGCTGTAAAACATATAGAGATATATAGCGAAAAGAAAGAAATATAGTGTGTGATTCTCACTACATGCTTCTAAATATTCAAAATGGTCGATGCTGTTATGAGTGGATATACTCTATAAATAACCAAATGGTCAGAGGGTGTCCGATAAAGTGGATGGTGCCGCAGTAACCTAATGAACAAATAGTCAAGCAAAATGAATTAAACAGGTTATCGTCTCCGGGGCTTGATGAAATCTAGTCATCTATTTTGTTTTTTATTTTGTTGTTTTCTGTTGTTTGTCTCTTGAAAAAGGTTCAATTTGAGCCGATACGTGGAGAATTGTCCTGTTTAGTTTTATTGTATGTTTTTTTATATATACCTTTTAAAATATATTTGTATTAATAGGCAAGGTAAGTGTTTTAGTAACCTGTTTAATTCATTTTGCTTGACTAGTGGATATACTCTATAGCATGTTCCAACCTTATGGATATCACATGGATTTACTGCCCAGAACATTCTGCCGTTTGTGAAAATTGGTGTACAAATAGGCTTGAGTTGAATACCTATATAGTCAGTGAATTTAGAATGGATAAGGGACATCCTGACGATTTTTCACTAAAAGGTCATAAACATTCATCACCCCCCCCCCCCCTTTTCCTGCTTTAGACGTATCTACAGCCTTCCATATATTTTTCAATTGCTTGACTAGCGACCGTTGAATGCGGCCACTGCTACACTACTATAGGTAATGTATCTAGGCTTTAGTGGAAGAATGTTGTATTTAATGTAGTACAAGTAACACTTGCTTTCTGAGAAGGAAAATGAGGAATTTATTCAACTTAGCGAGTTACGGAAACCATCAGTATGCATGGGGCATACACTTCGACATTTCCTTGCAGAGACTGAGCACTTATTATTTTCCGAGAGAAATGGGAAATTGGAAAAAAGTGCAGTGAAATGGGCTGATAATCCATAACCAAGTCAAACAATTATATATTTTAAACGATTGTGATAATTCATCAATTTAATACCAGTTTGTGTGCGGGTTCTTTTGTGCACACATCAACACGTGTTCACGGAACACACATGTATTTATCCCAACTCACGTAAACATATTTTCTATAAACACGGTGCGTTTATAATATTATGCATTTTATAAATTGTGCTCACTTTCAAACAGGGTAGCCACATTTACATTATCATGGCTTAAGAAAACCACACAAACCTGCACACTATTTTTTATTTGAAATATTGCAATGAAAATCTCTAGATAATAGGTGAGAAAATTCTGGCAAGACACGTTTTGTTTGTTTGTTTTGTTTTAGCTGACCACCTTGATGATTTAAAATGACTATAATCATAACATATCAAACCACATGTTATCTCACCAACTTGTAAAATACAATTATAAGAAGTGATAATTACAAGAAATGATTAATATCATTGCAACAGAAAATCAAAACAATGGACAGTCTAAATAGCAAAAAAAACCAAAAAAAACAGAAGTAATTGTAATATCAGCGAATAAATGTTCTCCATAATGCAACATCGAAGTAGATAGGACCAATTTGAAGCAAGACAATATATTCCAATATATGGGTACCTAGATAACATCAGATGGAAGATATGCTAAGAAGGCAAATGCAAAATTGCCCAGGCAAAGCAACATTTTACAAGATGGCGAGCCCCTCTGTAACACACACACACACAACATACACGCACGCACGCACACACAATACACACACACACACACACATATATCTGTGTGTGTGTGTGTGTGTGTGTGTGTGTGTGTGTGTGTGTGTGTGTGTGTGTGTGTGTGTGTGTGTGTGTGTGTGTGTGTGTGTGTCAATTAAGGTGAGAAGGAGAGTTCTATCATATACTGTCAAATGAAGCCCTGTGTGACTACTGTAAAATGTAGCCCTGTGTGAATACTGTCAAATGTAGCCCTGTGTGAATACTTTAAAATGTAGCCCTGTGTGAATACTGTAAAATGTAGCCCTGTGTGAATACTGTCAAATGTAGCCCTGTGTGAATACTGTAAAATGTAGCCCTATGTGAATACTGTCATATTTAGGCCTAAGTGAATACTGTCAAATGTAGCCCTGCGTGATTGCTGTCTTATAGTGGTGAGGCCCAGGGTTCGACTTGATAATGACGGAATTTCTTTTTGTTGGCGGGCAAATGAAAGAAACGCACATTGTACATGTCGTGGCGATAGAAAAGGCTTTATCCCACAGCCACAAGTACAACCTTTCAGGAAAACATGTAGTAGTTATTTTCCCTTATATAGAATGCAGTTCTGGTATCTTTGAGGAAGTTTTCATCTTTTTTTCTTTTATCTTGTTAGATTTCAAATACTAGACATTTAAATAGCTTGATTCTTAATTCTTGATTAGGAACAAGCGTCACAGCACTGGGGGCTTTCCCATATACGCTCTGCTTGCCGTTCCGTCAGCCATCTAAAAGTGTATAAGCTCAGTGTCCCAGTCAGTTGCTCATTACGCGTTCTTCTAATCTTTCTTTAGAGGGAGTACTTTCTCCCATCACCTCTAGTCACTCCCACTTCTACCATTCTCTGAATATGTACGTTGTCACGTTAGATTTCCTCCTCGTCTTCTCGTAGGTTATCCATGACTGCTCTAATCAATTCAATCCCGTCTGTTCTTATCTCGGTGCCGTTCACCAAAGCCTTACCAGCCAACACATCGGTTCTTTCGTTTCCTGACGAGCCCCCTATATTTAAATAGCTGCCCTGAATGACATTTTCACTGTCCCACAGTTTTTTTTAAAAATTGGTATTAGATACTGTTACTAAATATTGATCACAATAATAACCTTCATGAAAAGGTCAGTGTGTATTATGATGAAACACTTCGTTGTATATACTGCAATCCCATTGTCCCTCTTATAAATTGTAGGTCGTAAGTTACTTTTACACACTTAATTTTATAGTCAGGAAAAATTCAAACACGCCAAGTCAATTGTATAACATGAACTAAACTTTTTTTAAATCTGTATTAATGGAATTACTTCGATAAGCCAATATGGCAACGCTCCTTTAAACAGATTTTTCTACTTCAGTTTTATATCGGACATGTACTTAGAATGAATGAAAACAGACTACCACTACAAAAATTAAAAGGGTACTAGATGACAAAATAAAAATAAGAAACTCAAGAAGACTCTTCGTAGAACAACCATCAAAGAGGGTATGACTATAGGTCCCAACAACATGTAAGAATTACAGTAGCATTACATCGAGTTCTTATTTCTTCCTTATGCTCTGTATTCGGCGCTGAAGGAACATGATAGAATACAGAATAAGGTTACACCGGCCTACGAACCAAAGTGGTGTGTTTTCTGTTAGCTTAGCTATATTCTTCTGTACTGTTAACAGGTGTTAGACGTTTCTCTCCAAACACAAGCTGTTGTATTGTTTGCTATGAATTAGTTTATCTATATAACGGTTTCTTTTTGCGCACCAACTCTCTCTCTCTCTCTCTCTCTCTCTCTTTTGTCAGGTATGTTATTTATCCTAGTCAGCGCTTCCTTAACACTCCTCTTCAGTCTTATCTCATTCTCTTATCTATCTCTATAGTCTCCCACACATACTCATACTCACCCTGCTGACCCTTTTCCTTTGATCTCTAATCTATGTTGTATGTGTAGGCTGCACAACAATTCACACAATTTAGGTACTCTCATGTATGTGTACACAACAATTCACACAATTTAGGTACTCTCATGTATGTGTACACAACAATTCACACAATTTTGTCCAAATTGCCGAAATAATTTAACATAGCACACAGGAAATTTGTTTATTATTTAAATAAAAAGAGGAGAGTAGGGGTCCACCCTCCAAAATCCCCATCCCTCCACCACATTCAGTCAGAACGTGACATTTAGTACTAGAAAGTAAGACAAAAAGAAACGCTTTTTTCATCTTTTTTTGGGGGGGATGTGGTTGGTCACGTACGAAAAACCTGTTTATTTGTGTTGCAAAGCGATTCTGTGCTTCAAAATATAGGTTTGTGCCTCAGTGCATCTGGATTCGTTTTGGGATACATTTAAGGAAAGTTTATATTATATTTTAATATTCTTCTTCTTCTTCTGCGATAAGTTTCCTATGCCCATAAGTCTTTACAGAAAGGTGGGCCGGCTCCACGAATTCAGTTGTCAGCAGGAGGTCCTCACGGTTGCCCCACAGCTTTACCTTCAGATCTGTCTTTTGGGGTCATATTTTTAAAAAAAATATTATGAAATGCTAAGAGAGTATTCATTATCATTATGTGATTTGGCTTTGTGATTTGCTATCTGACGTTGAGGTTCATCAATGACTTATTGTTATTATGTGATTTATCTTTGTGGCTTGCTATCTGACGATGAGGTTCATCATTGTCTTATTGTCATTATGTGATTTGGCTTTGTGATTTGCTATCTGACGTTGTGGTTCATCACTCTATTGTTTCGGAGATCCTTAAAACGAGCCACTAGAGAAACTAATCCCAATATTTTCTCAGAGACAACTGATCGTAAGCTAGTGACAGTCACATAGAGAATGGACAATACAATTGGAAGTAAACGTGTGAAAGGTTCACATTTTAAACAACGCACTGGCCGTTTAGAAATCTATTTTAAAATGTTTTAAATGACGAAGCTGATTTACTTTCTTATACTCGAGTGTCCACCATATGTACTTATACTCGAGTGTCCACCATATATACTCGTATACTTGAAACTGTTTATAAGCAAATTGTTAGTGAACAATGGTCCAAATTGGCCAAACGATTAACTTAAAACACCTGCTAAATTAGGAAGCACGTCAAAATCAATCTCCAATGCGCTACAGCGGAAATGAATTAAGTTTTTATTCATCCAGAACTTGCCCAGGAATAATGTTTCTGTAGTTTTAGCGATGACTGAAGAAATAATAAAAACCAACTTGATATTAGTGAAATATAAATGAAAGTTATTACAACTACAACATGATGATTAAGTTGTCTTTTATTTCTTGAAACATAGTAATGAAGTTTTCCTAATCATCGAAAAACACACATAATAATACACACAAATTTACGTTTCGACCAACGGACCTTCATCAAGAATACATTCACAACAAAAAATGACGAGTAGGAACGGCGTTATTGGTATTCACATGGAGAGCTAAATATAGATATGGCCAGGAAGAGTTGAAAATAGAAGGTCAGATGTGAAACAACACAAGTAGAAAATTGACAAAATACATCCGAATATCAGTGAAACAATTCAAACATAAAATTAACAGAACAACATGATATCAATCATACGACTGACGAGCATTGATCCCAAAGGGTGTAATCGTGTCATATTGATATAATAGTTATGGCGATTAAGTCGCGCTTCTAAGAAATGCGGACCCGTTACTGGTTTGGAAGCCTATATATATATATATATATATCATGGGCACTACGATGGGCAACATGATTGCCTGAAAAGCACTTATACCAAATGAGTTAACAATAAATAAAGATGCGTTGAAGTTGATACAAAGAACGATTGCTGGATGTGTATGCTGCGATTGACG
The DNA here is from genome assembly GCA_034231615.1 of Meghimatium bilineatum. NCBI lineage: Eukaryota > Metazoa > Mollusca > Gastropoda > Stylommatophora > Philomycidae > Meghimatium > Meghimatium bilineatum. Next base: position 36,630,410 of record CM067318.1, read on the forward strand.
ACAAATCCAGTTAGGAAAATTTTGTATAAAATATAGCACAAGAAAGACTGTACTCTTGTCTTGTACATCGAGGAATGTAGCTTAATCAGAAAGCCAAAGAAATTATTATTATAACTAAAATATTACATAAGCATGCATTCGCTTCGACAGCTGATGTGGGAGATTGTGCATGTCTCCGATTTCTCCAGAATTTAATGATGTCAGCTCATAACAAACAATCAACCTAATTTGAATAATGTGGTCATGTGATGGCAACCCCTTATTATGAATGGCTAGAAAGTTTTTATTGAATTAGTGTCTGTATCTGGAATATGCAATGATTTATAAATATCATCACGTGCGATTTTCTATGAGAACTAAGCTATTTAAAAAATTATTTTTGAAATTTAATATTTGTGACTTTTCGTGGAAAGCATTGTTGCACATTACACATTTCAGAAATAATGTTTTTCGTGGAAAGCATTGTTGCATATTACAAATTTCAGAAATAATGTTTTTCGTGGAAAGTATTGTTGCATATTACAAATTTTAGAAATAATGATTTTCATGTAAAGCATTGCTACAAATTACGCATTTCAGAAATGATGTTTTTGTTGATTTCGTTGACAGCAGTACATTTCACATACACATTACACATGTCAGAAATTATGCAGTTCGTGGAAAGCAATGTTATATTTTACACATTTAAGAAATGATGTTTCTTGTCGAAAGCAATGTTACACATTATGTGATAGTATCTGGTTGCAGAACCCTTCGCAGGCAGGGGGTTTCACAGTAAGAAGTGAGAACCCTTCACGGTTAGCAAGAGATGGACTGGGGAAATGCAACACATTGAATGTTTTGCTCCTGTGAAAATGTTGATACAGATACTTTAAATTGCAGACGAGTTGTTCGCGCAGATGTCAGACAGAAAGTCTGCATCTTACGCACTCGGTCACGGGAGGCAGACAACGCCATTACACCACACCCCAGAAAGGACAATGAGATGTTTGAACTCGGGGATACTTGAAACAACTAGACAATGGAAGTACCAAGAATATTAAGCGCGTAATGCCAAGGGCATGGCTCCGACCAGAGGGGGACATCAAACGTACGCATGTTCTAATACACGCGTACAGGAGTTCGACAGGTGAGAATGGAGAGGTGGAGTCAGAATGAGAAGAAGAGAGTTTATAGGTCAGCAGTAAGACGAGGGGTGGAGCTAAGAACCTCACCTGAGGACTCAAAAAGAGGGTGAGATAGAATCCCCGACAGAGAGAAGAGAATCCCCGCGGAGAGTGACACCGAGCGTCACACAGAGTCCCCGGGACCGTGTAGAGAGTTAGTACTTGTCTCCCCGGAGAGACAAGTCCCTTTTTGAGTTCAACAACTCCGACTTGAAGTGGAAACAAATTTAGTTGACCAAAAAGTGAGATTAATAGTAGATTAATGAGATGGTCTATAATATCATTAAGCTTATACCACAACGTGCGCCAAATTCCTGGATGTGCTAGAGTAGTTTGTGAAACCTTAGCATTTTGTATTGGTGATGTATCATACGTCACGGAGATATTAATTACTCCAGAATTTAATATTGATTTGTTTCATTGGTTTGAGGTTTATATTAAACGACATTTTGTTTCTGTAAAAAAAAAAAAAAAAAAAAAAGAATTTCGTTTAATATAAACCTCACACCAATGACACAAATCAATATTAAACTCTGGAGTAATTGATATCTCCGAGACGCATAATATATCACCAATATAAAATATACAATGTCAAGATATTCATAAACTACTCTAGCACTTCCAGGAATTATAGGCACACGTTATAACACGAGCTTAATGAGATTATAGACTATCTAATTATTCTACTATTTATCTCACTTTCGCTCGACTATCTTCCTTTCTATTTCAAGTCGGACTGACACAAATCAATATTAAATTCTGGAGTAATTAATATCTCCGTGACGTATGATACATCACCAATACACAATGCTAAGGTTTCACAAACTACTCTAGCACATCCAGGAATTTGGCGCACGTTGTGGTATAAGCTTAATGAGATTATATGCCATCTCATTAATCTACTATTAATCTCACTTTTTGATCAACTAACTTTGTTTCCACTTCAAGTCGGAGTTGTTGAACTCAACAAGGGACTTGTCTCTCCGGGGAGACAAGTACTGACTCTCTACATGGTCCCGGGGACTCTGTGTGACGCTCGGTGTCACTCTCCGCGGGGATTCTCTTCTCTCTGTCGGGGATTCTGTCTCACCCTCTTTTTGTGTCCTCAGGTGAGGTTCTTAGCTCCACCCCTCGTCTTACTGCTGACCTATCAACTCTCTTCTCCTCATTCTGACTCCACCTCTCCATTCTCACCTGTCGAACTCCTGTACGCGTGTATTAGAACATGCGTACGTTTGATGTCCCCCTCTGGTCGGAGCCATGCCCTTGGCGTTACGCGCTTAATATTCTTTGTACTTCCATTGTCTAATTGTTTCAAGTATCCCCGAGTTCAAACATCTCATTGTCCTTTCTGGGGTGTGGTGTAATGGCGTTGTCTGCCTCCCGTGACCGAGTGCGTAAGATGCAGACTTTCTGTCTGACATCTGCGCGAACAACTCGTCTGCAATTTAAAGTATCTGTATCAACATTTTCCCAGGAGCAAAACATTCGATGTGTTGCATTTCCCCAGTCCATCTCTTGCTAACCGTGAAGGGTTCTCACTTCTTACTGTGAAACCCCCTGCCTGCGAAGGGTTCTGCAACCAGATACTATCACAATTACACATTTCAGAAATGATATATATATATATATATATATATATATATATATATATATATATATATATATATATATATATATATATATATATATATATATATATATATATATATATATATATATATAGTTCGATATTTCCTGGAAAGTATGGCTAGTTCATTTTGTACTGATTTTTATTCTTCTCCGAATTGCCTCGACCACTTCTGCTGATTAGCAAAATGTAATTAGGAGAAATACAATACTTTGTTTCATGATTTACATCATCGCTGCGATATTTGTGCCTTACATCCTGACAAATCCAACTTAAATATGTCTTTTGGAGAACTTTGAGATATATGTCTGGATAGATCCCCAGTTCCACATTATGTTGTCGCGGACCCCAGTTCCACATTATGTTGTCGCGGACCCCAGTTCCACATTATGTTGTCGCGGACCCCAGTTCCACATTATGTTGTCGCGGACCCCCTTTAAATATTTTTTTCTGTCCAGGACCCCAAAAATAATGTTCAGGAATACAATATTTGTGTGCTAACCATTGAAAATGGTAATGCGTTGTTAATAAATAATAAGACAATACAAATATATTTGTCCATTTATTTGTTTATTGTAAATTTAAATATTTCTTCAAGCCTCCCTTTGCGGACCACTGACAGGACACAGCTGTGATCCATTTTAAAAGAATCTGTGGGATAGATGAATCTCACCCCTAACCTCCTTAATCATCTCTAATGAGTTGCATAAAAGGAAACAGTGTTGATGTTCTTTGTTCCCCTTTGCAACATATGCGCTGTGTGTTATATATATATCAATTGTTTCAGATCTAATTTGCTTTGAAGTTAACAAATTAATCGGCTGTTTAGCTAACAATACATGTGCTAACATTTACTTGTGAAGGTTGAAAAGTAAGATATGCTCGTTCTCATTCAGGTACAAGACGAACAGTATCAGGGGAGCTCAAATTGCATGCATATATGGCGGCACCCCGATCGCTTAGTAAAAAAGTAAAGTAAAGTAACCCATAGCATTTATTAATGCCGTAGGGGTGTGAGATGTTAGCGATCTCACATTTCACAGGCTCTGCAAATGAGGGCGGTAGCCATCTCCTCTCCCTCACAGTCTTTACTTCCCGGATTAATCCGGTACTCATTTAAGGCTGGGTCGACCTGGGAGCCGTTGCGACCTGAAAACATTTCCGCCTCAGCTGGGGAATGAACCCAGGACCACTCATATGCGAAGCCAGTGCGCTAACCACTGCGCTAACGCGGCTCCCGATCGCTTACGATTATATGACTAACAGAATACGATTTCCGGTTTCACAATTGAGCATATTTGTTGGTTAATTTTCCGGGTCGAGAGGAAATAGAATCATTTTTTACTAGATCTTATTCGTTCATTCTCAAAAGTCTGCAGGTTAGCAGAATGCAGTCCAGATAAGGGGTTGAGTCATGGTTTATAGCTTATCTGCGCCTTTCTGCCGGACACATCGGGCTTCAGCGTGGCTTCTCGATCACGTTGACCCTCTATGAGATGTGACAGCCAACTCCATCCCCAAACCTCTTTAGTCACATCTTACGACATGCCTTGAAGGTAACAATATCGCTATTTTTCTCTCCCCATTCGGTCCCAGCAACGCACTGCCGTTACCAGATCATGGATACTCGTTTACTGACATTTTAATGGGGAGGAAGGGGAAGAGTCGATAGACCAGTCTTGTTTGATGTTCAGAAGTATGACTGGTAGCCATTCCTTTAACCTTTCAGTCATGAGTGAATAAATACGGTGTTTGTGTGTGGTTATTGCAATTGGCGGGCACTTCGCACCTACAGAAGCAGTGCAGGTAGATATTGTTCGGACGGTCAGTGTTATGACTGAAGAATAACAAGATGACTAACTGTCTAGACAATGAGGAACCATATCTTTGGAGTTCAGGCGGTGACGATCCTATAGGCACATATATTTATCTAGATCGCCATAAAGCACTATACCATTGACCAATAGGGGACCGAAAATAATCAACCATAGATAGATACTGCATTGTGTAAAGTTACTTGTGTCAACTTGTTATTAACGACGGAAGAAACTGGCTCACGTCTACTTACATGATCGTTGCATCGAGGTGTTGATCCCTTGAGGTACATTAGAAATGGCCAGTGAGAATTATTATTATTCACTCATTTACTCTTATGTCGTTATGACAAATGCAAATGCCAATTTTATTGCATGTCCTTTAGTTTGACTACTTCGAAGTCAATATTTTATAGTAGTTATTATTTAGAGTTGGAGAAAGCTGAATGTCAGAAGTATGAAAATATGGAAATGAAAATATTGTAAGTTTATTTGTCTAAAGTATGAGCTCTGGAATTTAATGCGATCACATGCATTCAATTAGGAACTAGTATAAATAGAGGAACATATTTAGCTCAGGATTTTTTGGGGACTCAGTCGGATTCAGGGGGTTTCGGATAGCGACTGTGGAGGTCGACAGTTAGGCAGTATGTAGGACAGTCGCCGAATTACCAAAGTCAAAAAGATAGATTTGAAACATCGAGAAAACGTATCGAATTCTAAGTGTAAGGATTAGTTAATAGTTTTTTCCGATTGTAAATACAAATGTAGGAGATACGACGAAACGGAAATCGAAAAGCATACAAATGAAAAGGAAACTCAATTTTTTCTGAGTACGAAACATATGTGTTGCCAGCGTGGAGATTACCAACCTCCATCACAAGTAATGAAATACTACTATACCATCGGCTAACAGTTCGCAGTAGCGAAACAACTAAGACAAGTTTTAAAAAAGGACGGCCAGAAGAAGTAGATTAGTTTGCGATAGCGAACCGTTAAATGCAGACATTAACTCTTTACAGTAGATATATAGATGCAATTTTTTTATTCCTATTTGATGTACATAATTGATGTCCTTAATGTTGTGAACTAGTTGTTATATCACAAAATAAACAGAAATATGTGTCAGAGGCGAAGACGCTGAATGAGATACGTCGCTTGTATCCTGTTCCTGTTTAAAAGTACATCAGCTATCAGCGATTGAACATATCGCTACAGTTACACTCCTCTAAATGCCCCGCCCCTGTCATAATATTGGAAGATATTCTCCCCAATGACCCCCAAAAAAATAGAAATAGTGTATTGCTTTGATGAGCCAATTTACAGTACCAAAAAGTCTCCATTGTCACAGAAGTCACTGGCATCATCAACAGAGAATACTTGACACCACCTCAGCTAACGACTCTGGCACAGGAAATGATTGCACACATATATGATCCTAAAAAATGGAAACGTGTACACAGTTGGATCGGCAGAGGAAGCTATAAAAATGAAGGAGTGTGCGTCTGTATAAGATATAATAACGGAAAGAGAAAGAGCCTCAGTAAAACATTCAGAAGGTTGTATCAAAAGGAAATAGATGACAAAATTCAAGAAAACTGTTGACATAGAATACGTTATTCGTATTTCACACACAAAGATAATCTACAGAAAATTCCCTGATAACCAGTTTTAAGGTAAGTATAAAATACGTCCCAACCGTCGAGCGCAGAAAACACCACACCACGAGGCATGGAACTGGAAAGAGAACATTGAATCCGTGCTACACGATTGAATCCCTGCAACAAACAGAAAGAGGTCAAAATTTCACACAAGAGTGCGACACAAATAAACAAAAAGGGCCCTAATATTGCCCCGATTTAGCTGTTCACGGAACAACCTGAACCGGTGGAATTTCTCTTCAAACAAAATTGTATGGACCTCAAGACGATCAAAAACAAACAGCTCTATGCGTGGTCAGTATTTGGATGTTTAATAATGGATCGCAAAAGAAGAATCAAATAGAAAATGGAACTTTCTACATAGAAACTAATGACCATTCTATTCCTCGTGAGAATTGACCACTACAAATTTTAGTCCATTCTACATATTGAAGAACGTCTACATAAACATATGACTTTATATGAGTATGACTATAAACGCATACTTCTCAGTTTTTAAGTGACCTGCCAAGCCAGACCGAACTACTAGAACTAAGACTGTTAGGATGTCACCAGGCCTGTGGATATGGCTTTGTTAAAGGGGGAAGGGGGATTTATTCACAAAGAAATTATCACCTCATATTTGTGGGCATTTTAATTTTTGGGGGAGTAAGGAGAGTTGTGGTGTCGTAGGATGTGATTCACACTAAGTTTTACTTATTTATCATTAAAATGTGTTTTAGATTTTCATAAAATTTTGAAGGGGGTGCGAAAACTATCAAACCGCTTCTTATGATCACACTGAAGTGTTACGTCCGTAATCATCAAATGAAAATAGTATCAGCAAATATCGATAAAATATTGAAAATAGTATTAGCAAACATCGATGAAATATTGCACATAGCATATAGTAACAGAAAACATCGATGAAAATTGAAAATAGTACATAGTATCAGCAAACATCATGAAATATTGAAAATAGTACATAGTATCACTAAACATCGATAAAATATTGAAAATAGTACATAGTATCAGTAAACATCAATAAAATATTGAAAATTGTACATAGTATCAGTAAACATCGATAAAATATTGAAAATAGTGTACATATTATCAGCAAACATCGGTGAAATATTTAAAATATCAAAAAGTTGCAGGCGAGATTTGAGTGAGGTCCGCTCCGCTGGCACCAATTTGTCTCACTACTTGAGTGGAAACGTTTTCTCAACGTTATTTACGGCTTGACTGGCAGGATGACCTACAAAAGATTAGTGTGTTATAGTGATCAACGATAATATATACAAACTCTGACCAAGAAGAGGGGCGCCATATAAAACGTATAAGAGTAGTATAGTAATCTCCACTATTCTTACCATCTTTGGTCTTTGTATCTCTTTTATGAGGCACCCTCTTTTTATACGTGGTCGCTAGTATAAATAGAATAAGTCGCTAGAATAAGCTCAGAGCTATATCAGAGCTTATTCCCATCAAAACAATAAATGAGACTGCGACTCCGGTAAACAAGCTACCTCTAAAATAACGTGTTACCCTAGTTAAATAATTCATATTTTATCCACACCGTCAGGTATACTAGTCGTTATCAGATAATTAGGTTAAATGCTGTTCGGCAATCTGAAGCTGCACGAGAGAGCTCTCATACACCGCTCGGTCATAGTTTGTATGTGTGCCTTCTATTTGGATGCCTCGTTCTTTTCAAGTGTCGATACCCAGTTTAGCTTTGTCCAAATTATTGTCATGCTATAGCAAGACATTTTCTATTGTATGATTTCTGTTTTGTTTCAATTTTGTAGATATAATTGTAGAACCTATACATGCGTGTTATACCTTGACTCTAGACTATACATGCGTGTTATACCTTGACTCTAGACTATAATGCGTGTTATGCCTTGACTCTAGACTATACATGCGTGTTATACCTTGACTCTAGACTATAATGCGTGTTATGCCTTGACTCTAGACTATACATGCGTGTTATACCTTGACTCTAGACTATACATGCGTGATATACCTTGACTCTAGACTATACATGCGTGTTATACCTTGACTCTAGACTATACATGCGTGTTATACCTTGACTCCAGACTATACATGCGTGTTATACCTTGACTGTAGACAACAAAAGACTAATCAGCAGAGTCAAAATAAGACACTTTTTACCTCCGGTGTTAAAAAAAATGATTTCCGTGAACTTCGTTGGTCAGCGTTGGCAGGCGACACAAACCATATACATGGTGACCAACGAAACTCACGGCAATAATCAAAATCATCTGGTATCGAGGTTTGTTTGGATATTTCTCGTTGATCTTCTATTGTTGATGATCAGGGTTGGTTCAGTACATGTATATGGAGTTTGTGTATTAGGGATGCACCCCCGCAATAGTTGATGTATTGTGAGTTCGTTAAGGAATAAACAGCTGATGCATTGGTGAGTTCGTTAAGGAATAAACAGCTGATGTATGGTGACTTCCTTGAAGAAAACTAAGTATCTGGAAAGAATATGCTAACTGAATAATAAATCAAACGAAGCGAGTGACCCATAGTGACAACTATGATTATTTTCCTACAGAGGACCTACTCTAAGATACAGGTTCCAAATATTTGTTTGAGTCGCAACCCAATTTGATAGAATCGATGCCACCCACGACCTTGAAATAAGTCTATATATATATATATATGTGTGTGCGTGTGTGTGTGTGCGTGCTTGCGTGCGTGCGTGTGTGTGTGTGTGAGTGAGTACGTGTGTGCGCGCGTACGCGCGTGTGTGATATAATTAGTGTCTCGAGACCTTGATGTATATTTCCTAGAATGGAAGTGACCCATAGTCCTGATATATATTTCCTAGAATGGAAGTGACCCACAGCCCTGATATATATTTCCTAGAATGGAAGTGACCCACAGCCCTGATATATATTTCCTAGAATGGAAGTGACCCACAGCCCTGATATATATTTCATAGAATGGAAGTGACCCACATCCCAGATATATATTTCCTAGAATGGAAGTGACCCACATCCCAGATATATATTTCCTAGAATGGAAGTGACCCACATCCCAGATATATATTTCCTAGAATGGAAGTGACCCACATCCCAGATATATATTTCCTAGAATGGAAGTGACCCACATCCCAGATATATATTTCCTAGAATGGAAGTGACCCACATCCCAGATATATATTTCCTAGAATGGAAGTGACCCACATCCCAGATATATATTTCCTAGAATGGAAGTGACCCACATCCCAGATATATATTTCCTAGAATGGAAGTGACCCACATCCCAGATATATATTTCCTAGAATGGAAGTGACCTATAGTCCTGATATATATTTTTGAAAAAAAGCTTATTATGGTATAAAAAATCATGTATAAAATAGATATTTTTATTACGAACAAAACACAATTAAAAACACCAATTAAACGTTAATATTTCTTTTAAATTCTATATTTTCTTTAATTTACTGTTTCGTCCTGAATGGAAATCCGTGCTAGATTGTACGTTTCCATTACAGAGTTTATATATATGTGTACATGAGTTCATATACGCTAATGAACAAGCACACACTCAAGGATTACATGCATAGGGACCTATATACAAACACATATATACCAGGTGCTCATAAAGTTGTTGTGCTCACGGTTACATTACTGATGGCGCTACATCACATGAATTTTGGGTATTCAGTGCAGATCCGTGTGACGTCATTGACGCTACAACATTTATGGAGAAAAAAACACACACTACTGATCATACAAGTTGCGTATTAGATAAAGTGGCTCGTAGCATAGCAGAAATTATTTCTTGGTCAGCGAATACAAGTTAGCTCTTCAGCTAACACCAATCTGCAGAGTCATATAGAATACTGGACCATAGAAATTCACAACTTTCAATAACGTCACATATTGAGCACATAATATTTCCACGAAAATTAAGTACACTGAAACTTTACAGACACCCTATATAAACTCATATTATGAGGTACCTAGTGTTCCCCCCACCCCGCCCCCTCCCCCTGTTATATGTATTATCTCCCATGTAGTGGCTGGTGATCTGTTTTATTTGTTCTGTAATAACTTGTTCCATATAATACGTCTCTACAAGTGTGTCTTCGTGATATCGTATAAGTTTACATGATGATATTTATGTTAAGGGTTCTGCAAGTGGCTGAGATATACGGATCGTGACAAATAAGTTACATTTTGTCCATAACAGATATCAACAGGTGGTAAGTAATGCAAACATCTTAAGTGCTTCTAGCTCACCTGTCCAGTACTTCTGACGTCAGTTTAAAAGACATGATACACAGTAAATATCTTTGATGGATGATATAATACCACATAGAACGTGATATTATTTTTGTGCGCGCGCAACAAGTATCGTCTAGAAACAATAAACAATGATAAACTAATTATCGTGACAGTAAACTGGACTAATTTAAATAGTTCCAGTCTTCGGAACATCATGTGACTGAAGTATTATAAATATAAAGACACGCACATACAAGACCTATAGTCATGAGATGTTGGAGCTCGTTGGTCGAGATTCTTAGAAATGATCTATAAGGACATCGAGGTAGGTATAAGCAATAAGGCCAACACGAGGGTTATGCGCTGTTATATTTATATGAATGATTGTGTTAGCAGCTATGATAAAACCTGTTATCACTTCTTAGTTTTGTTACTGTGGCACTTTCCACTTTCTCTGATATCTTCTGAAAGTTTAGTCATAACTAATAGAAGCTTGTGTATTCATTTTACGAATCATGTCTTTAGTTCCCGATTAGTTCTCTCCACTGAAGTCCATAGATTGTTTTAGTAGAGAATTTGCTTTCTTGATACTTTGTGACACGGAGGAAGGTTTACCTTCAAATCGAACTTATAACTGAACGGATTTTCCCAGAGATAACTGAATGTATTCAGTGCAACACACTATGTTATCAAATTTTTCAGTTCCATACGCCATTATTCTACTTGAAATTATCTGGACTTGTCATTTCAATATTTCCATAGGAGCTTTGTATCTGACAAAATATTTGCATTCTTAATTTCGTCTAATGTTTTTTTTTTAAACAATTTTGTAGATATCCTGTGTCGATAATTTGACACATAAGTAACTATCACCACTATAAATTATTATAGTAATGTTTGTTTTTTTTTTAGCTGCCAGGGATACAATTAAACACTGATTTATAACTTTCCTGACTATTGGAGAACCCACTGCCAAGTCTACTTAATTTTAAAAAAATTTTTAATGTCACTTCTACATAATTGAACATTATTTTATTTATTTATATGATAGAATAATATTTTGCTTGTAAAAAATATGATTATTGACAAACAAAGACTCATTCATTCATTCATTTTCCTTTTGCGCCGAAGTTAGCGCATAGGGCAGAGGTCAAATCTCTCAAATTCTGTCCGTTCAAAGCTATTCTATAAACAACGACTACAAACAAACAAAGACTACAGGATATATATTGCGAAATTCAATAGTACACATAAAGAACATTCTACAATAAACCTATATTCATTGTTGTTCCGTCTTCAATTTTTCTTATCTTTTGCACCAGGTCATCCATCTTCTTCATAGAAATAACAATTTATACTGTTTTTATATTTTTGTGAAATGATCTTTATATTATTTGAAATATCTCTTGAATGTCTCATATTTATATTATTGTTTTTATCATATATAAACGATGTGATAAGAAGTATATAGGTGAAACAGGCTTAAGATTGAGTGACCGCTTCTGCAGGCATCTTCATGCCATTAAACACAGAAAACCTACTCCTGTCGTCATACATTTCAATGCTAATGATTATTGTGGTGCCCTTGATATCCAGGTCACTGCCCTCAGATCATGAACCACCGATAATAGATCTAGATACTCCCTTGAAAATCGGTGTATTTTTAAATTCTGTACCCTTAAGCCTTTAGTCCTTAACTCCGATTATTCATTTGTGTAAATTTTGGTTGGTGTTGTCCTCGTTTTCTTGCTGTTCATGTTGTTTTCAGTAATAGTTTTTTTCATCTCGTTCTCATTTTTTTGGTAGATCCAGAAAATTGGTAATAAAGTTTTGCTGATACTAGATAACACACATAATTACACACACAAATCGACGTTTCGACCAAAAGGCCTTTATCAAGACAGACAATTAAAACAAAATTAACTCGCTTTCGTGACAATTTGTGTACACGTATGTTATTTTCATCTTGGACATCGTACTGTTTAATGTCAGCGTTATATTGCCTCTATAATAGCACCATTATTTTTACTGTTTTTATTGTTTCTTCACTGTTTGTTTTATATATTCTTGAAAAATACCTTACTGTTAAAACGTTGAAAATGTCTTGTATATTGTTATTTGTATTTCGTATGTATACCACATACTATATATTCTGTTGGTAATCGTAAAACTACAAAAATCGTGTGTTCTAGGTATGTACTATTCATATCATATCATGACTGCTAAATGTATGTCTAAAAGATAAGGAGCAGTGAGGTTTTGAATATGCTGAATATAGAGGAAGGATGGCTGATGAATACAATTTTACATAGGAAACTGAATATTAGAAGGCAGAATTCCTAGAGCTAGAAAAAGATATAGACCTGGAAGGAGATGGACAGGTGACATCACAGACTGTATCATTGGAGGAGGCAGGCAGATTGACACAGGATATAATCGGGTTCAGAACATAAATTGCAGGACAACGTTCTGGAAAGAATATGTCACGTGATGATGATGAATTGTATATCTCATATCATATTATGACTACTAATTGTATATCTCATATCATATAATGACTACTAATTGCATGTTGCATATCATATTATGACTACTAATTGTATGTCTCATATCATATAATGACTACTAATTGTATATCTCATATTATATTATGACTACTAATTGTATGTCTCATATTATATTATGACTACTAATTGTATGTCTCATATTATATTATGACTACTAATTGTATGTCTCATATCATATTATGACTGCTAATTGTATGTCTCATATCATATAATGACTACTAATTGTATGTCTCATATCATATTATGACTACTAATTGTATTATTTCCTAGCATACTGTGACTACTAATTGTGTATGCTTCACAAAATAATTGTATTACAGATTATCGCAATAAATAATAGAGATAAATGCATGGAGTAATACGTGGGACAAACACATAGGCCTCTTCACAAATGTGGGTATCTAGAAGAAAATTGACCAACTATAAGACCAATATTTAAGAGTTTGCTATGATCTCGAGCAAGCTACTGCTGAAGTGAAAATCTGTGAACCAGAAGGGTATTACTGTATCGGTTGCCATACCACGCATGTGAGTCAGGAGGGCATTGCTACATTGGTTGTTGTCCCACGCATAAAAGAATGACTTATCAACTTTCTTGTGCGTGTCACAGTAACAAAATGTGGCGCCCATAATCAACAATCTACAGTTTCTTGTGGCGCCCATAATCATCAATCTACAGTTTCTTGTGGCGCCCATAATCAACAATCTACAGTTTCTTGTGGCGCCCATAATCATCAATCAACAGTTTCTTGTGGCGCCCATAATCATCAATCAACAGTTTCTTCTAGTCATCAGCTACAAATTTAATTGTAGCCAGCAAGTCATAGCAACCGCAGTCTTCTATCCATTGTCAAGTACGGGATATAGGAAACATACCACACAATGTTCCACACAAACATACCACACAATGTTCCACACAATGTTCCACACAAACATACCACACAATGTTCCATACAAACATTCCACACAATGTTCCACACAAACATACCACACAATATTCCACACAAACATACCACACAATGTTCCACACAAACATACCACACAATGTTCTTTAATAATTAATCATGTATATTGAATAACAATCATTATTAGTCATGAAGCAATCACATCTTATAATCAAACAATCATCGCCATTCCGTTAACAATAACCTATTTGCCATCAAACAATCATCGCCATTCCGTTAACAATAACCTATTTGCCATCAAACAATCATCGCCATTCCGTTAACAATAACCTATTTGTCATCACACAATCATCGCCATTCCGTTAACAATAACCTATTTGCCATCAAACAATCATCGCCATTCCGTTAACAATAACCTATTTGCCATCAAACAATCATCGCCATTCCGTTAACAATAACCTATTTGCCATCAAACAATCATCGCCATTCCGTTAACAATAACCTATTTGCCATCAAACAATCATCGCCATTCCGTTAACAATAACCTATTTGCCATCAAACAATCATCGCCATTCCGTTAACAATAACCTATTTGCCATCAAACAATCATCGCCATTCCGTTAACAATAACCTATTTGCCATCAAACAATCATCAATAGTCATCAATCACCTCTAGTAATAAAACAACTACATTTAGTCGACAATCACGACTAGTCATTAAACAATCACATATTCCAAAATCACGACTAGTCATTAAACAATCACATATTCCAAAATCACGACTAGTCATTAAACAATCACATATTCCAAAATCACGACTAGTCATTAAACAATCACATATTCCAAAATCACGACTAGTCATTAAACAATCACATATTCCAAAATCACGACTAGTCATTAAACAATCACATATTCCAAAATCACGACTAGTCATTAAACAATCACATATTCCAAAATCACGATGTGTCATCGAAGAATAAGATGTAGTTAAAAATCACCACGTCATCAAACAATCACATATAATCAACAATCATCACTAGTTCTCAAACAATCACACATAATCAATCATCACTAGTTCCCAAACAATCCAATATAATCAACAATCATCCCTAGTTTTCAAACAATCCAATATAATCAACAATCGCCTATAGTCATCAAATAATCACATATAATCAACAATCATCTCTAGTCATCAAACAACAACATCTACTCAAGAATCATCTAGTTATCAAACAATCAGCTATAGTCATCAATCACTTCTAGACATAAAACAATCACATATAGTCAACAGTCCTAACTAGTCCCATCAAAGCATCGCCTGTAATTATAAATCACCAGTAGTCATCATACAGTCATCTCTATATATCAATCGTGTATATTCAGCAAACACTCACGTCCAAATACCAATCACTTCTTGTCATCAAACACTCACGTCCAAATACCAATCACTTCTTGTCATCAAACACTCACGTCCAAATACCAATCACTTCTTGTCATCAAACACATACCTAGAGTTATTAATTACCTCTTGTCACCAAAAACCATCTCCAGTCATACGACTTCCAGTCATCATATAATCACATTTAGTCACCAATTACACATAATCACCAATCAGTTCTAACCATAAAATAGTCAATTACAGTCACCAATCACCTCATGTCATCATACAATAGCCTCCAGTCACCAATCACCTCATGTCATCATACAAAAGCCTCCAGTCACCAATCACTTTATGTCATCATACAATAGCCTCCAGTCACCAATCACATCGTATCACAAACCACAACTTGCGTCATCAAACAATAAGCTCGATGCATCAATTATCTGTAGTCGTCAAAAAATAACCCACTGTCATCAATTACCGATAGTGATTAATCATCTCAAGTCACCAATCATCTCTAGTCATCAATCACATCACGTTTAGTTACCAATAAAATATAGTTACAAATCATCTATTTCCACCAATCACCTCTAGTCACCAATCATCTCTGATTACTAATCAGCTTTATTCATCAATCAACTATAGTCACCAATCATCTATAATCACATCTAGTTATCAATCACCTCTTGTCGTAAATCATCTCTAGTCATCAATCATCTCTAGTCACTAATCACCACTAGTCATTAAACCATAATTGATGACAATATGTAATCTTAAAATGCGTATAATTTTTCTGATTGACTTAGAAGCCATCCAATTACAATCCAATTACCATCCAATTACCATCCAATTTATAAATTGCTATATCTATTCTATCTTAATGTATGGCTCAGAAATATGGACACTAAATAAACAATTACAAGACTGAATTGATGCCTTTGAGATTTGGGTTGCCCGTGTGTTGCCGGGGCCCGAAAGGGGAGCAAAGAATAACAACATTGTTTACCTTCCACGTATGTCGTAAAAGGCGACTAAGAAGGTTATGGGATGGAGTTGGCTGTTCCATTCCATATAGGGTCAGTGAGCAAAAGCCATGCTGAAGTCGGATGTGTCAGGCTGAAAGACGCAGATATCGCAGCAGTGCTGTAAACCATGACAGAACGCATTCTGTTCTCCGGACTACATCCTGCTAATCTGCAGGAGTTTGAGAACGAACACAGAAGAAGAAGAAGAAGAAGAAGATGTGGGTATATAGAAGAATAGGGAGAATATGGAAAGAGAAGAAAACAAATAAAGAGGCTCTAAAAACACTTCATAATGAAGAAAGAATTACTAAGAGAAATAAAAATCAGGTAAATAAAATATTTTGGACACAGTAAAGGGCATGAAACATCAATGAAGAACTTACTTGAGGATAAAGTCAAATGGAAGCGAGCAAGAGGTTGACAGATATACAAGTGGGAGAGTAATAGTACAAGATGGACAGATTTCAGTCTAGCAGAGTGCCCCACCAAAACAAGGGACTGGGAATGTTGGAGATCTGTTGCAGCCAATCTTCGTTGCGGAGAATGCACTTGATGATGATGATGAATTACCGACATGTTTCTTTGATTCACATTCTGACAAGTCCTGTTCTAATCTCACATATAGTAGTAACAACACTGTTCAAACTTACTCTCGTATTGTACCGCTACCGAAACTTGAAATAAGTCAAACAGATCTTTCCTCTACGATCCAAAAAAATATGTGGATCCGGTCAGATGTTTCTCTTCATAATATCTAAGTAGATCCATGTACAATATTTATGGGTATACGTTTACCATTTTCGCTAACAGATGAAGAATGTTTCTTCAACCAAAGACAGAAAAAGAGCTCGGTGTGCAAGTCTATAAAAGTCACATGGGAAAAACTATACGTAAAGAAATATTGGACTGAGTTATGTGAAAAAGTGCATGTATGAAATAAATATAAAATAGAAATTTGTGAGCTATAATAATATAAGTCTGACAAAGTGTACATGCCGTATATTCATCATTATCAGTAAGTGCCATCTCCGCAACGAAGGTTGGCTGCAACAGATCTCCAACATCCCCTGTCTCTTGTCTTGGTGGTGCACTCTGCTAGACTGTAACCTGTCCATCTTGTGACTTTACTCTCCCACTTGTATCTCTGCCTACCTCTTGCTTGCTTCACTTTGACTTTACCCTCAAATTAGGTCTTCAATAAGGTCTTTTAATGTGTCCAAAATACTTTATTTGCGTGATCTTTATTTCTCTTATTAGTAGTTCATTCTTCATATTAAGTGTTTTTAGTATCTCTTTATTTGTTTTCTTCTCTTTCCATGATGTTCTCCCTATTCTTCTATATACCCACATCTTAAAGGCATCAATTTTGTCTTCTAATTGTTTATTTAGTGTCCAGTCGTATATTCAAATAAGGTTATCTTCAATCATCATTATTATAGGATACAAGCATACATAATTGATATGCAATGGGACTTTACAAATTTCACTTCCATTTTCAAGTCAACCGTGACTAATACTACTGATGATGTTCGTCCGTCGTGATCGACGATGACAAAAAACTCAACCATAATAATGATAACAATAAATAATAAAATAATAAAGTTAATAGTGCGTTTTTAAATGACTAGCAAGTCCAATGCGCGCACAAAATGTTCTTTTACAGAATTGACAACAATAGAAGGTATCTGTGTGAGGTTGAGATGTTTTTTTTCTTTTCTACGTGTCCGCTTCTGTCTTGCAGTTTCTTGTCTGAATTCTTCCGCCGCTAGTGCTCCCGTTCTAATGCTGATACTAATATAGTCAATATACTATACATTATACTAATACTACTAATACTACAGAGGCACAGATTTCCTGGAAATGATTTCAGACGATTAGGATAATGCATGCCGTTTACGAACACAGAACAGAGCCGATTATTATCTGTCGTCTGCTGAAATGTTTTTTTTAAAAATGATTTATTTTTGTCTTCGTCCATTTAAATGAAACTATGATTAGGTAATAGGTATTAGGTATGTTGATTATCCTCTTCGCACACTGGACACGTTCATAAGTGCTCAGATCTCCGCTTCAATAAATCTCTCAAGGTATAACGGCTGATGGTTCCGGTTCTATGTTGGATCACTGCTCTTTTTGAAATTGTTGTCAGGGTTTCTCTACGGGCCACGCCCATCCTCACTTCCGATTCGCGCATTCTTGATATTGACTCATGCTCATTCATCTCAAAATCCTCTGATCGTGAGGATTCACGAAGGGCAAAGATTATGTCTGCTCGGTCCATAGTCTGATCGTCTGTTGTGGTGGCGAGGCTAGCTAATTTGTCGGCTCGTTCGTTTCCCTCCACGCCCGAGTGTCTGGGGACAAAAATAAGCGTGAATTTTTGTAGTGATGCTCGCGTTTTTGCTTTCTCTAATGACTTCACCCATTCCCTACGTACATCACCTGTTTTTACTTTCTGAATTATATTCAGCCACTTAATATGCACGCATGGAAACAGTGTTACGATTCCTGCTAGTTACTGCAAATACTTCCATTGTTAGGCTGCTTGCTGTTACGGTAAACTATGGAACTATGATTGTTTCTGTACTTTTCTGGACATAAAAATTTTATATTGCATTTTAGACCCAAAGAGAACAGCCATGTACATCTTGTGGTTAAATATGATATCATTTTCATTTTGGAATGAAGTGAACATTAGCTATTGACAAAATGGTTATTTCCGATTCATTCACTGCATTGCTTTCACCACACTATTGTACTCGTATTATTCACATTTGTTGGTCCCTCAGTGTTTTCTCTATCCTATCACGATAAAGGTAGGGAGGTCGGTGATGAGTTTTACCTCTCATTTAGAGAGGCGCGGCTCTTTCAACCAGCTGACAATTTCCAAGTAAGCTATTTCAGGACATAGTATCAAAATGTATTAGAGGTCATGATAAAGACCTTTTGCTCGAAACTTCAGTTCAATGTATATTATTATCGTAAATTTGCATCTCAGACCATTTTTTAATTTATATTTTACCATATGCTGCACAAACTTACTAGAGCCTCCTGTTCATTCAGTTTTGTTTTCATATTCTGTTTATACATCGATATAACGCAACCTTGAGCAATTTGTTTAAACAGATGATAGCTTTATTATAATGATACTTTCTAATATAAGTGTTATCTAGTAATTCGCACTCGATCTACCACTGCAGTCACAGAATATGTTTATTATCTGTAAATATGTTATGTATACATGCATTGCTTATCTGTCTATTGTCTTTCCCCAGGTGGTTTGTTATCCACTCTTGCCGTTAAGTGTAGGGGTGATTGGAGATCGAGCTTGTGTTCCAAGTCTAGATGTGTGTCCTCGGCTGTGCGATGATCGTGTTTGCTCAGGATGTCCCTGACGATTTATATCCATATTTTCCGTAGTCTTCCTCTGGCTTTGTACCCTGATCTCATTTGGTTATATGCCTGTATGGGCAATTTGTCGTGATACATTCTCATAATGTGACCAAACCACTTGATCTGCTGCCTTTCTATGTATTCTGTGCAAGGTGTTATATATATTCTTTCCCTGATGTTTCATTTCGCAATCTATAGATCCAGGTGACCCGTACAGCTTTCAAAAAGCATTTCATCTCACATGCCACTATCTGTAATGTGAAGGCAAGAGAGACCAGGTTTGGCACTGGTAACACAGTGTTGGTAGTAATATACTATAAATCATTGTATCTCTTATCAAACATAGGAAAATTGCATAGAAATTGATCGTCATGAGCTTCCGCATCATTTTTATTATTAACACATATAATGACATGCTATCGTCTTTTTTTAAATTACAAGATCATATGCAGAAAATGAACTTTAGGACTTTACATTTAAAAAATGTGTATATTTGAAAACAAAGAGAGGCTCCAAATTTTAAAACACATCATAGATAGAATACGGATCATTTTTCAAACACGCTCACTCATGATGATTTGTTGTGTGTACAGACGGTCATGAAGTAGCCCAGTGTACAATTTCAAAATGATTATGATGCCCTGAATTTGCCGAGACACATAGTCCCCGTGTTTCACACATGATTTCTTGCCCGGACATATTTTATGAAGAAAGTGTTTTGTCCATTTTCATTAACGTGTCAAAAATAACTTACACTAATCCATTATCTAGTTCCAAGGGGAAGGCAACACCAATACGCAGAAGCAGAACTGCCGACGATGCCAGAAGAGTGCTTAATATATCATCGACAGCCTTAGGATCTCCCCTCCGGTTTTTCTGTAGGCGTTTACTCCCTTGAGCTGAGACAATCTCGTGTTAACCCGCTAGGTAGTGGGGATTTTCTGTCCGGATTGATCTACTTAGCCTAAAACACTACCGTTCTAAACTGTAAGGTTTAAAATAATACATACTAACTAATATTTATGAAAGTGCTATACTTTTCCAAATTCAATATCGAAAAAGTACGCAAAAATAAATACTACCAGAAAATAGTTTTTGTGTGTAAACAATGTAACATTTCCTATTGCCATTTGAAGTACACCATAAGGACATGAAAGATGACCTGCGCCTACTCAAGATCTCGACTTTTACGTCGCTATCGTGTGACACTGCGAGAAGCTAGCTAATCCGTGTTATTTATTGACCGACTATACAAAGTGTATAGAACGTGACAAATAGCAAACATTGATTGGCCTTACGTAGTGGCACAATTTGATACACTTTATAGTGAGTAGGCGTTTCAGTGTTGGAAATCACCTCAAATACATACAATACAAGAAACATGTACATCATGAGATAATTAGACATTGTTTTACGAGCTGTCATGTGTCATCAATAATATATGACTGTTGTGTAAGCGCCATATCTCAAAAAAGGTGAACAATGTTATATCACATCCCGTGCCGATAACTAAACAATATTTTTGAAGTTGTAAGTGTTGAAACTTGGACAATATTTTCAAGATATCATGCCTCAATAATTAAACATTATTTAGTAACTCTCACAACTATAATTACACGATATTTTGCAACTGTCACAACTATAATTAAACAATTAATCATATCACAACTGCCTTTCTCTTCAGTATTTTCATTTGCACTGAAATTTTGTTTCGAATCTTGTTTCCATTTTCAATACAGGAATATACATAATCAAACTATCAGAGGATATCCGACAAGGTGGAGAGTACTGCTGTAACGAAACCAAAAAGCGATAACTTTGATAATTTACTATTGTTACTGGTTTTAGTTATTAGTTAAACTAGCAACAGTAGTATATTATCCTAGTTATCGCTTCAATAGACGAATTTGTACATGTATATATATCTCGTCTTTCGTCCCCACCACTGTTTCATTTTCGCCCATGTACTATCTCGCTCCCCGTCCCCGCGTATTCTAGATAAACAATTATTTGTACGGTAGTGTAGGCATATATGTACCACTAAATAGTCGTCCCCACTACATTCGGTCTTGTCTGTCGCCCCATCCCCATCCCCAGGTCCTTATTTCTAGTAGCATCATCTATTATGTTCATCTCTTGAATTGTCACCTTAATTATATTTTAATTTACATGGGGAGCGAAACGATGGTAAACGTTCAAGTGGCAGGTAGAAAAAGCGCCTCAAGGATCACCTAAAAATCTCTCTCAAGTACTGCAGCATCAATCCTAGCTCTTGGGGGACTACAGGACTTGATCTCTCAGCTTGGCACACCCAGATCACTGCTGTCATCACTAAATTTGAAAAAAAAGAATGAACACTGCGGACAATTTACAAGCGACGAAAGTGGAAGGTCAAAGAAAACTCTCCTACTCCAAACCTCTACACTCCTGCATGCACTGCAATATAACTTTCCTGGCAGGAATCGGACTCATTGGGCATCTACGAACTCACAAACCACATTAGACAATCACAATTTTTGTTTCTACTTTTTCATCACATTTATTGTTTTTTATGCAGTGCTCATCATCACTTGCGAAGGAGGGACACCATTGATATATATAAAGATGATTATTTGATGACGTGATGATTTATGACTACGGGTGATGTTTTGATGACTAATGTTGGCGTTGTTTATATGTGATTGTTTTATGACTAGAAGTGAGAATAAAACAAAACAGAATTACTAGGTCCAAGGTTTTTTTGTGTGAAATATAGCACTCCGCCGAAGACGGATGTGTCGGGCAATGGGCGCAAATAAAACGGCGACACAACGCATTTCCATTCTCTGGACTACATCCTGTTGGAAATCTAGTAGGACAGTTGTTCTGCTACAAGAAAGATCTGGCGGGAGTTTGAGAATGAACGCTGAAGAAGAAGAATAAGAAATATAGCACTGACTTTGTTTGGTGTTTAAGTTTCTACGTATTAAGCAAAAAAATATTTTGAAAACAAATGGATCGAACACTAACGGACACAATCTCTCAATTAATATACCTCGAAACATTTCGAATTGAGCTATTTCGGACACACGAAAGACAGCGTAAAATTGTAGCTTTATAAAATCAGAATGTAGTTACACAAACATTTACCGTAAAATTCAAAATACGATGGATTAGAATTTTAAAAAGCATCAGAATCAAATATATATACATACATACATATATATATATATATATATATATATATATATATATATATATATATATATATATATATATATATATATATATATATATATATATATATATATATATAGAGAGAGAGAGAGAGAGAGAGAGAGAGAGAGAGTATTATGCTGTAGAAACCATAGTTAACAGATTAATACATCGTAATCATCGATTGAAACAGATTAAATGCCGTTAAAAATGCAATATTACACATTTTCAACGCTCATTAGATTTAGCCGTTATCAACAAATGTTTTTGAACTTTGTGCATAGATCAGAGGTAACAGGTTAACCAAATATATCAATGGCCAGCTTTACCGGAGCACAGAACTATTAAAATTTTCGGTGAGCGCCATTCATTTCCACTTGAGCCAATCTATAACGGAACCAAAATTCTGTATTCTACGTTAAGTACTCTAGGAGCCTATAGAGAACAAGAAAAGCATATATATATATATATATATATATATATATATATATATATATATATATATATATATATATATATATATATATATATATATATATATATATATATACGTGTGTGTGTGTGTAATTTATCCAAGGTAGAATGGTGTCCTCACTGCTACTCTGTAAGACTTTCGGTTCTGTACAAACTACGAGCTATCCAAGCTTTTCCAGTGTCATATTATGTGAAGGATAATGACCTAACTTCACTGATTTATCATGTTTAGATAATTGGTCACTGCTCTCTCCTGTTACCGAGTGAGGATCTCATACACAGATGAATGTCCATATGGATCCGGAACCCAGACCCCCGGACACATACTCCAGGACTGCCCAACATACAAAGAGCAGAGACAGCAGACCTGGCCAGAGGATACAGACCTGAGGTAAAAGCTATGGGGCAGTCGCTCTGACCTGGAGAAGACAGTGGACTTCGTCTTGACGACAGGCCTGACAATATAACATGATCACAGATGCTGAACGCAGACGAAGAATTGCTCTCTCACTTTCAAATTTGAAAAATATCAATATTTTACACCGTAATATGACAAATGGTTGCCTGAATCATGGTCGTGCTACTAGAGAGATCCAGCGGGAGTTTGGGAATGAATGCTAAATAAGAAGATATCCAACCAATTATTTTTTATGAAGCAGGAGCATAGACGGTAAAAAACAACATGATCCAGCACACAATGTGTGTGCTACGTTCAAGAACACAGGAGTGCACACACAAAAGAAATTCCACACTCTAAGGAAATGTAGAAGACTACGTCGAGAAACCAGGACAAAATCTAACCACAGACACAAGAGACAGATTTAATATAATAGTTCGCCATGTGCGCCATTAGTGTAAGAATCCGTTAACGAACGAGGAAAAAGTCAACACAGAGGATACAACACCGTCATGATAGAAAAATATCCACATCAATAGCACAAGATTGAAACTATACCAGGCTACTGAGATGTCTGTGCTTTCTTTTAGAAGAATAATGACGATTCCATGGACAGCCTAGAAAAATAATGTAGAAGTTCTGAGAGATGCTGGAGTAAAATATATTATATATATTTTATTATAGCAAAAATTAGAAGCAGACACTCAAGTTTTTTAGGGTACGTGATGGGAAGAGCAAAACTTGAACATTTAGTATACTCCGGAAAGATCAAAGGGAGAATAGCTAGAGGAGAACAAAGAAAGAAAAGCTTTCGGGTGTGTTATCACTGTGGCATGTGATAATGTCCCCAACTGACCTTATTAACAACACAATAGACAGAGAGTTGTCCAGAAACATGACTCCCTGCGCCACTCGGCATGGCACTTGATTGACTGAAGACACTCGTGATTCCTATATCACATTTGCATGTCGGCATGTGTTGTACTGTATCAAGACAACTATCGTGCCATCAGTTTGGAGCTAATCTACCGTCTCAAGATGCAATGCATATGGAAATTTATAAGATAAAAGGTTGATATGCTGCACAGATTTTTAAATAGAACGATATGATATGGCTTGTGCGATGTCATTGACAAGATTAGTTGTAAACATAAACATACCTTTAGGTACAAATGTCAGGAGATGACAGATGTGTTATTTCTGCTGCCGATACATGAAGTTTCGGAGATGGGATCGGAACCACCTAGTAAAATTATCCCATTGAACTACTATCATTGGAAAATTGGTATCATATGGAAAAGTGTTTTTAAATGTTGTTGTCTCCAATATGGAACACTATCGACCCTGACGAATTATGGCGCTTATTATTATTGTTATTTAAACACCTTTGCTTTTTACCTTTTTCGCTTATTTGATGCTTACATTGTTAGTCAATTATTTATTACAGCGGTTTTCGTGGACCATATGTTCGGCCTTGGTAATCACAGCTTGTTGATAAATAGCCACCAAGAAAAGAAGTGGACATTGGAGATCACTGACTCGTGAAGGAAGGAAGGGTGAAGGTGAAAATAAAGCGTGCTAATGTGTTGAGCAAGGCAAATAAAATATGGGGAAATCATAGTACAAAGAAGGCAATACTCTATCTATTTTTTTAATAAACATCGATGAAATCTGATACTTTTTTTTTAGATCCCAGGAGAGCCATGGACGAAAAAATGTTTGAGAACCACTGACCTAAGATATTCCTTGAACTGGCTGCATTACTCAGTAATATCCACACTGTCCATCAATATATTTTTCGCTTTGTTTTCCATTTGCATCAAGTGTTTGGGTCTCCCTGACATAGTTGGTAATCCGTTTTGTGTGGGTCTCACTGGCGTAGTGGTTAGACCGTTTTGTGGTGGTCTCCTTGGCGTATTGGTTATGCAGTTTTGTGGTGGTCTCCCTGGCGTAGTGGTTAGGCCGTTTTGTGGTGGTCTCCCTGGCGTATTGGTTAGGCTGTTTTGTGGTGGTCTCCTTGGCGTAGGGGTCATGCCGTTTTGTGATAACTTTGTGCTCAAGAGGTTGAGGATATGAATCCCTCTTGCGATTCTTGTTTACAAAGTGAATGTTTTGGGAAGGGGGTTGGTGGGGGAAACTCATGTTGTTTTACGTGCGAGGAATGATAACCTCGGCAGGCAGCGTGCCACTTTGTTGAGAATATATACGGGTGTCTGTGGGTACCCCGAGTACAATGAATTCAGTCCTCTACTCCTTTTCGACACTTTTCTAGCACAATATCTTTCACTTTCACCCCATCATATTTTTGTGTACTCAACTTACTTTCACTTTCACCCCATCATATTTTTGTGTACTCAACTTACTTTCACTTTCACCCAATCATATTTTTGTGTACACAACTTACATTCACTTTCACCCCATCATATTTTTCGTTTTGGGTGTTTTCATTGTGTCATAATGTATCTAATTTTTGTCATGTTACTGTCTGTTGCTGGACTGTATAAAACAGTCCTACATAATCATAATGTTTTCATATTTTAAGACCTGCATTCATTTTCTCGCCATTTAGTCTCAATTTATGATTCTGTGACATCTTTCCGTTGTACATGTGGTGACATAAATAATATAGGTCCTACATACCCTTTTTGTCACAGATTTTTGTATGACGAGAACGTCGTTGATTGTGTGTACCATTCTCACAAAATTTTCCATGACATGAAGGGATACAAACCCTCAATGTTACATAACGTTACTACCGGTTTTTTCACTAAATGTTAAAAACAAATTGTAACGAAACAATAACACAACAAAAGAATTTCTCTTCCCACTTCCGGTAACTTTTCTTTATTGTTAAAAGAATTATTGCAGTGATGAAAATAGAAACAGAAAGAAAATAACCACATTTTTGTGAGTTGAAAATATAACAAGTAGATTTAATCAAATTACCCGCAAGAAATTTGCATATTCAAGATAGGAACAACATTTCAGCGAAACAATATTTACATGATTTGACGTTGGACATAATATATAACTTTATATAGATATATAGACTGAGAGCTTTATATCAACTTCAAAACTTAACTGGGTTAACAGTGGTAGCTGTCGCGGCTGGAGGCACAAGTAATTCCTAGGAGCAAAGACAAGTAATTCCTAAGTAACAAATACAAAGAGCTATCGATGCACTAACGTTATGGGCTAATAGATGGTGCGTCAGCATTAACAATTAATTCCTAGGAGCAATTCCACAATCGAAATTAATTTAGTTTATGTAAAGAGTAAAAGGACGCCATATTCAGAACTTGCTCAGGAAGTACAAAAACTTAGCATCTATGCTGATTTAGTATAATCAGGAGGTTTTCAAATGTTTTTTTTTTTTGTCAGACTTGAAATTTTACCTTTTTAAACACATATTATACCTGTTTGGTAACTGTGGCCTGGACTTCTAGGTTCATGGTGAACAAATATGGTCACTGTTTTCATTCCAACTATGTCGTAGGAGGTGACTAAGGGAAGTTGGGAAATAGGTTAGCAACTTTTTTCCTGTCTAGAAAAATAATCATTGTCACTGCATATCTTTTCTCGATTTCTCCATTTTGTCCGACATAATATGATCCTAATGGATGACAAAAAGATGCAGACCAGTGCACCTTAGTCATTTTGCTGCAGACTCGTAGTTGTCGGGGAAAGCTAGGTATACCATTTTCTGCAGATAGGTCAACGAATATGACAGAAGAATAATGAACTAGTTGATCAAGAACCAGAAATGTATGGTCACAACTCCTGGCAGGTCGTGATGATCATGGGATACTCCTTCACTAGAACACCTCCCTTTGAAAATACTACCCTATCTTTGAAGTCAAAACTACATCCGTACCCCTACCTAAAACAACCATGTTTCTGAGACAACTAATCGTATACAGATTCGGGTGTTACCGCGGTTACTCAACTGAGGAGGACATGTGCTTTTGTCAGAAAGGATATCGGCTATCAAGAGCTGTCGTTTCACGGTTACTGAACAATTCAATAGTCTAAAGTGTTACATGGTCATGCAGGGGATCAGAGGCAACTAAAGAGCAGACTCCTTAGCCGGCGATACTGTTGTTGATGGGACATTATTGATGAGAGATAAGTCCGAGCTGGTAAGGGCGGTCATTTATTTACTGCAGAGTGAAGAAGATGACACTGAAGGTGATAACGTGCAAATATAAAGAATGACCAGAGGTTAGTGGAGAAAGTGTGACTACAGGTTAGTGGAGAAAGTGTGACTACAGGTTAGTGGAGAAAGTGTGACTACAGGTTAGTGGAGAAAGTGTGACTACAGGTTAGTGGAGAAAGTGTGACTGCAGGTTAGTGGAGAAAGTGTGACTACAGGTTAGTGGAGAAAGTGTGACTACAGGTTAGTGGAGAAAGTGTGACTACAGGTTAGTGGAGAAAGTGTGACTGCAGGTTAGTGGAGAAAGTGTGACTACAGGTTAGTGGAGAAAGTGTGACTACAGGTTAGTGGAGAAAGTGTGACTACAGGTTAGTGGAGAAAGTGTGACTACAGGTTAGTGGAGAAAGTGTGACTACAGGTTGGGGGAGAAAGTGTGACTACAGGTTAGTGGAGAAAGTGTGACTACAGGTTAGTGGAGAAAGTGTGACTACAGGTTAGGGGAGAAAGTGTGACTACAGGTTAGGGGAGAAAGTGTGACTACAGGTTAGTGGAGAAAGTGTGACTACAGGTTAGTGGAGAAAGTGTGACTACGGGTTAGTGGAGAACGTGTGACTACAGGTTAGTGGAGAAAGTGTGACTACAGGTTAGGGGAGAAAGTGTGATTACAGGTTAGGGGAGAAAGTGTGACTACAGATTAGTGGAGAAAGTGTGACTACAGTTTAGGGGATAAATTGTGTCCAGGGGTGAGGAGAGAAAGTGTGATCAGAGATTAGGGGAAAACATGTGTCCATGAGTGAGGAGAGAAAGTGTGTCCAAGGGTGACGGGAGAAAGTGTGACCAGGTGTGAAGAGAGAAAGTGCGATCAGAGATTAGGGGAGAAAGTGTTCCTGGGATGAGGAGAGAAAGCATGACCAGAGATTAGGGGAGAAAGTGTCCAGGGGTGAGGGTAGAAAGCGTTTCCAGGGATGAGAGAAAGTGTGATCAGTGGTGATGAGAGAAAGTTTGTCCAGGGGTGAGTAGAGAAATGTTTTCCTCTCTAGAGAGGTCCGAAGACCACATAATCAATGTCGTACCGGAACATTGCGTCTACACACTATTAGATGACCGCTGGAAAGGAGAGTCACAACTTATTGGAATGCTCCGTGTGCAAAGATACTGGATTTTAATCAATAATCAAGCTAAAAGGAATTAATTAATCATCATCATTTCCCAGTCTATAAATCGCTCATGATACCAAGATATTTTAACATTCGATCTAGTTCACAGATAAATAAGAAATATAAAAATATAGACAGAAGCTCTCATTCACACACAATCGCCACATAGTAAAATGCTGCTTTTATAAATAACAATCTCATCATGTTCTGCGCAAATAATTATCTGCCCAGTTCTTGTGTAGGATAATCTG